>OY998176.1:59518780-60144369 GCA_963921935.1 Galeruca laticollis | reverse complement strand
AGTTAGTCACGGCTGACTAGTTAAAAAATAAAACTTCAAAGAGTGGTCTTTGTTAAAAAACCCTCAAACTCGTGGGGATAGCAGCCAAAAAACTTTACAGGTTAGAGATAAAGTGAATCAAATAGTACATTACCTAAGCTTTCGAAGAGCATTGTCTTCATTTTCAAAGGCTATAATAAACCAGAAAGAAAAAATCGGTTAACTTAATAAAGAAAATAATTCTTGAAATCATTACGACTTACTTGTAGTGTTGATTTAAAATTAAACTCACATTTCACAAATTGCAGGAAAACCTTCATCCACTAAAGACTAAAATGTCGACTAAATATAATTTCTCTCCTACATATAGTAATTAGAGCCAGGATTTTTATATATATATATATATATATATATATATATATATAGAAACAAATATTAGTGGGGGATTTGGCATCTGAGACAAAGAATACTCTGTTTAATTAGTCCGAGCTTTCGAAAATGTTTATTTCCATCCTCAGGGACACTACAATTGATAAAAATAGTCAAAATTTAAAATCAAACAATAAAATTAACACTTACATTAAGTGAGGTTATTTGTCATTGAGTTGGTGTAAATGTGAAAACAACATCAATGTGCTTTTTCTTTCCTTGAAAAATGGTTCTTACTAATTACACTGTACAAAATTGCATGTTAAAATTATCATAGTATCTAGAATTTCTCTAATATATACAATTTTTTTTGTGATTAAAACAGATCAGCTACCACGTGAAACTTAATAAAATTTTAAGGTTAGGAAACTGTCACTAAAGAATTCTTCTCTTCCATTGACGCCTTGATTGAGACTTATACATTTGGTTATCTAGTTATATATATCAATGAAAGGAGGCCGCTTGAGTGAAGTTCTCTCAAAACAATACTGTTTATAAATTTATGTTATTGAAGTATGTGACCGTTGTGTATTGAAATTGATTGTTAACAGGTATGAATAAATAGAACTAAGGTTATCAATATCTGTACGTTTGTTCATAATGTTAGGTGTCTGCGAAATATATGTCATTTCCAAGAACGTTCTCTTGGTATTATTAGTTTCGGTGGCTAAAATACGAAAATTGTCATAATCCATTACATTATTTTAGCCACCGAAACTAATAATACCAAGAGAACGTTCTTGGAAATGACATATATTTCGCAGACACCTAACATTATGAACAAACGTACAGATATTGATAACCTTAGTTCTATTTATTCATACCTGTTAACAATCAATTTCAATACACAACGGTCACATACTTCAATAACATAAATTTATAAACAGTATTGTTTTGAGAGAACTTCACTCAAGCGGCCTCCTTTCATTGATATATATAACTAGATAACCAAATGTATAAGTCTCAATCAAGGCGTCAATGGAAGAGAAGAATTCTTTAGTGACAGTTTCCTAACCTTAAAATTTTATTAAGTTTCACGTGGTAGCTGATCTGTTTTAATCACAAAAAAAATTGTATATATTAGAGAAATTCTAGATACTATGATAATTTTAACATGCAATTTTGTACAGTGTAATTAGTAAGAACCATTTTTCAAGGAAAGAAAAAGCACATTGATGTTGTTTTCACATTTACACCAACTCAATGACAAATAACCTCACTTAATGTAAGTGTTAATTTTATTGTTTGATTTTAAATTTTGACTATTTTTATCAATTGTAGTGTCCCTGAGGATGGAAATAAACATTTTCGAAAGCTCGGACTAATTAAACAGAGTATTCTTTGTCTCAGATGCCAAATCCCCCACTAATATTTGTTTCTAACTAGTTATTGGCAAAATAACTACTTTCTATATATATATATATATATATATATATATATATATATATATATATATATATGTATGTATCCTACATATAGTAATGAGAGCCAGGATTTATATATATATATATATATATAAATAATCAATGAAAAGATTAAAGAATAACGCGTGGAATATAAAACAAAAACAGAATTAGCGGGCATATCACGCAAAAGAGGTTACAGAGAATGAGTGGTAACCGTAGACATGCATGTTTCTGGCTCATTAGCCTTCATCGGTACGGCATAACCAAGAAAAGGTGTACAACTTGGGAGCAAGGATGTTAATTGAAACATGAGAAAACACAAACAACGGATTTCAACAAGATAACCAAACGCACATTTGTGCCTTCAAATGGAAGATCCCGAGTTTTCAAGACAACAACCAACAGAGACACGGAGGCGTCTATAGCTCTCCTGTCTAAACCTTCTGGTTATCTTGTTGAAATCCGTTGTTTGTGTTTTCTCATGTTTCAATTAACATCCTTGCTCCCAAGTTGTACACCTTTTCTTGGTTATGCCGTACCGATGAAGGCTAATGAGCCAGAAACATGCATGTCTACGGTTACCACTCATTCTCTGTAACCTCTTTTGCGTGATATGCCCGCTAATTCTGTTTTTGTTTTATATTCCACGCGTTATTCTTTAATCTTTTCATTGATTATTTATATATATATATATATATATATATATATATATATATATATATATATATATATAAATCCTGGCTCTCATTACTATATGTAGGATACATATATATATATATATATATATATATATATATATATATATATATATATATATATATATATATAAAAAAATCCTGGCTCTAATTACTATATGTAGGAGAGAAATTATATTTAGTCGACATTTTAGTCTTTAGTGGATGAAGGTTTTCCTGCAATTTGTGAAATGTGAGTTTAATTTTAAATCAACACTACAAGTAAGTCGTAATGATTTCAAGAATTATTTTCTTTATTAAGTTAACCGATTTTTTCTTTCTGGTTTATTATATGAAGACAATGCTCTTCGAAAGCTTAGGTAATGTACTATTTGATTCACTTTATCTCTAACCTGTGAAGTTTTTTGGTTGCTATCCCCACGAGTTTGAGGTTTTTTTTACAAAGACCACTCTTTGAAGTTATATATATATATATATATATATATATATATATATATATATATATATATATATATATATATATATATATATATATATATATATATATATATATATATATATATATTACATTACGAAAAATTTTGCTGGAGCTGAAGTTTGTTTATAGGTAGATATTATATTATATTGAATGCAGCTTGTTATTGTTCTATCTTTATTTTGCATTTTTACACGATTAACAGGCTCTTCATCAAACAGCATGCCTTCAATTTTAAATCGTAGATTTAGGACAGGAACTCCCTTAATAATATATTTGTCACCTAGCTACTTATAATTTTTTTTTCAAATTTGAAAATGTAATTACATTGCATTATCCTTTCCTCGTTCACTATCCTGTGTATTTAAAAAAAACTAAGTTGTTATAATACTCCTTTATCACACTAAACAGTCGTGGTAAATGTTGAAACAACTATTTTCGATGCCCCTTTTGAAATGGGACAATTTTCACATAGTTAACCCGTCAAGGAGCATGTTTGACACTCCTTAAAAATGTACATAGCAAATACATTCGTATCATAAATTTTTTGCAACCAACTACTAACCAGTTTATGAATATTCTCTGTCAACTAAGATGGAATTTGAAAAGAAAGCTAAACCATCAGATCAACTGCATAAGCGACAAGATTTATATTCTCAACGCTAAAACATATATATAATTTATGGTAAAATTGAGTCTCGATTACCATTTGCACATAAATATTTAACATTTAGAAATATTAATGAGGCAGAGAAAAAGTTCAGAATGTCTAATGACAACAGTAGAATTAATTTGTGATGGTAATATCATTTTACGCTCAGGGGTTAATTTTAACCGAGTTATCGAAAACTGATGATGTTGGATTCAATAAAATATAATAAACCGGATTTTGTGTTTCATCACTTAATTAACGATAATGAAATGCATTCATTCACCAATCGTTGATTATTAATAACAATAATAAACAAAAAATTTAACGCTAAAGAATGGGCTATTTGACTGAATGTTACAAAATCTGAAAAATTCAATGTACTCGCTTTATTTGGCTGTCTCTATCGTTATTGGTTATATTTTTGTAGTTTGTAATTGTTTTTTGTTGTTCAGACATTTGATTTGTATGAGAAGTTGTCTCGCCGATGGACAAACTACCCGTTAGCATTATTTGAAAAAAGTTTTAATAGTTCACATACGTAGACCTCTATTTGAAGATCATCTCTACCAAATCTGGACTGCATACATTGGATAATTTTTCCATAATTCTCACTCATTAAGGTAAAACTTTCTACTAATTGACGCACTCTAGTACCTGGAACCGTGGCCTGTAGCAAATATTCTATTTTATCACAATTTTCAATATCACGATCTTCATGTACTTTTTTAAATTGTGACCAGAAACTCAACCAACCTTTGATACTGTCGTGATAACATTTAAATTCGATGCGCGGCAACATGACCTTTCTTTTCGTTGATTTCTCGTCAACAATTGCCGAAGGCATTGCAATTGTAGCAGATATGTTTTTATTAGAAAATGGGTGTATCTTACTTTTAGTTCGGCGTACCTTCTATGATAACTCTCTCTAGGGGAATCAGCACCTTGTCGTTGGTGAGAGAGCTCAGTAACCTCTATACCCAGGGAGCGATGCCGGCGGTAGCGTAGCTACTGGTAGGGTCACCCATGCCGGTAAGGTCTCGAAGTGGTTGAGGTAAAGCTAAGAAGATTCCCACACCGCAGCGTCTGACCTACAGTCAAGGTGTCAAGATACCGTGCCGATGACTGCATGACGTCGGGGATACGGCGTCGCAAACGGTTCCCCTGGGGCACCGGGTCCCACTCCAGGTGTAAGCTGTGGCCTTACACCAGCAACCGGGGCTCTGCTAGAGTGGACTTATATTTCCCTAGGTTCTCGTGGGAACAACATGGAAAAATGTATTAAACCCAACAATAAAGTAAATGGTGAAAACGAGCATTATGCTCACCAAGCAGTCTTGGATCCTGAATTGAAGAGGAATCAAGCGTGGGACCAGCTGGAGCAGCTTCTTGGTGAGCTCCAAGACTGTGTCCAACCGAAGAAAAACATCCACACAGAGATTAAGACCAAGACAACTAGTGTTTTTAGTGCCTTTAGGCTTAAATTACTTGTGAAGGACGTAAAAGTCCCTACTGATCGAGTCTCTAAATCTGTGTACACACAGACAACACCACGCATCCAGGCTATCACGGAGACGACGTCGTGATATTCGCAATGTCAAACGGAAACTACCCAAGTCACCCGGTTCGGGGAACAAGGAAACCAAAAAGAGGGAGGCGACAGGAACAACTCCTATCTTCAAGAATGCGGCACAGCCGCCTGAAGAGAATACGATGGACTGGCAGGAGGTCAGGTATAAGAAGAAGAAGAAGAAGAAGCAAGAAACGGAGCTGCCTGTTAAAGTATCTCGGCATAGGAAGCTACAAAAGCCGAGAAACAGACAGAATGCCTTGATTGTTTGCCTAAAGGAAAAGAACAAATATGCTGAAATACTTAAAAGAGTCAAAACGAACGTTCCTGGAAAGCAGACTGTCTCAGTCGATAAGATCCGTAAAATAGCCAGTGGCAACATGCTGATCGTACTGGCAAAGGAAAACACAGATGGAGGTCAATCTCTGAGACAGGCGATAGCTGAAATTCTTAGCGATGACGACCAAGTCATCAGTAAATGGCCCCAAGAAGATATCGAAATCTGTGATATCGATGAGATAACGACGAAAGCGGATATCGTCGCAGCACTGCAGAAAGTGGCTGATGAAGAACGTCCAATCACGTTGGACACCGTACGGTCACTTCGTAAAGCTTATGGAGGAACCCAGACAGCCTCAGTGACGCTGGCAGCATCAATGGTGGAAAACGCAATAGGCGAACACGGCAAGATCCGCATTGGCTTGGTCAACTGCCGTATAAGGAGAGTGCAGAGAGTAACTAAGTGTTACAAATGCTGGCGCTATGGACATGTCTCTGCTAAGTGCAAGAGTGAAGTGGATCGGTCCAGACTCTGTTCCAAATGTGGACAAGAAGGTCACAAAGCAGCCACTTGCCGAAGGGAAGCTCAATGCGTTTTGTGCGAAAAAGACGACTTGGAGAATCGTGCCCACATCTCTGGTAGCAACAAATGCCCAGTTTATAGAGAGGCACTTCAGAAGGCAAAGAACAAACGATGATGAAAATAGTACAGCTTAACCTCAACCATTGTGAGGCTGCACACGATCTGCTCATGCAGACCGTGCGCGAACTGAAGGCAGATCTTGCATTGATATCGGAACCATACAGACACCTTACCACTCAACCGTAGGAAACAGGTAGTACCGCTTAAGCGGTCATATGGTCCTGTGGTAAATATCCATTTCAGAGTGTTGCTAATAGCACAGAAGCAGGTTTTGTGGGGGCGAAGATAAACGGAATCTATTTCTACAGGTGTTATGCTCCTCCCAGTCTTACATTAGCCGAATTCATCGATTTCTTAGACTGATACACGAAGATGCGAAGCAGCACTCGCCCGTGGTAATCGCAGGGGACTTCAACTCTTGGGCAGTGGACTGGGGCAGCAAAGAGACGAATTCACGGGGTGAAGTGCTACTGGAGGCCATGTCGACACTGGATGTGGTCTTGCTCAATAGTGGTGATAAACCAACATTCATAAGAGGTGACGCGAGCTCCATATTAGATCTTACCTTCGTCAGCAGTACACTCGTTAAGGGGGACTACTCGTGGAGGGTTTTGGATACTTACATGGCCAGTGACCACTGCGCGTTGCTGTGGGTAGTGACTACTGGGAAAACTACTGGAGAAGTGCACCAGAAACTTAATACAATTGGATGGAAAGTGGCCGCCTTTGATAATGCTGCATTCACCGTGGCCCTGGATATCAAGCCAATCAAGAAAGGAAATGCTGAAAGTAAGTCAGACGAGCTGATGAAGAGGATAACGGAAGCCTGTGACTCCACTATGCCCCGAAAACGCGGAATAAGTCACTTACCATCGATGCACTGGTGGAACGACCACATTGCTACTCTCCGTAAAGAGTGTCTTATGAAGAGAAGAACATCACAGCGCGGTCGCAAAAAACGGAATTACGAAGAGCTGGTAGCAGAGTACAAAAGCGCACGTAGAAGTCTGCGTAAGGCCATTGGAGATAGTAAACGACTATGCTGGCGTACACTGATTGAGGAAGTAGAAAACGACCCATGAAGAAAACCTTATAAGGTTGTCATGACTCACCTTAAAAGGCAATCAATGCAATCACCTACATGTTCGAAACTCCTGGAGACAATCGTGACCACGCTGTTTCCCCAACAAAAGAAGATGCACCACCTTACAAAGCAGCATCAGATAGAAGAGATCCCACGTATCACAGAGGACCAGCTAATGGAAGCGTGTAACAGAGTCGGGAATACTAAAGCTCCTGGCATAGATGGGATCCCAAACATCGTATTGAAGTTGGCTATCCAAACGGCCCCTCCGTTGTTTCTGGAAGTCTATAATGCGTGTCTTGAAGAAGGTACTCTTCCACAAAAATGGAAGCAGCAGAGACTAGTACTCCTCCCAAAAGGGAAGAAGCCGCCGAACGAACCAGCATCATACCGCCCACTCTGCATGCTGGACATAACCGGCAAGATTCTGGAACGCATAATTAACAGGAGAATCGAAGCAGCAGTCGAACCGATACTTTCTGACAGTCAATATGGCTTCCGAAAAGGTCGCTCAACTCTCGATGCAATTGACATCGTCGTCAACTTAGCCAAGGACGCAATAGCAGGCACCAGATGGTATAGAGGCACAAAGAAGTACTGCCTGGTAGCAACATTGGATATCCAGAACTCTTTCAATACTGCTAGGTGGGATTGTATTATGAAAGCTCTCATTGAAATGAACGTGCCACGATATTTACTAAGGATCGTAGAAAGTTACTTCACCAATAGAATTCTAAAATACGATACGGAGAACGGCCCGAAGGAACACTGAGTCACTGGAGATGTACCCCAAGGCTCGGCCCACTGTTGTGGAATATTATGTACGACGGGCTATTGAAACTGGCACTGCCAAGAGAAGCTAAACTCGTGGCATACGCTGACGACGTTGCCATAGTGATAGTTGCGAAGCATCTGTAAGAGATGAATTTTGTCTTTGACACCACTTTCGAGAAAATCAGACAATGGATTGAGACAGTTGACCTAAAGTTAGCAGAACACAAGACCGAGGCAGTGCTCATCTCTAGTAGAAAACAGGTGGAAACTATCAGGCTGAGTATCGGAGAACACGATATTATATCACAACCGTTAATTCGGTATCTGGGGATAATGATCGATGCCAGGCTCAACTTTAAAAAGCAGGCAGAACACGTCGGTGCCAAAGCGTCAGTAGTCAGAGCGAGCCTGTCACGACTGATGCCCAACATAGGAGGACCAAAGCAGAAGAGGAGAGCATTACTGTCGTCAGTAGTTACATCTGTTCTCACATATGGATTACCTATCTGTGCGGGTACACTTTGTATACAAGAATCCCGGAGGAAAATCGCGCCAGTCTACCGGCTGAGTGCCTTAAGAACAGTCAGCGCATTTCGCACAGTGTCTGAGGATGCAGTATACGTTATTGCTGGGATGCTGCCAATCGAAGTACTCGCAGAATAAAGAAGTTCTCTTTACCGACAAAAAGGATTAACTACGCTGAGCGCTTATTCACAAAGAATAACAGAACGGCGGAATAGTATACGGCGATGGCAGATACTGTGGGACTCTTCATAAAAGGAATGTGGACGTTTCGCATTATACCACAATTGGATATTTGGTTAAACCGAGATCATGGCGAGGTCAATTACTACCTGACACAAATGATCTCGGGACATGGCTGCTTTAGAGCATACTTGCACCGGTTTAAACATGAGGACTCTCCAGAATGTCCGTCCTGTTCTGGAGTTAGGGAGGACGTGGAGCACGTGTTCTGTGTCTGTCCCCGTTTCAGCACAATACGCAGCGACTGGGAAGCTACCGTTCATTCGAAAACACGACCAGAGTCACTAGTGAAAGCTATGCTATCCTCAGAGAAGGCCTGGGAGGCAACAAGTCGATTTGCAATAGAGGTACTCCAAGAACTTCGTCGTTTAGAAAGAGAACGTACAAAAAATCGAAACGCGTGAATAAAAAAGATTTGATTTAGACAGACAACCTCGTAGAACGAAACCACCATGAATTCGACTTATAGAAGGAAGGGCGAAAGCTAGATCCTCCCTCTGCGAAGTAATGCCTAACGGTGGTACCGCGGGGGAAATAGAGGTTGGAGACAGAGGAGGTTTTTAATCGGTATTGGAAAGGCTTCCGAGTCCGACATACCAGGCAGAACACCAAGTCCTGACGATACGTAAAAGTATTTTCCTACCTCTATATAAAAAAAACCTTCCTTGATAAGCATCACCTTGTTCCATATCTCCTATCATGTCTTCCTCTGACGCCGTCTATACAAGAGCTTCATATGCACGTCTTTCATATACTTGCAGGTCTTCATATTTTGTTTTCAAAATATCCCAAGAAACCTCTAAATCCAGCAAACATGGTTCTTGAGCACGTAGAAAAGGTTCAAATTCATTAGCTGCTTTGGAGAAACTACATCTTAGCACTATACGTGACTTCTTCATGCTGTTTAATATTTGTACTTCAACAGACATCGTAAGGAAAATACTATTACTCTGACTTAGAATGTGCCGTAGGTCCTGTCACGGTCGCCAAAATATGTCTCGCCGATGGACAAACTACCCGTTATTCCCGGCCTAGACGGTTCAAATAATACACCTATGGCACTTTTCTTGACCTTTCAATCAAAAGTATATCGAAAGAAACTCTTAGTTTTTTCACAATTAATATTCTATCATTTTTTCAATACTAATACCGACTACGATCATTTTTTCGGTTACATATACATATTAAAATCAAATTAATAAAGGAAATGTGAGAAAACCAACCTCTTTGTCTAAAATTTCTAACACAAAGTATCTAAAAGTAAAATTATCTCAAGATAAGGATATGAAGAAAAGGTATTATTTTATTAATTTTGACAGTAATATTATTGTTACGAAACAGCACACTGGTATAGTCCCTAAAACCGACTCTGTCTAAGCCAGGTATAAAAGTTGAAATTATGGCGGATACGCACTGTTTTTTATAACTGTTTACGACTTTACGACTATCTTATGTAAACATTGTTTTTGTGACCAGACTTATCTAGAAAAGGCCAGAACCAATTGTTTTTGCGTGTGTAAGCCGCAGTCCGGAATTTACTAGTAAAAAAGGCTTTAATATATAAGGGACTGATCAGGGAGAGTTAGTTAGTTGGTAAAGTGATCTCGTGAAATAAATACACCGAAATAGCTAACAGTAAATATGAATTAGTTAAGTGTTCAAATAAATTAGTTTAAGTGAATATACTGCGTATATATAAATTAAGTGTTCGTGATTAGTTTAGTGTTTAAATAAATTAGTAAGTAGCCATACCGTGTGTTTAAAATTTATCCCACCCGTTTATTGTTTAAATAAATTAGAATAACATTACATTGTTGTCAGAAGTGGGATAATATAAATAAATATCTACGTAAAAATGGCCAAGAGATTAAGGGATCTGAAAGTGGCGGAATTAAGAGCAGAATTGGAAGATCGTGAGTTGGAAACGTCCGGTAATAAAAGTGAATTAGTAGAAAGACTTAAAGTGGCACTGGAAAATGACGGCTTTGATCCAGAAACAGTTTTATTTAATGACGAGGCTTCTACCTCAATCTCGTAAATTTCTGCTAACATGGACGAGAAGATTTCTACTATGGAGAATGATATTTCGGACAACATGGACGAGAAGAATTCTGTCATGGAAGAGAAGATTTCTGCTAATATTTCTGCTAACATGGACGAGAAGATTTTTGCCATGGAAGAGAACATGGACGAGAAGATTTCTACTTTGAAGAACGATATATCTGCCGATAACTTATTAATTAAAAACGACATTACCGCTGACGTTGAAAATGAAATTTCGTCCCTAAAATCTGAAATCGAGGATAAGATGTCAACGATGGACGAGAAAATCGAGAATAAAATGTCTAAAATGGACGAGAAAATCGAGAATAAGATTACAACGATGGACGAGAAAATCAAGGAGTTAGAGGAAAAGATTGCCGATTCAAGGACGCGAGGCACGCCAGAGGAAGAAAAGAAGACCGAGCAAACGAAACCTTGCAAGCCAGAAACACTACCTAAGTTTGAAGACATTGGCAGTTTTACCCGACTCAAGGCCCCAACGTTCGATGAAAAAATGTCGTGGACCAATTATGTGAAACAATTTGAAGCAGCCGCTAGAGTGAAGGCAGTGAATTTAACCATCGCGTTTCGTGGAGATGCCCTAGATGTACTTCAGACGATACCTTTGGAAGAAACGGACGACTTCGAGCAGCTGAAGAAGAGGTTGGACATGCGATATGGCCATGAACGTCTAGAACATTTGTACCAATATCAGCTGAAGAACCGAAGGCAGAAACGTGATGAATCCCTTCAAGAATATGAAGTGGACATCGCCCGACTAGTTCGATTTGCTTTTCCGTCAGCACCAGAGAGCATAATAGAATGTCTGGGCATTCAGGCCTTTATTGATGGCTTACGTGACCCCGATATGCAGAGAACACTTCATTTAGCCCATCCGAAAACATTAGTCGACGCATTGACAGCTGGTCTTGAATATTTAGCAGCAACGAAGGCTTCAGGATATAACAAAATTAGGACCATCCAAGAAGAAGGTGACGAAGTCAGATTTGACCTGTTCGTCAGTTTCATAAAAGGTATGATGGACAAGAAACCGAGAAAAATCAGATGCTGGAATTGTGGCGAGATAGGGCATGTACGTAGTTCGTGAGAGCGCCCCAAGACTCCTGCAAACCAAGAACCCCAGTTACAGGAAAACTAGAATGGGTCGGCTACGAGGGGGCAGCACCGACCTATGATCGTTCCAAATACCCTCCCATACTGATAGCTTCGCTCAGATGTCGCAACGACAGTGTATATGTGGATGGCGAAGTAAATGGCAAGAAATATGCTCTGCAGGTTGACACTGGAGCAACTAGAACCATTATACGACCAGAGATAATAAACCCCAAGAAGAAGCTTCTACCAACGAGACTGCGACTGCGGACCGCCACAGGCGAGAGTGCCAACGTTCACGGGGAAATACAAATCCAATTGGGAATTGGAGCAGAAAAGTTCACGCATACGGTAATCGTAGCTGACATTGAAGAAGACGTGATTCTGGGAATGGACGTAATGAGTGTACATGGTTTCCAATTAGACTTTAGAAACAGAACCATTGAAGTGGGCTCCGAGGAGGTATTCTTTCATCCACATGAAGGCAGCGCGGTGTTGGCAGCTGTACAGTAAGATACCGCTCTACCTGCACGAAGCGAAACCATGATAGTAGCACGGCTACAGGGAATCATGGAGGAAGGTACACCGGTGATGATGGAGCCAAGGAACCACGACGAAGAAGTTGGCAAAGGAGTACTAATTGGAAATAGACTGGTTACGTCGGCGAAAGAGATCCCAGTACGTGTGATAAACGTGAATGATTACCCAGTTACCATCAAGAAGGAAACTAGGATTGGATCCTGCATACCAGTGACGTCTATAGTTCGCCAAACAACGACCACTGACAATTCTAATGACAGATTTGAACAGATGTTATCAGTAGCTGGTCAATAAGTCCATGGGTGTCTCCAGTAGTGCTCGTAAAGAAAAAGGATGGAACTACGAGATTCTGCGTGGTTTATCGTTAGCTTAACAACGTGACGAATAAAGACAGCTATCCTTTGCCTCGGTTTGACGATACGCTAGACACTTTGGCCGGCAGCAAACTGTTTTCCACCTTGGACCTGAAGTATGGTTATTGGCAAGTGGAAATGGACCCAGAAGATAAAGAGAAGACTGCTTTTACCACCTGATCTGGATTATGGCAATTCAACGTCATGCCATTCAGGCTCTGTAATGCGCCTGCGACATTTGAAAGACTTATGGAAAATGTCTTGAGAGGGTTGTCTTGAAAGACATGCCTGGTCTATTTGGACGACATCGTAGTACTGGGGAAGACATTTGACGAACATCTGAAGAATTTGGAAGACGTATTCAAACGACTCCAAGCTGCCCAGCTCATGTTAAACCCGAAGAAATGTCAGCTGTTCCAAAACCGAGTCAACTATCTAGGTCATATAGTGAGCAATGAAGGAGTGGCAGTGGATCCAGAGAAAATTGCTTCCATTCAGCAATGGCCGCAACCAACCGACAAACATCAAATTAGGAGTTTCCTTGGACTTTGCACGTATTATAGAAGATTTATCAGGAAGTTTGGAGATATTGCCAAGCCTCTAATGCGACTTACAAAAGAAGCAAGAGGTTTCCAATGAGACGAAGACTGTCAAACGGCTTTTGAAACCTCAAAGAGGCATTTAACCTCGGCCCCGATATTAGGATATCCATTACCAGAGAGAGACTTTATTCTTGACACTGATGCAAGCAATGTAGGAATTGGTGGAATGCTCTCACAGATCCAAGGAGGGCAAGAAAGACTGCTGGGATATTTCAGTAAAGTCCTCTCCAAACCAGAACGAAACTACTGCGTCACAAGAAGAGAACTTTTGGCAGTAGTGAAGTCCGTGGAACACTTTTACCAGTATCTCTATGGTTGGAAGTTTTTAATCTGGACTGATCATGCAGCACTCAAGTGGTTGATGCAGTTCAAGAATCCCGAGGGCCAGATCGTTAGATGGATCGAACGACTTCAAGAATATGATTTCAATATCGAACATCGAGCCGGTGTGAGTCACCGAAATGCCGACTCCCTGTCCAGACGGCCGTGCCCAACAGACTGCTCCCGCTGCAACAAAGTGGAATCTAGGGAAGCTGCAGTTTCAAGAACTACTGTAGTCAACGAGGAATGGTCACCCATCAGGATCAGAGAAGATCAGGAGAATAATCCTCACCTGAAGATGATCCGGCAATGGAAGGAAGAAAATCGGCGACCTACCTGGCAAGATGTGTCAAGATTTTCACCGACACTCAAGGCATATTGGGCTCAGTGGGACTCCCTTGTCCTGGAAGAAGGCCTATTGAAAAGGATCCTTGAGAATGATGATGGTTCCGAGAAGACAAGACAGATAGTTATCCCGAGAGCGAGAGTAGCTGAGGTACTGAAGAAGTTATACGACAGTCCATCGGGAGGTCATCTGGGAGTGAAGAAAACCCTTCAGCGAGCCCGTGAAAGGTATTATTGGATGAACAGCTCCGACGATGTGAAGGACTGGTGTAACAAATGTACGACTTGTGCTACGAGTAATGGACCACATCGCAAGAGAAAAGCACCCATGAAACAGTACAATGTTGGAAGCCCTTTCGAAAGGATTGCTTTAGACATCGCTGGAT
Organism: Galeruca laticollis; assembly: GCA_963921935.1. NCBI lineage: Eukaryota > Metazoa > Arthropoda > Insecta > Coleoptera > Chrysomelidae > Galeruca > Galeruca laticollis. Next base: position 60,129,918 of record OY998176.1, on the reverse strand, counting down.
CATTTCCGACAACAGAAAATGGTAGCAAATACATACCGGTTATAATGGATTATTTCACAAAATGGGTGAAAATTTACGCTATTCCCAACCAAGAGGCCACAACTGTAGCAGATGTATTGGTGAAAGAATTTATCAGCCGATATGGAGTGCCCTTGGAAGTCCACAGTGACCAGGGAAGAAATTTTGAAAGCCATCTATTCCAGGAGATTTGCAACAGATGGAATGGTCGAAAGAATGAACAGGACTATTGGAAAACACCTGTCCAAAGTAGTATCCAGCCATCAGAGAGATTGGGACCATTATCTTTCTCTATTCGCATTGGCTTATCGATCTGCCGTCAATGAGTCCACGGGTGAAACATCGGCGAACATCCTGTTTGGACGTGAAATGAGGCTTCCTTGTGACCTGGAATTTGGCTGCCGGCCTGGAGAAGATCTAGCAGGCGAAGACTACGTGATCCAATTAAGAAGAAGGCTGGACAATATTCATGAATTAGTTCGAACAAATCTTCAAGTTGCCAGCGACAGCATGAAAAGTCGGTACGACACGCAGGCCTCAGAAAGCGGTTTTAAAGAAGGGGACAAAGTATGGTTACACAACCCGACGAGGAGAAAAGGATTTTCTCCAAAATTACAAAAATCCTGGGAAGGTCCATACTCAATCAAGAAAAGGATCAATGATGTTATATATCGCATAAGCAAGATCCCCAACGGAAAACCAAAAGTAGTTCACCAAAATCGACTAGCGCCATTCGAAGGAGACCATGACCTAGAGGAAGGAGTAAACCTTATTCGAAATGTATCTGACCCCACCTTCGATGAATTTATGGGCGCTTATGGAGGTACCGGGAAAGCTAGATATGGAGTCACTTCGGAACAACAACAAGATTTGTTCACTCTCCCGGAAGATTATTCATTGGCATACAACATCCTCGCCCGTATCAAGAACGCACGAGGGTTGGCAACCGTCTTTCGAAAGAAGTTCGGGCAATTAGAAAAACTTGAAGACCCGATTCCAGCCCCTGGCAAGACACTAAAACTGAAACATAATTCGCGGTACGTCTTCTACGTGGTAACTAAAAATGATATTCAACATCGATCTACCTACCACGATGTGTGGGAAGCACTTCGAAACCTACGAGACCATCTGTTGGAATCCAACGTGAAGAAACTGGCTATGCCTAAGATAGCGAGTAACCAGTTGGATTGGCGAATCATTAGGAACATGGTAGAGATTATCTTTCAAGATACATGTGTCCAGATATTAATTTGCAGCTACAACCCCCGTTATCAGTATCCTATGAAGACGGTGCCCTGCTATTTCCATAAGATCGGAAAGTGTAGAAATGGGGCCAGTTGCCGATTCAAACATCCAGTCTCTGCTACACAAAAGTTTCAGGAGGAACTTCCATTTATGGAGGGGGTAATGTTACGAAACAGCACACTGGTATAGTCCCTAAAACCGACTCTGTCTAAGCCAGGTATAAAAGTTAAAATTATGGCGGATACGCACTGATTTTTATAACTGTTTACGACTTTACGACTATCTTGTGTAAACATTGTTTTTGTGACCAGAGTTATCTAGAAAAGGCCAGAACCAATTGTTTTTGTGTAAGCCGCAGTCCGGAATTTACTAGTAAAAAAGGCTTTAATATATAAGGGACTGATCAGGAAGAGTTAGTTAGTTGATAAAGTGATCTCGTGAAAAAAATACACCGAAATAGCAAACAGTAAATATAAATTAGTTAAGTGTTCAAGTAAATTAGTTTAAGTGAATATACTGCGTATATATAAATTAAGTGTTGGTGATTAGTTTAGTGTTTGAATAAATTAGTAAGTAGCCATACCGTGTGTTTAAAATTTATCCCACCCGTTTAATGTTTAAATAAATTAGAATAACATTACATTATATATGGAAGCTAATTTAGTGGAAGCTGATAGTGGAAACCTTCCAACATTAGATGTGAGTATGATTATTCTAGAATAATATTAGCCGTGACAAGTATTGCATATTTTAAATATCCGATAGTGTACGAGATGTTGATTGATGAAACGTTATGTTTAATACTCTCACTTTTTTAAGATCATCTTACGGGGATGTTGCGATAGGTTATTATCAGTCTCATTAGTGCATTCTTTAAAGTCTAGTTCAAGTTCTTCACTTAGTTTATCTATTTCTCTCTTAATAAATGCCATACGAGAAATACTTCCATCATTTTCAACTTGCCTGCTTCGACTATTTTGCTGACTATGAAGCTTAGAAGGCAACACTCCCTTTTCCATGAATATTTTTTGATTGTAATCCATTTTGTATTTCATAAAATCGTATGTGCTTTAAATCGAAAATCGTCAAAAAAATTACTGAATTACTGAATTTTATCTATAATTAAACTCAATAGGATGAATTTTTAAGGGTTATGTTGGTATCATTGTGTATTTCTGTTCTTAAAAAATGAAAACAGTGTGTTTAAAACAATAAAAAGACTATGATGTTGATTTGAAATTATCCTTGTCAAAAATAAAATAAAACATCAATGATACTAAAAACTTAAGAAAAATTACCATATCAAGTTTCCAAAATAAAATTTTCTTCATCGTTTCAATTAATTTCCTCAATGGTTGAGAAAGCTCCTTTGAACTTAAAGATATCCAAATAATAATTTATAATTACTATCGGATCTTTGATAATTTGGAAGATATAAATAAATTTCCATATTTGACAGAAAGCACTTTCTATTCCTCAAATGGTTAGCTCGACGCCCCATAGAAACGTGCCGTGAATTGGAAATAACTGCGGAGAAGACTCAAAAGAGAAATCCATCGAGGACACATATGTATGGAAGCGTGTATATCCATGCATTTTCAGTTTCAAAAGAAAATGTTTTCCCCTGTTTTGTGTAAGCTGCTTTCGCATTCACGAGGGAGAAATTTCCTTAGAATTTCAGTCAGAGAGGTTTAAGTTGACGGGAAAACTCGAGTTATAATTCCCGCAGTGCAATAGCTTAATAACGAATTTTCTTCCTCGAAATGCGCACAAAGTTTTTTAATCCTATATAATCAGCGATACAGAATGTAGTACGATAATTATAAGTTTTTTATAGTCAAACAATTTTCTCGACTGCCTCAACTAGTAATTCCAGATAAATTCTGCTGGGTTTTCACCAGCAGTGCTGTTCCAGAATAGTGCAAGGAAAACAGTAACAAAAATTGTACAGAACATGTTACGGAAAACAAGTAAAAGCGGAAACATATGCACAAATACTTGTGTAAAAAGAGTGAAGATATATTTTTCTAAATGATAAGATAGATTGCGTCAAATTAATTAGTATTTTGTTAGAGTCATAGAGCAGCAAGTGATTTAATTGTATTGTTCATTTCTTGTCTTTCCCTCAGTATAATATAGAATTTTAACGTTTTAACCGAATGTCTATTCTTATTCAATATGTTGGAATCATAATGGAAAACTTTTTTATTATTAAGTTTAGGAAAAAAGATATTCTAGTTATAGAACCAGACCTTTCTATAAATAAATAAGAATATTATGTTACTGTAATTAAGATAAGGAATGCAGAGTTACTGTTCATTATTATTCAAGTAGTTGGTTGAAGTTAATGTTACATTTGATTCATTATTATCATTGTCGGTGCATTATTAGCTTTGTTACAATTGTTATATCAAAAGTTTTGTAATTTTAATTAAATTGTAAAAATACAGTTTTTAAAAATAGTTTTCGGTGTTAGAAATTGGTGCAGTCAGTAGGATCTGCGCGGCCGTGAAAAACTTTGCCGAATCGTTCCTATAAAGAACTCACGATTTGATGTTCCAACATCGGGCGCGGATTTCAGAATCTACCATCAACGAAGAAAGAAGAAACCGGAGCCCTTCAAATAAATTTCCTTTTTTACGTTTCCACACCTTTTTAAAAAGGAGTAGGAGAGATAACATTTTTTAATTTAAATATACTAGCTGCCGATTTATTTTATGAACGGATTGGAAAATTTATTGAAAGTATTTAATAAATTAAATATTAAAGATAATAATAAATCTAATAATAATTTTGAGAATAGGCTATTTGACGACATTAAAAATAAACTACAAATTATGGCGGCGGAGTCGAATTGTCTCCCAAAATAAAAATATTACCTGCTCTCAAAAAGGTGACGGGCGAATTGTCTCCCGGATGATTTTAATCCGTAATTAGCATAAGTACTTATAATACCTTAAAATCTAAACGTTGTTGCCAAATCGATCTTACTTATATCTTGACGAAATATTTGGAATGGTATTTCCTAATTTTGTTAAAATAAAACAGTACGTAGGAAATTATAATTATTTTATTATAATAAAACAAAGGAAAATATACAATGGTTTACTTATATATATATATATATATATATATATATATATATATATATATATATACTTATATATTTCAAGACAATAATATTTACAAAAATGATATAAAAACTTTTTCACTCTACACACTTATAATACAAATTAGATTCTGCATTTAAAAGAAATATTTTTAAAAATTGAAAATTGGTAATCCTGCCGTCTTGTAATTTTTCTAAATTATCTTCCAAAAACTTTTTTTTCATTAATACTTTTCGATGATATACTTTGACCACGGTATCAATACTTTGAAGCTTAATATAGGTATCTATTTGAAAATCTAGAAGAACTTTTATAAACTGGTCAAAATTTGGGTGTGTATTATAAAATGAAGCATTATAACGCGAATGAAAAGATTCGCATGCGTTTGTTGTCCTTTTTAAAGAAGAAGAGTTTTCAGCCCAAATGTTAGGAGGAAAGGTAGAAATTTCATCTATGTAAGTTTCAACTAAATAGTCATTAAATTTAATCACCCTCTCATCATCTGGTTGAATTGCAATGAGATCAAGAACAAAGCAATCGCCAACGTCTTCTGCTTTAAGGAATGGTAAACCAAAAATATAAGTAAGGTATTTAGTTATATCTGTTTCTAAATTGTCTTTTAACTGATACTCGGTAGAAAGTCCGAAACTTTGAATTTTTCTATACCAACTTTGACCTAGGTGAAATAGACATCCCTTAATTTCTGTTTTTGGAAAAATTTCGCGAATTGCTTTGTGTATTGCTAATTCAAAATCTGAAGTTATAGTTTTTGGAAGAAAGTCGTGACCTGTTGTAGATAGATATATTTCTTTTAAATATTGTAAAGCTAATTTATACGATACTGTATTTTTATTTTTTAGAAGAAAGAAAACCAAAGGAATATAATGATTATTTTTAAAGCCATGAATGGTAAACAATTGTAAAAAAAATTTAGGGCAATAATCGAAAGTGCCATCAACATATAATTCACTTATTTCTTTTAGAGCAATAATATTTGTTTTACATGAAAACATGACTATATTATTTATTTCATCATTTTTAAGAATAAAATATTCGTCCCTATTAGTTTTTAAAGTAACAGAATTTAATAAACTATGAAATTCAACTATATTAGTTGGAAGTTTTGATGCAATTTTGGACCTAGCAGTATACATATTTTTTCTCATCCTTTCAACGTCATGAGTAGTAATAGTTTCACAATGGGATTCTCTTACCTCCTTTCTAATTAGGCCCATTGGTTTTGCCGAAACATCTTCTATTGCTTTAATTTTTACAGCATTGCTTAGAGTCTGCCTATTTAGAAGTTCTTCTGATAATTTCTCATGGTTGTGGTTTAAAGAAGATTCGATCACTTCTGGACGGTCCAATTTTGTTTTAACAAAAGCTTTGCACTGCGTTTTCCTGGACGCAGAAAGCCATCTTTTTAGAGTGTCTCTTGCTAATAACTTGTGGAATGAAAATTTAAACCCATCGATCACTAACAAATCTTTGCCTTTTTCACTTTTAATTATTGTAGCCTCCATTATACGTATAGTTTCGCTGTACCACTTTTAACTATACAACAACTTCGTAAACAAACTTTACAACCTCTGAAACTTGTGAAGAATATGTGAAATATGGTTTACTATTTTTAATACCACCCTTTATAAGGCGAAGGAGGGAAAGTACTTTCAAACGATAATGTGAAATTAATGGTACCTACCTGTTTTTGGATTTATAAAATGTTGATGGATTAACTCAACATTCTTTTAATGTTTAATGTAAGGATTATTTTCTTACTTTTCTATTTCAAGGTAGTTAAATGATTCTCATATCCTGAGAGACATTTTACAAAAAGAAAAAGGTATCAATAGTTCAACGTACTTTTAAAAATAAAAATTTTGATTTGGCAGTAACGGTGTACTTTGTGAAAATTAATACCTTTTAATGTATATTACCTTGGGAGACAACTCGACCTATGATGGGAGACAATTCGACCTATAAAAAAACTACCTGCTCAAGACGGGAGACAACTCGTCTTTGCCCAATTATGGCCATCCTATTAGATAATATTCTGAAAGAGATTATTTCATTTTTTTCCAATAAATTATGTATATTATTTGCAAATTACGTAAAATAGACTATAAGAATTTTTTTAAATTTTATGTATGACGAGAACGCTCTGTGATTGGCGGCAACACTGGTAACATAATCGGCATGTAAATATGGATTACTGACAGATTGTTGTTTGTGTTTTATCAAAGAATTCACCAATATTTTTTGTTAAAATGTGTTTAATTCAATCTGTGAGCTATTGCAGAAGTATTTTTAGGAAATTTTTGATAAATTTTAGGTAGTAGCATAAATATTTGTTTTGATTTTAAAAATGGATTCAATTTTTGTGAGAGCGGATAACACCAATCTACCCAAAATAGATGCTTTTATGGTTGCACTTTTTCTAAGAATAACGCTGATTACTGTGCTGCGGAACTGAAAAATGTGTAAACAGCAGTGTAAGTACAAGTAGGAATTATTAATTTACAGAATTTTGTGTATGACGATTTATAAATTTTGTTAAATCTTATTATAGGTTATGTTGATATATGGTTTTTGTTTCTGTTTTACAGATCTGCAAAGTAATCTTATGGAGACGATGCGATTGGCTATGTTTAACTACACCGGGAGGATGGGATTTGCACAGTTAAATGTAAAATATGCCCTGAGCGTAAAGTTAGCAGGAAAACTTATAATGTGACAATGGTTATTAATGAATATGATAGTGGAATTATTAGCTGTCAGTGTCATGACTGTGCTGCTTCCGCTGGAGGATGCAAGCATGCAGTTGCTTTTTTGATGTGGGTCCATCGTCGCTCTGAGGAACCTGCATATACGTCCATAGAATGCTACTGGAAAAAGCCTACGTTATCTAGAATAGGAACTACACTGAAGTTTATCACTGTCCAGCAGATGTCTAAAACAAAGGTAACTCACAGACCGAGTTCATCCGCACTTTATAAAAAGTTCCTCCTTCATCCGCTTCCTTGGGAATATTAACGCGGGTGGAATATACATTCCGGAGGCGCTCATACAGCACACGGCAGTAATAAGTTATCCACGTTCGGCACTTGCTACTTTACCCACGACTTTTTTACCTTTAGTGGCCAAAACCTTTGGTAATTTGTTAGGTACTGTTGAGAGACCTGTTTCATCCATATTGAAAATTGAATCTGGAGAATAATGCTTTTTTTCGTACAAATTTCGCAGATTTTGGATAAATCGTTTCACTTGAGCTTTATTAAAGCCCATAACCCTACCCATCGAACATTTTTCTGGTTGCCGTAGGCTGATATTATGTCGTTTACAAAAACCACTGACCCAGGATTCTCTAGCAATTTGTTTATCCTTGTTAACACAGTGTTGGATGCTGTTCGATTCCGCAAATTTGTACGCTGCCATTTGCATATTATTTTTTGTGAGCCCATAAAAACGGTCGTCTAGATCGCGCAACTGCTTCGCTAATTCAATTTCCATTCCGGCGGGGAATACGTTGGAAAATCGTCCTAACGATACAGGAATATTCCCACATTTAAGGCGTTTTTCTAAGAGTAGATTCACCAATTCCCATCTCGGCAGCTACCCGTCTTTTACTAACACCTTCAGCAATTCTACGTTTTGCTTCGGTGAGATTTTCTACCGTAAAGACCAACTTCCTGTTAGTTTTTCTTTTATATCTACTCATTCTGAAAAAGAACGCAGTTATTAGAGCTGCAATTTCTATCTTAATTTCTAATTATCTACCGTTTGACACCAATTTCTGATTATACCAGAAGTAGCCCTAAGCCGGAAATCTATCGCTTCCTGTTTACCTGGAACTTGGGGTCAGACTATAGATAATTAAGAATTAATTCCGGAAAGTTCAATTCGTTTTACTCAGCCGTTTGGATTCTCTTTTTGAAAATGGTCTCTGATTCGTCAATTTTTGTCGGAAGCAGTTGAATTTTAAAAAATTTCATGCAAAATTCAAAAAGGAAATAATAGTGTGTTGCATTTGAAAAACAAAATTGGCATTCAGTTTGCTTGTTTAAGACACCATGTATACATTAAAAAAAGCGTATGTAGCAGCAGATAATTTTAAACAACTTTTATTCGGAATAATTGTTTCTAATTTAAAAAATAATAGAGATATTTTTACTTAAAGGGTTATCTGAATTACCTTGTACAATGCTTGAAAAGCTTTGCACAAGAGTACGCACTGCGCACTCTTGTGCAAAACTAAATGCGCACTCTTGTGCATTGTTACGTTCAAGATTATTTTCAATTATTCTGTTTTTATAGGCACTATTTGGAGGAAATTTCAATGTTGTCAACATTTTATAGACTCTAAAGCATGCGAAAACACCTTAGGAGATATAATTATGGTCGTACATACCTGCTCAATCACAAAAACTAGCATGAGCGAAAATTACATCGGCCGGCTGCAAACAATTCACTTGACATTCTGGAAAAATTGGCGCCAAATATAGAGGAAGGCATTGTTGCCAGTGCTAAGCTTCAGGATCTGTTCCGTAATAGGCATTATTACGGTATTGCAGAGTTGCGATATTACTTTGAATACATGCATTGCGCACTCTTATGCAGTGCGCACTCTTATACGCATTTACCCTAATAATAACAATACTAGTAATAGCAATAATAATGATAATAATAGATTCAGAAATAATAATAATTACTTCCAAAATAACAATCAAAGGTGAAATTTGATATCTGAGGAATCATATAATAATAATTATGATGAAATGGAAGAAACAGTTGATTTGGCAGATGAGTTTGAAAATTTCGCTATTACAGAAAAGAATGATGATGAATAAGTAAATCAATATTTTCGGAAGGCTCCTCAGAAAAGAATGTAGCAGAAATAAATATTGCTTCAAATAACCCACTACCATATATTGAGATAAAAAACCCGAAATTAAAACTTCTAGTTGATACAGGTAGCACAAAATCTCTATTACGACCAGTAATTACTGAAAAATATTATCCACAACGGATCTTTCATTCAAATATTGATATTAAAACCGCATTCAATAGCAAAAAAGTAAGATTTCAGGCTGAAATACCGGCTTTTAAACAATTTAATTATAATGGTAATATTAATTGCATATTGTATAATTTTCACGAATTTTTTTAGGGTATTATAGGACTCGAAGATATGATTAAAATGAAGTTGAGTATTGATTTGATTAATGAACAATTAACTAATGAACATGTCTCTAGTCCTATGAAATTTTGGTTACCAACAGATATTAAATTTGAATTCACTATTGGTCCAACGGAGAAATTGTTAAAATCTCTTTTTAATAAATTAAATACATTTAGATAACGCATATATTCCAGAAACATTAACTGTAGCTCAGAATGGTTACGCAATAGTAGAAATAATAAGTGAAACAATTTCAATAATAGTGAACAAACCAATTAATGCAAATGAAATAGATTCAGTACCTGATTTGTCAAATTTATTTAATATTGAAAATGTTATAGAAAATAACGAAATTGAGAATACTGAAAATGATATTAATAAAATTTGTATATCTGATATTCAATCACTAAATAAATGTTTTATATTGAATAAAACCGATATAGATATAGTTCATACTTTCTTGGAAAATCCAATCATGGAAAGGTAATACATGAAAAATGGATAAGGAGATAATAAAAACGAATAAAAATATACAAATCATAGAAGAAGTAAGTCAAGTGGATGGAAAGGAATTTCATTGGATCAAACGATTTAGTAACAAAACATAGAACTGAATATCAATTGGATATTTTTAAATAAAATTGTAAAGATGAAAGTAAACAGGATTTTACTCGTTGTCGTCCTCTTATTATCCAATACTTTTGACGGGCATCGGACAACGTTACATTGATACCTCCATGAAGAGTTCGTCTATGGGATTCTAGCTAATTCCACAATATAATGAAAAATATTGAAAATTCTAAAAAATTGACAATTGTTTTGATGACTGAATATCATCGTCAGAATGACAGAAGTTACATTTCATTTGATGCCTACCTGATGTTTAGTAGTTATTTTTGGCTAGACCAAGAAGTGATCTACCTTGCGATTGACTTAAGAAACCCACAATATGAAGTCGTCAATGAACAGATAAATCTAGGGTGTTCTCCACTTTTAAAATGTTTTCTTAAGTGATAATTGTGAAGAACAGCAGATATAGTTTTCCTGGTTTTCTATAGCATTGCACAGTTGTCTGATCTTAATTGGAAAAATTATATCCAGGATATCACCATAGGGCTAATAATATCTAAGCTTCAATATTTCTAATATCACATCTTCTTTTTTCTATTAACATATATTAAGTCAATCGCAAGGTAGGTCACTTCTTGGTCTAGCCAAAAATAAATACTAAACATCAGGTAGGCATCAAATGAAATGTAACTTCTTTTCATTCTGACGATGATATTCAGTTATCGAAACAAATGTCATTTTTTTAGAATTTTCAACATTATTAACTATATTGTGAATTTAGCTAGAAACATTGAGTCTCATTTAAAATACTAACAAATGATTTGTTGATAGAAGGAAATGTTGACAGTAAATTTCAAACCACGTTAGAATTTATATGACACATAAAAATGGTATCGTTATCAAATGATGAAGAGAAAATAGAAATTGTTTTGATTGTGGGAGATTACTATAAAACGCATAGAGAAGCAGCAAATATTTTCAATAATAGGCATCCCAATAAAAATATAACCCAATTAACTGTAACGAAAATAGCAAATGAATTTAGAAGAATTGGAAGTATTAAAAACAATTTTAAAGGAAAACGTCGAAAACTGGTTGCTGATGAGAATACGCAGTTTTATGTAATGCTGCCTGTTGTAGCAAATCCAAAATTGTCATTGCTCAAAAGAAAGTCGTTGTCACAACAAAATGAAAGTAAAAATACAGTGGCAAGAATTTTAAAACTAAATGAATACAAAAATCATTAAAACATTAAAAGAAAGGGAATATGATATGCGCTTTGATTTTTGCTCTCTCATCCAAGGGGAGTTAGAGGAGGACCCTTTTTTATGAGGCATATAAGTTTTTCCGATGAGGCGACAATTTCATCAAATGGAACTGTCTCGTAGCAGCATTGTCGCTGATGGTCTGAGGGAAATCCCAATTTTGTATTAAAGTCTCATGACCAATATTCGTTTGAGACGAACATGTGGTGTGGCATTTATAATAACAAATTAATAGGACCTTTTTTTCGCGAATCTATGAATGCCGAACGTTATTTACAGTTTTTACAAACTCATGTCAATGAATTCATGGACGAACTACCCTTAATAGAACGTCATGTATTTGGTATCAATAAGACGGTGCCGCATGCCACAGTACAATAAACGTTAGGAACTATCTTCAAAATCTGTTTCATGGAAAAGTTATTTACAGATATTCTGATCTCTTTTGGCTTACTAGATCCCGTAACCTAACCCCTCTTGATTACCTCTTATAGGGTTTCCTGAAACAAAAAGTTTACCAGAAAGTGCGGTTTCAAGATATTGACCACTTGAAGAGGATAATTTTAGAAACATGTCAAGAAATTTCTCCACAAATGATAAGGAATGTATTACGTGAATTTTCCAATAGAACGAGTAAGTGTATTGAACGAGAGGGTGGATATGTCGAAGCATTAGTATGAGTGAAAATTAAATTTGTTTATTTCTAATATTTATATGATGTTAGTTTATAACTTAGTATTTGAATGTATTTTATTATTTGCAAAATAAATGAATATGCATGAATCACAAGAGATAAATGTTCATTCAAAATAGAAACATAAGTAAAAAATTAAATAATCTGAAGTTTTAACTTAAATAAATGTACTTGCATATTTATATGCTGTTTTTAATTCTGATCAACTTTTGAGTAAAACTCGTATACGAATAAAAAATTTGATATTTGATGACTGTATGTTAGGTTTTAGATAATGAAGAATACGTTTTTTTCCTAAAATTAATAATAAAAAAGTTTTCCGTATGTTTGCAACTTAGGGGGACGTATTGTATATTCCCACATCCCCGCTTTTTTATCGACGATTGAGATTAGAGGTTAATAATATCTCGCAAAATAATAACAACGATACTAACCTTTATTCTATCAAACGTCCAATCTTCCTCCCTATTTGCATTTTAACAATCGCAACGATTGGAAGCACCCCTTATTATTGCGATAAAAGACGAATCCACAGCCTTCGTTAACAAATGTGCGCTTTGTGTCTCCCAGGGCATTCGGACACATCTAAATCCCTTTTGCAGCAGTGACGTAGTTCACCTAAAAATAGATACTTGAATTATCAAATTCAGTTTATCAAGGTTATAACATAAAAACTATTTGAAATTTTAGACTTTTCCATGCATTGTCTGATGGTGTGAAATTTTGAAGTTTTTACACTGAACCATATGTGTCTTGCATCAAATGAAAACAAATTAGGTTGCCATTTAAGAATGTGGGTACAGGAGCCACTCAGAGGCTGCAAATGTTCACTCTGATTTATTTGGACCCATGTCAGTGACCTCGTGAGGAGAAGCTAACTATGTCTTTACTTTTACGGATGCCTTTACCAGAAAAACATGAATAAATTTGCAGATGTACAAGTATGCAACTTTCAAAAACTCTTGTTAATTCATGTCTCTGGTAGAAAATCAGTGTGGTAACAAAATAAAAATTCTCAAAACAGGCAATGGTACAGAATATACCAATAAACAAACAGATGATTGTGTCGTATACTCCAGTTAAATGGTTTAAGTGAAATGGTTCACAGAACCGCTCATGGCAAAAGCTATAACACTTCTGGAAGAAAGTGTGGCAGTCAAGGTATTACTGGGCTGAGACTATCAACACAAGGTTTATGAACACACGGATTCTAACCTAATTTAGTAAAAAAGTTTTGTAATTTTGTATGTTGAGAGATGAATAAAAGTCTGTAGATTAGTTTTAGATGATTATATTACAGTAGACATTAAAACAGAACTAACTAAAGCTGACAATTCTAATTATTTTATCTGACAAAATTAGTTTTTCAACAACTACCTTAGCAACAACCTCCAATCAAAATATAGAGTCGATTAAATAATAAATTTAGGGAAAGTATTATATATTTTCCAACACCCTCTCTTAATACTTTTCCAATAACCTATAGATACTTAAAGACATCAAAATAAACATGATTGAAACAAATTAATAAAACTTCATACAAAATTGCTAAGCTAAAAAGAAGTAATAACAACCAGAATACATTATAAATCATAGCTATTCGCTATTCCTCTCTGAATATTAAGCCTATTTTTTCGTTAATTTCATAGAACTGAATTCTGCTTAAACCTTTAGTTAACACATCAGCTAGTTGGGACTTACTATTCAAATATTCATGACAAATGTGCCCACCATTTACTTGATCACATACAAAATTATATTTTTAATTAACATGTTTAACAAGGAATTTTAATTATGGCAATACACCCCTAGTTGTCTTCGAATACTTTAAAAGATTCAATATTTATTCTTATGTCCTCAATTAGTTTCTTAGTCCACAAACTGTCTTGTACTGCGCTGCACAATGCCACAAATTTCGCTTCACTGGTTGATAAGGCAACACATTACTGCTAGCGTGTGACCCAGATAACTGTATTTCCATAAACTTTAATTAAATATCCAGAAACTGATTTTCTAACATTTATATCAATCGCCCAATCAGAATCGACATGAACTGATAATATTTGTTCTTCTAATTTTCTTATGTACTCTAAATCTACATTAATAGTCCCTCTTAGATATCTTAATACTGTTTTGAGATGTATCCAAACTTCTTTCGAGTCCTTGTCTTGAAATCTGCTAAAATAATTTAAGGCAAAACTGAGATCCGGTCGAGATCCCAACATGAGATACATTAAGTATCCTATGAGATCCCTAAACGACATATTCTCCCCATCTTCTTCTGTCACATTTAATCCTAATTCCGGATCAATAGGTGTAAATACTTTATTACAATTCTCAAATCTGAAACGTTTCAAAATTCCTTCTATGTATATTTTCTGATTAATCTTCAAAATCCCCACCTTCCTATCCTATTTTATTTCCAACTCTAAAAAATTTCTAAGTTCACCTTTATTTTATTTGAAAGTTTTTCATTAAATATTTTTTGATGTCTTCTATACAAGTTAAGTCGGGCCTTGCTATACATATGTCGTCAACATACTATATTAAGTATAAACATTGTCCCTTTATTTTTATTTTTTTAGTATATAAACAATAGTCGCTAGCTGCCAGCATCGTGCTGTCTGCTTCAACTCGTAAAGAGATTTATTTAATTTTAAGACATTACCTTCTTCACATTTAACTCCTTGTGGTGGATAAATATAGATTTCTCCTTTCAAGTGACACTTTAAGAAGGAACTCTTTACATCTAGTTGTCGAAAAATATAGTTTTGTTGTAGTCCAACAGACAACAAGGTTCTAATAGTTGCCATTTTTGTAACTGGAGCATATATTTCATCGTAATTAAATGAGTTCTTTTGTGCGAACCCTCTAACCACTTATCTAGTTCTATATTGGTCTTCTACTTGTTTCCAATGGCTAAGATACAAACTCCCACTTCTTTAGTATTTGGCATTGCAACTTCCATCCATGTTCCATTTCTTTCAATAGCTTCTACCTCCTTACTCATCGCGCTCTTCCAAAAATATTGATCATCTCTATTTTTCAAATCTTCAGTATTTTCTGGGGCATCTTCCACATATGAAATTGCATCGAAAGCCATGTATAACTCATATTCATTATATCTTTGTAGTATTTTAATTTTTCTCCCCGTTCTTCTTCTTTCTATTGTGCTTTGTTCTTCTTCTTCTTGATCTAAAAGATGTTCAATTTCCTCCTGTTCCATTTCCCCATTTGAATCTTCTTGATTCTCCTCATCTCTATCCTCTTCTTCAGTTTTAGCGCTACTTCTTCCATTTTTAAATAAAATTTCTTTTCATTTAAAACTACATCTTTAGCTGTAACGACCTTTTGTTTCTCTACATTCCAGAACCTGTAACCAGTCAAAGTATATCCAATCATAACACAAGTTTCAGATTTTTTATCTAATTTACTTCTCAACTGTTCCAGTATAAGTGCGAATCCCTCTTAATCAAATACTCTTAAATTCTTTACACAAGGCTTCCTTCCATGCCATATTTCCGCTAGTGTAACATCTAAATTTACATTTGGACTTCTATTCATAAGGTAAGTGGCTACTCTTATTGCCTCATTCCAAAATATTTTTGGCATCCCTGCATCATAAATCATAGATATTGCTTTCATCAGAGTCCTGTTGTATCTCTCTGCCTTTCCATTCTGTTGTGGTGTGTAAGGTACAGTGTAGTCAAAGACAGTTCCATTATCTCCACAGAAGTTTTTGAAACCCAAGGATACGTATTCGCCCTCGTTATCTGTTCTAAGAACTAATATTTTTTAAATAAATTTTGACTGTACCATTGGACAATATTCTTTAAAACAATCAAATACTTCGCCGTTGTTCTTTAAAATATACACAAAAAAATCGTCATTAAAAGTGACGAAATACTTACCACCATCGTGAGCTACAGGGGTGATTGGCCTCGCTACATCAGAATGAACAATTTCTAAAATTCTACGGTGGATAGGGAGGCGCGGATCGATAGAATGGCCAGGCCAGCACGATCTCCTGATCTGACGCCAATAGACTTCTTTTTGTAGGGATATGTCAAAACTATTGTATCCCAAACTAAACCACTCAACTTAGATGACTTAAAAAGACGAATCACACTTGCGATTAGATCAGTCACGCCTGAGATGTTGAGTAACGTTAGAAGATATTTCTATACCAGATTAGCATGTTGCCAAGACGTTCGCGGCGAACATTTTGAATATCTCTTACATTGAAATTAATGTTTTTTTCACATTATTTGTGAAATAAAATTATTTTCTTTTTTAAATGTTAATTTTTGTAATACATCCGAAAACACTTAATATTTCCGAAACAGTTGAAGATAGGTATGGGACATTGTACATGAATTATGTCTAGAATTTACTGAAGAATCCAAAAAACTAATAAAATACAGGGGGTTGTTTTTAAAATAAGAAAGTTGGTATCGGCCACTGTCACATGACATACCCTATATAATTATTTTTTTTTTGAAAAAAATGCGCATGTTAAAATACAAATCGACGTGTCCAAGCGTTTTTCCCAACACGCTCTCATTTATTCGATATCGAATTTATTCCATTTGGCTGTTCCACACTGTATATTTTCCAACAAAAAGCTCACAAAAGTTCCTATCCTTTATACTGACATACATTAACCTTTTAATATTTTAATGTCATTTTCCGTTTATAATTTATGTTGGATTTAATACTGAAGGGTGAGGTTCAATTAGCAGGTAAAGAATGACAATATTTACTTGGTTTTTTGGAGAATAATAAGGCTGGGGAGGAAATTCTACATTAAGGTATTATTACTCCAAAATTTTTATTTGAAATGTATCTCATTTTGTTCTACTACTATGTCAAACAATTGATATCAGTGAAACCAAAAGTTTCAATTATTAATTAAAAAGCAAAACTACAACCACATCTCAACCGGTTTTCTATGCACTCTACCATTAATTTATATTTTCAGCACTTCTACACACAACATTTCTTCTAAAATACAATATTTAAAGTAGTTTTGATATTTATTAGTGTAAAAAGTAATAAAATACATTTGAGATGAACTAACAAAATGGAGCTCTGTAAACATAATAATATTGAGAAAAATATGTAACCTCGAAATTTTGATGTTCAACGTCACCCCTAACAACGTCTCTTCTTGTTACAGCACTGGTTGTCAGAGGGAAGTTGGTTCTTAGCCCTTTTCTGACTCTCCTCCCTCGTGTCAGGTTTTTCTGCTCCCAAAGGTTCGATCTCATGGCAATCATTGCTATCTCGTTGCCTGCAAAACGCAAAAATATTATGAGTTATAAGAAGAGACGAGGAAATGCGTGTGTATGTGTGTTTGTCCATATCTATGTGTATCAGAAAATACTTTTCTGTTCATGACTCATCTTATAATGCGAAAGAGGAAAAAAGGAAATAGGCTTTTGTTTTAAATTAGTTTTATTTATTTGTTGATAAATCGTTTCATTTAAGCACTGTTACTTGCAAATCAAAATCAATAAATACTAATATAAGGGATAAAATGTAGTATTCATCCAATTTTTTTCAGTTTTGGTTCTTGTTACTTAAATTTCTTGTGCTGGTCTCTGATTTTGTCATCTAAACAGTGAGTAACAGTGAGAATGGAAAAAACAACGTCCCAGAAAAAAGAAAATTGTTAAATAGTGACTACAGTTATTATTATAAATTCGTTAATAATACTTCCGGACGTAGCAAAACGGTTTTAATAGATTACAGTGGAAATTACCTACTTCTAATAAAAATCTTAAATATAACAGAAACATATATACGTTGTTTTTCGTTTCAAAATTAACAATTCTTATTTTTTTGACATTTATATTTAATTCTCAACTTAGACATTTGTAAGTAAGGTAGGTACTTTTTCTACATTCTCCTCCACTGAATTAATCTCCATTGGGTACAGGAGCTGCACTGGAGGACGTAGACGGTCACCATCTGATGTAACTTCGCAGGCTCTAACTTCACCATCTCTTCCCGGATATATCTCAGTTATTCGAACAAGCTTCCACAGCAGTCTCGGCACGTTTTGATCATATAAAAGCACTACATCTCCAATTTTAAAGTTTGAAGAATCAACGTTAGCGTTAGCATGAGCCGATCTTAACTGCTGAAGATAATCCAAATTCCAACTTTTCCAGAATTTTCTCATTGAATCTTCTTGACATCTCCATTGTTTCACAATATTGTTTTCGTTAAGCGTTCTTTTCGGTATGACACTAAATCCGTTGTCGTGTTTTGGTGTCAAGATTACTAAGTTCTCAGGATCATCATCAGTATAGGTCAACGGTCTAGAATTTACTGTAGCTTCAACTTCACATAATAGCGTCTGAAGCTCATCAGAATCCACTACAAATTTCCCTAGTGATAACTTCAAGGATTTTATCAAAGTTCATATCAATCTTTCCCAGAAGCCGCCTCACCAAGCAGCCCTTTTGATAATAAATTTCCATTAGTGTTTTTAAATGAAACTTAAGGTCTCTAGTTAATTCCACAATATAATACAAGTTATTGAAAATTCTAAAAAATTGACAATTGTTTCGATAAATCAATATCATCGTCAGAATGACAGAAGTTACATTTCATTTTTTGCCTACCTGATGTTTAGTAGTTAATTTTGGCTAGACCAAGAAGTAACCTAGCTTGTGATTGGCTTAATATATGTTTATAGAAAAAAGAAGAAGATGTGATATTACAAATATTGAAGCTTAGATATTATTAGCCCTATGGTGATATCCTGGATATCATTTTTCCAATTAAGATCAGTATAACTGTGCAATGATATAGAAAACCAGGAAAACTATATCTGCTGATCTTTACAAACAACCAGATAAATCCCACTACGCAAAACATCTACTTGACACCAATCATTCATTGACACCTAACACAGAACTAGAAGTACTGCATATTTGTGAAAAGAAGCAAGAACTGGATTTCCTTGAAGAACTGGAAATTAGAAGACATTTAAGAAACCCACAATATGAAGTTGTCAATGAACAGTTAAATCTAGGGAATTCTCCACTAATGAACTGTCTTCTTAAGTGATAATTGTAAAGATCAGCAGATATAGTTTTCCTGGTTTTCTATATCATTGCACAGTTATACTGATCTTAATTGGAAAAATGATATCCAGAATATCACCATAGGGCTAATAATATCTAAGCTTCAATATTTGTAATATCACATCTTCTTCTTTTTTCTATAAACATATATTAAGCCAATCACAAGTTAGGTTACTTCTTGGTCTAGCCAAAATTAACTACTAAACATCAGGTAGGCAAAAAATGAAATGTAACTTCTGTCATTCTGACGATGATATTGATTTATCGAAACAATTGTCAATTTTTTAGAATTTTCAATAACTTGTATTATATTGTGGAATTAACTAGAGACCTTGAGTTTCATTTAAAAACACTAATATGAGAATATTCCACGAAGTAAGGGTCGAGACAGTCAATTTCAATAAATTTCCATTCTATTCTACGATCTTGAGCTGCTTGTGAATCTTGCTCGTCGTTCGTTAGAATCTTTGACAAATTTTATAGTTCTAGAGAGACTCTTTTAAAAGTTCTAGCATTATCTGAATATATTACAATAAAATTAACTGTCTCGACCCTTACTTCTTGGAATCTACTCATATTAGTGTTTTAAATGAAACTCAATGTTTCTAGCTAATTCCACAATATAATGGAAAATGTTGAAAATTCTAAAAAATTGACAATTGTTTCGATAACTGAGTATCATCGCATCTGGGTAAAGAATATTCATTTAATAGCGGAACATCTAACATCCATTTATTCCACTCGTTCAATATTTCATTGGGCAAAATTTCATCCCATTCTATCTTTAATTTCCAAATATTTTGCCATATAATTTTATAACAAATGGTCCAAAAAATCCTAGTGGGTCATATATTTTCGCTATAGTTTGAAGAATGGTTCATTTTGTAATTAAGATTACTCTTTCTTGTAACATTTGACTTCGATGCTCAATTCATCTGTTGATGTGTTCCATTGAACTCCCAGTATTTTTGATTCATTCGAATTGTTATTAAATGCCTTTGTACTTTGTTTCAAAGCTGGATAATTTGTACGCCATTTTCGTAAACCCATTTTTGCGCTCGACGGTATTTCACATGCTTCATTCTGCTATTGATTTCCAAACTAGATAGAGTTGACAGCAACAACTAAGTCGTCGGCATAAAAGGATTGCTTCAAAATATCTGAAATCTCTTTAAATTTTTTTGGTTGAGTTTCTAGGCGTTTCCTTAACGTTGCAGCAAGTAGGAAGGGACTACACGTAACTCCGAAAGTTACTCGCTTCATTGCATATCTAGTTAAAGCTGGTAAATTATTTATATCGGTTATTGGAAATTCATACCAAATGAAACCATGACTATTACGTTCATTTTCTACTAACTCGATTTGGAGAAACGCCTGTTTAATATCGGCAGCTAATCCAACAGACCCAATTAGGAAATTTAACAACATATGCCATAAATGAGGTACTAAGTTTTCACCAGGTTCTAAGAGTTCGTTAAGTGAAGGAAATCCCGGAGCATCAGCACTGGCATCTAAAACTACCCGTAATTTGGTGGTATATTTATCTTCACGATAAATCGGCCTATGTGGCATATATAAAGTTTTATTTTCGTTTACATTTGGCATTATTTCATCACAATCTTTATGCAGATACTCGAGCATTGCTTTATCGTATTCGATCAACTTACGGCCGGTTTCACAATATCGGGTTAACTCCTCGGGTCAATTTACCTTTACCTATAAGGTTACCATTAGGTACCGTTGCACAATTGTCTGTTCGTCTACTATTGGTCAGTTGACCGATAGTTCAGTAATAATTTTTGTTCAGTTGGTAACATATTATGTATAATGATCAGTTTATGGTTATTGGCATTCAAAATCGAAAAAAGAGGAAAGAGTATAAAATTAATTCATTTGTGGTAAATTAGTAGTAGTAGTTATATGATCTGTGCTAGTTGTTGGCAATATTTAGTTCTTTGGCAGAAGTAATAATTTTAATTAATATGAATTCTTTGAAACGTCCAAATATTTTAAAAGAAGAAGAAACCTTATTGATACCTCTAGTTAATAAATATAAACATATAATAGTATCCAAATAAACAAATGCAATAACTCGGGAAGATAAAAATAAAAAAAGGGGTTAACATAGTAAAAGGAATTCGATACCACAATTGGTGTAAATGGATATAGACCAGTTAAGACAATGAAAAAGAAATATATAAATTTAAAGAAAAAGAACTAAATGAAAAATTGTCCAAAATAAATTAAGGGAGAGTTGGGTAATAGTGCGCGGCGGGTAATCGTGCGCGGCGGGTAATCGTGCGCGGCGGGTAATCGTGCGCTCCAACTTATTTTGAATTTCGCGGCATATAGAGGTCAGTTGAGCGATGCCGCAGGGTACGACACGTCACGCGACTTCCGAATGCAATCGGACGTGATGCCAGTACGCACACGACCGAAGTGAAAGCACATGGTCGGTTTGTTTACTTTTTTTTGTAATTTTTGGGTGCTTCAAAATAAGGCGGTGAGTCCACAATTTTTATCCATTAATTTCGCATGAGGTATCTCTTTGAAATGTAGTGTTTGCGGAACGTTTTAGTATTGTCCAACTTCAATTAATATAGTTTTTTCTATGAAAATTTTGGCAATTATCCAAAACAAACACAGAAGGGTAATCGTGCGCACTAGTGCGCACGATTACCCCTCACGTAGTTGAATAGTAGCAAATATTTATTTTGAATTTTGATTTCAGATGCCTCAGAAGTATACTCGTAAGACAACGATCCTTTCCTACACAGCCGAACATCTGCAAAACGCCCTGAATGCAATAAGAAATGATGGCAGAGCAGAAAAATCAGAGGAGTGGTAAGATGTTTTAAAATACCCGAATCGACGCTGAGAAACAACTTTCAGAAGATGATCTCAAGCTACCTCGTCTAGGCCGTAAGACTTTATTCACCCACGATACTGAAGTCGAGTTGAAGAAATATATTCTTTTGCTTTCCAAATTATTCTACGATTGACTCCTGGTGGGCTCAGAAGGCTAGCATTTAAGTATGCAGAGCATCACTCAATCAATCACAATTTTAATCGACAAAAGGGTCTTGCTGGAAAAGCATGGCTTTATGGTTTTCTGAAAAGATTTCCTGAGATAAAACTTAGGCAGCCGGAGGGAACCAGTTTTAATCGGATCGCATCCTTCAATAAAGAAGCTGTGGAACTATTTTACTCCAATCTTCAGATTCTGATGCAGAAATTCAAGTTTGAACCAAGCTGAATATTTAACATGGACGATACTGGAATAACAACGGTCCAAGCCAAATGTCCAAAGGCTTACGGAGTCAAAGTAGCAAAAAAGTTGGTTCGGCTATTTCTGCTGAACGAGGAAGAACTATAACGTGTGTCTTTCGTGCCAGTGCAGCAGGAAATTACATTCCTCCTATGCTTATTTATCCTCGGAAAAGGATGCCAGCAACTCTTCAAAAAAACGACCCCGTGGGGGCCCTTTATCGATGTTCGAAGAATGGATGGACCAATTCTGAGCTATTTTTGGACTGGTTATCTCACATGGTAAAGCACTCAAAACCTTCAGCTACCGACCCCATACTTTTGGTTTTAGACAACCACTCAAGCAACATTTCGATCTTCGCTTATAATTTCTGTAGAGAGAATAATATCCATATGGTGTCTCTTCCACCCCACACTTCTGATCACCTTCAGCCGCTGGACTTGACATTTTTCAGTCCATTGAAGAACGCTCTTTACCGAGAATATGATCTGTACCTCTCTACAACTGGCCACCAGAAAATAACAGAGTATGATATAGCTGAACTATTGAACAAGGCCTTCATGAAAGTCGCGACGATGGAGAAGTGTGTTCCAGGATTTCGCACTGCGGGAATCTGCCCATTGGATCCGGACAAGTTCAAAGAAGACGATTTTGCTCCTTCCAAGCATGTAAGAGAATACGCAATAGAAGGCTGTTCTGCTGATGCTGATGACTCGGCTGTATCTGGAGCTGAAGGTGCTAATTCATTGCCCGATATTGGTACAAATTCTTTAATCGATTTGCAAGTCTCTCAGCCTAGTACATCCAAAGATAATTCTTTTCTGGCCCTAGCTCCTATACCGAAGGAACAGGTCAACAAAGAAATGAAAAGAAAACCACCCAAAAAGCAAAACTCAAAAATCCTCACAAACACCCCTGTCGGGAAAGAATTAGAAGCGGCTGAAGAAAAAAAGAGATTGAGGGAAGAAAGTCTGAAAAGAAAAAATGATGACAAAACGGACAAAAAGAAATTGGTCCGCCGATGCTTCAGCAGTGAAACCACAAGCAACAATAAACTCAAAGGAAAAAAGAGACTGAAGAAAGATGCAGAATCTGACTCATCAGAAGACTCCGTGGATGAAGATTTGTCTGACATATGTGACGACGACGAACTGGACGATGTTTTACTGAGCTTCATACCCTCTCCGCTGCCAAACCCTTCGAGCCCCAACGATATTTGTGGCATATGTGGGGAATTTGGCAAAAGGAAGTATGGTACCGCTGTGTGTTGTGTGCTTTATAGGACCATGCGGCGTGCACAGGTGCAGACACGGCAGAAAACTATAAGTGTGACGATTGCTCATAAAACAATTTTGATTTCATGTTAACTTTCAGAAAAAAAAATTGATTTGTAAAATGTATTGTAATGTTTTCAATCAAGGCTTAGTGCGCACCATTTCCTAACCCATGCGCATCATTAACCGCCAGGTCGGGTAAATGTGTGCAAATGCATTTCCATATATTTCAAATTTATACTCCTTACGTCAATACTTTATGCAAATATTGTTTTACTCACAATGAAGTAGAAGAATCAGTGACTCTGAATTTGTCCTCAAAACATTCATTCTTATTGAGACAAACACATTTTCTGCTTAACTGCGCACCATTTCCCAACCCTCCCTTACAGACAAACAGAAGGACCTCCTTCTCACGAGATATTAACAGATATGGATAATGTCATAATTGGTATAGAAACAGATCAAGCCATAGGTCTTACAAGTATTTTTGATAGTGGCAAAGGTATTCAAGATAATTATCTTCAATTTCTTCTAACAGATGCCCGACAGTTCTCTTTAGAATCTAAAGATATTAAAGAAATCGAGGTTGTCATACTCTTCGAAATAATCGTATCCCTGCCCTATTATCTACTATAGGTATTTACCACATAATCGTTCATTTTGAAGTATTTTAATTAGACACAACATACTTAAAAAAATGAACAAACAACTTTAATTCAATTGTTAGGTTAGAATCTCCAGGTTATGCTTATCACCACTAGATTTTCTCGTGGTTAAATATTGTGAGAGTTAACCATTACTTGAACCCTTGACTGGATAATGTGAAACACTTGTTTTGAGATAACCAAGGGATATTTATTAACCTCAGGATAACTTGACATTGTGTAACCGGCAGTTAGAGTCCCGAATCAACCTTTTAGTTAATGATTTAACACGGACCAAAGCATCATTAAAATTCGATTCCAAATTTACATTTTTATTTCGCTATGGTAAACACACTTCGTATCTATTATTATCGGTAAACCGATATTTTCAACGAAATCCATAGTATTATTCCGAATGTCAGATGTAGTACATATAGTTTCCAAACTCCAAAAATCTTTTAGATCAACATGGTTAATGGCTGTTTGAACGCGACAAGCCACGGTATTTATCAAACAATTTTGTGGATAAATACCTATAACTTTGGTTTGGAACAACCGATTTTAATGAAATTAGTGTCGTTTACTATAAGAGAATTGCATTTAGTTTTAATTGTCATGGGTAGAGGGTACTTTCGAATGAAAAAAAATGGTTTTTCTTAAAAATGTTTGATGGAATCACATAAGTATTGTGATTTATAATGGAACTGGATCAAATTAGTAACAAAATGGCGCAAACCGCATGTTGATAGCTTTTGTCGAACTCGAGATATAAATAAAAACGCATAGACATAAGTAAGTATAGTATTGACTCACCCTGTATTATAACTTGATTAAAAAATAAGTCGGTACTACTTCCAAATTTTTTATAGCAGAAGAATCTTAGTGTCGATACCCACTTAGACCATTGTATTTCATACGATTAAAAATAGTTTTTTCGGAACTAAGTAGGCTGCGACAATAAATTTGACGGGGACTTCATATTGTTTATTTATTTACAGCAGTCAAAACATTGCGTTCTCTTAAGGAAGTGTTATATTACAATTCGAATTGAAGATTCCACTTTTTCAATAGATATTAAGATTGCTAATATTAGTAATTAATTGTTGGTACTAGTAATTCGTGATGAGTATCAAATGCAGAATTGTATGATTGATATTATTGTCGCCACATGTGACGGCAATATGACAGCAACTGACAGTGACCCAATACGATTTGATTGATTCATAAAATTTTCTTATGAAATTTAACTCTTGCAATGAAAATGAATCGTGCTTTT
This sequence comes from Galeruca laticollis, assembly GCA_963921935.1. Classification (NCBI taxonomy): domain Eukaryota; kingdom Metazoa; phylum Arthropoda; class Insecta; order Coleoptera; family Chrysomelidae; genus Galeruca; species Galeruca laticollis. The sequence continues at coordinate 60,104,275 of OY998176.1, read as the reverse complement.
TTCAACTTAACTTGCATTCAAGCATCTTTCCCAAAATTTTTCGATAATTTTCATTGCACTAGTTAAATTACAACTGATAATATCTTTAGCAACAAAAACAACAATTTCTTTCAAATTTGACAGTAATGTGAGTACAAATTTGTTAAATGTAAGAGCAAAAATATCCACATTAAAGGAGTTTGGTTTATATACTTAAATGTCCACAACGTATTGCTGTCTATTTGGGTCAAAATCTTGGAAATATTGAAATCAGATACAATGAACACTTACGAGCATTCAGATTAAAACAGCCAGAGAAATCCCACTACGCAAAACATCTACTTGACACCAAACATTCATTGACACCTAACACAGAACTAGAAGTACTACATATTTGTGATAAGAAACAAGAATCTAGGGTGTTCTTTAGTTTTAAACTGAGTAACTTGAGTAAAATGGGAGTTGAATAAATTTCAATAATTGATGACATATCTGTGTCTAAATACCATTCATTTAAAAAAAAATGAAGGAAATTGACCGGATAAAACAGCCAGACCCTAGTTTTCATGAATTTTTGTAATACATAAGATCTTCTTCGTTTTTCTATTCACGTATTATCTGCGTTCTTAATTATGTAACATTTATGGATGGTTGTAAATAACTCACATTATAGAATATTGATTTATTGAACAATTCGTTACACATTTTCACAAAACATCTGACATCCAATACCGGTGCGATGCATCCTCCAGGTGGAGCCACACTTAAAAAATGTTTTATATTTCGTTGCATAACTTATTACTATTTATACAACAGTCACTTCTTGGTGTAGCCAAACATAATGATGAAATGTGACTTCTGTCATCTTCTTATTTGTTTATAAAAATTTAATTTATTAGTTACCTCCTCCGTAAATACAGTCGCTAGCATGATAAGAATTAATGTATTTATTTGATGTGACCATGTACTTTATTATTTTAATTCAGTTTCTTAAAAAGCAAATCAATGTACAGTTCATCCCTATTACCTACTATAACAAATCTCAAATTATATCACCTGCCTAATGAAACAAACTCCACTAACGACTGAGTTTTTTGTACAATTTATACGATTTTTTTACAAAACTGCACCCGACACATTTCAATTGCAACTGAATCATTTTATCTATCCAACTTTTTTACCCTTTCATTCAACCCTTACCCTCTTAAAAAGGGTGAATATGTACCTACCAATAAAAAACAACCCTTATGTAAATTACCTATCCAATGGAAGTGAAAGACGTATGTAAAACAGCCTATGAATAAGCGTTATTCGACCCCCAAGGAGTTTTATCCAGTCTTTGAACTCCAGATGAAAACTTTTCAACCAATAGCAGGAATATCTCGACCACCCTATTTAAATTGTAAATTTTGTGTAGGTGTAAAAAGATGCGCAGGAAAAAATAAATGAAATTGTGGTAGTTTGTAAGTTTTCTTAAATTATTTAATTCAATTTGATATTTATGTCTATATATAGTGAAAGGGATAAAAGTGAGTGTGACTGTTCTATAGAAAACTGTTAAATTCTCACCCCTCTTTCATAGTCTCCCACATATTCGATTTGATTTTTATAAAATACCCAGCATATTCAAAGTTTTTAGGGTTTAAAGTCGCATCAAACCAAAGGGTTATTAGTGACTGCTGTATTTATTTCACAATTTTATACGGTGGAGGGCAGCAAACCAATGCAGTTTTGGGCTCCGACAATTTCATTTTGTTGGTTTGTTCAACTCGGGAAGAGTTCGATTAGTTGTGTAAGAGGATAAGGAAGGAGTTGTGACGTTTGGATTATTTTCAATGAATACAATTAAAAAATTAGTAAATAAAAATAGATGAAAGTTCAGTATTGAAAATTATGAACCCCATAATGTCGCTTTTACCAATCAAGAAGCCGTTGGAAAATGAGTATAAACATAGGGAAATAGGGGATACAAAGCACTTGACAACTTTATTGTCTCTGGAAGAAAATTTATTAAATATACATATAAATAAGGCCGTACACAGTTAACTTCAGCTTCTCCTTATAACTTATTCCACTTCATGTTTGTTCGTACGAATAATTCCTTATCCAACAAATAACTGCTCAGATATGTGAAACATTTAATCAAAGTTGTTTGTTGAAGAGATAAAAATTACACGTAAATTACTAGGAAAGAGTTATATGAATGACAATTTACAACGAAGTATAAAAAAGGAATTCGACAAAAGGCCGAATTGAAGTCGAGAAAGCAGTAAAGAAATCCTGACATCATTATGGTTGAACTAGGGTCAAAGTTGAAACCAATTACTCGTTATTGTTGCCACCAACAGACTCAACTCTCGCTTCAAATGTCCACTACTTTTTCTCATTTCGACTTTACGAAGAGAGATTTCAATTTACAGATATACCTCGTTCTTATTAAACGATATTATTCACGTTAAATCGTACGGGCTTTACTTTTACTAGAGAACCGAATGAAAATCTTTGCCGCTTCAGCAAATTACAAGGACATTTGAAAAATATTTTTGAGATCAGAAAAATATTCTTTTCAAGTATATAAAGTTGTTCTATAATTAGATATTTCAGAATCCTGATATTCATAACTATTGGGAAGTTATTTGGAGAAAAATTTAGCTAAATAAAATATTGCTGTGGTGTAAAATAAAGTTGAAATTGTTTTTATTTTGCTTTTATGATAGTTACACTCTATATTTATCAATTTATATCAAAATTAACACAGAAGCATACCTTTAGACAACTAATATTATTTTACGTTTTATTTAATATCTTGCGTATATACTGTCAAGCGTGCAGGAATAAGCTCAGTATATCCAAGACACAATAAAAGATTTAATAATAAAAAATACCCAAATAAAAATTGCAACTAGTCGGTAAATTAATGGAAAGAATCTAATTGTTTGTAGTAGAAGAATAAAATTTCCATAAACTGAATAGCTCTAACCATCTATAGCACATTATTATAAAAATTAGTAACCCCGAAAAAAAGACTGATATTTCTGATGTTACCACGGAAAATGGACAGATTGGTAATAATAAAATGAATATAGCTAACACTTTTATTCATTTTTTCCCAACTGTTGGTGAAAAATTAGATTCCAAAATCGGTAAACATAATATTTATGGTAATGCATATCAGTGTAAATACTATGAGAATAGTTTTTATCTCTCGCCCGTAACAAAAAATTAAACGATTAGTTTTATTGGTGAATTAAAAATTGATAAATCACCAGGAATAGATCACATAACTTTTGAGTCACTAAAATGCATTGCTGAGGACATTTCAGACCCAATTTTATTTCCATATCCTTATAATCACAGCAATTCATAAAAATTGTAATAAAATACAAGTAACTAACTATTGTGTTATATCAGTTATAACTGCTCTTACAAAAATGTTGAAAAATATAATAGATTAACTCGATATTTTAATAAATTTATAATAGTTTCATATTCACACTTTCGTTTTAAAGAGAATATATCTACTTCTGATACAATATCAACTTTAAATTGATGATATTGATAAAAACTTAGTAGTAGACCTAGTTTATGTGTATTTTTGGATTTGGCCAAGACTGTTAACACCGTTCACCATCAAAAATCAATAGTAGCATTGCAAAATGTAGGAATTCGAGGAATATCCCTCAATCTATTTGAAAATTACCTGAAAGATCGCTAATAAGTTGTGAGAATTGGTGATATTTTCAGTAATGAATAATATTTGATGTTTGGTATGCGCCAAGGCAAGTTCTTGGACTGTTTCTATTCTCAGTATATATAAATGATTTACTAAACACTAGCGGAGAAATGAAAAGTTTTGCGGATGACACTGCCACAAACAGCGGATATGTGGGAAGAATTCAAAGAAAATCTGAAAAGAATTTGAAAACAATAATAGAATTGTTCAACGCTAAAACGCTTACCGTAAATTTCAATAAAATCTTTGTAACATTTTATTGTTACAGGAATGCTCACTTTACCTAAATATGATACTTTAAATATAAATAAACAGTTTATTGTTACTGCAATTAGTTTTACATGTTTTAAATGTATCAAAGGATTATACTTGCCCATTCTCAGTCCGTTCTGGTTTTGAATGGGCTTTAAACACAAAGAGATTGAATTTTGCAAGATTACATCAAAATGGTACCATCAATGATTGGAAACGGGCTCTGTTTTCCAATGAGGGTAGAGTTAGCCTAAAAGCTCCAGATGGTCGTGAGCGTGTCTGACAATGTTATTATATTTATTACATGTCCTATACCCTGATTGAATTCTTTGCCTTATCTCGATTTTTGTGCAATTTTTGTTACTAATCATTGTTCGCAGGTACTTAAAGGCGTTAATAGCTTCAAAACTGAATTCATTCATCTTTACTGTTTCTGATTGGCAGACTTCCTTTCTTCTTATCATTTCCATAAATTTAGTCTTCTGATTTATTCGTAATCCTCTTTTTGTCGTATCTTCTACAATTTTCCCTAATTCTTCAAGAGCCCTTCAGTCTCTAGCTATTATAGTTAAATCATCAGCATATGGTATTATTTGTTTTGATTTATTAGTTATACTTCCTTTGGTATTACAAGTCTTAATTATAACATATACTGCTATGTTAAGCAATACCGCTGAGAGCCCATCTCTTTGCCTAACTCCAGCATTTATTTCAAATTCTCATCAGATGGACCTTCCCTTGTCATTATTTTTGCCCTAGAAACTTTCATCGTTATTTTTACCAATCGTATTATCTTTTGTGTTACTTTTAGCTATTTCATGTCCTTTATAATTGTTGTTCGTTTCAGGCTCTCGAATGCTTGCTTAAAGTAAATGAATACCATTTGGACTCCAATATTACGAATATGTTCATTTTTCAATTGTATGGCATCTACTGTTGATTTTCCTTGTCAAAAACCTTTTTGATACTCCCCTAAAGCTGATTCCATACATTACATTTCAGCATTTCTATTATAATCGTTATTAATATTTCATATACGGTGTAGAGCAAACTAATTCCTCTATAATTGTTAGATATATTAGGATTTTCTTTCATTATTATAAGTAGACCATTCTTTCGACATTGTTTCTGATTCCCACATTCTTTCCATGATTTAATATTTTATGTCATAGGTCATCTCCTCCATATTTTATTAGCTCATTTATTATTTCGTCTGTCCCTCCTGCCTTCCTGTGTTTCACTTTATTAATTATGTCGTTACATTCCTCTTCGGTCGGCTTTTCTTTAAATTCTAACATTTTATCATTATCACTCATAGCATCTTCTTCATGCCCATACTCTTCTTCCGTTAATACATTTTTAAAATATTGACCACTCTTTTTCTTTAATATTTGTTGTAATTGGTTTTCTGTTTTGTTTCTTTATATATTGATATACTTTTACATTATTTTTATTATCATTCTCGAATACGTCCATACTTTCAATCTACCATTTTATTACTTTTTCGCCCAACCTATCTAATATGAGAGAAAAGTATTGGTTTACCCCAAAAAAAGTTGGAATTTTGAAAAAAATTTCTGAGTTATTTTTACATTTTCCATCAACAACAACACGAAAAAATGGTTTTTAGAAAAAAATCCTGTGTGTATGTCGTCGTCGTTGTCGTCGGCCACTTTTCCTTACATGTCTTGTTAGCACGATACAGCCTCCGGAGTTCAACAAGTCACCAATTTTATGATTGAATATTATTCAGGATATCTCACTGATGAACCCTATCGATTTTCAGCTTACCAGAGCCAATACAACAGGTGCTACAGTACTTTAAGTACGATATTTTTGTCATTTTTGGAGAAGTTTCAGCTCGTTAGCACGATACAGCCTCCGGAGAGTATACGGTTGATCAATTTTATGATAGAATATTGTTCAAGGTGTCTCACAGATGTACCCTATTGATTTTCAGCTGACTAGAGCGGGTACAGCGGGTCCTATAAATCCAGATATACTAAATTTTTGGTTATTTTTGGAGAAATTTCGGTTTGTTAGCACGATACATCCCCCGAAGTGTATACAAGTAACAATTTTATGATAGAATATTGTTCAGGGCCACAGATGCGGAAACGTTAGTTTTAATCTTTAAAACCGTTTATTTATTAACTTTGTGTCTCTCTTCTGTCATTCTGAAAATGACAGAAATATCGAAACTATTGTCAACTTTTTTAGAATTTTTACCATTTTCTCATTAAATTATGGAATTATTCAGAAACAGTTATTTTCGTTAAGAAAGTAAAATGTACCAGATTCTCATAAAATTCTTTGCCTTCATCTTTTGCTTCTTCCGTCGGTGCATAAATATTAGTTATTGTAATATTTGCTGTATTTTTTCAATCATTTTGATATTGATATCCCACCGCTTATAACTCTCTATTCTAGTATATTACTTTTCATCCTTTCGCTTATCATAAAACCTGTACCGTTCTTTCCTCGTCTGTCTTTCCCTTCATATAACAAAGTATATTCTCCTTTGTTTATTTGACCTCCTTCTTCCTATCGTATTTCTTGAAGTGTCAAAATTTCTATTGTGTATCCTTAAATCTCTTTTGCAATTTCCTCCATTTTTCCCATTGCCAGCATTGTCCTGACATTCTACGTTGCCATTCTCACTAAACTCTTTCATTTACTCATTATCCATGTCATTGCCTTATCGTCTTCAATTGTATCTATCCTATTTTCTTCAGCTACTCGTTTTTTTACTTCTTTTCTTTGTTACCCCCTTCATGCTCCGGTGACCGGTTGGATGCTGTGCTTCTCTTATCATCGTATTCTCTTAGCTTTTCATCTATAAATGCATCTGCTCCTTAAATTTTGTTTTTTATAATTAGTTTGTTAAACTTAATTACTGCATTATGTGCTTGTTCTCTGACTACCCACTATGCAAATGAATTTTACAATCATGTTAATTCAACATCATATTGTGATAATGATCTTTATTTTTTCCTCTTGCTTCCATCACATGCACATATATACAACCGCTTAAGCCCAGTTAACTTTTGTGATGTTACAACTTAAAATCTCAGCGATGTTAAAGTGCTGCATTTTTACTTTACTGTGATGTTACTAGAACTTCCTCAAAAAAAAGTCTTTATAATGAACTAAAAGCTACATTTCTGTTACATTCAGAAATGCCTTTCAACATATTGTAGATGTTGCAATGTCTTTAAAATAACATCATATCAATGAACTAAAAGCACCATTTCAAAAACAGTACAGTTCTCTTAGATGTTGTATGGACATTACTTAAACCTCTAAATAATATACCTCAAACGTTTTAAATGACATCCTATAGATATTTCTGTGCCTAATCAGCAAATACAAGGTGAACAACTAAGAACGCCAGCTGTCGGTCATATTTCCAAAACATACAACGTACAACTTTTATAAAAATACCTTCAGTAAAATTACACTGAAAATCGCTGGAAAATATTCATTCCTAGGGGGTGCAATGAACATTTGAAAACATATAATACTGTGATTATATCCCAAAAAATATACTAAAGGTATCCTGAAAAATAGAGTTTTTGAAATAATGATTAGATTTTGAAAAAAATTAGTTAGGGATTTTTTTGTCCTTATTCTTCAAGTATGGGATGAGGGAAAGTTCAAACTTGTTGAAAATTAATGTCATAACCCTCTTTTGTCTTTTAACCGATATCAATATTTTTGGTGTCCTTTAAAATATTTTTTCCTCTTTAATAAGATATGCTTAACAAGCATAATAAAATTGAACAGTTTTGTCAACGCTATGTCAAATAATCGACAATTTTCACATTTTCTCGGAAATTTCTATTGTAATGAGGCATTTTTTAAATTCTGATAAAAAGAGATTAAAAAAATAGGAATTTAGTGAAAACCGCAAGTCTAAATCTTAAAAATATTCCAAAATATAAGATTTACGGTATCAGATTTTAAAATTATAAAAAAATGCTCCATTTTACATCTGAAATTTCGGAGCGGATACATAATTATCTAATCTTGTTATCAATTTTAATGAACAGAAAAAACTCTTTTAAATGACGCCAAAATCATTAATATCGGTTAAAAAACCAAAAAGTTATACATTTGTTCATAAGTTTGAACCTTCCCCCACCCATTATTTAAAGAATAATGGCGAAAAGTCCCTAATTTTTTTGAGATACTCCCAGTATTATGTTTTCGAATCTTTATGCCACCTCTAGCGGATATTTTAGAGACTCAAAAATATGTTCCAGCGATTTTTCAGGGTCACTTTCCTAAAGGTATTTTTTTCAAACCATGATTCTTTTCTGAGATATGGCCCACAGCCGTTCTTAGTTGTACGTTGTACATTTAAAATGAAAAAAGGATTGAAATAATTTATTCACTATTAATAAACAGTACAGTAAATTTGAAAAAACAGGTACAAAATTAGAAAAAAATTGGAATTAATTTGGAATATATTTCAAACTTTACATGACACTTTCTATTTAGTTCAACGATATTTACTACTTTTCCTACAAAACCACATTTAAAAATGCAATAATAATTAGGACTCTCAATACTGAAAGTAAAATTTTGGTACTGAACGCGTTCATAACTATCTACAAAGATATAATTAATCTTCTCCCAGGCAATATGATTCAATAATAAATAACTGAATTCTGTTTGTTGATTGGAGCATTCAGTGTCATAAGCTACATGTTCTTCAACTAGATTAATATACTGTTGTAAGGGATATCTAGAGGTTTTCACTTTAGCTATTTTATTGTATACACTGTATCTTCAAATGGAAATGAGATGGTTTTTTGTTAATGAATAGCACAACTATTTTAACAATGTTGATTTGTTTTATGTCGAATTTTCCTCTTAATAATTACTCACCGATTATGTATGACAATTTACACTTACACAAGTTAATTTTGTACTTACTGCTAATTATAGTTTTTAACTTAACTCACAATTTGATTTTATCACTCCCTCGATTTAACTTTATATTGTCCACATTAGATGCAGGACCGAACTCCCCTGACTATAACCCTCCTGATTTTTGAGACACATGAAGTCTTTAGTTTATGCACATGAAATTCTTATTCAAGACAAACTTTGGAACAAAATTCAAAATGCTTTCAATTTTTTAAGGGAACAGAATGTAAAACGAAAGTCGTTGATGACAAGAATTTGAAAAGGCATATAAGTCGGAGGAGGCAACGTAGAACACTTAATTAAAGTTTGCTTTTTTAGTGTAAATTGTTTTTAATTCTGCTTTATTCTTGAAATATAAGCCTTGCCTAATAACCTTTTTTATTGTCTATTAATTGAAATCCCCTTCTGGAGCACCTTTTCAATTGCGTTTTAGACACAACTAAAGAGCATATTAGATAAATACTGTGGTCCAGTAAAATGTAGAATATTTAACTAAAATGCAGACAAAATTAGTGATACTACTCATGACGTGATTTGTTTTGTCCCCCTAATTCGTAGATTTCGTGAATCTATTTTGAAACACACTGCATATTTTGGAATATTAACATTATTATTAGATAAATTCTGTGGATAATGATGAACTTTATTAAATTTCCACTGAATGCAGGTGGCACAGCAACAGAAAATATCTCAAAACGAGCCTCTATACCACATAAAACTACAGTAATTTTTTAGATATCCTAACTCAATTTTTTCTCATTCTGTAAACAATTTATAAAGCATTCCTTTCCCAAAACTCAGTTTCATAGTGAAAAATCTTCTGAGCATCATTTAAAAAACGGGGATAAATGATCCTATGGTCCTGACGTGCCTTAACGGCAGATCAAATGATGATTTATATCGTTTTGCTGTCACAGGCGTGACTGATACACTATGCTAACGTATCCAGTAACTAATATACTACTAAATAAAAACCCTGCGAAAACTGAATAAAAAGTTGCTTATACCGCCATTAATCATAGGGCTAATGCAGTCAAAAACTCGACAAAATTATATCAAGTTGCTTTTTAACTTATTCCAAATAGATCGGAGATGATTCGGCAAAAAATATCGCTGGCACTAGTCTTTAACACACACTCAATATATTTTTTATCTCGGTTAGAGATATGGGTTGTGCGCTCCGAAAACAAAATAAATTGAATATATTGAAAACAATATTTTTTGGAGAAATTACAAAAAAGGTCGATTTTTATTTCAAGAGGGGCATCTTTAGATCATATCCTTAACTGTCGTGCAACCCTCTCACCACTATTAACAATAAAATAAAAATAAGGAAAGTACTTAGTGTGACACATCTTAGAGAAGGTAATATTATAAGTGATTTGATTATGTGACAGTTCAACTAATGACACTTCATTTGAAAACTAAATTGAACAATTTATTGCATAATTACCTTTGGAATAATATAAATATTTATATATACATTGAAGCAGTTACTGTGATCTTAACTCCCGAAAGAAACAGGTTATTTCCCGAGGGCGTTAGTATTGCATCCGTAATTAACAATTTTCGTGGATACCAAGGAATTGTTTATTTATAACGCTTGTTTAATTCTTATTGTTCTCGTCAAATAGATTCAGTCCATGCTAAATGGATCCAGTCCATGCTAAATACTAGGAAAATAATCACCTACCTCGGAGACCAGTCGACTACTATAAAAGCGGTGAAAGGTTGTCCTCAAGGAGGAGTGCTATCACCTCTAATGTGGTCACTAGTGGTTGACGACCTCCTAACAAAGCTGAAAAGAGAAGGATTTCGTGCTCTTGGCTATGCCGACGATTTAGTTATAGTGGTCAGAGGTAAGCACGACGGCATCATTGCCGATCGCATGCAATGTGCCTTGAACCTCATAACTACCTGGTGGTCGAAGGAATGACTTTCAGTCAATCCTAATAAAACGACACTTGTTCCATCCACTAACAGGAGGAAGTTAAGTATACGGACTCCAAGCTTGAATGGTACAACCCTGATTTTTTCGGAAGAGGTAAAGTACCTTGGAGTTATCTTTGATAGGAAACTTACGTGGAACTCACACCTCGCACACATCACCTCAAAAGCAACAAGGGCTCTTTGGACGTGTCGTAGGCTCTTTGGGAAAACTTGGGGTCTAAAACCAAAAATGATCTACTGGTCATATATAACGGTTGTCAGATAAGCTAGCAAAAGGCGTCATAGAAGAGGGTGAGGGGTCCAATTATAAATGCTCAAAAGAAGACATGTTTGCGTGGGCGAAAGCTAAAGTTTTAAGCAGTTGAAACGAGGATTATAAAAATTCAAAGAAAGGACTTTTTTGTAAAAATATTCAACCAGATATTCCAAACAAACCATGGTTCCAAAAATCACAATTGAATAAGGTAGTTATATCTGAAATTTGTAGACTCAGATTCAATCACACATTAGTTCAGTCACATCTATTTTAAATTAATCTTGAAGATTCACCCATGTGCGATTGCGGAGAGGAAGGAAACGCAGAGCATAAAATTTTAGGATGCATATTGATTCAAAATCAAGTTAAAGAGCTGAATAAATTTATTTATAATAAGAACAATCAAATAATGATCCCCTATAATTTAACAGAATTAATTAGATCAAATAACTTTGAATTATACAAAAAACTATTTCGCATATATGTAAAATCGGACTTAAAATTTGAATGGATATATACTAGAATGAAATTAACTGTCTCGACCCTTACTTCGTGGAATCTGCTCATATTAGTGTTTTTAATGAAACTCACGGTTACATGTAACTTCTGTCATTCTGACGATGATATTGATTTATCGAAACAATTGTCAATTTTTTAGAATTTTCAATAACTTTTATTATATTCTGGAATTAACTAGAAACTGTGAGTTCCATTTAAAACACTAATAGACTAGAATACTTATATTATGTACATTAAAACCATATCCATAAATGTATCTCCATACCTATTGTGTATCCTAGTCAATCCGTAGTCCTCTTGTTTGTTGAAGTCGCTCTGATCGACCCCTGAGCGCAAAGTGTCCCTGTTATTAAAAGAAAAACAATCAAAAAATAGAAAAAAATATATATATATATACAAAAAAAAATAATAAGAAAAGGGAAAAAAAATAAATAATAAAGAAATGAAAAAAAAACAATTAAAAAAAATATTAAATAAAAAAAAAGATGTGAATTCTAAAATAGATAAGAAAATGTATCATAGTAGAATAGGTATAAAATTTAAGTTTAAAAAATATGTACATCCTTGAGCAAAATGCGAATGGCGAATGGACATAGTATCCGCAGCCAAGATAAACCAAATCACACACACATAACGGTTGTCAGACCTATCATCACCTATGCTGCGCTTGTATGGTGGAAGAAAACAACGCAACAAAGGGCTACAATAAAGTTGCAAAAATTGCAAAGACTCGCATGTTTAGGAATAACGCTTGTAATGAGATCATGCGCTGGCGCGGCCTTGGAGGTAATGCTAGATCTCCCTCCATTACATTTACATGTAAGGAGGATTGCTCTGCAAAATGCCTATAGGTTAAAACAGGCTAAATCTCTAAAACTCGGCGACTTGACAGGACATCTCTAGATACTAAGGGTTGGATCAACCCAATCTATGATGATGCCTAGGAATATAATGCCTGCTAAACAAGATTTCGAAGATACTCTAGATGTTATTATTAACGATCGTGAGTTAACACACAACGGAATCTCAGAAATAACTAGGGGTGCCCTCACATTTTATACTGATGGGTCAAAAACAAACGAAGGAGTAGGAATAGGGGCTACAGGTTAGGTTATCAGTAGCCCTAGGTAACACTCCCACAATATTCCAAGCGGAAATACCAGCGATAGACTTTTGTGCTCAAGAGTGCCTCAAAAAGCGCCTCAACGCAGCCAGAATATTTATTGCCTCCGACAGCCAGACTGCTTTGAAAGCTCTAAGGTCTATACCTTATTTTATGAACTAATCTTGTCAAGTTTTTTATTGACTATTTTGTTATTTTGAAGGTGCCCTTAAAGGTGGGGGCTATGTTTAATTTTCTATATTCATTTCAAAATAGTAATGATGTCATGTTCTAACATTTAAGTTTTTAACAAAAATATCAAGTTGGTAAAAAATATATTTGTAATGTGTCAAAAATTAGTATATTACGTAACAAGAGTTGTAGTAACCCATTACGCACGGAATGAAAAAGTTTATGCACGAAGCCGCGCAGCGGCGAGTACATACATTTCATGAGTGCGTAATGGGTTTACAACTCGTGTAACGTACTATAATTTTTCTACGCCCATTCAATTTCTTCCAAGCGGAAATACTAGCGATAGACTTCTGTGCTCAAGAGTGCCTCAAAAAGCGCCTCAACGCAGCCAGAATATTTATTGCCTCCGACAGCCACGCTGCTTTGAAAGCTCTAAGGTCTATAACTTATGAGTCCAAAACAGTCTGGAGCTGCAAACAATCTCTTAAGCTACTGGCTGGACATAACAAACTATCTTTGTTATGGGTGCCCGGACACAAGGGAATTGCTGGGAATGAGACTGCTGATGGTCTTGCAAAGGAAGGAGCTAGCACTCCTTTCATCGGACCCGAACCGTTTTGTGGCATTACTAAAAGCCACATTGTGGAAGAAGTCCGGAAATGGAAAAAGGAAGTCTGATCTCAGAGCAATCACAGGACTCCTTACGGGACACTGTCCACTCAGATATCACCTCTGCAAGATGGGAAAAGTGGACAGAGGAACATATAGATTCTGCGACAGTGCAGATGAAACGGCTGATCATATATTATGCCATTGCGGTGTACTTGTTCGCTAACGCCATAGGTACCTGGAGCGGTTGTTCTTGAGACCTGACCAGACAATATGAAGTGCCCGTCAAATTTATTGTCGCAGCCTACTTAGTTTCGAAAAAACTATTTTTAATCGTATGAAATAACAATGGTCAAAATGGGTATCGACACTAAGATTCTTCTGTTTATTTTTTAATTTAAGTTATAATACCTCAGATTAACAAATAAAATAGATATGTTTGTTACGCTTTTTTCTTGCTCCAAACATCGAGTCACATTCTAAGCTCAATTGTGGACACTTCCACTGCTTTGCCATATTTACAAAGTCTCTTCAGTTGCAGGAAACAATTAAATTATTAATTTAATTGAAAATTCCACACCTGTAATTTTGGACCAATCAAAATACGTTATCTTAAAAGATCACCATGGCAACGGAGGTATTTTAGTGGAATTTTTTTCTCGTTGGATACTCAACAGCAAATTATACTGGAAATTTTTTTACGTTTACAATAACAGACCATTTTGACAGACTGGTTTTTATTTCTTCACATAATATTTAGTTTTGATACATTTTAACTACAAAGCTGAGATGTTTTCTATATTCTTCGGACACCTCCTCTCTACTCAATGGCGAAAATGCATGACTTTGAATGTTTTCAATTAAGTGCCTATGTCTAATAAAATATATATAATAGTTAGACACTAATTTATTTACCTTTTTCCCATTCAGTACTTTCAATTCTTACTTTACTTTCTGTGCAATATTCTTTATTGTAACAAAACGCGAGTTTTTTTGATGTTTTGATGTGTCAAAATACAATGATCACAGCCTCCTATGATTGATGCTTGCTGATGCTGGTTATGAATTCCATACCATTAGAGCGCGCATAACGCACGTTTAGAAAAACGCAAAAAAAAACAATTTTCTACCACTTGTAGTTACTCAATGCAAAATTAAAGAATATACTATTTCCTATCTTGAAATGGTATTGCCATATAACTACAATGAGTAGAAATTGCCAATTTGAAGGCATAAATAATTGCTGACAAAGCTGTGACGAGCTATGAATATGTTTATGCAGCTTCCCGAAAAACCTCTAAAATTATAATTTTCTACCATTTGTACTAAGCTCAAGTAACTATAAAATAAAAGAATATTAGATTTTTTTTCCCAAAATGGTACTTGTGAGCTACTACAATCAGTAGTATTCAACAGTTTATAGGCGAAGAGTCCATTGGTGTGAAGACCAACTGAATATTATTACTGTTTTTAAATGGAACTTACTGCTTCTAAATAATTCCACAATATATTGAATAAAAAGTTAAAGGATTTTTAACTTTTCATTCCATATATTGTGGAATTATTTGGAAGCAGTACGTTTCATTTAAAAACAGTAATATGAGTAGATTCCACGAAGTAAGGGTCGAGACAGTTAATTTTTAGAATATTATTATGTAATCTGTTCCTGTGGGTATGTATCTGTAAAACTAATATTTTTTTTCCATTTTTTATCACTTGTATATCACTTGTATGTTACCCAGAAAAGTGTGGGCATTACCCGGAAAAAAAAACCTAAGGGGGTGAAGTCTTGTCAGGTTGTATTTGATATTTGGAGAAGCAATTTTGACCTGATCACGGATCTAATTACTTAACTAGTTTGGATGTAATAACTAGAAGATAATAAAAGTATAGTAAATTGTTGGACGCCAGTTACTTTCTCAAAAGTAACAAAAACCCAAATAACACATACAAATGTTTCCCCTTTTTTTTGTGAACCTGAAATTTTGTATTTGGTGTCGTGAAAGTAAAGTTGGAATAATACTATTTACAGTTTAATGATTGTACACAATTTACAAAAATTAAATAGTTAAGAGGTGATAGAATTTTTTTCTTTTCAGTTATATAAAATCAAAATACTTTATAATATCATTGATAACAAAAAAAATATCAAAGAAGTTGAATGAATTACAGTTTATAATTGAGAAAAAAAATTGAAAGAACTTGAATGAGTTATAGATTATAATCAGATGAAAAAATATGAACGAAGCTAAATGTGACGCAGTAGTTCAAAATTTGCACAGTAATTTAGAATTCTCAAAGAATGTAATTTTATACTTCCTTTTTTTTGTCTGCACAAAGCTAAGATCCCTCGGACAGGAACCCAGTTTCAATGGTTGGGATGATAAGTTTCCTATTACCAATTTACTACCATATACCAGCTTTCATGGATCAGAAAATTTTATAGGTATATTAGACTAAACCCCTTTTTTATACCCTGTTTCGTTGACTCAAGTTTGTATAAGTATACCCGGTATCGTTGACTCAAATTTGTGTAAGTATACCCGGTTTCGCTAAAAAAACATAATGCGATGTAATCAAAATTCTAAATTAAAGTGTCAGCCAGTTCAGACAAACCGCCAAATTGTTATCGATTATATAACAATTTGTTATTGGATGATCGCATAATTAACAAGCTCAATACTACAATGTTATAATTCACAGTCGATTCACTTTAAATGAATCTATGTAGCTATGAAATAAATGTAATTTACAATGTTAAATGCGATAAAATATTTGGATAGAAACTATTGAACATCAATAAAAAAAGTTAACATGAAAGGTTGAACAATTTACAATAAAGTATGAAGTGAATAGAAAAACCAGAAGATATAATTGAATTTAGCAAATCATCGAGAATTTATCCACCACAATTTAAACTACATCTGTCTGACCTCTTGGCTGACGAAAATGAAAAAAAAATAAAGCAATGTGCATTTTGTTACTGAGTGATTTCCTTGTAAAATTATTTTCACTATTAAAACTCATAGCTTTTACTTCAATATCTTACAATGTATGAATTTAATTAAGATTTAATTCTTGAGAAATAATGATATATAAAAACCAGTTGATAAAAAACGTGAAGTAAAAAGTTAAGTTTTATATATCATGAGACCAAATTAATACGTAAGATATGAATAATAATGATTTTCACTGTTTAAAATCATAGCATCTACTTTAATATCTTACAATCGATATTTAATTAAAAATCAACTTTTGGGAACTAATGATATTATATAAAAAAGCTATTGAAAAAAAGCAAGAAATAGAAAAAGTTAAGTTTCATATACTAAGACAAATTTAATATGTGAGATATGAATAATAATTAACAATGATGATAAGAATCTCTCCTCGACTTCTCACTGCCTGGAAACGAATATATTTAACATTGAAATAACATTGAAAGAAATTTGCTATTTTATTACGATAAAGTACGTCTTGAACTCGTGCTAATTTTTGATACTAATAAAATCATTAATTAAACGAAATAATTCTTACCAGATGTTTAATAGGATTGAACCACGATCTGCAGAACTATTGGGTTAATAATTTATTTGATATTATTTCTTCATCCACATAGATGAAATTATGTTCAACGAAACGTAAATTAACACCTTCCACATCAAAAAGGAAGAAATCAAAGCCAATCGCCCTATGCTGGTACTGCCGACGGCGCATGCTAATCATAAAATTATTGATTCTTTGAATATTCAGGTCTTTCAACAATTTTTTAAATTTTTCATCGTGCCTCGTAAGCCGATACCGTGAGAGTATTTAATTTGTTGTTAAACTAAGAAATTATTTAGAATAAATTTTTAAAGTGTGAAATTCACGTTACATAGCCCGAAGTAAATAAAAAAATCAAAGAATGTGATATATTTCATTATCAAACTGCATTACCGTGTAACTACAATGAGCAGAAAACAATATCTTGAAGGGCAGGCTGGGAAGCCACTACATGGCCATTACCGAAATTGTAAAACACATTATATTTGATAAAATTATAGCTTTCTACCACTTGTAGTAATTACGCTTTACGTTGCCATTATCATGCAACTGCAATGAGTAAAAATTTCAAAATTATCGCAGGCTTGTAACCCTTTGAGGATGGTATCGAAACATCGACGCAATGTAAATTTGTTATATATGCCTAGCTAGGTTTCCAGCTGTTGAAGCATAACATAAAAAATAGATTTATTTTATTTTATATGAATGGTTAAAAGTCATAATAAATCTTATTATTTATATTATTGTGACTATTGAAGTTATTGTTTATATGGAAAACGCAATTGTTATAAACTATGGCAGGTTGCTTGTTCTTGATTCAGCGATTCCCAAATCGTCTTTGCCAAAGTTAAAGCAGGCCTCATAGCGTCAATTATTTCCTGATAATGGCCCGAGTCTATTTGCAGATATGGTTTTAATGAGTGGCTGCTACCATGACCGGTTATTTTAATAAATTGCTGTTTTGGCTAAAATTGAAACAGCAGTGGCCGTTGCAGAATGATTCATTATTTTGATCTTTTTGACATCAATTCCAATCAATGATGCAGCGGATTTGAACCAGGAAGATATTGTGTTCGGTCCAACTGGACTGTTCTTCGTTTTGATCGGGCCTCGCTTGCTTGTAATTTTTTTTAACAGTCTCACTGGCCATATTTCTTCATTGAGTGTATTCGGTACTGGCCACTTACTGTCATCCATTTTCTTTTAACCGCTTTGGGTGGTCTTGGAAAAAACCGGCTTGGTTGCCCTCTATTCTCAATTTCCCTCACACAATATTCGAGTTGTGCTGCTGCTCTTTCATTTTCTCTCCAGGCCATTTCATGACCAGCAACGTGCAAAAACTTTTTCTGCAGTCCTTCCGGAGTGTTTTCGTCCCAAAGCTCAATAATTTTTCTCAGCTCATATGCTGATAGTGCAGATGAACTTTTCTTCCTCTTGGTCCATTTGTATCTTCTAGCGCTTAGCATTTTTTGCAGCTCTTGCGTTCAAAAATTGTATATCAGAGAATGGAATAAATTTGCGATTATATTTTTCAAAAAAACATTCCTGCAACTGCTCAGCTGTGTAACTCCATAAAACTTTGATAACATTTTCCTTGTAGTCATCGGAGTTCTTTTTTCGCATGTTGAACCCATAGTCTTCAAGAATAAGCGCCAGTTCTTACTTTCTTGACCAAGGCGGAACATTTTTTTACGTCGTGCTACTTGACCGTTTCAAAAGTGAAATAATAATTTCGAGGCTAGGGTCTCACTTAGTTACCATGGCAACTCAACAATCAAGTCGACCACACATTTCGGCTGCTCCATTCCAAAACACAGTATATGAAAATAATGGAATTGTGAGGGAAACGAGATTTAGTGTTTTCGTTCGGCCCTGAGACGTATTTAATGGTATATTTTTGATTTTACGGTACGTGTTGCAGTTCGTTGTACATTTTTTTATGCATACTCAAATTGTGCGTATTTTTAGTTGTAGCTATAGATTTGGCACATGCTTGGTTTTGGCATCGGATATGACACATTTTTTTATATTTCAAAACATAGTATCTACATCAAAAATTAAATAAACAACAGTTTAGTTTATGTAGGTAGAACAATTTACTGAATTCGAGATAACAAAACAGTATAATTATGTCCAACGTTTATTAGTTTAGAAATACAACGGTTGGTTACAATTTCTTACAAGTAGTGAACAAATATTTTGAACCAAAGAAATAACTACATACTATCATCTAAATTAGTGTTATCATACTCCTCGACCAAATCTGGAGCAGAATCGCTTTCATGAAGATTTTTCCAAAACTTCAACCTGTTTATCGGCATTAATGGTCCCAATACTCTTATGATTTCGTTTTCCTTTGATGTCAGTATTCCACGTACTGGTAGAACTTCTGGAATACTCTGAAAATTGAATTTCTTCTGCAAAAAGTCTAGAGATATACATATACTCTTCTTGATCGAAATCAATTTTATAATCCAAACTTCTTTTTCCTTTCTTGAAGCATACTTCAACTATAGGATTCAACAAAAAACCTCTCAAGGAATCGGATTCTTAGGCATTTTTGCGGACTTGCCTTCAC
Source organism: Galeruca laticollis (assembly GCA_963921935.1). NCBI lineage: Eukaryota > Metazoa > Arthropoda > Insecta > Coleoptera > Chrysomelidae > Galeruca > Galeruca laticollis. The sequence goes on along the minus strand of OY998176.1, from coordinate 60,084,621 downwards.
TTCTTTTCCCACTTGTGGAAAACATTAACATCTAGAACTTGAAGACCTTTTCTGGAAGATATTACCGCCTCTGTGAGATCATTGTAATCATATATATTACCAATCTTGTTAATTTTGGTTTCGATAGTTCCGTGAATGCCATCGGCGCTTATATGAGTGTGACCCTTTGGGAGATAACGGAAAGTCACACAATCAGGTCCGTTTTCTTGATTTACCAACCAAACTAACGATGTATAAAGTATCCAATTTTCATTCTGTCCTGTACAATTGTCTGACCAAATAATGAACTCGTTGACATCTCGTTCTTCCTCGAAAACTCTAAAAATGGCATCAACAATATGGTTACCATCACGTCCTGCCAAACCTTCATGCCACATGGAGCAATAATTTTTGAACGAAGACTTTTTTAACGAAGCAAATGTCAAATTGAATGCTGTGAGGCGGCTTAAAAATTGACTATCTTTTACGGAGGGCATGTTAGTAATTAAGATTACCTTTTGCAAATCCATTGAATATATTCTGACGTTTTGATTGTCAGGTATCATAGCATCTTCGTGGTATTTGTCAGTGGCTTTTTTAGCTCTATTTTTGTATGTATTCCATTCCTCGTCATTCACAAAAGTCAGTTCTTCAACATCTTTGGCCTGTGACTTATTCTTGTAAGTTTCGCATTCTACACAAACGTCAGATTTGGGCATGCATAAAGAAATATGCATTAGTTTTATGGTCTTCCTGTGAAGTTCAATTTTACAGAAACCGAGATGTTCACGTTCAAAATCATCAAACATGGATTGTACTGTCAAGTCTCTTGATAAATATCTCATATTAGGTGCATTGTGACGTCGATAGTGAGTAATACAAGGCTTGAATTTGTTGATGTGATTCATGATGATAGTTCTTTCTCGTTTTCTCTTATAATTTCCTGTGGTACCCCTATTTTCTCTTACAGCTGCCAGCAAAGGAATTTTTTTCATCGCTTTGCATAATTCCGTAATAACAGAATCGTTGGAATATCCAAGGGTATTTAGAAAAAACTTGCGACAAACGCATCTACTTTTATCTTCTTTTGGAAAGAAAAATTTTAGACTTTCGTTTTTTGCGAAGCCTTTGCGAGGTTGAGCTTGGACAGTTCTTCTTATTACAGGCACCATTAGGACATTTTTAGCCAACCATTTACGGCGTGAACTGTAATCCAACAACCAGTATTCTTCCCAAATCCGAAATCGTTCTTCTTCAGAGAATGTGGAACCACATTTTTTAGTACATTTTTCTGAACATGAAGGTTTCAATGGATGCTTTTCTCTGTCGCGGGCAACTTTTTAATTTTTCGTTAACCGTTTATATTTTTGGTTTTCTTTTAGTCGTCTTTTAATGGGAGGCTGTAAGCTAGTTGAAATGGATGCTGTTTCATTAACTGGGTTATCCATTTGAGGTAAGTCGTTGATAGTTTCTTCCACAGACTCCAATGAACTGTCAAGACTCCGTAATCTATTATTGGAATTGTTGTTGGTTTCAGGATCAAAATCGGGATCGGCAATACTATCGTCACTAAAGTTGGTAACACTCATCTCTTCATCCAGGTCATAATTTTCCAATATACTATCTTGCTGTCTGAAAAACAATAAACTACAATTAAATTTGAAAAAAAAAACGAGATCAATATGATAATACGTTTATTATTATTACTATTCCGCCCAACCTTTCTATATGCGAGAAAAGTATTGGTTTACCCCAAAAAAAGTTGGAATTTAGAAAAATTTTTTTTGAGTTATTTTTACGTTTTCCATCAACAACAACACGAAAAAACGGTTTTTAGAAAAAAAATCCTGTGTGTATGTCGTCGTCGTCGTCGTTGTCGTCGGCCACTTTTCCTTACATGTCTTGTTAGCACGATACAGTCTTCGGAGTGCAATAAGTCAGCAATTTTATGATCGAATATTGTTAAGGACATGTCAAAGATGATCCCTATTGATTTTCAGTTTACCAGATCCAGTACAACGGGTGCTATGGTACTTGAAGTACGACATTTTGTAATTTTTTGAGAAATTTCAGTTTGTTAGCACGATACAGCCTCCGGAGTTCAAGAAGTCACCAATTTTATTATTGAATATTATTCAGGGCATCTCACTGATGAACCAACCCTATTGATTTTCAGCTCACCAGAGCCAATAAAACAGGTGTTACAGTACTTTAAGTACGATATTTTTGGGGAAGTTTCAGTTTGTTAGCACGATACACCGTCCGGAGTATATAAAAGTGACCAATTTCATGATTGGATATTATTCAGAGCGTCTCAAAGATGAACCCTATTAATATTCAGCTCCCTAAAGCCAGGACAACGGGTGCTATGGTAATTGAAGTACCAAATATTTATCATTTTTGGAGAATTTTCAGTTTGTTAGCACGATACAGCCTCCAGAGAGTATACGATTGATCAATTTTATAATCGAATATTGTTAAAGGTGTCTCACAGATGTACCCTTTTGATTTTCAGTTGACTAGAGCGAGTACAGCGGGTCCTATAAATCCAGGAATACTGAATTTTTGGTTATTTTTGGAGAAATTTCGGTTTGTTAGCACGATATATCCCCCGTAATGTATACAAGTAACAATTTTATGATAGAATATTGTTCAGGATCACAGATGCGGAAAAGTTAGTTTTAATCCTTGAAACCGTTTATTGTGTTAACGTAGCACTACTTCACACTATGTTCATAGTCAGCTCATAGAAATATATATCTGAAAATTATTATTGAACCATATTTAAATTTACTTTAAATGATCGTACGTAACCAAAAATTGAGGTTATGAAATTGTTTCTAAAACATAAATGAATTTCAAGTCATTTAGCTTTACTTACTGCTTATCCAAACACATGTCCACCATCAATCTTTCACGATTTATAATTATTTATTAGTCGTTTGTTTCACTACGAATTTCAGAACAAACGGAAGAACAAAACTACGCAGCACACAACATGCATAAAACCACTCAGCTTAGCAGGGTAATAACAACTGACACAACACTGCATCTTAAAAATGGTAAACACTGAAACGTTTGAATTTTTTATTCAGTCTTGAATCCTCAAAACACAGAAACTGTTCATATACTGTGTTTACTATTTGCTGACCGACGTAATCTTATATCTTTCAAATTGCCAAAACGGAGCATCTGGTATATACCGTGTTTTGGTCTGGAAAAATCATATACTATGTTGTGAAATGTGGAACGGAGAAAATTTGTGCAGATACTAGGTTATGGGTATGTGATAACTCTGAATCTATTGCAGCTATCAGCAAACAGGCCAGGTTGAAAGATGCGTCCAAACACAGTATATCCAAATATATAGAAATATCAATTTCTAAAAAAATGTTGGTTACTGTGTTTTGGAATGGAGCAGCCGATTTTATGCTTCGTTGGTGACTAGATGAAGAGAATAATTTGAATTGTTGAAATAAATTTTAAAAATATTTAATTTTTCATCACAATTCGGTGTGGAATTTTCTTACGGAATACCACGCGAAGTCAAATTAATATCCGGAAATTTTTTCGCTCATGAATATTTTTAGAAAATTTCCCTTGTCAGCGACTCGGGAAATATTCAAAATATTCATGAGCTCGAAAAAATTTCCGGAAATAATTTGACCTCTAGTGGTATTACTAGTGAAAATTTGTTAAATAGTTATGCATATAAAACAAAGTCATATTAATGTACGCATTTCAGTCGCTGCTTTTGGGAGTAATTAAAAATACTTGAGTTTTATTTAATAATGGCATATTCTTATAAAAATTTTAAACAAGTATTTGATGTAACCTTAGATAACTTTATGGTTATAATTAATAGTGGCACCATTGCCCAACATTTCAGTACCTGTTTTATATGTTTTATATGTGTTTACTAGTTTTGTCCTTGTTTAATTACCATATAAAGAGAGATGCAAATATCATCAGAGTGGGCTAAGCAATAATATTTGTAATATCATCTCTTCTTCTTTTTTCTATTAACAAATATTAACCAATAGGTAGGCATCAAATGAAATATAACTTCTGTCACTCTGACGATGATATTTAATATCGAAACAATTGTCAAAGTTCTTAGAATTTCTAACATTTTTTTCAATATATTGTGGAATTATTTAGAAACAGTAGTTTGATTTAAAACAGTAAACTCGATTTTTCTATATTTTATAAACAATCACATACAGACATTACAATTCATAATAGTTCTGTCCCCCCATTCAGAAATGAATTAGCAGTTTTCAATAGTATGATATACAGACTTGACAGCCCCAATAAATACTAATAATTGCAGCAAAGAACTAAATATCATTAAACAAATAGTAGTTAATAATAATTACGATCCAAATTCAATTGACAATATTATAAATAAAAAGATAATAAAACAGACTTTAGAACAAGTATTTTTTTCTGATAAAAATAAACAATTTAAAAGCTCAACATACAGTGGAACACCATCCTTAGAAATGAAATCATTTTTATAAACTTTAGAAATGAATAATTGGTTTAAAACTGATTACAATTTATTCAATAACAAATCTAAATCTTCAAAATTAAACAAATCAGGAGTTTATAATTTAAAATGTGGCAATGACAATGTTAGATTTCATAAGATTTGAATTCTAAACAAACATTTGTAATCGTTGTTGCCTTCATGCTCGCGTTAATTAGAGATTCATTTTAATTTTTCGAAAACCTACACAGACTTCAGCTAACCATTGTGTGGTGAGGAACAATAAGACTAGTGTACGGTAATTCCTCATTATTTTTTTACGTTGAAATTTACAAAAAGACGTTTTGTGTTATGGTGAACGAAGCTGCATTGGAGAGAGCTCTCTGAAGAAACGTTTTCTAAGAGTTAGTGGGAAAAGAAAACCTCAAGTTAGTGAATCTCTATTCGTTGCTGGTCATTTTTGAAATAACTGAATTTTTACATCTTCCTAATTAAAACCCGAAATCAAGCACTATTATGGGGTAAATTGTACGGTCCTAAACTTCACTCTCCTCATAGGAGCTATCGAATTGGAGATCCATGATACCGGATCGCACAAACTGTGATACAATTTATATCGGAAGGAGTTTTAATAATTTTAAAACTAGAATTTCAGAACGGAAACGTAGCTATGACAACAAAAAATTAGATTCTAACTATTCAAATCATTTATTAGAGAACCAACCCAAATTTTGAAATTTTACATGTAGAATCCAAATCCTGTATATTAAGTCTTTTAGAAGCTATTGAGATAAATAGTAAGGAATATTGAGGTAACCTCAACGACCAAATAGATATCAACTACTCTCCCTTAATAAACCTTTTTACCTAGAACATAGTTTAGGAACGTTTGTTGTGAATGGTAAACTTTTTTAATACCTTTGCTAATATTCATAGAATTCCGTATTTATGCATTGTATAAATTAAAAAAAAAACATTATACCTTCACTCGTTCGATAAAACTACTATGTTAGCGAAACACGTCACAATTTTAAATTGAACCATTTGTTCAAATATAATGAAGTTTTAAACAAATTAAAGTGTTTTATTTTATCGTTTAGTATAGATATTCATTAAGTGAAAGCCTCATCTATTCAAAGTATATTTAGTGCATCATCAGTATGTAAAGTTGTACCTTTCGCGTACTAGCAATTTGTACTAGTGCAGGTAGTATATGAGCAGTCAGGTACATACTTCAAAACACGTATTTCTGCTGTGATTTCTTGTAACTCAATACTGTCTTTTTGTTTAAGCTTAATTATTAATTATCTGTGTCACACTTGGAAAGGAACTGAATTGTTTTTCTCGTAACTAATTTTTATTTCTGTCTAAGTATTATCTGTTAGTTACAAATTATTCCAGTTATATATCAAAATATGAAACAAAAGAGTGCAAGCAAATTAGGAGGGTAATAAAAATAAATGAAAAAAACACGTTTCGTAATATGATTATATTTTTATATTGTTCAAGCTCATGAAATTTTTATTTGATGTAATAATGTAGGCACTCCAATTTAATGAATGTTCTACTGTACAGTCAACTCTGCCGCAAGTTTTACTATAATTAAATTAGTTTCTTCCAGTCGCCAACTTCACCACTTCCATATAACCATACGAACCATTATTTCTCACCATTTTACTTCCCAGACGAATATAATGTTAAGATTATAACTTCACTTAACTAATTTCCTCGAGAGATCTTATAATTTGATAATACTGAAACTGTAAGCATGTAGCTCGCGATTTTATTTTTTGGGTTAAATTCAATTTTAAAACACTCATACTTCGCTAGTGTTAACAAAAGTTATGTAAGTTTTGCTTCTGTTACAGAATTACATACATGTTGCTATTATTGTAGCTGATCTTCCATTATTAATATCATATTATTTGAAATCTGGTTGTTTGTAGCCAATATAAAAGTCACAATAGTTTTGATTGTTCCTACTACGCATTGTATACTGAAAAAAATACGACATAAAATTTGGATTTCTGTTACCTCTACACTGGAATAGTATTTTTTTCCTATTTAAGAATAAATACTGCATTATATGTTAACATTACTCGATTTTTGGAATACTTAATCAGCCTGTCGTTATTTGACAGCTCTATATTCATAAAAACCTTCAATAATCAATTAATGACAGCCTTCATTTGACAAAAAAAAAAAGTTTCATGCGAAATTACCTCGAGAGGAATGCAAAGCAAAATAAAAGGCAAAAAATATACTCCTAAACTTATAGACTAACTTCCAAAGCAGCTCAATACAATAAAAAGGCATCAACCAAATTCAATTACTGAAATGGATTGGCATAGCAAATAGCCGGTGCTGTTGGCTGGCAGTGCCGCTCTATTGCGATTCTGCTTTCCACATATTATGCAGTAAGAGTAGTAGTAACCTGTAAAGCTGCGTTGCCAAACTTTTTGCATATTATTTGAATAATACCGTAAACTGTATATAATTATATAACAACTAAAATAAAACAAAAAAGGGTAGCTAAAAGACAGAATCACAATATAAGAAAAATAAATTAAACAGTTTCCTTATGTAAAAAGGCACTAGATTTACACATGTTTTAGTTAGAAGAATCGAAAAATTCCAAACAGAGAAACTTAGTAGAAACTAGCTACCATAACAAACTGAAATTATAAATCAAGAAATGAAATCAGGTACCACTGTGATGGCATAAAATTAAAGAAAATCTGGTTTGATGATGGTGCAAATTGTTCTTGGAGAGATGCTTCTAGCTTCTAGTTCCAGTCTAGTTATGCCGAAATTGTATAATAATTTTTTTTTAATTCATACAATTTAGCATGTTAGATACGTCAAAGGGCAGATTTTTATTGCTCAAAAAAATAAAAATATGAGAAACATGAAGTAAAAAACAATTAATCTTTATTTCCCAATTTACACTTTTTCAGAAGCACATATATTCAGTGAAGGACATGAAGTAGATCTTTTAAAGAGCTAGCTTGATAAGATGGTACAAATTGTTTTGTCGCTTCTATTAATTTTTCTTCTATCATTTTGTTAGTTTATCTCAAGGCTGCTTCGCGATTTTTACAACGATTATTTCCATCACTATAGTAACACAAAGGTCCAATGAGAATTTGAATTTTCAACCAATCATTTTTGTGTATCGCTGATAAAAATTCGCTTCATCTTGTAAATGATTACAGTTTTTCTTTCCTTTTATCACATTTTTCAGTTCATTTTATAATTTGATGAAAATTACCACTTCGTTCCAATAAAATAGAAATAAATGAATAGTTTAAAACCTCTATACCGATAGAACCAAACAGCCTGTTTTCTCTCAATTTGAACAGTTTTACAAAGCCCGAAGTGATAAATTAAATGAACATACTTCTGTTGCGCAGTGGAATAATTTAATAATCCGTACCTAGCAAGAATTTGAAAAATAATAATAAATAGTATAAAACATTAATTAAGAGACCGGAAAAACCAAAAAAATTTCCGCGCAAACACATATTTGCAGTAAAAATTTTCATATTTACTTCTAATTTTGTAACAACGTTGCCAAAGTTGATAATAGAAAAAATAAAAAAAAGAAGAATATGTCAACTACTTCATCTTATTTCAAAGGCATCAGCTGCCATCAATATTCAGCTCAAACCTGTTAACTAATCTAGATGTATTATTCTAAACATGGTTCTAGTAGCTCCATAATTCTCAATGACCTAACCTTTATGACTTCATCAGTATATGTGTTTTAAACGTCGCTCCCCGATCCATCACATAGATAAATTAATAATATTTGTTGCTATCAGCGTAAACAGTATATATAAATGTTTCTAACTTCGCTCCCCGACCCCTGGTACAGATCAATGAGTAATCTCTGTAGCGAAATCATTCTGTATTCTGAGCACAAAAACACTCTGAAGTTTATACAGCATCTCCAAACTTTGTTTGTGGTATACAAAAGTGATAAATAATCAACTGGAACTATTGATGACCAATCAGTAACCTCAGCAAGTACAAGCAAATGCTATTTTTGTGGTAATACACGACATCCTAGAAGTAAATATCCAGCACGAGAAGTAATTTGTCATAATTGCAATGTAAAAACGTCACTTTTCGGAAGTTTGTCTTAGTAGGGATCATAAAAACACTTCTGCTTCTACGAGTGAATCTCTTAGCAGCTGCACCAAAATGTTTAAACAAGTCTTTGACGGAAATTAAAGTCAATAATTATCTGTAGAACTGTCTGTGGATATGGTGTACACACTAGATGTAAATTGAGCGAATGCAAACGACGAGTACTCAGTGTGTATGTGTTTATTAATCTCCAGCTAAGCGCTTTCGGTTATTAAGCCATTATCAAAGCTGTCCTATGAAATTACAAAGTTTGTGAAATTTTGAAAAAAAAAACAATTTAAAAAGTTGAACTTACGTCATTAAAAAAGAGATCCAAACAGGTGTCAAAACCATCCAGTTGATAGAAAAGAAACAATGCACAAAGTTAAAACATTGTTATGATGAAGTCATTAAATTAAAAACATTAAAATTACCCTGTTGAAAGGGTGTACAATCATAATTTACATGATGGAAATTCCCATTCAGAAATGTAAACTGAATGAAAACCGGTGCTAAGTTTGACGTTAAAAATACGGTGGCTAATAAGCCAGCGTGCCGTAAAAACAAGTGTATGACAATACAACATATTTGTGTGATGAACATTGAATCAAACGCATGATTGAAAAGATGAAAAAACTCATATAGTGAACTGTAATTTGTAGGAAACCCTGTATATTACATTTATTTTTACATTTGAAAATGAAGTTAAAGATGTGATAAAACAAAAAATTTAAGAAACTCTATTCAAATTCCAATTCCCAACATTCATCTACTTTAGATGAATAGGAAAATCCCCTTCATCCCTTGGTTGTATACTGAAATTGAATTAGGGGTTGGATCCACTCCACAGCCAGTAAGGAACAAGCGTAGTAACCAAAACGTGTGAAATGCTAGATAACATAAATTAAAAAACACTTAGTTGTAAACACATCCATGGAGAAGTTTACATAATCTAGTGACGATGGTGGAAAAGTACGCTGGCAAGGTGAACCCAACAACTGATGGCCTCCCATATGAATTAGATGTAAATGGTATAGTGATTGCGACCTAATGACCCAAACTATGTCCCATACATAGCCCGACGTCAAGAACACAATGTGATTATTAAATTTAGGTTAGTTGTTACAAACCTAGACCCATACTAGGCATGTACAAGAAGAGAAGAATTCATAGGAGTATGTTAAGAGTGAAAGGGTAGGATACAATTTGATAAGAGCTGCAAGATAAATAACTTGTTGAAGATTTTCTACAAAATAATAACTTCTTAATCATGAATAATAATCTTCTCCACGCATGGCATCAATACGAGACATCTCACTCCTACTAACTCATATACATACCTAGACTTTATGGACTTCCTAAGATACATAAAGAGAACTTTCCAATGAGACCAGTGGTTAGCTTTTCCAACACACCTTTGGAGCTTCTATCTAAATTTGTCAATAACTTCCTTTCTACAACTCTAAATTATAAACCAGTGTACACTGTTAAGAACACCTTGGACTTAGCAGATAGAATTAAAGATTGTAACTTCCAGTCTAATAATTTTTCAATGGTTTCTTTTGATGTTTCCAATCTCTTTACCAACGTTCCGAAAATGGTGACAATCCCTATCGTTAACAACCTACTCCAAACTAAGAACATTGACCCAGTTACAACATCTCACGTTATCGCTCTACTTAAATTTTGTCTATCACAGGACTTCTTTTCCTTTAATGACAGAGTATACAGACAACCAGATGGCTTAGCCATGGGTAACCCACTCTCACCATTGTTAGCGGATTTGTTCCTTGATCACCTGGAGTCAACGGTTATCTTCAATAATAATTCACGTCATTAAATGGTTCAGATATGTTGATGACGTTTTAGCTTTTATTAATGGGGATGTGGATGCATACAGTATCCCCAGCAAACGATATACACCCTTCCATACAGTTTACCTTGGAAATAGAAAACAATGGATCAATAATTTTTTTGGATTTGACTTTATCAAGGAAAGATTTTGAAATTGAATTTTCCATATACAGAAAACCCTCACAGACTGATCATCTTATTCCAATACATTCTAACCACCCCATTCAACACAAAATGTCTGCCATATCTTGTTATGTGTATAGGTTACTTAGGGTTCCTCTTTCTCAACATAATTTCAACGTATAGCTTAATATCTTGAAACAGTTGGCATTGAACAATGGTTATTCTCCTCAAATTGTTGATAGTATGGCCTCTAAAACAACAAGGAGGTTGAGAAGAAATTTGGCCTACCCTGAGGTTCACAACAACGATCAGACTCAGTATCGTGCGTTGACTTATTGTGGTGAAGTTTCAGATGAAATTTCAAAAATTATTACCAACAATCTTGAAGATGTTAAAATCTCCTTTAAATCTAAATGTTCCATTTCCACAATTTTCTCTAAGAACAAAGATCCTATTGATAAACTTAATAGAAGTGGTATCTACAAATTAACTTGTGATTCCTGTCCATCTACTTATGTGGGTAGGACTACTCGTTCTTTGGGTACTAGAATTAAGGAACATCTTAATAAACCCACTTCGTCGAATTTCGGCTTCCACATTAAGTTCAATAACCATAACTTTTCTCCATCACCTCTATTTCTTCTTTCTTCTATTTTAAGTTTACTCAACCTTCACTGTGTCTCAGACACCTAGAAACTTCCACTCTTCATCCAACAACCAATTCATAGTATCTTCTTAACAAAAATTTTCTTTCCACTCCTAGAACTATGCATGGATATGCCTAGTACGGGTCTAGGTTTATTCTTTCGGTTAGTTCTACATCATCTCTCAAACACATTGGTGGCTAGTCACCAAGCTATGTATGGGTCATAGTTTGCTGCACTAGTAAATAACCAAATTTTTAATAATAGGAATACAGCCCCCCCCCCATGGATCTTATCTGACACATTCCTAGTATGGGTTTGTTCTTGGAACTGGTTCCAGATTACCACAGTGTACGTCGGACACCAGGCTATGTATGGGTCATAGTTTGGTTAAGCATATAAGCTATCTATAAATTTGAGCAAATCACCCTCCTTTTCACTTTTCCTAATTTTCTTCTTCTCCTGCGCATGCCTGGTTCGTGACGGTTCTAGTATGGATCTAGGTTTGTCACAGCCATGGCATGGCTGCCATCCTTTCTTCTCTTTATAATTTCACCTCGTTTTTTCTCTTCTATACATACCTAGTATGGATCTAGGTTTGTTATAACACGCCATCTCTTTCTTCTCTTCACACCCCCACCCCGCTTATTCCTGTACATGCCTAGTATGGATCTAGGTTTGTTATACCTATTTCTTAACCACATTGTTCTCGTGTAACCTAACTATGTATGGGTCATAGTTGGGTTCATCAACAAGTTATTTATCTTGCAGCTCTTATCAAATTCTGTCCTACCCTTTCACTCTTAACATACTCCTATGAATTCTTTTCTTCTTGTACATGCCTAGTATGGGTCTAGGTTTGTAACAACTAACCTAAATTTAATAATCACATTGTGTTCTTGACGTCGGGCTATGTATGGGACATAGTTTGGGTCATTAGGTCACAATCACTATACCATTTACATCTAATTCATATGGGAGGTCATCAGTTGTTGGGTTCACCTTGCCAGCGTACTTTTCCACCTTCGTCACTAGATTATGTAAACTCCTCCATGGATGTGTTTACAACTAAGTGTTTTTTAATTTATGTTATCTAGCATTTCACACGTTTAGGTTACTACGCTTGTTCCTGACTGGCTGGGGAGTGGATCCAACCCCTAATTCAATTTCAGTATACAACCAAGGGATGAAGGGGATTTTCCTATTCATCTAAAGTAGAGGAATGTTGGGAATTGGAATTTGAATAGAGTTTCTTCAATTTTTTGTTTTATCACATCTTTAACTTCATTTTCAAATGTAAAAATAAATGTAATATACAGGGTTTCCTACAACTTACAGTTCACTATATGAATTTTTTCATCTTTTCAATCATGCGTTTGATTCAATGTTCATCACACCAATATGTTGTATTGTCATACACTTGTTTCTACGGCACGCTGGCTTATTAGCCACCGTATTTTTAACGTCAAACTTGTCACCGGTTTTCATTCAGTTTACATTTCTGAATGGGAATTTCCATCATGTAAATTATGATTGTACACCCTTTCAACAGGGTAATTTTAATGTTTTTAATTTAATGACTCCATCATAACAATGTTTTAACTTTGTGCATTGTTTTTTTTAAAAAACTGGATGGTTTTGACACCTGTTTGTATCTCTTTTTTAATGACGTAAGTTCAACTTTTCTTTTGTTTTCTTTCAAAATTTCACAAACTTTGTAATTTCATAGGACAGCTTTGATAATGGCTTATTAGCCGAAAGTGCTTAGCTGGAGATTAATAAACACATACACACTGAGTACTCGTCGTTTTCATTCACTCAATAATTATCTGGCCGATACTCCCATCGGCACCGGAAGTTCAGAAACGTACATAAGTAAAGATTTTGTTCAAAATTGAAATATCCATATTTATCCAAGCACAAGTCAGATCTCAATGGCATCTACCAATCAATATTCAGTTATAGAAGGACACTGCTTCGTGAATATTGAACATTTAGGTCACAAGTATGGGAATTTCAAGATTTCCATTTTGCCAAAACTGTATGCTGATGTTATTATTGAACGTGATAAACTATCACAGCTCTGAAGATTGACCTCCACTTTGGTGGCTCGAGAACGCGTTTGGCAGTATGTAGCCTAGCCCTAGTGAAAATAGAACCAGTATCTGTTTTTCACAACTTGTCACCAGTCTGCAGACCCATAAGAAAGCAAACGGAAGGAGACGCCATGTTTATATCTACCGAAGTGAGAAAACTTCTACAAAAAGAAATTATTGAAAACAGCTGTTCACCATGGAGGACACAAGTTCTCGTTTCTAAAAATAAAAATCAAAAAAGATAAGGGTAATAGATTATTCAGAAACAATCAATCGATTTATTAATTATTAATTGTTAAGTCATATATTTCTAAAGCGGCCCAAAATCAATTGAGGTTTTCATTGTGTTCGCTTTTTGTTTTACTACAAACTGTAATATCATCTAGATAAGCAAAGACGCCTCCCAGCTTCTCTCTCTTGATGCATCTAGGTAAGGCATACCCTTTACCAAATATTGAAGACGTAATACACGCAGTCTCCAAATTCCGAATATTTAGTACAATTGATCTTCGTAATGCATATCACCAGCTACCTATCAAAATGTGTGAAAGACAATATACTACCTTTTAAGCTGATGGCCAGTTATTTCAATTTACAACAGTTCCTTTCGGTGTAACCAATGGAGTCACGTGTTTCCAAAGAGTTATTGATGAAATAATCAAGACCGAGAAGCTGGGAGGCGTCTACGCTTATCTAAATGATATTTCAGTTTATGGTAAAATAAAAAGCGAACACGATGAAAACCTCAATCGATTTTGGGCCGCTATAGAAAAATATGACTTAACAATTGATGAAATGAAAAGCACATTTTCTACAACAACTATCAAATTGCTTGGATACTTGATTGAAGATGGATTCATTAAGCCTGATCCCACAGGATTCAAACGTTTAATAAAATTACCTGTATCAGAAGATTTAAAATCACTACAGAGAGCATTAGGTATATTTTTACATTACTGTAGATGGATTCCACGATTTTTTCGGAAAATTCATAATTTAGTGAGCCCAAAAACATTTCCTTTCTCACCTTCGGCTGAATGTGATTTTGAAAAAATAAAAAAGGATATTATTCATTTTGTTGTGATGTCTATTGATTCTAGTATACCTTACATTGTGGAAACTAATGCATCAGATCATGCTATAGCTGCCTGTCTCAATCAGTTGGAGAGACCAGTTGCCTTTTTCTCTAGAACGTTAACAAATTGTGAACAGCGTCATTCAGCAGTTGAAAAAGAAGCCTATACTATAGTAGAATATCTTAAGAAGTGGCGGCATCATAAATATGTTTCTTTCATGTTCGACATGCAGCAAACAAGCAAAATTAAAAAATCCTGAGATGGCGTTTAGAACTTTCTTGTTATAATTTTGGTACTGTTTATAGAGGTTTATAAAGAGTTGGTAATACTGTTGCAGATACATTCTTTAGAATATTTGGATCTGCGAGCCATAACACTTTATTTGATCTTCATCAAGCCTTACGTCATCCTGGAATCGCACGTATGTATCATTGGATTAAATTCAAGAATATGCCTTATTCTATTGATGATGTTTGGAAAATGATAAATTCACGTCCGAGTTGTACCGAAATGACACCAAAGTTCATAAACAAGCAAGGGTGAATTTATCAAAGCTGCTCAGCCATTTGAGAGATTGAACATGATTTTAAAGGCCCTCTACAGAATGTTGTCAAGAGAACTGGTGGCATTCAAATAGCTGTCTAGTAAAACGAGATCAGCTCTTCCTTCAATACGAATACCGTCCCATACCATAACTGTACCACCTTGGTAACCTCATTTCCTGGACAGCGGCAAGACGTTCCAGATTCCAGAGGTCGTCTCCACACACGAACTCGACGCGTATCAGGATGAAAACCAAAGCGAGACTCATCTGTGAAGAGCGCAGTACGCCATTCTTGATGTCCCCAGTTTAAGTGTTCGTGTGCCCATGCTAATCTTATACCGCGATTTCCCCTAGTTAATGGGGGTACCCGAAGCGGTCTACAGGCGTTGACGTTGAACTCGTGCAACTTGTTTCTCACAGTTCAGCCGCCCACAACGACATCGTGTGTACGGTATATCTCACTTGCTAACTTATCTCCAGTGATTGTCCGATCTCGTAATGCCTATAAACTAATAAAACGTTCTGTATAGGATTCGTTGCTTTTGCAGGGCCAGTTTGTCTTCTTCTAACATCGCTAGTCCCATGGTATCTTCTCATCAAAAGGCAAATAATACTGGGTGATGAGTAATACTTCTATAGATTCGACCCGCTTCAACCATCCCTACTGATATCAAATACTTTTCGCGGCTTAAATGTCGTTTTTCCATATTTTTTCGCTAACTGAATACTAATTCTAATAACAAAAATCACTCTAAACTTTGTACACACCGGTAACAATAAGAAAACACTGCAACCATACTTTCCTGTGTGTATTTTTCCTTACATGTCTTGTTAGCACGATACAGCCTCCGGAGTGCAATGAGTCAGCAATTTTATGGTTGAATATTGTTAACGACATGGTACAGATGAACCCTATTGATTTTCAGTTCACCAGAGCCAGTACAACGGGTGCTATGGTACTTGAAGTACGACATTTTTTGAGATATTTCAGTTTGTTAGCATGATACAGCATCCGGAGTTCAACAAATCACCAATTTTATGATTGAATATTATTCAGGACATCTCACTGATGAACCCTATTGATTTTCAGCTCATCAGAGCCAATACAAGAGGTGCTACAGTACTTTAAGTACGATATTTTTGTCATTTTTGGAGTGTATGCAAGTAACAATTTTATGATAGAATATTGTTCAGGGCAACAGATGCGTTTATTTTATAATATTTTTAACAAATAATAAGACATTGTCATACTATGTTGTTTTTTTGTTCTGGAAATAATCTCAACAAATATAAATCGACCTTGTTTTTTCGAACGGATAATTTTTTTATTATTTACTCATTAAATTGGGCATTTTTGTTCAAAGATTAAAACTGTTGTGCTTTAATTAGAACAAAAATGTACAATTAAAATTCGTAAATTTATAACCAAAAAGTTTTTGTTAAATAAAAAAAATTATCCGATTAAAAAACAAGGTCTTGTTATATTATTACTGACTAAAAATATAGAACAAAGATCTTAAATTGTGCATTCCAAATAAAGTTTATTATGAGGACATTAAGCTTATTGTACAGCGAATTCAAGATCCAATCAATATCTTGCTCCCTTGGAATACTTTCCAGAAGATGAAACTATCAGTTAAACAAATTATTTGACCAATATGTGACATTTTACGAAAAAAATTCGTAAAAAAAAGACCAGTTGTGTGGAAAAAACCTCTCCCCAATTAATTTCTGATCAGAACCTTAACAAAATGTATCGATCAATCACCTTATTTCTTCTATATGAATCAATGTTGAAGCATCCGTTTTTAGTCGATAGAAGCCATTAAAGAGAATTCACAGTGGTAATGATGTCGATTACTAAAAATGCGATTCAAAAATGTTTTGATGAATAAACTTGCGTGTATTACTTAGGAAAGGGGCGTAAATAAATAAATTCCATTTATTGTATATTCCATTGAACTATTTGTGGCATTTTTTTAGTAGTGAGGCCTGAAAATTTGCGAGATTTCTGAATAATTTCCTGAAATATATAAAAAAACAATACATTTTCCGGATGAGAATTGGAAGTAAGGAAACATTAAAATTCTTGGGTAACAATAAGAGCAACTTTTAACTAGAACTTAATTTCAAACAAAAAAAATATATCTAAAGTACATCCTATGGCACAGTTTTAAGAACTTCTTTGTTTAACATAGCCACAACCTTTACTAAAGTATTTTTATTCTTCAATCAAAGTTATAGCTAGAAAAATGTAACTCGTGTTTCAATCGTAGTTTATAAGTAAATTTTATGATTCTGTCAATGTGGCAACACCGAATTGGTCCAGCCAGACGAGGGTGAATCTCTTAATATCGATCAGCTAGCAGCCCAATCAAACCCTGTGCGTGACAACTCTCACTCTCTATGGCCCTTCTGCACCCCCATACGTTCGCCCAAAGATATCTTGTAGAGGGTGATGCAGAACGTTTAAAACATATTTAGAATTTGATATTGAAATTTAATTTTTTGAAAATAAATTTATATCATACTATAATCTAGTGAATCAGATCAACTTAAATTTAAAGAAAAAATATAGATATATAATTTTATTGTCTTTTAAAACGATTACCAAATCATTGAAAAATAAACTGGTTTAAAGATTGAAACTTACTTTTTCGCATTTGTGAGATGCCCTGAACAATATTCATCATAAAATTGGTCACTTGTATACACTTCGGGGGATGTATCGTGCTAGCAAACCGAAATTTCTCCAAAATTAACCAAAAATGTAGTATATTATTATCTGGATTTATAGGACCCGCTGTATTCGCTCTAGTCAGCTAAAAATCAATAGGGTACATCTATGAGGCACCTTGAAAAATATCTAAATATAAAATTGATCACTTGTATACACTCCGAAGGTTATATCGTACTAACTACCCGAAATTTCTCCAAAAAGGACCAAAAATGTGGCACTTCAGGTACCATAGCACCCATTCTACTAGCTCTGGTGAGCTGAAGTCAATAAGCTTCATCTATAAGACGTTCTGAATAATATTCAATCATAAAAGTCGATTTTATACACTATGGAGGCTGTATCGTGGTAACAAACTGAAAATTCTCCAAAAATGACAAAAATTTGGTACTTCAAGTACCATAGCACTCGTTGTACTGACTTTAGTGAGCTCAAAATGGATAGCATCTGTTAGATGTTCTCAGTAATATTCAATCATAAAATTGATGACTTGTTGCACTCCGGAGGCTGTATCGTGCTAACAAACTGAAATTTCTAAAAAAATGACAAAAATGTCGTACTTCGAGTACCATAGCACTCATTATACTGGCTCTGGGGAGCTTGAAGTCAATGGGGTTTATCTGTGAGATGTCCTGAAGAAAATTCAATCATAAAATTGGTGACTTGTTGCTCTCCGGAGGCTGTATCGTGCTAACAAGACATGCAACGAAAAGTGGCCGACGACAACGGCAACATACACTCAGGATGTTTTTCTAAAAACCATTTTTTCGTGTTGTTCTTGATGGAAAACGTGAAAATAACTCAAATTTTTTTTTCAAAATTCCAACTATTTTGGTGTAAACCAATACTTTTCTCGCATATTAGAAAGGTTGGGCGGAAAAGTAAAAATCAAAGCTCCAGGTAAATCACCTTATAACATGAAAAATATTAACGGACCTCCATAGAAAAGGAATAGTAGTACCCACATTATCTTCAACAGAAATAACTTCATACCATCCTATAAGCTTTCTATTAGTAATATCCAAAATACTAGAAAAAACTGATACTTGAAAAACTGAATTAATGTCTACCAGCAGTATTATACAAAAATGCCAGTTATTAATACTAGTACAAATAGTACACTACATAAACATAACCATCTACATATTAAAACAATAGAAGAAACCACACATGAAAATGAAACCAAATCCAATGAAAAGAACACCTGCTGATCACTCCTAAAAACTGTTAATGTCAATGGATCTCAACATGCCATTGTAATTGCTAGTCTGTCCATTACAATTGTGAACCCGTTTGTTTATAGAATTAAAATTGTAAATTCTGATTGCCAATAAAGTATGAAGCAATTTAAGTAACTTTGAGGGAGTTTAGCAGTTCAAGTATTTGAGAACATTTTCAACAGAAAACGCAGAGGGATCAGAAGAAATGAACAGTAGGACTCAAGGCAGTTGTTACTTTGTACTACAGGCATTGTTAACATCATCCACGGAGTCAATAGTAGTAGTAATGCAATTTGAATGCAAATGATTTTAATAAAATCTATACTTCATTTTTTAGATCGCCTCTGTTATTGGTGTTAAATATTTGAGATCCACGATAATAATTACAATTCTTAATACAAAAACTAGGAAACCAAGTGTTTACAATGGAAGACTTTTATAATATTGTAAAGAAATGAACGGTTTTAAAGATTACAACTAACTTTTTCACACATATAACACCCCATGGACATTATCTTACATAGCCTTGGACCCTTTTTAGAAAAGTGTTTGAACCCAGGCCTGTTCAATGTCGTATGTTCTTAAGCCAGGAGCATTGCCTTCGTCCTGATCCACGTCTACCTTCGATCTTACCCTCTATCATGAGCTGTAGAAATTCATATCTATTGTGTCTCATTACATGACCGAGATATGCAGTTTTCCGCTTTTCATGATTTCGATGAGCTCTCGTTCTCTGCCCATTCGATTCAAAACATTCCAAATTGGTGGAGTGAGCAGTCCAAGATAATCGTAACATTCGATGATACACCCACATTTCGAATGCCTCGAGCCTGTTTACGCTGCTAAGTTTTAGCGTCCACGCTTCAACCCCATACAAAAGTGTGGAATATATGTAGAATTTCACAAAATTGTATCTAATTTTTATATCAAGTGACCTATCGCTTAACAGGCTTCGCATTTTTAAGAAGTTTATCCTAGCCGAGCTCTAATTCCCAGATCAGGATTCAGATCTTTGCCGATCCAGCCGCCTAGTTATTTAAATTTAGAGACCCTATACGTTTACATGTACTGGTTCATTTGGATTTCGGTTTACCGCCAATAACTTTGTTTTTGCGGTGTTGATTTTTAGGCCTAAGAGATCTCCTTCGGATGATATTTAGTTGAGTAGCCGCTGCAAGCCCTCAGGACTGTCCGCAATTATAAATGTGTCGTCGGCATATCTTTGATTATTTATCAGGATCACGTTCACTTTTATGCCATCCTCTGCGTCTTCAAGTGCGTTTTGAAATACAATTTCAGAGAACATGTTAAAAAGCATAGGGCTCAGCACACATCCCTGTCTGACTCCGCGTTTAATTGGTACAGATTTTGTTTGGGTGTTTTCAAGCTGCACTATCACTACCTGGTGTTCATAGATGTACTGACTGATTTACCTTTAGTTTCTAGTATGTTCAGCAGCGTGCCATGTTTGACACAATCAAATGCTTTAGCATCGTTTATGAAACATAGATATACTTCTTTTCGCTGATCTCGACCCTTCTCTAGCAGGGCCGATAGCCCAAACAAAGCGTCTCTAGGTCCCAATCCCTCTCTGAAGCCCATCTGCCGTTCACTCAGATCCTGCTCGCATTTCCTATGTATTCTATCATGTAGAACCTTTAGAAATGACTTTAATCATTAAGCTGATTAGTCGAAACTCATCGCATCTTTTGGCACCTTGTTTTTTAGGAATAGTGACAAATGTAGATTTAGCCAGTCTTGAGGAATGTATCCATTATTATAGATGGTATTGAATAGTTTGGTGAGGATTATTAAGTTTTCTTCATTTATAAGTTTCAGGAGTTCTGGACAAACGTTGTCTGGTCCAGGTGCTTTACCGTTTTTTATTACCTTCAAAGCCTCCTCTATTTCTGCAGTCATTATATTTGGTCCCATTTCTGTTTGACGTTGGTTACGGAAGGGGGGACCTTTGTCGTCGAAAATATCAGAAATATAATTTGTCCACATTTATTGCAGTTCTTATGTGTCTAAGACTGTCTTGTTGACTTGATTTACTATTTTTTTATATGCTGGGGATTTACGGTTTCCTGTAATTTCCTTAATTCTTTTGATCTAACCGTGGAATAAAAAAGGTACTCAAATGAACTGTGTTCTAGGGTCTAACTTTGCATAAGTTACAAGTAAAACATATCTTATTTCAGTCTACTTTTATTAAACATGAGTTACATATTCCTTAATCCTTAATTTGAGCAATCGTCTTTTGAAATTGGATAATTATTGTACAACGTAAATACTTTTTGGCGTATTGTTCTTCGTACCGAATTCTTGATAAAAAACAATTCAATATCTGTCCTTAAATAGGAAGAGTGTTGCGTTTAAAACATACAATTTTTTTAGTACCAGTAACTGGCAAAACTTTTAGCAATCAATCTTTACTCCTGTAGTATTTCCTATTTCATACATTTTTCATTCGAATTTTCTCTCTTTCACATTTAATTGCTTCTTCGAACAAAGCTGCGGAGGAATCACTCTGTATTTGTCTTGACATGTACCACCCCATTCATTTAAAGGACGTAGAGCAGAATATAAACATGTCTGAAAATGCAGCTTTGCATTTACTTTCTGTATTTGCTTTCGCCCTTCGTTTATTTCGCACTCGCACTACCCCTCCAACTAATTATCAAAGTTTAATGTATGCACTTTATCCCAACCCTCTGGGTCTTGTGCTGCCATTATGATTCATCAGATTCCTCTCTTTTGAATATGGATCATTAGAATAATGGGAATTTTGCCAAATTTATCATAAAAACGAGTCAAACTTAGGGTGTTTCTTGATATTGTTGTCTTTACTGATATCGAATTAATTTTAGAAATTGAGGATTTAACATTTTTCAATATTTAATTTTTTGGGAGTAGAAATTGAGTAATTGTAAAGTTGATTCTATATACATTCAGTTATTGTAAAACTGTAGAAAGCTATATCATCTTCATTCTCAGCTTCTCAACATTAACGTCTAGCTGTAAGCCCTCTTCAATGTTTTTTGATTTTTGTTTGTCTCTGGTTTGTTGCTCCCAGTTTCTACCTGCTGTTTTTCTGATATAGTCTACCCTCGCCTTCTCTCTGTTTCTCCTGGTCTCCATTGCTGTATCCAAGTATCTCTATTGTCCACTTCTCTTAGTTCTATATGGCCTGCTCACCTCCAATTAGGCATATAATGTTGGGACACCCTGTATATGCCAATTTTCGTGATGATCGGTTGGACGGTGTTGGACTGAAGAGAGAACGAAGAATCTAATAAGGTTTAATTCTTCCTTCAACTCGTCTAATTTTTTGTATAAAGTTAACATTAATTTAATAAAAGTTATAGTGCGAAGACATGAAGATTATAAACCCAGGCAAAATTTATCTGCTTGGATGGATTATATTGGATTGGTATTTGTTATGTTAATTCGCTAAAAACGCCCCGTTGGTTCTTGTTCTTTTAAAATAAAATTAAAGAAAATGAAGAGGATTTAGACAGTAAAATTTTGTAATGTATTTTCATTCAAGTGTTTTTGAGTAATGCCCTTTTTTGCTAGGTAAAATGATTCTATAATCATCGAGGAAAATAAAGGATGAAAGTAATCAAGTATTATACTGGGTGACATTGTATTGTATTACATTACAATTGGTTACATTGTTTTTTGAAATAAATACAACCCAATTCGATCTAGTGAGCTATAATGTAAAATATAATTATTAACAATTAATTTTGATAAGATGTTTGCAAAATTTTGAGGTTAGAATTCGAAAAGAAAATTCTTTGTATAAAATGTGCAAAGTTTAAAAATAATTAAAAGAACTCTTTCCACTATAATAGAGAGCATAAAGTTTGATCTATAATTTTTAAGAAAAAACTAATTTTAAAGGCGCTTTATGGATCATCTCGGTGTTCATAGACAAACAGTTTAGGTTAAAATTTCCTCCTGACCATTGTTAACGGTTGAAAGTCTTCTTATATTTGGAGAGAGAGTGCAACTTCTTTCGTTTGTACAAGAATTACTTATAACGATTAGTCAGATCTATATTGCTGGAAGTGATCAACTAAATTTTTTAGGAAGGTATGGCATACTTTAATATTAATTGTGAGTGCATTTGTTTGCTGACTATAATAATAATATGAAATAAAACGTCATGCCAAATAATAATTCCACAGCTAAATTGTACAGACGTTAGAAGGGAAGCTTTATGTCTTGCATCGATGTGAAAGGAATTATCTTCAGCTACTTCCAAAACACTTTCGCAAAGCTTAATTAAATAACGTTTAAGGGGCTTTATTGCATCAATTCTGCTGGACCATTTTTCCTCATAACATCCCACCTTTTTGTGGATGACGAAAAAAATTATATAACTCTTGCACAAGATTAAACAAGTTTATTGTAGCATCTGACATCTTAGAAGCGTCATTTATTGATAAGTTCAAAGTATGAGCCGCACAAGGTACAAAAAGGGCTCTCGGATTCGCATCAATAATGCGTTTTGAAGTCCAACATGCTTTCACTTCATGTTTGCCCCATTATCATAACCTTGTACCTTAATACGTTTTATATCTAAATTTAATCTTTCCAAAATTTCTGCTACAATATATATACATTCCCCCGTACAGTCCAGTATGCATTAAACGCAATAAAACTTTCTTTAACTTCAACCTTTTTTGAAGTGGTGTTAAGAACAACATACCTCAGAAAAAAACTAGTTTTCTCAGTGTCTGGTGTAGAATTTGAGCCGCGAACAATTTCTAAAATATTATTGCTTACTTAAGACGACAATAATTCAATTATTTCATTCTGTATTTGCACGCCTAAATAATGAGTCATTTTAACAGATTTTTTTTGGAGTTACACACTCGGCTAAAGTGCAGTCTCATCACATAATCAAACAGCTTTCAGAAAATTTCCATTATCATGTACGAAAAGTAATTTGGAAGAACATTGAAATGCGAAGCATTGTGTAGATAAATACTCAACAATCGCACGTTTCCCCAATATTTTTTTTGTTTCTAAAATCCGCAGGTGATGAGCATAACAGTCGTAGATATCTCCAACATTTTTTTTTAAATTTACACAAGTGTTCATATAACTGTTGTGTAAAATCAACGTTTAGTGTCTCTTCATTAGCAAAGACAAGTGTTGACAATCATATACTCCATTTCTATCACAAAAAGTGTTAGAAGCTTTACAAAACAACTTACAGCAAAAACAAAATACAGAATCTTCAGAAATAGAGTAAACAAGTCAAGTCCTTTCGACTTTTTCTCCATTTGAAAGAAAACTTCCTTTTATATTTATTACTAGGAAAGCTGAGACTGCTAAAACTCTATCAATGGCAGACCACATTTAACCAATATTCTAGCTATCTCATTGATTATTCTTTCGGGCCACAAATCGAGGTCGGACGGAATTATATCGACACTAGCCTCATTAAAGCCTTCATCGAAAGTGACACTTGCAACAGATATTTCGGTAGCTGACATTACCGAACTTCTTACACAAGCTGAATTACCTGAAGTTGATTGTTCAAGTGCTGTAGACGAGGATGGTGTGATCGCTTAATCGGGCTCTGCATCAGTAGAAGCTGTTTTGCTGCTACAACCGCCGCCACTTATTGCAGGACCTGATGTTACCGTGGTCGCCTCTGTTGAAATTTCAGATGGTCCACTCGCGGTTACTGATATTACGGATTTAAAATCTTGAGATTCGGTCGCATCCATAGTCTCGGTGAAATCTTAATTGTTTTGCAAGAAGTGCTTTAAAGATCCAGCCATTTTTCCCCTTTCTTGTAGTCTCAGTTTCTTTTGCTCGCGAAACTTCGCACCTAAAGGCCTCTTTCTTTAATCCTGAAAAAACAAATAAATATTTAGTACTCATGGGAATTAGGAATTAACTTCTAAAGTAAGCACCAAGTTTGCATATCTAAATAAAAAGCAATTTATTCGAGCCCTTTCGGCTTAAGCCCTTTCAAAAATGAAGACAGAAAAAATATTTAACTAATTTGATCTTATAGCTCTTAAAAATCCTACAAAATGGTTTTTAAAAAATATCGATAGCATAAACACTAAGCGAGTTATGGATAAATAACCAATTACTTTTTTTAACTCGTACATGACATTGCAAATAATAAAAAGATATTTGGGTTAAATAATAGTATATTATACACCAAGGTGGTGAAGACTATTATTATCAACTGAGCACTAAAATTATTTCGCGAGGGGCTTTGCCCCGAGCGGAATAAGGTGCGAGGTTTATAAATGTCTTCACCACCGTGGTGTATATACATTTTTTTCCACTACTAGCCAAATTTAAGACAAAAATAAAAAATGTCTTATAAAAATCATGTAGGTATAATTTAATCACACAGCAATAGCATACCATTATTCCTATAGTTCATAATCACCAATATTAAGTGCAACGAATTAACGAAACCAATTATACGATCACATCCAAAAATTTCACAAAACGTGGTTTATGTTTTACTTTGAACAATTACAGTGGTAGTGCGTTCACAACACTTAGGTACAAAGTGAGCGTTCATAAAACATTAGATATATGCTTCACCATAGAGAAAGTAATATATTATTTGTCTAAGTGGGTCAAGGTTAGCTACCAGTTTCTATCACAGAAGATTTTCAAATTCCAGTGGTGATAATGTTTAAGGTAAAAGCATTCGTCGATCCTCGTTTTTCTGCAATTAACGGAAAATTAACAACACATTTCAATGTCAAAATCAAATTTTAATAGTGTCGATCTACAAATAGTTCAAACTGATTTCTCCCGCGGTTTTTACTCCGTCGTCTGACGGACACTGCCACTGTTTTTGCTCCCCACCTCACCCATATATTATGAACGCACTCCTTATGTCATCAGAAATTTTTGGTTGGGCGCGAATTTTAAACTAATGACAGTTTTATTGAAATAATTTTATCTTGTTAGGTAATTTTAAGCAGTAAATATGTTAAACACAATCTCCTGGGTACAAAAAATTATGTTGCAATAGTTTTTGTCAAGCTATTATCCCTGAATTCTCAAAACATTTGAATTTGTCAATTATTGACCTAGGTTAACAATAGAAACTATTATTAACCACTAATAGAGAAATTCAACTTCTCAGTTGGCTAGATGACACAATAATTGTCAAATTCACAGCTAGTAGTGGAAAAAATTAACTATAACCAGTATCCTATAAAGGGTTAATGTTGATAGTATAAAGTAGGGAGCACTTACCATTTTATAAAAAATTTAATCGTTGAAATTGCAGTCAGCAGTTATTCAGCACTTAATTTTTTAGAGAAAACGTAGTAAACAAAATATTATAGGGGAACACGGGGCAGAATGGCATACCTAACGTTTAGAAGACCTTCTGTGCCAGAGAAATTTAAATTTTTGCTCCAAATTAAACACAAAACATTATTCAATGTTTAATTATCACATTACAGTTTGAAAATATAGAAAAAAGTTTAGAATTTTTAGCACATGTCAAAAAAATGACAAAATGACTGTTCAGCCCCAACATTGGGGCAGAATGGTTGATCAAAAAATAATATTAATCCATAATATTGGTATAGCGTTTAAATAAAAATAAACGTTAAATATACAACTTTAATATCAAAACTAAAAAGATAAAAACATAATACCTTGCGTATACTCTGGGGATCGTTTCTAATTATATTAGGAAAAAGTATAATTCTATCAATTAATTGTTGTCTGTGTAAATTGAAATTTATAACATTTATTTAAATTAATCGCTTGTTATGTGATACGTCATTATGGTTGTTTTATTTTTGGTAAGATCAGATCGTTCACTAAAAATTGAATAAAAGTGCGACAACGTTGTCACATATGTCTTTTTTATTGGCTATTTATGTAGTTTGAAAATTACGTATTACATTTAAAAAATATATATATACAGGCTGCAATATTCAATACGAATCACCCTGTAAATTAATAAAGAAGAGGATATGACACTTTTTAGTAGCCACATGATATCATCCCCGAAGGACTCTACATATTGTAGAAGTATGTAAAGTTCCTCATGACCACCCTGTATATGTAGTTCCTACCTGTATACTCGTTCCAAACTCAGTTTTAAAAAGATGATTTTACCAGGCCCCTGCGATATTTCGCTTTAAGTGTATATTTCCTCAAAAATAGATGCATATTTTATCGTGTATATTTCGTTTTTTTTATGCTTATAATCCGCTATTTGATTACAATATATGTTTCTTGCATAAAATATTATTTTAAAAAGAAATGCATTTTAAATTTGAACATAAATCAATTATAAAAAGGCCATAGGACAATGGCTGTCTTTCTAAAACTTATAGAGTTAACGAAAACACGTTTCTTCCTCATTTCTGAGAGACAAAAGGCGATAGTTTATGATAAAAGAGAGAAGTACGTGAACGAGTGAGACGAACTTATCCTTACGAATACCCAAAAAGGAGAAAACAAAATATATCATATCTTAGCAAGCCAAGTGCATGGAGGCCAATTTTCAAATTCAATTTACGTGGAACAAAGCCCCTCCACCACTCTTTTATCTTTTGTTTTATTCTTCGGGAACGAAATATTTTGCTAGCAAAATTCCCTTGGTTATATAAAATATTGCTGTAGAACTCGGCCGGGGAATTTCAACTTTCATAACAACGATCAATGAAAAAATAGCCTTTATATCTCTTTAATACAATACCCTTCTTCATCAAGTTTATTCTACAGGGTATTCGAAATACTTGGAAAATTTATTGCATTTCAAGTTTGTACTAGCAACTACCATCCCTTAAGGATATGATTTTAATATATAGGACAAAAGTTTTATTATAAACTTTCAAACCTGTAATGTTGATAGTATTCAAAATGTATTATTTTTTAGAAATCGTCTTATTACTATTAGACGGTAGTACTTTTGTAATATTATAAACGTTTTAGGATTGAAAGTTTAGAATTAAACTTATGAACTGAATTACATTATTTTATACCAAATTTAATGATTTAACAAGAGAGATAAGAATCCTTTGAAACCACATAGAGGGTGAAACAGGGTATATTGAGCCCACTATTATTCGCATTGGTAATAAATGAAACAATTAAAGGAGTAAAATTAAGCCATACTGGAGAATGAAACAGGCACTAATATCAGAACTCTGCTATGTGGATAACAAGGTGATCATAAGCAAAAATAACAAAAATTTTAGAGAAAATGTAGAGATATTCAGTAAGGTACAACAAAAGATTAATACAAGGATAAAGTTTACCGTTTCGATCCTTAATATGTGGAATCTACTCATATTACTTTTATAGAAACAGTTAGTTTCATTTAAAAAAGAAATATGGCGAGAAACAAAAGAGGAAAATATAGAACAAGTCCAAAAGTTCAAATATTTGGGTTTAATTTTTGTTGTTAGCTAGGGCATGTACGCAATTCGTGTGAGCGCCCTAGGACTCCTGCAAACGAAGAACCTGTCACAGAAAAGTAGAACAGGTTGGCTACGCGGGGGCAGCACCGATCCATGATCGCTCCAAAACCCTCTTATACTGATAGCTCCTCTCAAATCTCGCAACGACAGTGTATATGTATATGTCGAAGTCAATGGAAAGAAATATTCTCTGCTGGTAGACACTGGAGCAACTACAATCATTATATGACCAAATATAATAGACGCCAAGAAGAAGCTTTTACCAACGAGACTGCGACTGCCACAGGTGAGAGCGCCAACGTCCACGGGAAGACACAAATCCAATTGGGAATTGGCGCAGAGAAATTCAGGCATACGGTAATCGTAGCTGACATAGAAGAATACGTGATTCTGAGAATGGACGTAATTAATCTACATAGTTTCCAATTGGACTTTAGAATCAGAGCTATTGAAGTGGGTTCCAAGGATATATTCCTTCATCCATATGAAGGCAGCACGGTATTGGCGGAAGATACCGTTCTACTTGCACGAAGCGAAACCATGATAGTAGCACGGCTACAGGGAATTATGGAGGTAGGTACACCGGTTGTGATGAAGCCGAGGAATCTTGACGAAGAGGTTAGCAATGGAGTACTAATTGGAGAAGAGTTGGTTACGTCGGCGAAGGAAATCCCAATACGCGTGATAAACGTGAACGATTACCCAATTACCATCAAGAAAGAAACCAAGATTGGATCCTGCGAACAAGTGACATCTGTAGTTCGTCAAACAACGGCAACTGAATGCAAAGCCAGATTCGAACAGATGTTATCAGTAGGTGGTCAATCCTTGAAACGAACTGAGAAAAGGATAATGAGAGAATTTCACTTCCAGTATCGAGATATATTCGTACCAAAGGGAGGGAAGACTAGTAGAACATCAGCCGTCAAACACAAAATTGATACTGGTAATGCCAAGCGAATTAGGCAATCAGCTCGAAGACTACCACGAGCGGAGAAAGAGGAAGCTGAAAGAGAGATGGCAGGAGAAAAAGTAATAAAACCATCTACTAGTCCATGGGAGTCTGCGGTAGTGCTCGTCAAGAAAAAGGATGGAACTAGGAGATTCTGCGTGGACTATCGCCAGCTAAACGTGACGAAGAAAGACAGCTATCCTCTGCCTCCAATCGACGAGACGCTAGATACTTTAGCCGGCAGCAAACTGTTTTCCACATTGGACCTGAGGTCTGATTATTGGCAAGTGGAAATGGACCCAAAATACAAAGAGAAGACTGCTTTTACCACCGGATCTGGATTATGGCAATTCAACGCCATGTTAATCGGGCCCTGTAATGCGCCCGCGACATTTGAATGACTCATGGGATTGTCTTGGTGTATCTGGACGACATCGTAGTATCGGGGAAGGCATTCGACGAACACCTCAAAAATTGGGAAGATGTATTCAAACGAATCCAAGCAGCGCAGCTCATATTAAACCCTACCAGGATCAGAGAAGACCAGGAGAATGATCATCACCTAAAGAAGATTCGGCAATGGAAGGAAGAAGTCAAGATTTTTACCGACACTCATGCATATTGAGCTCAGTGGGACCCCCTTGTCCTGGAAGAAGGCCTGTTGAAAAGAATCCTTGGGAGCGATGATGGTTCCGAGATGAGAAGAAAGATAGTTATCTCGAGAACAAGAGTAGCCGAGGTATTGAGAAATTTACACGACAGTCCATCGGGAGGTGATCTGGGAGTGAATAAAACCCTTCAGCGAGTCCATGAAAGCTCCGACGATGTGAAGTCTTGGTGTAAGAGATGTACAACTTATGCTACGAGTAATGGACCACATCGCAAGAGAACGGCACCCATGAAACAATATAATGTTGGAAGCCCTTTCGAAAGGATTGCTTTAGACATCGCTGATCCATTTCCGACTACAGAAAATGCTGGTAAGTACATCTTGGTTTCAAAGGATTATTTCAAAAAGTGGGTGGAAATACATAAATGAGACACTAGGGTGATGTTAAGAAAGCGTCATCCCCCTCCTCTGACTTGAAAACTACATTGGCGACACTTTGAACATGAAAAGACTTGACAAATACAAAAACACGAAAACTAACATATCTTACCCACTTTTTTCTTGACGAGAACAGACATAACTTTACCCCTCATACACCAAAAAATAAATTAAAAATTTTGAAACTCATTCTCGCACTCAAAAGAGCCGGGCCCCCTTAAGACAAACGTCTATCATCATAAAACTTATACAAAAACAATCTCACACTCTCTCTCTCAAAAAACAAACCGAGACTCTAGCATACAGCTAGAGTACTCAAACTCTCTCACACTCTCAAAAAGGAGACTCTAGAATACAACTAGAGTATTCAAAAACTCATTCTCTTAAATTAAAAAAATATACGAATCTCTAAATAGCTTAGAGTATTCACCATCTCTCAACAGGAGACTATAGCATATATCTAGAATACGCATTATTTCTTTTACTCTCCCACATTTACACTAATCTTGATATGAGAGCCCTTACAACGCTCTGACATCAACATTAGAATTATACACTTATAGTTCATGCTTATTTATCCCCTTATACATATTTACATTCATTCACTTTTTATTATACACTTATGAATCAGAGCACTATTCACTCTCACTTTACATTAACCGATTTATTCACTCACATCATTATTAGGTTTCTTATAATATCCATCTCTTATCATGTTTTCATTCTTTCCCGCGCCCCCAATATGTACGAATTTGAATTCCGATTCAAATTCTTCCTGTGATCATTGTTTTCATCTTCACCCCGTATAACAAAAGCATTCCGTATATATTATAAGCAAAAATATCATTCTTCTTATCTTCAATATTCTCTTAGCTACGGAAATATCCATTTTAACGTCTTTTTCACATAAAAAATCACATAAAAACCTCTCTTTATACCAAACAAAACCTTATCTGATAACTTTACAAATAAAATTGACCGCCACCCTCAAGAATTCATGTTATTTTGCACGTATGCTATCTTTAAAAGTAAATAAGCCCCGTCTTTTTTCTGCCAATTCTCTAGAACCTTCAATTGACATATAAAACATTTTCCCGACCTACAACCTCCTCATTAGCTCCAGTCCATCGCCTGAGTAAGGTGATACAAGCCCGAATTGGTCACTGATACAAACCAATTCACCGCGACTTCACCGGCACCGTGGATGCCTCTACCAGAAGATCAACCAACACCCCATGTTCTGCCGCACTTTTCAGTTCGACAGTTCAATCAACACACTAGGAAGTGTACTCAATTGTTTCTATCGAAACATATTCTTATTTATGAAAATAAAAACTGTGTAATAACCTTGTTCTATTTTAGATCCCAATAAGCAAGCCAAACTAACTAGGAAAAGGAAGGACTTTAGCTATAAAACTCCTGAAAGCTAATAAGTCAGGAAACCTTCAACTAGAGAGGCAGCTCCCTCCGACAGTGAGTTTGCTGTCGGTGTTAGCTTTCGCCCCTACATTCATACTACACTCCCAACCATAAAATGTCCTCCAAACACACTCGCTGCAGCAATGCTGACAAATCTTCCACACGCCCTTTGTTACCAAGTTAAAAAAATTTCAAAAATCTTCCACACGCCCTTTGTTACCCAGTCAAATAATCCTTCATCACACTATCAACCCCAGCCACCCCCTATTGGATTTCGATACATACTATGCAAACCTAGCCTATCTTAACTCTCCCTATGGCAAAGAAACGCTTTCCCGCTACGAGAAAGAATTTCCCAAATACAAAACAAATATCAAGCCACCCTTACCTCACACATCAAACAAAACCCAGTCTAACTCAACACCATCTCCTCAATCTTCGAAACATACTTCCTCAAAACAAGCAGCGAACATCATACACATCCCCAACCAGGTCTTACGCTTCCACCGTAAAATCTTAATCCCCTACATCCCCAGTCATCCGACAACCCCCCGTCCCCAACGAGGATGGATTTACCCTCGTCGGCAAAACCAAAACCCGATCTACAACACCAAACCCGATCAACAATCCTACAGCAACCCTCCAACTCAATATTCAACACAAAAATCCCTCTTCGCCCTTCTAAATGCCCTAGAGCTCCTCAACGGACACATCCTCTATCTAAAAGTTAACTTCCATCGAACATCCCTACTCAAAACGTCCTCTCCAAAGTCAGTCTCAACAATTCTGAAACAAATCCACAATTCTACTTGTGATTCTAGCATCACCATCAACATCCTCAACTCCACCGAACGTCCAACCCGACCAGCAAACAAAACCCTCATACCCATCTTCTCTTTCGTCAGCAGGAATGCAGACGCCACGATCAGCTTTGAAGAATTCGAAGAAATTCTTCACGATCACCAAATTCCGTTTCTCAAAACTTGGTGAATCATCACCAAGGCCACGACCAGCCTACATCGATGTTTCGCATCGTTACCACTTCCGAAACCCATTACCACCAGGCACTCACCTCTGGTCTCTCATTTCATGGTCTCCTACATCAGTGCGAGCCATCCAACGCCAATCCGCTACCCCCAGTCCCTAAGTATTGCATGCAGTCGATGCACGTAAACCGGACATTCCGCTGATTCTTGTCGGTCTAAACCGATATGTTCTTCTTGCGGCCAAACAGACCACCGTCCCGAAAATTGCCCGGAACTCCTACATGTACAAATTTCGGGGGTCCTCACCCCGCCTTCCAACCTCGCTGCCCCCACAGGCTAATGATACCTAAAACCCCTCAAGATAGCGCCCCTGTCTCACTCGAAAAGCCGCCAGTTCCCTTCGAACTCTCAACCGACACAAAAGTCATCTTAGAAGTCCTTACAGTCACTCTCATGAATTCCATTCCCAACTCAAGGGATATCATAGCCGAAACACTTGGCCTTTTAATTCCTTCCATTTATCGACACAACTGTTCTATTACAAACATAGGCAGGCGTGCTCACTTTGCTTTCACTCCCATCAGGAGCGAAAGCGATTCAACTTGATCCGGAAGCCCCATCCTCCCCGTCGGTGCTGCTGGTTTTTCACGTTTTTGCCTGTAGCATAGTGAATATATTCACTAGCCAAATGGACCGACGTACGATG
Source organism: Galeruca laticollis (assembly GCA_963921935.1). Taxonomy (NCBI): domain Eukaryota; kingdom Metazoa; phylum Arthropoda; class Insecta; order Coleoptera; family Chrysomelidae; genus Galeruca; species Galeruca laticollis. The sequence goes on along the minus strand of OY998176.1, from coordinate 60,051,165 downwards.
AGGATTGGATTTACTTGATGATTATACCAGCCATCCACTCAATTCAACAATTTAACCAGTCATTCACTAAATTTTAAGATTCAACATTTAACCACCTCACCTAGACAATAAACACTTAACTTACTAAATTCCTCTCCTCGAAATCGAAAAAAGCCAGTCGCCACCACCAGACATCTTCTACATACCTTCCATGTCTCTTAGTCACTTTTCAAACAATTTTGAAATAAAATTCAAAAATCCTTAAAATCACTCTAAACCCTTCTCATAAATTCTCAAGACATCGGAGACACCCAATTCCTAAAAAATTTCAATAATTTCAAACACCTACCTCATCTACTCTTAACTATCCGCAACACAACGTGGTTCGTCTTATACATATCCGACCTTTACTAGTCGCTTTTAAATTCCCCATCCGATACACTTTTAAAATCACGTTTCTCTCAAAAACACCCAATTTCCCTGCTGATTGTTCCTGCCTCTCTCTCCGTTTGATTTCTAGCAAAAAACCACCAATCACCCGCAAACAAAACAAAACTTCAAATTCTCTAGACGCTTTTCTTCTCAAGAATCCTATACACTTTTCCATAACTGAATTTTCAGTCACACTCTAAATCCCAGCCAGTCAACTCTCGCACACAAAACACCCCCAACCAGCCCTGCAGAGGAAATATATCTTATATCAGGGTCAAATCGCAACACACACTACCTCAAATTAAAACAATTATAAACCCCAACTTAAACAATCATCGAAATTCTTTCTCTCTCTAAAACCTCCTCTTTCATCGTCCAAACGTGAACCGAGCAAGTGGTGAATAGATTATTCATTTACCGGCAAATAATAACCGGCCTTTCAATGATTAATTAACTATCAAGTACTCATTACAATTGATCCGGTAACGTAAAATTCTTAATTGCAAAAGCAAAGTGAACTTTATAATAACTCTTAAATAAAAGTAGTGAAAAGTGAATACCAATTTAATTTATCACCCTTCAAACTCTAATAATGTTAAATAGTCCAGTCGGTAGAGGTTCGGACTGTGTCAAAACGTGATAACTCAGAAATAACTATGCAGACCTACTTTAAATGACAAGTACAATAACACCTTAAAATGCTGACAAACAAATTTATCAGGAAAAAAAGTTATTAACAATTTAATTGAAAAGTTCGCTATTTTTAGCGTATTTCCGTAAATATAAGTCAGCAGGATGACTTCGTACGAAAAAATGCTTCATATATGATTTATTTGCAATAAAAATAGCTACAAAATACCGGTGGTCCGATTTTGAAATTTTCAATAACAAAGCCGTGAGATGGAAAAAACGGTAAAAACGTCAATTCTTTAAAGTTGCTGGAAAAATCACAGTTATGAACCAAAATTTATTAAGCTTTCGAAAATTATAGTTCAATTTATATACAATAATAATAAAGCTGAAAGTCAGGAAAGCAAAACTTTTTGTTCTATGAGGTTTTATAAATCTACTGCATCGAAAACTCAAGGCTTTGCCAAATTGGTTTGAAGCTTCGCTGATACTTGAAATTTGATATACAGGTAGTGTACATATGCAGAAACAAATATCAATTTGCAAAATTCAATTATCTTCATTTTTACAGCTTTGGTAAGTATTTATACGTCACCCTACTTTTATACGCCACCGTGTTTTCCCTATAGTTTTTGCAATTTTCATCTTAGAGAAATCTCTTCAACGTAAACCGACTCCTTCTATTTTTTGACGTATTCTCAAAAAAAATTTTGTGCCACGACCTTCTGGACCGAAGATACGTTTATTTTTTCAAAAAAATCTGGAAGACGCAATAAACACGTTACAGCACTCTGATTTTTGGCTGTTAATATTTAATACTTCGCGCTTCACTTTGATACTCGATTGCGAACACTAGAAATCAATGAATCACATCCGAATATTTTTGTATTGAAAATATAAGTATTAAATATTAACAGCCACAAATCAGAGTGCTGTAACGTGTTTATTGCGTCTTCCAGATTTTTTTGAAAAAATAAACGTATCTCCAGTCCAGAAGGTTGTGGAACTAAAATTTTTTTTGAGAATATCTCAAAAAATAGAACAAACCTGTATACCAAATTTCAAGTATCAGCGATGCTTCAAAGCAATTTGGCAAAGCCTTGAGTTTTCGATAGAGTAGATTTATAAAACCTCATAGAACAAAAAGTTTTGCTTTCCAGATTTTCAGCTTTAGCCTCATTATTGTATATAAATTGAACTATAATTTTCGAAAGTTTAATAAATTTTGTTTTATAATTGTGATGTTTACAGCAACTTAAAAAAATTGACCGTTTTTTCCATCTCACGGCTTTGAAAATTTCAAAATCGGACCACCGGAATTTTGTAGCTATTTTTATTACAAATAAATCATATATGAAGCATTTTTTCGTACAAAGTCATCCTGCTGACTTATTTAAGAAAATACGCTCAAAAACGCGAACTTTTCAATTAAATTGTTAATAACTTTTTTTACTGATAAATTTTTTTTCAGCATTTTAAGGTGTTATTGTACTTGCCATTTAAAGTAGGTCTGCATAGTTATTTCTGAGTTATCAAGAAAATACCACTTACACTGACTTTTCGGCCTCTGCCGACTGGACTAACAATAAACGGTTTTAAAGATTAAAACTCACTTTTCCGCATCTGTGACCCTGAACAATATTCTATCATAAAAGTGTTACTTGTATACACTTCGGGGGATGTATCGTGCTAACAAACCGAAATTTCTCCAAAAATAACCAAAAATTTAGTATATCTGGATTTAGTTTCTAGTTAATACCACAATATAATAAAAATTGTAGAAAATTCTAAAAAATTGACAATTGTATCGATAAATCAATATCATCGTCAGAATGACAGAAGTTACATTTCATTTGATGCCTACCTGATGTTTCGTAGTTATTTTTGGCTAGACCAAGAAGTCACCTAACTGGTGATTGACTTAATATATGTTAATAGAAAAAAGAAGATGTGATATTACAAATATTGAAGCTTAGATATTATTAGCTATATGGTGATATCCTGGATATCATTTTTCCAATTGAGATCAGTATAACTGTGCAATGATATAGAAAATCAGGAAAACTATATCTGCTGATCTTTACAATTATCACTTAAGAAGACAGTTTATTAGTGGAGAACTCCCTAGATTCAACTGTTCATTGACAACTTCATATTCTAGGTTTTTGAAATGTCTTCTAATTTCCAATTCTTCAAGGAAATCCAGTTCTTGTTTCTTTTCATAAATATGCAGCACTAGTTTTGTGTTAGGTGTCAATGAATGATTGGTGTCAAGTAGATGATGTGCGTAGTGGGATTTATCTGGTTGTTTTAATCTGTATAATCGTAAGTGTTCACTGTAACGGATTTCAAAATTCCTAAGGATCTGACCCAAATAGACAGCATTACATACTGGACATTTGAGTTTATATATACCTGACATCTTTAATGGTCGTATTTTTGTTTTTACATTTAAGAATTTTGTACTAACGTTACTTTCTGTTTTAAAAGAAATTGTTGTATTCGTTGCTGAAAATATTATTTTTGAAACATTATTAGAAATATTTCCTGCATATGTGATGGTTTTATAAATTTTTATTTCATCAGTTTGTTTAGGAAATATTAGTTGTAATGCCATTTTTTCCTCTTTTTTATTAATTAGCTTATTTATCATATCTAATGGATAACCGTTGGATGTTGCTATTTGTCTAATTATATTAATATCTCTATCAAAATTACATTTGTTCATAGGAACTGAAAAAGCTCTATGTATCATTGAATTAAATGAGTAGATTTCACGAAGTAAGGGTCGAGACAGTTAATTTCACTCTATTCAACTGAAAATCAATAGGGTACATGTGTGAGACACCTTGAACAATATTCAATCATAAAATTGATCAAACGTATACTCTCTGGAGGCTATATCGTACTAACAAAATGAAAACTCTCCAAAAATGACAAAAATTTGGTATCTCAAGTACCATAGCACCCGTTGTACTGACCTTAGTGAGCTGAATATCAATAGGATTCATCTTTGAGACGCTCTGAATAATATCCAATCATAAAATTGGTCACTTGTATATACTCCGGAGGCTGTATCTTGCTAACAAACTGAACCTTCTCCAAAAATGACATAAATATCGTACTTAAAGTACTGTAGCACCTGTTGTATTGGCTGTGGTGAGCTGAAAATCGATAGGGTTTATCAGTGAGATGTCCTGAATAATATTAATTTATAAAATTGGTGACTTGTGAACTCCGGAGGCTGTATCATGCTAACAAACTTAAGTTTCACAAAAAAATTACAAAATGTCGTACTTCAAGTACCATAGCACCCGTTGTACTGGCTCTGGTGAGCTGAAAATCAATAAATTTCATCTGTGACATGTCCTTAACAATATTCCATCATAAAATTGATGACTTATTACACTCCGGAAGCTGTATCGTGCTAACAAGACATGTAAGATATGGTGGCCGACGGCAACGACGACGACGATGACATACACACAGGATTTTTTTTCTAAAAACCGTTTTTTCGTGTTGTTGTTGATGGAAAATGTAAAAATAATTAAAAAAAAATTCCAACTTTTTTTGGGTAAACCAAAACTTTTCTCGCATATTAGATAGGGTGGGCGGGAAAGTAATAAAATATATCTCGTCGCACTAATACTGTGGCTGGTCCTTCAACGAAGAAAAAAAATTAAAACCGCACAACACCGCTCTCAATCTAACCAAAAGTTGAGTGTGTGTCTAATCATAAAATTATCTATAAAAAGTTATCTTCTCCAAATAAACAATCGTCTTGAAAGGGTTAATATTTATATTTTGTTCTTTCACAATTCATGTTTGACTTAAATTATAATTATGTTATTTAGTACGATGTTTTATGAATTGTATACATTTCATGATTTTTACATGGTCTGTACGATTTCAGAGCGTTAAACTGGCTTGTAGAAAACGGTATTTCCTACATAGTTACTAGGCTAATCTAAGAATAATAATACTTATTATATGCGAAAGTATTAAACATAAAACATGTTTTAATTATCATTAAATAATTATAAAAAGAAATGAGAAATTGTTATTAGATGTAAGTAAGTATACTGATTATCTATTCACTTGAATTGAGTGTAAGTTATAATTTTTTTCTAATTTTTAAATATATAGACTCGTAATTGAAAAGTACAAAATGCTATTAAATTTAATTTTGTATAAATTACGATTTTACCTCGAGTGTGAAAAACTGTTATTTAAAATTACTGCTATTTAATGAAATCCTTATTAATAATAATAAATGAATAATGTTTTATATTTTTAAATAATTAGTGCACGAAATTTGTTGTATTTTACTTAATATGAAATGATAAAGTAAAGATGAAAGGCGGCGACTAGTAGGTAAAACAATTTTGAAAGAGGTCTGAGATATACTGGTATTAGAATGGACAATTTTCCGAAAATGCGACGCAAAATCTGATCAAAACAACCTCATTATTGCAAGCTATTATCAGTGAAAGAAGAAGAGAAGGAGTAGTATGAGGAAAACGTTGATGGACACGATAAAATAACTAGAAAATTAAAGAAAAAACAGGTTGAAAGGCTGAGAGAATGGAAAGGATATAAATAGGAAATAATGATAAACCCGATCACAATATGAGGAAAAAGAAACTGAAAACCAATTAGAGTTATTTTGATTGTTACTAATAATCCTGATGAGGGTTGGCTTGAGTAAAACATATGTCCTTGCCATTTGGAACATGTATAAGTACACATAGAGATTGGTGAGAATACGAAATGACCTTGTTACTTAAAAAAAAATAAGTTGGAAGATAGGGTAAGAAGAGACGACTTTATTTGCCTAAATTTTTCTCTCAGGGTAAGGGTACGGATCGATTATTCAATGGTTACAAAAGAAACGCCGTAGTAGTTTGGTTACATTTTAATCTCTCCCTTTGTAATAATTATTAGCAGCACTAGTGCGCAATACAATAGAGAGCGCTTAACTTTGTTTTAGGCCACTAGTGGCTGAATTGCGTATTCTGGAACAGGCCGTACAGTTCAAACAAACCGCTAAGAAGAGGCGTCGCGATAGATCTATGAGGTTACAAATTCGAATTGTTTTCAAAACAGTATTTTTTTATAGAATGAAGAACAGGTATGCAGGTGTAAGACTATAACAAAGTGGCGTAGCAGAATGGCCCCAATTACTATTCTATATGAAGAATATCTACCGCAGAGTATACTTTGACTTTACAACAATAGTTTACCATGCAACAATGAATAATCGTTTTCAGGGTGAGGTACGAAGTCCCTGTAATAAGAAGCTTATATACTAAAGAGTTCTCCAACGTAAAACATTAATATAAACTGTGCGTTTAGAGTTTAATATTAAATGTTGTGATTGTTTCTCACTATGTGTCTGTTAACTTATATGTTGAAAGAACTTCTATGAAGATGGAAAAGTCGTTTTCCGACAATCCGATGCAAGCCCCTGAGTTATGCAAGTATCTTTGAATCTTGGGTCTAAGGTACTTCCAGAAATAAATAAGAACAGAAGTTCTAATAATGACCGGTATGAGAAAGAGGTCTTCGGTGTCGGATGACCTCAAGGTGGATTGAATTTCTAGTTTTAGTTGAATTCCCGCAAGTAATTAAGTTATTAACCCCTTCAGGGTACTTAAAAGTGCTTCTATCACCAATTACTCCTTAAATTTACTTGGGAAAATTCTTAAAAATCCGTAAAATACGGTAATATTCTCACTCCATACACATGGATAGCAAAAAAAATAATTTTTTGTAAACCGAAAATTTCCACCTAAATCTATTAGATTCTTAGAATTGTTGGTCAAACTGATTTCGACTATTGGTTTAGCAGTCACTTATGTTGATGTTATTTAGGGACATTTGTAAAGTACTGATTTTTGAAGTTTGATAGTGACAATATTGACAATTGATAGATATATGAATAATTATAATTTTAGTTTGAGAATTTGCTTTTATTTCAGTTAGAAAATTATTTTATTTTTATATTTGGTAGTGGGATTTTAGTTTTAGTAAATTATAGATACTTCTGGTTGAAGCCATATACCTGGTAAGATTGTATCTTGTTTTGTTTCTTAAAAGGTTCTTGAAATCATTTTAGTATATTTAACAAACAATTTACTGTAAATAATACTGGTGTTCTTGGTATAGTAGCCTAATTCCTAACCTTTGGAGGATATATAACGAGCTTGTAACAACCTATCAGTACAATAAAATAGCTCAATCAAGGATGCAGCTTATTATCCACCTTGTTTAAAATATACATACAAGAACCCATCTATAATGGGGCTCGTTTCATGAATTTCAATGAAAATGTTACAAGATATATTGGGTCTGAGCTAAGTATTTGCTAACGCAACTCTACGATTTCAATAAAAGTTAAAAAAATCGTGAAATTTGATTTCTTGTGGTAGGCTGTGGTAGGCTAGAACCAATGGCAAACAAAGAAATTTTGTGCGGTTGTCACGAGGAAAAACTTTATAAGTAGACTAGTTATATTTTTTCTTTAACACCCGTTAAAAAGAAACCACGGATCTTATTCTTCTGTGTGTGCCATGCTGGTTATCAAACGTTGGCTATCATCAAGCGTTCAGGCGTTGGTTATAATCGTGTTGACATTAAACAATTCTTCGACTGTTCGACCTGTCCAATGTCTAATATTACGAAGCCAAGAAAGCTGTTTTCTGTCAATCCATCGCTTTCCTTCTATTTTACCCTGGATAATTAATCGTAGCATGTGATATTTATGCCCCCTCATTATATGTCCAAAGTATTCGACTTTTCTTATTTTGATGGTGTTTGACAATTCTCGCTCCTTATGTAGGGATTCTAACACATGTTCATTAGTTACGTGTGCTGTCCACGAAATTTTTAGCATACGGCGATAGCATCATAACTCAAACGCTTCCAATTTATTTAGGTGCTTGACTTTTAGTGTCCAGGTTTCACATCCATAAAGCAAAATAGACCAAACGTAGCACTTTAATACTCTTAGACGGATGTTCATCGGAAGACTTCTATTACATAGTACAGAACGCCAATCTTTTACGTGCCAGTTCTATTCTGGTTGAGGTTTCTTCATCGCTTTCAACTCTACAGTCCATCCAGCTACCGAGATATCTAAAGTGTTGTACTCTGTCCAGAATTTTATCACCTAATTTTGGATACTCGATATTAATTTTACCGACAACCCTACACTTCGTTTTCTTTGTGTTGACACTTAAACCCTTCTCCTTGCATGCATTGTTTACTGCATTTAGTAGTGTTTGGAGGTCTTCGAGGCTTTCTGCCATTATAGCAGTATCATAAGCGTACCTAATGTTGTTAATGACTTCTCCACCAATATTAACACCTTCATGACGATATTTCAGCGCTTCTTCACAGACAGCGTCCGAGTAGACATTAAAAGCATTGGTGATATGACACATCCCTGCCTAACGCCACGTTTAATAGGAACTTTTTCTGAAACCTTTTGTTCCTCTTGTACTCTAGCAGTCTGGTTATAGTAAAGGTTTTTGAGCAGTCTTACATCATATGAGTCAAGACCAATTCAATCTAAGGATTGAAACAGTGGTGTATGCGGTACGTTGTCAAAGGCTTTCTCGAAATCGATGAAACATACGTTAATGTTTTTACGAAATTCAACACTCTTTTGCAAAAGTGTTCGCATGCAGAACAACGCCTCACGGGTACCCGTACCGCCTCGAAAACCAAACTGCTCATCACTGATTCTGTCCTCACAAAGTCGATATATACGATGGTGCAATATTTTCAAAAATATTTTAAGTGTGTGACTCATTAAACTGATAAGTCGGTAGTCATTACATTCTTTTGGGTTACTCTTTTTCGGGATAGTAACAAATAAGGATTCTAGCCAGTCGTCTGGTATTTCACCAGTGCTATATATCTTGTTAAATAAGGATGCGATGATCCCAACGCTCTCGTCGTCTAATTATTTTAGCAGTTCTGCAGGTACTTCGTCCGGTCCAGGGGTCTTTCTTCGCTTTGCTTGATCTATTGCTTTTCCTACTTCGGAAACCTTTGGCCCTGTTTGATGTTGTTTGTTGGTATTCTTTTTGGTCGTCTTTGAATAATTATTTAATATAATTTTCCCATTCGGTACAGCGCTCCTCTACCTCACTTAATATTCTTCTACTAGAGTCTTGGATGATACTTGTCTTGTAAGTTTTACTTGTTCCCGTTAATTCTTTTAGTTCTTTTGTGTAAGTGGAAACTGTCATGCTGTTGCTCCAGTTTTTCAATTTCTAGACAAGATTCCTTTAACCATCGTTCTTTTGCTGCTTTAATTTTTTTCCGTATTTACTTATGGATTTCATTATACTTTCCTCTATTTTTGGTTTTGTGTTGTCTTTTTATGTCCATTAGGTCTAAAATATCCTGTGTCATCCACTCCTTTTTAGCCTTACGGATATAAGAATACAAAATGGATTACTAGCATGCGTTCCGCCATCGCGTGACAATTTATGTTGGCAATACTGAACATTACATCAATCAGCCTTTAAAAATTGTATTTATGTTTAGGTTCTAAAAATAATTTCAACTTTTTCAATTCTCTTGTGGGTATATTACGGCTAATTTTCGTTGCGTTTATTGTTACTAAGAAGTAAGTATCCAAATATTACTAAATTAAATAATTTTATAGTCATAGCACATTAGAGAACATTGGGTTATAATTTTGTCTACATATTGTTTATTTAATGTTCCAAATAAAGGTAGCAATTTCAAAGCATTATAATCATAGTTTACTCGTAGATCAGTGCATTATTTTATTATATTATTCATAAAAAAATATCTTTAACACTTAATTTCATATGGTAGCTAATTTGCAACAAACACCTTGACCAGCATTAAAATTATACATACACTTAATTCAAGTGTCTATTTCATAGTGTGGCATGTTCGATGCCTCACATGATAGCTATGAAAATGCCTCAAAATGTTTTCCATTCCCGGCTTGATGTTGGTTGATGCATAACCCCAAAATTGTTGTCTGTCATATATTTCGTACGCCGGTTGGTTTAGTTCCTGAAAAAGTGGAAATTTTTATAACTCGGCTCAAATAGGTAGGTTCAATTGTTTTACAATGTATTTTGCCAATATGAAGTTTGCTATGGCCCCTCCAAAATGTTTGTAGCAAATTTGCTACATTATAAATCTTTCAGTTGAGGCGATATGTACAACTGCGTATTGGCGTTACAATTTTTTACTTTTTTCTAAAAGTTTGACTATTTTATAAAATAACTGAATATTTGTTTGTTCAGTTGGCCATGTTTTATAAAAGGAGAGGTCATAAGGAAGGACTTTCAGATGCTGAGTTGGCAGAAATTATAGATAACTTGGACAATAGCGAACATTATTTTGAAGATTTTTCAGACGATAGTAATGCGGATCCTGATTTTGATACTGAAAGGGCAAAGTCCCCATATTACCAAGAGGTCATTGATGAAGAATACGCGGAGGGTGAACAACCATCTACTTCTACTGCAAATAGCTCAACAACTGCCAAAGTCGTTAATTCTAAAATCAGCCAGACTCCTTCTATACTTTTCATTGGGACATCGTGTATAATATAAAATAAAGTCGCTTTTATCCATTTTTCATACAGCACACAACGAATTTTGACGCGGTTTTCATAATCATTTTGATAATTCTCTCAGCTCACTGAGTTGATTGTTGTACCTTCTATAGGGCGTTTTATAATTTATATCTCTATTGATATTTATTTTTTATGGCTGTGTTGTGGTGAAAAAGAACGTTCTTCCATGCACTCCAAATTTGCAAGTGAACAGGCAGAGTAGGATTATAATTATTGGCGTAGTTAGCATTTCAATCAGATTAATTGAGTTTCAAAATATTTTGAAAATATAATTGAATCACAACAATTGTTTTTTTCTACAAATGTTAAATTCCCGAGTTTCTTTCTTGTTATATATCATCTTATACGACTAAATAACATATTAGAAATTCGACCGAATCAACTAAAAATTAAACCAACTTTCTCTTCATCTAAAACAATAGGAAATTAAATTATTTGAGTTAAACCAGTACGGGTAATTTGATAATAAAAGTCTGTTCTGATCAATTTACTTCTATTCGGGCTGCTTAACATTCTGGACGAATCGAGTCGGCATTGTCAGCAAGACAATTGACTAACGAAGTCTCATTAGCTTCAAGGTGGACATCATGCGATTCTTTGATTGTTTGTATTTTTTTTAAAAGAACCGAAAACATAAAGAACATGAGGATTTGAAAATTTTGCAAAAGCAGCAATCCGCCATTTGATATTTATGAGAACCTGTTGAAAGCGACAACGAATTAATGAAAGCAAATTATAATTTTGGATTCATTTCAATTTAGTGCGAAATATTTGAGACCTTCATTTAGATGCGACAAAAAACGAAAATAAAGAAGATACTATCAAAGGAATTGTATATACAGTGGGATTTTTTAGCTGTGGCCATAGGAAATTGCATGCTAAAAATTGCATCCCATGTTAACTTTTGATCACCTACATATTCGATGTCAATTTTAATTTTAATAATAAAACTCGTCGATGCGTGTGCTTAAATGAGTCAACATCGTTTCAATTTTTGCTCCACAGTTTATTTCTATTACTAGTGATCTACCAAGTTAAATTTATAGTTAATCAGTGGTACAAAAACCGACGTATGTATTGAACATTTTTAAGTATCTTCAATCGAGTTTTTGTCATTGCGCTGATTGATTGTTTACATTTTTTCGTTTCTTTTCGTTAAATAATCTGATAATAGCCAACTCATCAATCGAGTTTCGATAAAATCAGTTTTTGCCTGCCCCTCATTACCAGAGGCGTGGGCAACATTTCATTATGGATATATTGCTGAACACTAAAATAAAAACATAAAGTTGTAATTAACTAAGCCATCCTAACAATTTGCTTTTGAGTACAAGGGAAAGAATAAATCAAACAGTTTTTTCTCATCCCACAGAAACCAAAATGTCGCACAATTTTAATACCAACAACCCAACGATTAGCAACAGTTATGTATCAGCCGTTAAGTCAGCACCTAAACCATCTTTCCCAAAAAAGGATCAAGCCATAGTGATGCACGCCGAAGACAACCTAAAATTATTTGACTATGTTAAGGCAATAGGCGATATTGTAGGCCCCAAACATATTTCTTTTGCTTCGAGGATCTCGCATAACAGAATTTGCATATATCTAACCAATTCTAATCTTGTTGACGATCTGTTAAAATCCCATCCATCCGTAACCATCAACAATAATGTCATAAATATCCGCAGACTCGTATCTCCGACAAAAAGGATAATCATCTCGAACATTTACATACCCCATGATCTTGCTGAAAATGCAATAAAAAGCCTTGGTTTACAATTAACCTCCCCTATCTCGTTCCTGCGAGCTGGTATCTCAGGCGACGAATATTCTCATATATTAAGTTTTAGACGACAAGCCTACGTTATTTCCCCATCAGACGACTTTGAATTGCACACCTCATTAATCATCACTTTTAACGGCAACGAAAACAGAATCTTTCTATCTTCGGACAAAACGGAGTGCTTCATTTGCAAGCAACCCGGACACATCGCTACAAATTGTCCAAATCCACCAACCAACAATATAATGTCGCAATCCACTCTGACTGAACAAAGTGAACAGGTATCCTCAAAAACAGACTCTGTAAACCCAATAGAAAGCAACGAAGTGAGTTCAAACGAAGACCCGATAACCCCACAAGTAAACCAGCCTGCTGCCGTTCTGCCTCCAGTCCAAAAACGCGGATATTCCCAGCTTTCATCGCATAGTAAAAACTCAAGTGTACCTACAGAAGCATTAGTTAATACGGACGATATGCCTCCCCCTCCAGTCTCTCCACTCTCCACAGCAGTTCATAAAGCAGTAAAGATTGTATAGCAAAAACCTACCAGAAAACGCCAGATGCTTTCATACTTCCCATAGAAAACCTGTATGACTTCTTAGAAAATACTTTTGGTAACTCTGATCCATCCTCGGAAGCCCTAAAACACACAGAGAACATCATCGGTCTAGTCTCAAACCTTTACCTAATTCACCCGGATCTCACAAATAGGTCCATAAAGAACATAATTACCCGTATAACGAACAGGTTGAAAAAAAAGCTTAAATCTGACACTGAAGAAACTGAGACTTTGGATATGTCTAATGAACCAAGTGATGAAGAATATAGTTCCGAAGGCTCACAGCAGTCGCATACATCGTCATACTAAATTTCTTATTACTATGCCCCTCTCCTTAATACATTGAAACTGCGACGGTTTTTACCCTCGTTTGGAACGATTACAGCAGCTTTTAACTGATTACTCGCCAAACTTCCTTTGTTTACAAGAAACGAGTTTTACCAAGTCTCACAACCCTCACCTAAAAAGTTACGTTGGTTATCATTTTATAAGAACTACTCATTTACGTGCTAGTGGTGGATCCTCAGTTTTTGTCTCTAATGATATATTTCACCAAAAATTAAATTTGAATACAAACTTAGAAGCAGTTGCCATCAGCGCATGGTGCCCTAAAAAAATTGCTATTTGTAGTGTATATGCCCCTCCAAACTACACTGTAAGAGACACAGATATGATGGATCTCATAAGTCATTTACCTATACCGTTTATCTTAGTAGGTGACTTTAATGCTCACAACACAATGTGGGGTTCAGAACGTACGTTTGCCCGTGGCAAAATGATTGATCCCGTAATTAACAATAGTAACATTAATCTACTAAATACTGGCAGCAGCACATATTTTCATGTACAATCCGGATCCTTCTCCTCAATAGACCTCAGCATGTCAGATCGAGGAACAGCACCCTTACTAACGTGTCAAACCCTTGATAGCCTCTACGATAGCAATCACTTTCCTATCCTAGTTTCAGACAACGAACCAAAACAAGTTAACATTAAAGGAAAGTGAAAAATCGCAAAAGCAGACTGGGAACTTTACAGCCAAACGCTGAAGGAAAATACAGACAATATCAATTATTCTAATGATGTAGGCGAACCTGTTGACCAATTGACTAACTCCATAATTTCTGCAGTCAATAAATGTATAGGAAACTACTCCGTCAACCCTCCAAAACGAACCTTTCGCTGGTGGAATGAATCCTGTAACAATGCAGTGAAGGAGTGCAAAAAGGCGCTTAATAAATACCGAAGAACCAGAAATGATTCAGACTTGATAATCCTCAGAAGAATGAGAGCGAAATACAAAAGGGTTCTTAAACAAAGTGAACGAGAGTCGTGGAATAAATACACAAGCACTATAACCTCTGAAACCTCTCCATCTCAAATCTGGAACAAGATAAGACAGATGAAAGGAAAACACACTAGTTTTAAAATACGTGGCTTAATCCATGAGGGTGAAGTCATTACCAATGACCAACAAATTTCTAATATCCTTGCCTAACACTTTCTAAATAAAACCAAATCCAACCCCGAACCTCCAATCTCACCAAATAACTCACATCCTGAACAAATCTCTTACAACTGTCACCCACTCAATTTTCTTTTCAACCTTTCTGAATTAAATTCAGTCCTACCTTCACTGAAGAACACAGCTGCAGGACCGGACGATATCCCTATGATCTTTCTAAAACACCTACATTCAGCAAGAAAAACCAAATTGCTCGAACTTTACAACAAAATATGGTGCAGTCAACAATTTCCGGCTCAATGGAAAGAATCAATTATTATACCAATCAAAAAGAACGACTCGAATACTAATTTTCCAAGCTCTTCTAGGCCAATCTCTCTTACCTTTACATTGTGTAAAATTCTCGAGAAATTGGTTAACAGACGCCTACACTGGTACCTAGAATCGCACAACCTATGATCTACAGCAGAAGCAGGTTTTAGATTAAACAGATGCACATTGGATAATCTGGTTACTCTACACACAGATATCTCACAAGCCTTTGAAAGTAAAAAAGATATAATCGCCGTGAGTCTAGATATTGACAGCGCCTTCGATACAATCCGTAAAACTTCCATTTTTAAGAAATTCACAGACTTTAATTTAACTGGAAATATTCTCTCCTTTCTACAAAACTTTTTAACCAACAGATCGTTCAAAGTCGTTACAAATGGGCAAAAGTCTACTTCTTACGTGCCAGAAAATGGAGTACCACAAGGCTCGGTTCTTAGCTCCACTCTATTTCTGATGAGTATCAACGATATCTGCTCCCCAATAACTTCACCTGTCAAATATGTACTATATGCCGACGACCTCATTCTCTACTGCCAAGGTAAAGTTACTACTAGTACTTGTACTTTACTTCAGAAGGATCTAGATAACATCCACAATTGGTCTCTCAAATTTGGTTGTCACTTTTCAACAAACAAATCCAAAGTAATCCAGTTCAGCAAAAGACTAAATCCTCTTCCTCCACAACTAAAATTCAATGGCGACTTGCTACAAGTGGTTGATCAACATAAATTCCTAGGGAGTAACATTTGACAAAAAGATCACATGGAGGCAACATATCCAAGAAACTAAAGCCAATTGTCAAAATGGGATTAACATCTTAAAATCACTAGCACATCACCAATGGGGAGCAGAAGAGGAAATACTAATAAGGATTTACAGATCACTAGTCCGCTCCAAACTAGATTATGGAAGTATCCTCTACATGAGCGCCTGCAAATCGTATCTCAAATCTCTTGACACTATCCAAACTTCAGCATCACGAATATGTCTAGGCGTTTTTAGATCCAGTCCCACCGATAGCATCTACATTGAATCTTCTGAAGCACCTCTTTTCATACGACGAGAATGCCAACTATTATCCTTATTTTCCAGAATATCCGCCTACCCACAAAACCCAGTGTTTAAGTTAATTGATTCTATAAAACCAAAATATCGCTCTCATCTCCACAAATGCTATACCCTATTCCAAGATACATTAATCTTAGAGATACAACTCCCATAAAACTTTCGAATACTCCTTCATGGACCAAAAAACCGCCACTACTGAATACAAGCCTAAACAACTACAACAAGTACGAAGCGCCTAACATAGTCCTTAGACAAATATTCTGTGAACCAGCAGTTCGACAAAATCCTATACACGGATGCCTCCAAAGAAGTCAATGGTACCGGATGTGCTGTTACTACAGTAGATACAACAATAGCAACATACAAACTTCCTGACGTATGTAGTATAAACACAGCCGAACTATATGGAATACTACAAGCTTTGAGGTCTCTAACACAGGATAACAGCAAACTTGCCATATGTACAGACCCCTTTCATTATTATACTCCATCAAACACAACCGTTCACAACATCCCTTAGTCCATGATATCCTCGACACCTGCCACGACCATCACACTAGAGATATCGTTGTGAACATCATCTGGATCCCTTCTTATGTAGGAATCACAGGCAACGAACGTGCAGACCAAGCAGCGAAACAAACTTGTTCAGCCGATTTGTCAGTAGAGCAAATTCAACTTTATCAATATTTAAAATCAGCAGCTCGACATATTATGACTCAAACATGGCAAACACATTGGAATACATGTAACACAAAACTCCATACAATACAACCAACAGTTACCGCCCAGAAGATGCCTCCCATGACAAGAAAAGACAAAAGTGTCATAAGAAGACTCAGAATAGGTCACTCACGGCTAACCCATGGTTACCTGATGTCTACAGAGAATCCTCCTATCTGTGAAACCTGTGATAATGTTAGACTTACAATAGAGCATATACTTACAGATTGCAAACACTACAGCCCAACTCGTCTCAAACATAAGCTCAGTGGAACTCTCAAAAACATTCTCGGACAACTTAACCAGTTTAGTACTGTCATTCAGATCCTCAAAGACTGCCAATTGCTTAATTTAATTTGATTTCTATTTGTAACTGAGTGTATCACATCACAGATCCCGTTCCAGTGGCCGCTGGATGCCGAGACACGTTAATTTTAATAAAAAAAATAATAAAACACCAATAAGACTGCATAATGCATAGATACTATTTGAACCACCGCAAATAGTTTTTTTTTAATTCCATTCTTACTGTCTCATCAACCATGTCGGTTATTAGCGACAAATATTATTTTACAAGGTTTGGATTACATTAATTTCAGTAAGATATCGAACTAATAAGTTTATGTCGCAGTTTTGACCTAATACCGATTTCAATGTGCTTGGTATATTGTTTTTCATTCGAGCGTCCTCATATCTGGGACACTCAACCAGAATATGTTTTACTGTTATCTGCTTGGAACATGTAGTACACTGAGGCATTTCGGTCCTGGCAAGTGAATGTTGATGCGTCAGTTTAGTGTGTCCTATCCTTAGTTTTGTCAGTAGTACTTGGTTGGGCCGCCTGTTTGGTATTGTATTCCAGGGTTTTACACTGGGTTTCAACACGCGTAATTTTGCTTTCGAATCAAGCCACTAATTTTGCCACGCACTAATCGCTTTTTCTTTCACGGTATGCTTCAAATCACTGATGGTCGTCGCGTTTACAACTACCGCACTATCACCGCTGCTTGTTTTGCCAGTTGGTCTGCTTCATCATTACCCTGGATTCCTATGTGGGAGGGAATCCACATACATTTTACATTTATTTGGGATTCTTGTAGTTGGAACAGTTCCTTCTTTATTGCCATAGCAATGGGATGACTACTATAAACTTGCTGGATGGATTTTAATGAACTGAGGGAATCTGTGATTATGAGGATGTGGGAAGCAATCGCATTTTTAGACAGTTTATGGACTTGTAGCAATGCATATATTTCTCCAGTGAACACTGTACTGCAGGTAGGTAATTTAAAAGATAAATTATGATTTGCCGTAACAACCGCGGCTCCGACGCCAGCTAGAGGTTTCGAGGCATCCGTATATATTTTCAAATGGTCATTATATTCAATGAGTTTTGTCTGGAAGATGTTTTTTATCAGCAGACTGGGTAGTTCATATTTTTTGAAAGAAGTAAAAGTGGTGTCAATTAATGATTTGGAATTTTGCCAAGGGGGATATGTTTGTTCAAACTTGAATATAGGAACATGTTTGATTTGAAGATCTGCTTTGTATTGTCTCACGCGATTACAGAAAGTTAGACTCGGTTGTTGTTGTGCGATATTATCAATTTCATCTGTATGCATTTTTGGGTACATTGGATGCTCAGTATTATCTAATATAGAGGTAGTATATGACAATGTCAATATTTTTCTTCTCGTGGATAAAGATGGTTCCCCTAATTCTGAATAAAGACTTTCCACCTGTGACGTACGATATACACCAGATATTATTCGTGAGGCGTTATTGTGAACTGTATAAAGTTTCTTAAAAATATGGCTTTTGGTGGATGCATAGACAATAGATCCATAATCGAGTTTGGAACGTATTAGATTTTTATATATAATATGTAGAGTTTTTTGATCTGATCCCCAGTTACGGTTGAAAAGTATTCTTAGAAGATTGATACCTTTCTGACAAGATAATATCAACTTTTTATATGATCATTCCAGCTCAGTTTCTGGTCAAATGTCATACCTAAGAATGTCGTGCAAGTTACAGTTTTTCATCATATAGTGTAAGCGGGGGTGTCTTTCCACAAGGTTTTTTCGAAAATAATAAACATTTGGTTTTGGATGCAGAAAAGTTGGAGCCCGACTGTTTTGACCATTGCTGCAGTTTATTAAGTTGTCTCTGTAGTATATGTTGCATTGTATCGATGTTTTTATTTTTCATGTATACCACTAAGTCATCCGCATATAGTCTTATTTTAATTGGCTTAAGTACATTTTCAATAATGTTATTAATAGCGATTAGAAATAATGTGGGACTAATAACAGAACCTTGGGGAGTACCATTTTCTTGACATTGTTTGGTCGATAGATTACCATTTACTTTTACTCTAAAAGTCCTATAGCTTAAAAAAATTTTAATGAATGCCAACATATGTGCATCTATATTCCAATGCTTTGACGATTTCAGTATATTTATTCTACATGCAGTATCGAATGCTTTGTTAATATCAATAAATATGGCTAAGAATTTCTGTTTACTTGCGAAGGCTTCGTGTATGTCACTTTATAGCTTAAAAAAATTTTAATGAATGCCAACATATGTCCATCTATACTCCAATGCTTTAACGATTTCAGTATATCTATTCTACATGCAGTATCGAATGCTTTGTTAATATCAATAAATATGGCTAAGCATTTCTGTTTATTTGCGAAGGCTTCGTGTATGTCACTTTCTAGATCAATAATATTGTCAATAGTAATTCTCTTTTTCCTACATCCACTTTATTCTGGTTTAATTAGTTTGCGACTTTCAAGTTCCCACTTAAGACGATTATTAATAATTTTTTCTAAGAGCTGACACATCGTGCAAGTCAGTGCAATAGGTCTGCATGATTCTGTACTTGTTGCTTTCTTAACAGTCTTTAGAATCGGTATGATTGTTGCTTCAGTCCACTGAATTGGACAATTTTGTTGTAAATATTTAAGAGTACTTCTCTGCCGCTCTCCGATAGATATAGCAGGATAGAAATCGATATATTATCAGGACCTGGACACGAGTTTTTAAAGTCTTTTATCGCTTCATCTAGTTCTGATAGCGTGAGTGGTTGGTTGAGATACGATGTATTGTTTTCATTATTGATTATGATTTCTTCGATTGATACTCTATTTTTTAGAAAATCTTCCTTTAATTTGGCATCGCTCGAGTTCTCTTGGAATGCTTCCTCCAATGCTTCAGCTATATCTTTTGATTTTGTTATTAAGATTTCGTCTTGTTTTATACCAGTGATTTTATTGTATGATTTATTGCCGGATATGGTATTCATTTTTTCCATACAGATGTTAAGCTAGTAGAGCTGCTTATATTTTGCACATATTTCATCCATGAGTCTTTTTTACTTTTTCTAAAAATATACCTAGTTTTGGCTCTTAGTGCTTTGAATCGTAATTGATTATCAATAGTGTTATGCTTTTTATAGATATGAAATGCGTGTTTAATTTCTTTAAGTGCCTCTTCACACTCTTTATTCCACCATGGTACAGCCGTACGGTGTGTTACGTTTTTAGTTAGCCCTATTGTTATGTCTGCAGCTGTTATCAATATGTCATTGAAATTGTTTATTGTTCCATTTATGTCTTCACGTATTGAAAATTTTGTTAAATGTGCATCAGTTAAAATGGTATATTGTTCCCAGTCTGCTTCATGTAGCCTCCACTTTTGTATAGGCGTTGAATCGTCAGCACTTCTACGTTTATCTACTACAAGGATTGGGGAATGATCACTGTCATATGAAAAAGGTAAGACTTCCCATGTTAGATGTTGATGTAATGAAGGATTACATAAAGTTAAATCTATAGCTGAAGAAGTTCCATTATAGGTATTAAATCTGGTTTTACTTCCATCATTAAGAATGTTTAAGTTTAAGTCTGTCATAACCTCTTCTATTGTGTTTCCTCGAGTATCTTGTTTCTCACACCCACACATGAAATTGTGCCCGTTGAAGTCGCCCATGATAATTTTAGGATTAGGAACCTGAGAGATTAGATCAGTCAATTCCATTTTACTTAGGTTTCGGTCGGATGGAATATATATATATATATATATATATATATATATATATATATTGTTGTAGGAAAAAAACGCTATAGCTATTGCTTAAATATTGGCATCTAAATCAAATCAATTTGGCTTGAATGAAGGTTTTTATTCACATATGTTGCAACTCCTCCCCAACTTTTTATACCAATTCTGTTCTTGCAATATACATTAAAATTTCTTAGTTTGTGTGTATTCTGATTATTAAAATGTGTTTCTTGTAAACAGATAACGTTCGTGTTGTATTTAGATATAATAAAATTAACTGTCTCGACCCTTACTTCGTGGAATCTACTCATATTAGTGTTTTAAATGGAACTCACGGTTTCTAGTTAATACCACAATATAATAAAAATTGTTGAAAATTGTCAATTTTTTAGAATTTTCAACAATTTTTATTATATTGTGGTATTAACTAGAAACCGTGAGTTTCATTTAAAACACTAATTAGATATAATAGTTTTTAACATTTCCAGATGCGGGTAATATCCATTTAGATTCCACTGTAGAATACTCATTGTTCTATTTTAAATTTATTGAAGTAGAATTTATGTTGTTGCTGTCTAATGAGTCACTGATTGGCTCTTGTTCTATGGGTCCTTCAGTAATATATCTTTCAAGTCTCTTCCTAATTTTTGTGAAGCGCGTCTTAGTTGCTTTGCTCTGTAGTGAGGGGTAAATTTTTTTAATAGTATCTACTAAGTCTTCAAATTCCGACGTGTAGTTTCTAATTACGCTTATTGGATCTGTGTTTCCTTTTATATTTGACAGTAAGTCGGTCAATTGTTCGAAAGTAAGAGCATAGTTATTAGGATATTTCTCCATTAGGTGTTTCACAGGTTGCATCTGTTCGGATGTAAATTCATCACTTTTATATTTTTTCAGTGTATCAGGTATTTTGAATGCTGAGTCTGATTCTGCTATGGGACTAGAAGTTTCGGATAAAGGTCGTTTACTACAGTTTTCTGTATAATCCATTCGCTTTTCTAAGTCATATTGAGTTGATTTTATGAGATTTTTTAACAAAGATAGGGAGATGTTAGCAGTTTTACTTGTGGATTCTGTTGGGTTTACTTGTGGATTTTTCTCTCCATCAAATATATTTTGGGAATTATTGATTTCCGGAAGATTTTGTAACGAAGTGTTTTGTTCAGCGTTTGGACACTTTGATGCAATGTGACCAGTTTGTTCACATTTGTGACAATTCTGATTATCAAATGTGAGATAGATCCGATAGGAAGTGTTGTCATCTTGGATGATAATACTATCTGGAATATTTAAGTTGTTGGAGGGGGTTACATATACTTGGCGTCGGAAACTGAGGATACGGTTGTATTCTGGTTTTGTCGTTCCAACTCTTAGGGGCATTATTGGGGATATGTTGTTTATGCCTAGACCCCGCAATTCTGATAGTAGTACGTTATTGGGAATCGAGGGACAGACGTTTGATAGTACCAGCCGTTCAGAAGGTGTTTGTAATCTACGGGTTTTGATGAAGTTTCCATTGATAGAGAATTCTCCTCCCTGTTCACTGAAAAATACGTCTACTGCTTGTTTGTATGATAGATATATGCATATTCTGTTGTATGACATTAGAGAGGCGTAAAGGATATTTCGAGGGCCTACAATGTCTCCGATTTGATATAAATAATCTTCAAGCGTATGAACATTTACTGAGGTGAAAATAATAGCTTGATCTTTGGAAGGGAGTGTGGGTTGAAATTGTTTTGATAAGGCAGTTGAATAAGACATTGTGCTAGCTTGAGATTGGTTCATTTTTCTATTTAGTAGGTGTTCTGATGCGGTCCTGTCTTTAGAGGTAAGGTGCGTAAGAAACTGGTTCCCTTATCGCTCGCCTCGTTTGTGATATATATGTTTTGATTTGTTTTCAAACGATATTTTATCAGTTGATTATTATTTCCCGGTAAACTTTTTACTTACATGTATTTGCGTGAAGCACTTTGTATTAATGTAAACGATGTAATTCACAGTCTTGAAATTATCATTCACTTTTTCCACTAAATTTATTATTTATTCGGGACCGATCACACAAAGGTGTTTAAACCATAGTTGCCAGGTCCGAACTCCGCAAATAGTTTTATTTAAGTAATCACACTATTCAAAATTGAAATTGATAAATGTAAAAATAATTTGACAATTGTCGGTTATGTTATCAGATATTAATGACGCACGGGTAAAGATCCAATAATTCAACTGTATGTTTATTTCAATGTATATGGTTGGCAGTGGTGATTCATTTTACGTTCGCTGTTGTTAGTACTAATTCTTTGTTTAAACGAACAAACTAAAAATAGGCATCATCAACAAAAAACGACATCCCTAGAGATATATACACACTCACATTGAACGTAAAATGTAAGGAAACGATATCAATCTCTTCAGGCAGGGGATGAATAGTGAATACATTTCCGAGACAAGCAATATAAGATAGCTGAAGGCTAGCTGGAGTGAGATAAAGAACGGGGATGATTTTTATGTCGCAATTTTCCGGCCTTCGAGCCCTTCTTGTTGTTATAGAACAATGACGAGAGGTCGCAGGTTAAGTAACTTTTCGCTGCTGTCGTCGCTTCTTATCTCAATGGTAACAATATTCTTTTTATTTTATTATTAGTAGCCAGATTTATGATCCATAGATTTTTTCATAATAATTATTATTGGAATACAAATGATGTGATTGGTAGGAAAAGACTAATCTAATATTAAAATACAGGTGAAAATTTGGAGTTCTGTCTTTATATAATTTCGAAATAAGTAATGTTTGAAGCTGACTTTTCTTTATACAATAAAAAAATTCTCACCCGTATCAATTTTTATTACTTATGTGGCTAAATATACCTCATCCGGATCATTTTCTAACAACTTCTTCGGGAAAGTATGTAAAGAGCATTTGTAGTGAGTAGAGCGTTTTATGCGTCGCTTTGGCTGAACGAGTGTCGTTTATTTTTAATATCTCCAAAAGTTATTTTCGTGAAATAAACATCATACCTAAGCACAATAGTATTTACAGAAAGACAAAAAAGTGAATTAATGCAAGTTGTTAAAGACACGTCACGAAAAGTGTTTGCTGATAGTATTAGTACCGACAAGTTTTTAGAACAGCTGACAAAAACAGTAGCTGACAGTGTTATAACAACAATTGAAAAATATATAGAAGAAATCAATAATAAATTTACAGTAATTGAATTTAAAATTTCTGACGTGATTAGTGAAAATGAAGATTTATATGTCAACAAAGAGATAAAATAAATCAGTTACGAATATATGGATTACCAGAAGATACAGAAAATACGTTGGAGCACAATCTACTAACAATGTTTCGAGATAATTTGCAGGTAAATGACATTAAAATTATGGAGTATTACAGACTAGGAAAGAAACAAACGGAACAAAGTCATCCAAGAACTGTTCTGGTGAAGTTCGGTAGCTTTAAAGACAGAAACAAGGTGTTTTTAAATAAAAGGAATATACAAACTTAATTATTACGGAAGATTTCATTATAAGTAGATATCATATATTGCTTGCTGCAAAAGAAAAGTATGCTTTGATATACACAAGTGTTAAAGGCAAGAAAATATGTTTAGAGACAGAAAAGGAGGTTAAAAATACTCAAGTTGAATAGCCACTCGATGCTATTGCGAAGCTTACTGTTATTTTAGTTGTTATAAGTTGAAAAGGAAGAGCGAAAGTGTGGGAAGTAAATAACAGTACGTTAGTAACTAATAGTGGATAGTGGTATCAATTTTTTCTTTTGATTGCGTTTATTGATCTAAATATGGAACTTCTCACTGTATTAAGCTTCTTGAATGTGAAATCTTTATCTAGCCATTTAGCAAGCGTAAAAACACTTCTCATTAATAATAAATACCATGTTCTTGGCATCACGGAGTCATGGCTTTCAGAGAATGCTAGCAGTGACTTTGTTAATATTACAGGATATAACATGGTAAGAAAGGTTAGAGGTTCGAGAGAGGGTGGTGTAGATATGTATATCAGCACAAAATTTAAATTTGATATTTCGAACACACTAAATAATTCCTATTTGGAACAGTTGTGGGTGAAAATTAAAATTAATAATAACTATTGCGTTATAGGTTGTCTACACAGGTCTCCAAAACAAAGTTTCGTTGATTTTATTGAGTCTTTCGAAGATACGCTATCTGACTTCACAGCTTCCTACAATAACTTAATTTTTGGTGTTGATATTAACACAAATTTATTGGACATGGATAATGCGAATACTCAAAAATTTAATTCACTTTTAAGAACATTTGAATAGGTGATAGGTAAACCCACAAGAGTGATTAAAACTTCAAAAACTTTGCTTGATATTATCGTATTTTCAAGATCTGTGTCTGCTTATACTGCAGGTAATCTAGAAGTTTCGCATATCTCTGACCACTGTTTAGTATTTTGTAAATTTGGGAGAAAAACCTTCGAAAATAAAACTTATGTAACATTTAGAAACCTTAAACGAATCGATCACAATTTGTTGCACGAATTTATATTAAATGACCCGTTTAAGAACATTTTTTGTATAAACTGTATTGATGATAAAGTTAACTATTTTAATAATATATTACTTAATATTTTTGATGTATTAGCACCTCTAAAGACAATATTAATTTGATATCAAAAACCTCCGTGGTTAACGGATAATATTCAAACCATGATTAATATGAAAAACAAAGCTTATAATAGATTTAAAAAAACTAAAGAAAATGCGCACTGGAATTATTATAAACAAATTCGTAATCAAACAAATATAGCGACAAGTAATGACAAAAATAGTTATTTAAATGTTTGCAATAATAACAATACCAATTCTCTCTGGAAAAAACTGTACCAACCAAACACTCTTAATAAGCGAAAAACAAATACGATACCTGAATCATTAATAAACCAATTGAAATAAACGACTTTTTCATGCAATATTCTTCACAAGAACAACAACCTGATAACAATTTGTTAAGTTAGTATGGTACCAATCTAAAACAAAATTTTTTGAACTTTTTTCCTTTTCTACTGTTAGTATTGAAGAAATTGAAGCATATTTAAATGAAATAAAGTCTCTTTCTACTAGACCTGATTTAATTAATTTAGAAATGATACTCTTGTGCTGTCCTAGAGATTTACCGGTTATTGTTAATACTATTTGTTGGAAAATGAGTTCCCTAATAGCTGGAAAATAGCTAGGGTTACTCCTTTACCTAAAAAATATGATGTTCTAAACTATAGCGATTTGCGTTCAATTGGTATTTTACCACGTGTGTCAAAAGTTTTGGAAAAGTCATGAACAAACAAATAAAATGTCATCTCGAGCAGTATTTGATTTTACCAGAAAATCAATCAGGCCTTAGAGCCGGTTATAGTTGTCCCTCTGCATTAATGAATATAACTGATGATATTTTGAGAGAAATCGATTTAGGGAAGTGTATGGCTCTAGTGTTGTTAGATTTTTCAAAGGCTTTTGACACCATTAGTCATAAATTGTATGTTATTTTGCATTTCGTAGGCTCCGCTGATAACGCTGTTCATATGATAAGAAGTTATCTTGAAAATAGATTTCAGTATGTTGAAACTTGCTTGAGGCAGTCCTCTAAAGAAAAAATTTGTTGTGGCTTTCCACAGAGATCTATTTTGGGTCCACTATTATTTAATATATATACAAATAACATAACGTCGTGTTTGCAATATTGTGAAATTCATTTATATGCTGACGACGCGCAAATTTATTTTTCATTTCAACATGCAAATACAGGTATAGCTGAAAATTGTATCAATCGTGATATAAATGCTCTAGTACAATTTGCTAAATTACATTTTTTGCAAATTAATTCCAATAAGTCATCGGTTATATCCTTTGGGAAGAACTCTGCGACAGTTGAAAGTAAAATATCCGTCAAGATAGACAATAATGAAATCAAATGTACTCATGAAGTAAAAAATCTTGGACTAACAATTTATAGTGATTTGAGGTTTAAGAAATATATTGATTTATGCTTGAGTAAAGCTTACGCATCTCTGAATCTATTATATCCACATCGACATTTACTATCACACAAACAAAAAATTCAACTGACAATTTCGCTGGTTTTAAGTCACTTTAATTACTGCGATATCGTATATGGATCTTGTTTAGATGCGATAGACACAGCACACAGAATGAACTGAGAATAAACAACACATATTTCCCCCATAAATAGCAACACAAATACACCTTCTATGACAATAGAAACAATAAATCAATAATCGATTATATCATCACCAATCGAAGTTTTTTATCTCAACAAATAATAGACATAAGAGTCCTATCTTCAGCCAACATCGGAACAGACCACAAACTTGTGTTAGGAAAGATACGAATAGGTGCGCCGCTATCCAAAAAAAGACCATCGATAAAAACTGAAAAATTCAATATAGAATCACGAAAGCACTAAACAACTTTATTCAAACAGATGCCAAACACACGTCACTCTTAACCCCATATCACAGTCTGATACCCCTAACACAGCCTGGAACAAACTGAAAGAAAACATCTGCAAAGGTGCTAAGGAAGCCCTAGGAACACGTACAGTGTCACACAACAGCAGACCGAACATTAAACCTTGGTTTACATTAGAAGTCAAGAACATTACAAGGGAAAAGAAGTAAAAATACTCACAATACAAGAAAACTCCAACACCGGAGAACCGAAACATCTATACCGAAATAAGGAACAGGACTAATAATAGAGTACGAGAAATAAAAGAAGAATATTCGCAGCGATTTAGCAACGAAATGGAGGCGAATATGTACGGAGCACACAAACGTATTTGGAAGATGTTGAGGGATCTTAAACGAGAAACAAATGAAACAATACAATTAAGAACAATTGCAGAAGATACGCGGGAAAAATATTTCAGAGACCTGTGCGCAGAAACAGTTGAACCAATAGAAGCACAAGAGATAGACCAGAGAGATAATATAGAAGATCACGCGCAAGTCACTTACGAGCAAGTATGAGAGACAATAAGGAAACTTGAAAACAGAAAAGCTCCCAATCAAGATAAAATACCAAACGAGCTAATAAAAAACGCAGGCACGACTATCATAGAGGAGTACACAAAACTGTTTAACATTATATTACAATATAAGAAAATACCAGAAGAATGGAAACGAAGTATAACAATACCCATTTTTAAAAAGGGAGATAAAACAGACCCAGCTAACTATCGAGGAATAACACTACTGAGCACCTCGCTAAAACTTCTGACAAAGATCATTGCGGACAAAATCTCCTCAACAGTGCCAATAAGCGAGGAACAGCAAGGATTCCGAAGAAACCGCTCCACTACCGATGCATTATTCATACTCAGGCAACTAGTTGAAAAAGCTTGAGAATATAACTCTCCAGCCTATCTATGCTTTATAGATTTAACAAAGGCCTTTGATAGACTCCAACTAAAAGACATCATCACCATCTTGGAAAGCAGTAATGTCTCGAAAGAACTCACAGAACTTATCAAGGACTTAAACACAACAACCCAAATAAGAACAAACTCTACCTTAACGCAGCACCTCCGAACTACAACTGGTATTCGCCAAGGCGACAGTCTCAGCCCTTTTTTATTCAACACAATCATGGATCAATTAATAAAAACCGTCAAGAATACTGGATTAAGATATCGAATGGGAATACATAAAGTAAGCATACTATGCTATGCCGATGACGCAGTACTTATTGCAGAGTCAGAAGACGACCTCCAAAGAATGCTGCAAGCTTTTAACAGACAGGCAGAAAAACTTAACATGCAAATTTCTACAAATAAGACCAAATGCATTACCATCACAAAGGAGTCTCTACGGTGCAAATTGGTAATAAAGAACAAAACTATTGATCAAATAATGTCATACGAATACCTCGGATGCAAAATTACAAGCTCAGGATTCCTGGAAGAAGAAGTAAGGAAACAAGTCAATAAAGCTGCCGCAATATAAGCACACCTTAAATATCCCATATGGAAAAACAAACATTTGACCATTATGTAAGTCGAGAATATCCAAAACCTGCATACGACCAGTGATGACATATGGTGCGGAAACCAGAGCTGAAACATCGGTATCAAAGACACTCCTACGAACTACTGAAATGAAGACCTTAAGAATGATAACTGGATACACATTGAGGGACAGACAGAGAAATGTAGACATAAGAGAAAAGTGCCAAACAAACGACGTTGTCAGATGGATACGGAAGAAGAAAATGGAACCAGCATGGTAATAGAATGAGCCCCGACAGAATGGCCATAATAATCCGCAACAATGTACCCCATGGCAGGAGACCAACTGGACGTCCACCTAAACGATGGCGAGATAGTTGGTAGTCAACCTCGCAAGAGTTGCTTAGACGAGGAGGAAACCGGAACTAAACAGGCGATTTCGCCTTCTAAAGAGGAAGAAGAAGAAGAAGACACAGCACGTATCGAAAAAGTTCAGAAATCATGTCTAAGATATATTTATGGCATTCGTAAATATGATCCTGTTTCATATAAACTTGTAGATGCTGAATGGCTAAATATGCAAAAACGTAGGAAATTTCATGCAATTTTCTTTTTTCACAATATTATTTTGAACAAGAGACCTACTTATTTGGTAAATAAAATAAAATATCGTACTGATGTTCATACGCTCAATTTGCGTTTTAAAGGGCTTATATCACCACCACCTCATAGGACACAAATGTTCAAACGAAGCTTCACATACAATATTCACCACCTATACAATAGAGTTCCTGCTTCTCTGAAAGTACTGAATCTGAACAGTTTTAAGCTCAATATAATAAGAAGTTTGATAGATGAAAATTAGTTTTTTCTTACTCATACTCGCGTTACCACTATTTTGACTCAAAAATTACCTTGTATTCGTGTATGCATATGTTATGTATATGTATGTATGTGTATGTATATGTATATATATATATATATATATATATATATATATATATATATATATATATATATAAGAGAACCTCGGGTAGTGACCGTAGAGAAAAAACCAAACAACTTAGTAGGGATGCGGTCAGAAGAGGGCTGAATCAGAAGACTTCTATTTGACTAGTTAAGCTTTCGAAAATGTTTATTTTCATCATCATAACATCTACAATGAGTGATAAATATCATTAATGACTTATAAAACATTATAACAAACGATTTGACTTACCAAAGTGAGTTGAAAAAGAAAGACATTGTAAAAAACTTTAGAATTTCCCATGGACATACATATATGTATTTAAAATTTACATTGATTAGGAGAGAAAAACACAAAAACTCCAACAATAGGCCGATAAAAAAACAGCCCTGAGGTAAAATCTCTCACATTCTACCAACAAGGGTAGATAAAAATTAACATTACTCAACAATTACAACTCTCACTAATAACTATTGCTCTACTGACAAAACTGAATAGGAAAGAGAAACGTTTTAAATTATTTTGTATAGTTCAGGTTCTTGTTAAAGTAAAAAGTGGATATGTTGTTATCACGCATTAGACCAACAAACTAACAATTTTGATTTTATTCGAAGATCTAGAAACAAATAATGGATCTCTAACACACAGAGAGAGTCAAAAAATTAAACTAGAAAACTGTTCTGCATCCAAATTGAAATGATGAAAAAACAAATTGCTGGATTAAAAATTATTTAAAAAGATTCATGAATACAGGGTGGAAACCAAATGTTCATTAAATTGAGTCAAGGTGTGAAATTGTCTTAGTAATAGATAAAAGATAGGTGTAAATCTTACTCAAACCATCCAAATCGGATTTCTTATTCAAACAATTGTCCCTGTTTTTGTAAATATGGCACATTTCAAGAAAAAGCCTTTTTCCGTAGTTTCTTTCTTTATCCAAAATTTTAGCGTCTTCAAAATTCATTATGTGATTGTCATTGATTACATGTTCTGCCAAAGAGCAAGACAACTTTAAATTTCGACAATCGCTCTTATGAGAAGTCAACCTTCCAGATGGACATCTGGAAGTCTGACCCACATATATTTTTTCACAGGAATTACAAGGAATGCTGTAAATCAAATTTGAATTTTTATCCCTACTCAATTTAGTTTTAGTTTTAGTGTATAAACTATTAATAGTTAAAATATTATAAGTTGCTACTCTGATGTTGCTTACACCCCTTAAGATCTTCAACAAATTAGGGGTTAGGTTAGGTATGTAGGGTAAAGAACCAAAACGCACATCCACATTGTCAAGACGTTGAGATGGATCATCGTTAATAACGGTAGGCGTGCAGAAAAGAATCTTATTAATCATTTTAGCAGGGTAGGAATTTTCGATCAAAATACCCCTCAGAATAATGAAATCGTTCCTCTGAAAATCAGGATGGGACAATCTACTAACTCTATCCTTAAGGGCAAGAATCAAATTTGTCTTCATCCTTGGAGGGTGACACGACCAATAGCTAATGAACCTGTTACTACACATAGTTTTTCTATACCATGAAGTTTTTATAATATTGTCATTACCTCTGTGAACTTTCATATCTAGAAAACGTAAAAAACCATTTGCTTCGATTTCAGCAGTAAACTGTAAGTGCTCGTTGTACGAGTTGAACAAATCCAAAGTAACTTGAACCTTATCTACAGGAAGAGCCAAAATTGAGTCATCCACATACCTTTTCACAAAAGGAACTGGAAATTCAAGTAAACCAGCCTAATTAAATCGTCTAATACAAAATTTACTAAACTAGGTGAAATTGTAGACCCCATTGGGGTACCAAAAACTTGTTTATAAAACTTATCGTTAAAAACAAATACATTTGAATCAAAAATGAATTGAAGTGACTTTTTAAAAGTTGCTAAAGTAAAATGACAATGTGGACGTATTTCATTCCAATGTTTTGTGATACTTTCAAGAATAACAGGTAATGGTAAATTTGTAAACAACGAAACAACGTCAAAACTGACCAAAATGTAATTTTCAGGTATTATGAAATTATTGATAAAATTACTAAAAGTGAACGAGTCCCTAATATTATACTCATTTTCAGGATTGTAAGCGCTTGTCAAAATATCAGTCAAATATTGAGCAACACGACCATTAGGAGAATCTATAGATGAAATTATTGGTCTCATTGATAAATTTTGTTTATGAATCTTTGGCAAAGCATAGAATCGTGGAATTATTGCATTATAAAACTTTAACTTGGGCACTATCACTTCAGGAATGCAATCTGAATTACCAAGAGAAGCGACCAACTGGTTTGCCTTCTGCTGCAAGGTACAAACAGGATTTCTAAGAATAGTTTTGTAATATCACGTATCAGATAACAATTGTTCAGAAACTGTTATATAATCCTCCCTGTACATGGCAACAGTAACATTCCCCTTATCACTTCTGACGATATAAACATTAGGATGATCTTTCAAAAAATGTTTACATTCGAAAAAATACTTTCTTAAAAAGTGCCTATCATTATTCTGTTTGTGTGAAAAATTTGTTAAAATATTAGTGAAACGAGATCTAGTTATATCTTTACAACCTTCATCAACATGTTGAATAATATTTTCCAAATCTGCCAAAATTTTAGATACACTAACATCACCCATAGAGAGCTCTAAGCAAAATTTAGGACCTAAAGAAAGAAACTTATTCATATTATAAGGAAAAGCTATAGTGGTTAAATTTTTGAACCATTTTTCATTGAATTTAATATTATCAAAAAAATCACTTTTAAAGTTGGAGAAGCAACATCAGAGGAGCAACTATTTTAACTATTAATAGTTTATACACTAAAACTAAAACTAAATTGAGTAGGGATGAAAATTCAAATTTGATTTACAGCATTCCTTGTAATTCCTGTGAAAAAATATATGTGGATCAGACTTCCAGATGTCTATCTGGAAGGTTGACTTCTCATAAGAGCGATTGTCGAAATTTAAAGTTGTCTTGCTCTTTGGCAGAACATGTAATCAATGACAATCACATAATGAATTTTGAAGACGCTAAAATTCTGGATAAAGAAAGAAACTACGGAAAAAGGCTTTTTCTTGAAATGTGCCATATTTACAAAAACAGGGACAATTGTTTGAATAAGAAATCCGATTTGGATGGTTTGAGTAAGATTTACACCTATCTTTTATCTATTACTAAAAGTGAGACAATTTCACACCTTTACTCAATTTAATAAACATTTGGTTTCCACCCTGTATTCATGAATCATTTTAAATAATTTTTAATCCAGCAATTTGTTTTTTCATCATTTCATTTTGGATGGAGAACAGTTTTCTAGTTTAATTTTTTGACTCTCTCTGTGTATTAGAGATCCATTATTTGTTTCTAAATCTTCGAATAAAATCAAAATTGTTTGTTTGTTGTCTAATGCGTGATAACAACATATCCACTTTTTACTTTAACAAGAACCTGAACTATACAAAATAATTTAAAACGTTTCGCTTTCCTATTCAGTTTTGTCAGTAGAGCAATAGTTATTAGTGAGAGTTGTAATTGTTGAGTAATGTTAATTTTTATCTAACCTTGTTGGTAGAATGTGAGAGATTTTACCTCAGGGCTGTTTTATTATCGGCCTATTGTTGGAGTTTTTGTGTTTTTCTCTCATAATCAATGTAAATTTTAAATACATATATGTATGTCCATGGGAAATTTTAAAGTTTTTTACGATGTCTTTCTTTTTCAACTCACTTTGGTGAGTCAAATCGTTTGTTATAATGTTTTATAAGTCATTAATGATATTTATCACTCATTGTAGATGTTCTGATGATGAAAATAAACATTTTCGAAAGCTTAACTAGTCAAAAAGTCAAAAAGGAGTCTTCTGATTCCGCCCTCTTCTGACCGCATCCCTACTAAGCTGTTTGGTTATATATATATATATATATATATATATATATATATATATATATATATATATATGTGTATGTGTATGTGTATGTATGTATGTGTGTATATGTATATATATATTCAATTTGATTTCTTTTGATCTTTCATGTTCTACTAAATGTACACATTAATTATTGTAAGGCTTTACTTTATTTAAAATTAAGTTTTGTAATTAATACAGGGGTCAGAATAGAGCTCTTTAAAATTGTTTTCTGGCTCTTTTTTGCATTAGGTCAATTATCATATTATTGTTATGTAAAACTGGTTTAAATATGCAGATAAATAGTATTATTATTATTATTAAATATCTTCGATTTCTGAGCTGCATACTTTTGAGAAGAGTGTTTTAACGAATTCTTTGGTTTTTTATGTCGTGAAATATCATATTTCAAATTTAGCGTTGGTTTTTGGGATTGAATATATTTCCCATAAAGTCGAGGATTTCCATTCTTTCGGAGAAGAAATCCTTTTCTTGTTACCAATCCTTTAACAGTGCATAAAACCTTCACCACACCCGGCAAAATCGATCTATCAATAGTAGCAGATGTTGATTATGATCTGTTGACCTACGGCCTCATTAAATTAGGTGATGGTATACCCACACTTTTTAATACCCATTCATCGAAGAAATCCCAAAATTTATATCTCTCTGAGACGAAGATGAACTATCAGAATACATCTTCAAATCTATAACTAAGATTCTCGAAAATGGACATTTCCAAGTTGATATTCGGTTAAAATCTGTCACAGAACACAAAAAGTCTGGTGACTCTCTCGCTGTTGCTATAAATCGTTTTTTCTCTATAGAAAAACGATTGCAACAAAAAATCCCGATTTCTATACGGAATACAAGAAATTTATTCATGAAAACATTTCACTTGAACATGCGAAATATGTACCGCTGTTATTGCAAACTTTGACAATCATTTCAGACCAAAAGAACTTTTAGCGAAACAGTTTCTCAAACTTCATTCGACGAATCGTTCATACTTCGAGGAACAAAAAAAATCAATTCAAAGGGCCTATGTCAGTTAGTGAATTAAATTCATTATCAAACTTCGTTATCAAACAAGTTCAAAATCAGTCCTTTTCAACGTAAATAGCAGAACAAAAAACAAAAATCTATCAAACAAACAACTGATATCCTCGAATCCATTCTTAGATTTATCTGGCCATCTCCATGTCGGAGGTAGGTTGGAAATCGCCGAAATATCCTTCGAACAAAAACACCCAATCTAATTACCTTTAAAAAAAGCATGTAACTTCTCTGATCCTCAAACAACAGCATGTGCGTTTGAGCCATGCTGGAGGACAAAATGTCCTATAAAGTGTACGATTACGCTACTGACCTCTCAATGGTTTAAGGCAAATCAAGCATATAATTATAGACTGCAAAATGTGTTATCAGTTAAATGTAAAGTTCCCGTAGCAAAGTGTAACATATCAATTTTCGTATGGATGGTGACCAAAGCCGTGCATGTAGAACTAGTATTTAATTTCACTACGGACGCATTTATAGCCACATTGAAACGTTTTGTAGCTAGACGGGGTAACCCCAGCATCATTTACTCAGATAATACAACAAATTTTCTTGGAGCTAGAAATCAGTTAAGAGAATTTTATAATCACTTTCAGAATAAAGAATTCACAGATACAATACAAAAATTATCTGGTTCTAAACGAGACACCGTGGAAATTCATTGGGAGGAATTTGGGAGCACCAAGTATCATATCTCAAGACTCATTGGTGTAACAAAATTATTTTTTGCACAATTCCCAACTATTATGACTCAAATCGAAGCAATATTAACTCACGGTCTTTGAGTACCTCATCGAACGATCCCTCTGATCTCACCCCTGGTA
Organism: Galeruca laticollis; assembly: GCA_963921935.1. Classification (NCBI taxonomy): domain Eukaryota; kingdom Metazoa; phylum Arthropoda; class Insecta; order Coleoptera; family Chrysomelidae; genus Galeruca; species Galeruca laticollis. Next base: position 60,015,703 of record OY998176.1, on the reverse strand, counting down.
ATTTCCTGATAGAATCCAGTCTGATATCTTATCCGGAAAAAGACCTATCTCATGTACCAGAAAACAGAGTTAAATTTTGGCTGCAATACGCATAACTCAGCAGCTGTTCTGGAAAAGGTGGTCTGTGGACTACCTGAATAAAATGCAGAATAGATGAAAAGACACATGAGAAGGACGATCTAGTCCTCTTAAAGGAAGATAACATTCTACCTCTTAATTGGCCTATGACATGAGTCATAGAAACCATAACCGGACCTGATGGAAAGGTCTGGATGGTCCGCCTAAAAACTAAAAATGGTGAGACTACCAGTGCTATCACAAAACTATGTCATCTCCCCAAACAAGGCATGTTAGGGAACTCAATAACTATTAAAACATGTTAATCGGTCGTCAATTCGTCTAATAAACTTCAATTAGCAATCGCGATTTTCTTAGTTGTGAGTAATGTATAATCTACAACAAACCGTTTACTTTAACTTATATCTATATTTCAAATTTATTTACCTCTTTTTCTCTTAAATCAAACAGAGACTTCATTTCCGGGGGTGGGGGAGAGAATGTTGCGATTTGGCGAGCAGTATATATCACGAAAACAAGTTCACACAAGTGTATGGAACCAAAAGAGACATCCTCTCTACAGGAATTAGGCACTTAAAAATTTAACTAATTCTAAAAATCTATTCATAAGAGATAATTATGGATATTCCTAAAAACAATCACATAACAATCACCTCAAATAATTGTTGCTGTTATACAATGGTTGACGTAAATAATTTACCTGACAAATACACTATTTATGACTTGTAACAAGAATGGAAATTTTCATTTATGGGTAAGGTTACATCCCCTATTCTGCTACAATGACAAAACGTGTTTCTATTGTCAGTGGGCAATTTACCCGCCGTCCAGATTTAAAAAGAAGAAATTTATTTTTTACGACATCCTCTGGTGTATCGGTGAACGATAAACGTAATGGTCCACTTCACTAATCTTGGTCGTCTACATCAGTATTTGCATAATTCGTAATTTTAGGTGGAGTACGTATTTTCCATTTTCATAGCGGACTCATTCGATTTTCACTAATTTTTTTCAAATATAAGCGTGTCTCAATTATTTACGTTGTAATTTAAATATGACAATAACAGTTTTGACACATCTATGGCAATCCATGTTGTTTAGTCCGATTTCTGAATATCCATTCTAAAACTACTTGTTATTGAAGGAAAAAACACACGAAATACATAAGATGCAAGCAATATTCTCACTCAAGAGCGAGAATGTTTACATTCTACGAGGGCAATTCAGAAACTAACCTCCGGTTGATTGAAAAAAATACACCAAGTTAAGTAAAAATATTTTAATATATACATCTTACAACTACATCTTTGCACTATTTTTCGACATAGTCTCCATAACGATTGAGGCACTTATCGTATCTCTTCACAAGCTTTGAAATTCCTTCTGCATAAAAATCACCCGCTTGTGCCTTGAGCCAGCCTGTGACCGCATCTTTGAGCTCTTCGTCGTCATCAAACCGCTGGGACCCGAGCCATTTCTTCATATGCATGAAGAGGTGATAATCGCTTGGCGCCAGATCTGGGCTGTAAGGTGGATGGTTGAAAACGTCCCACTTGAAGGACTCAAGAAGGGCTGTTGTTCTGCGAGCAGAGTGAGGACGGGCGTTATCGTGCAAAAAAACGATACCGGAAGTCAGCATACCACGGCGTTTGTTCTGTATAGCCCGTCGTAATGTTTTTAGTGTTTCACAGTACACGTCTTGATTAATGGTCGTCCCACGTTCCATGAATTCAACCAACAACACCCCTTTGGCATCCCAAAACACCGTTGCCATCAGTTTTCTGGCAGAAAAATCTTGCCGGGCTTTTTTTGGTTTGGTAGGCGAATCTGAATGTGCCCACATCTTTGATTGTTCTTTTGTCTCAGGGTTCACGTACTTAATCCAGGTTTCGTCACCGGTCACGATTCTGTTTAACAATGGTTCTCCTTCGTCCTCATAACGTGACAGAAAGTCTAATGCAGAGGCCATTCTTTGACTTTTGTGGTGGTCGGTAAGAATTTTGGGCACCCATCGTGCACAGAACTTACGGTAACCCAATCTTGCTGTCACTATCTCGTACAAAAGAGTCTTAGAAATCTGTGGAAAATCAGTAGACAACTCCGCCATTGTGAAACGTCGATTTTCACGAACTTTTGCATCAACTGTCTGAACGAGTTCGTCAGTCACCAAGGATGGTCTACCACTCCTCTCTTCATCATGAACGTTTTCTCATCCACTTTTAAATAAACGTACCCATTCACGGACAACTCCTTCACTCATAACTTTTGGTCCGTACACGGCACAAAGCTCACGATGAATAGCTGCTGCAGAGTATCCTTTGGCTGTAAAAAACCTTATAACAGCACGCACTTCACATTTGGCGGGATTTTCTATTGCAGCACACATTTCAAACTGCCACAAAAACTAAACTAGCGCAGGTACGATGTTCATTCGACTACGGCTTGATGCCGACTGACCTGCTGAGCGTGTGAATGCACAGATGGCGCGCTACTCCCCCCACTACCCGCACTGTGACCAATCGGAGGTTAGTTTCTGAATTGCCCTCGTATAATTGAAATTGATTTTGGAATTAATGTCAATAGATATTTAACTAACGAGCGAATGTTTATGCTAGTTAATAATATATTTTCAAGCTCGTTTCAAAATGTAATGCTGTTCAAAATTGTGATTGAAAAGAAAAAACAGTAACAAAGGAATCTCCTTTTGAAGTCGACAGTAGAAACATTTCAGAATATCCCCAAAACGCGCGTTGAATAAAATCACAAAACTCGCAACTTCTCGCCTCTACTTCTGCCTCTGTTGCTCTTGAATACGGAAATTCACAAGTGAAAAGTTTTCTTTTCTTGTGCACCTTTTTTCATCTTTATTCGTTTCCATTATGTATGTTCGAGGGTGGAACCGGCAACGGTAAGGGACGTTGGGAGGGTAGGAAATGTTCGAAGAGTGCTGAATCCTTAGAATGCGAAAGCTTTTGTATAATATAACACTTTAGAGGCGTTGAAAATTGGTTGAAGCTTCGACTTAAAATTAGATTCTCAAATCTTGTTTTCCAACATTCAATTAGGTACTTTTTTCAAAAGTATCCTTCTTTCCACCGGTATCAAATTATTATTTTCAGTTCTTAAACACTGTCTGAAATCTTCTATATATCTGCGAAAAATCAGGTTCATTATTTTAAAGAGGTTGGGGCACAGCAGCTTGCTTATTTGAATTTGGCGCCTTGGATGAATTGAGGAAATCGTGGATTTGATAAGCAGTGAAACTAACGAAATTATTAATTTGAAAATTTAATAAGGGATAAACTGAAGAAACAATGAGTTTTGTAGTTAAAAACGCTGTGAAACTGAAGAGCTTCTCAATTTTGCATTTTAAAAGTGTGGAAATTGGAGAAATTGGAGGAATTATGTAGCTTAATCAGCAGTAAAATTATAGACATCATGAATTTTGCTGTTTAATAAGCAGTAATACTGAAGAAATTATGAATTTTCCAGTGTAATAAGCAATAAAACTGAAGAAATTATGGGTTTTGCTGTTTAAGAAGCAATAAAATTGAAGAAATTATATTATCATGCAATTTATTAAGACGTAAATCAGATGAATCAGTGAATTTTGCAGTTAAAATGCATTACAAAACATTTAGTTTAACCAAGAATTCCTTAGAAAAGCGGTAATAGCAAATCATATAAATATAAAATACCATACTAAAACACGTCAAGCACAAAAAGCTATAAAATGTGCTGAACGAATATGGATTACAGAAGAATGTAAAAAATGGTTCAAAATAAGAGACTCCTTAGACAACTACATGAAAGTTGTACATTCTGAACTCTTCTTCTAACTACATCCAGTAGAATTTGACTGTTTAGATGACAAAATCAGAGAAAATATCAGCAAGATGAGGCACAAGAAATTTAAGAAACTTGAACACACATAACATATAATACAAAACTCTAAACATTATGAAACTGTGAGTACTTCCATACCAACACACTTTGCACCACGATTTGAAAACCTTTCAGACACTAATTTAACAAATAGTACAGCATACCACCAAAATTTATGAATAATATTAAACAAATTATAGCTACAGATTCAGAAATAGCTTTAAAATCTAATTCAAATAATTTTCTTCATGAGAAATTGAAAATGGCCAATTTAATAAAAAAAATTGAACCATCAAAGGTTGAACGTCAAACAAAAAATTATATTTCAGTTTTAAATTCAGCCAAAAAGAAAGTAAAAAATAATAACCTGACAATTACAAAAGGAGACAAGGGGAACGCCACTGTCAACTAAAGATTATAATTCAAAAATATATAACTTTATAAAATCTAGCGATGTACAAATTCTTAGAGCAGACCCAACAAAAAAGTTTTTTAATAATGTAAGATATATTGTTAATAATTCAAAGAATCTGTCAAGTGATTACGAAAAGAAGTGCGTTATTAATAAAAATCTTCATTCTCCACAACTATATGGAACCGTTAAATTACATAACATAACGAAACCAATTAGACCTGTAGTTTCTTATGATAATACTCCTGATAATATAATTAGCAAAAAAATTTAACAATATACTTAATAGTTACGGATATACATCTGAATACTCAATTAAAAATTCAATAGAAGTAATCAAAAAATTAAAAGCATTCAACTTGCAAGATAACTCTAAACTCATTTCAATTGATAATACCAATATACTCACTAAAATTCCTGTTGAAGAATGTCTAATACTTGTAAGAGAATTACTAGAAGAAAATCCAGAAATATCAGATATACTTAATTTATTTGATGTATGTAAAAATCAGAATTATTTCACTTTTGACAATAACATATGTATTCAAAATTAAGGTTTATCAATGGGAAACCCTATATCGATTGTTTTGGAAAACATTTTTATGGACAGTTTAGAAAGAAAAATTGAAACTAATGTTTCAAAAATTGTTTTATTTTGGTATAGATATGTAGATGACATACTAGCTTGTTTTATAGGTAGTGAACGACAATTAGATGTATTTTTCAACCATATTAATAATTTACACCCAAAAATTAAATTTGCATTAGAAGTTGAAGAAAATAACTCAATCAATTTTCTTGATTTAAGAATTCAAAGAGTTAATAATGTACTTGATTATTCAATTTACAGAAAACCAACGCACACTGATGTAACAATTCCATATTGTTACTTAAATTATATTATAATGTGTTATAAACCCTCTTGTGTGGGGTTATAGGGAAGGAATTTGTTAGAGTTCTCCTCCAATTCCTCTTTGACCTAAATATAAAAAAATGGATGATATAATCAGTTGTATTTACTTTGAAATATATCTATAACTGATGATCTCTTTTAAATTTATAGGTATATACATATTTGAGTGTAAATGAACGGCTAGTACGTACTATTCGTTGAACATATGTTTAAATGAATATTTACTAAGTACTTCATAGAATGAAAATTAAAAGATATGTACAATCCATCCATCCATGGCTCTACAACCCGGGGTGGGTCTTGGCCGCCTCAACAATTCTCCTCCATTCATGTCGATCCTGAGTACTTTCTTCCCAATTCAGGACTCCTAAAGTTTGCAGGTCCTTGTGTATATTATCACGCCATCGAAGTTTTGGGCGCCCAAGTGGTCTTTTGTGGTTAGGGGCTTCTTCCCAGACCATTTTAATTAGCCTTGAGTCATTACTCCTCTGGACATGTCCCAGCCATCTTAATCTGTTGGATTTAATTTCTTGTACTATACTTGGGCTATTATATAGTTCATATACCTCATTGTTCGTGCGCCTCCTATACCGCACTGTTTGTTGATCCCAGACTCCTCCGTATATTTTCCTAAGGATCTTTCTTTCGAAACGATTGAGTAGTAGCGTGTCTTGTACCGTCATGGTCCATGTTTCGCTGCCGTATGTTACAACTGGTCTTATAATAGTTTTATATATGTTTTTTTTGTTTGCCTTGTCAGAGTCCTTGATCTTAATAATTGTTGGGTTGCATAATAGCATTTATTTCCTTGAAGTATAGGCTGTTTAATTTCTACTTTAACGTTATTATCTGATGTTATTAGAGCTCCTAGATATTGAAAAGTCTGTACATGTTCGAAGTTGTATTCGTCCATAGTAACATTTTGACGTATTCGATCTCGTCCTACGTTTCGTGTCATATGCATATACTTAGTTTTTTCCTCATTGACTTTCAGTCCCATTTTCTTTGCCTCTTTTTCTAGTTTTATAAAGGCTTCCTTCACGTTAACTGTACTTCTTCCTACAACATCTAGATCATCTGCATAAGCTAGAATCAGGCAGGGTCCATTATGGCCGAATATGTTCGTAGTTTGTTCGGTTCGTCTTACTACCTTCTCCAAGGCTATGTTAAATAGAGCCGGCGACAGTGCATCCCCTTGTTTAAGTCCAGTTGTTATTTCAAAGGTTTCGCTGTAGTGACCTTCTATTTTAATTGAACTGTATGATCCTTCAACACATACTTTTATCATTCTTATAAGCTTGCCGGGTATTCCAAGATCTTCTAGTGCTGTCCATAAGCTTGCTCTGATGATGCTATCATACGCTTGTTTAAAGTCTACGAATAAATTGTGTAGGTCTCTATTAAATTCCCAGCATTTTTCTAACAGTTGTCTTAACGTAAAAAGTTGGTCTGTTGTTGACTGTTTCCTTCTGAATCCACTTTGGTATTCTCCAACTATTTCTTCTGAGTACGGTGTTATTCGCTTTTTAATTATATTAGACAACACTTTATATGATGTGTTAAGGAGTGTGATACCTCGGTAGTTGTTGCATGCCAATCTATTTCCCTTCTTATGTATTGGTATAATAACTCCTTCCTTCCATTCGTCTGGCATCGATTCCTGTTCCCATATTTTTGTATTAGCTGATGTATAGTCTCCACTATTCTATGTCCACCTTCCTTTAGGCATTCCGCGGGAATGCCATCTCTTCCTGCTGCTTTATTATTTTTTAGTTGTTTTATTGCTTGAGTTGTTTCTTCAATGGATGGTGGATCAACCCAAACTTCAGCCATATGTCGCTTATCCTCTTCTTGGTATGTCGGGTCTTCTATATTAAGTAACTTGTTAAAGTATTCTCTCCAGGTGTCGAGGATCTCTTGTTTACTAGTCATAAGTTCACCTTCATTGTTCATAAGCATTGTAGTGGTTCTTGGGCGAGATCCTTTTTTATGCGTGCTAACTTGTTTATAGAATTTTCTTATGTTCCCATGTGCTCTGTTTGTTTCCAATTCCTGTAGTTGTTCATTTTGCCATTCTCTTTTCTTTTTTCTCGTAAGTTTTCGCATTCTGTTTCTTAGGTTATGGAACTTATTCCTGTTTTCCTCTGATGGGTTTTGTAACATCTTAGTTCTTGCTCCATACTTTTCTCCGTTAAGATCTTGACATTTTGTATCGAACCATAGCTTCTTTTTTGTATTTTGTTTTTCTCCAAGGATTTCTTTGCTGGCCTCTCGGATTGTTTCCTTTATTGTCTTCCACATCTCTTCTACTTCTAGATTCTGCATATTTATTTCTCTACATTCTTGTTCTATTTTTTGTTGATATCGATCTTTAACTTCTTGTTGTTTTAGTTTTTCGATATTCCACTGTACTTCTTTCTTTTGGCTTTTCTCCTTCCTTGCAGCTAGTCGTAGTCTAGTTTTGGCTTTAATCAGAATATGATCCGTATCTCCATCGGCTCCCCTACAGCTTCTAACGTCTATTATGTTAGATCCGTGTCTGCTGTCTATCAGTACGTGATCGATCTGATTCCTTGTTATACCGTCGTTAGATATCCATGTCTGCTTGTGTATATCTTTATGAGGGAACATTGTAAATTTTATCAATAGGTCATTCGAAACTGCAAAGTCGACTAGCCTGTTTCCGTTGTCGTTAGAAGAAGCATGTAAGCTATGCTTTCCAAACTGTAGTTGTGATGTTTCTTCTTTTCCTACTTTGGCGTTATAATCTCCTAGAACCAGCATCATATCTTCGTTTGGTATTTCATTTACTGTTTGTTCTAGTCGTTCATAGAAAGCATCCTTGGTCCCTTCTTCGGCTTCCTCGGTTGGTGCATGTACTGCTATTAGTGATATGTTGTACCATTTTCCACGCAACCGGATGGAGCATATTCTCTCATTTATGGGTTTAAAGGAGATTAGTTCACTCATCAGTTATTCCTTTATAACAAAACCTGTTCCTAACTCATCTGTGTCCTCTTTCACACTATATAGTACTACCGATTTACTGATCTTAGTGTTGCCAGAATTGAGCCATCTGATTTCCTGTACTGCTGTTATGTCCATTCTATATTTTTCCAAAACTTCAACAGCCAATTGGGCTGCACCTGGTCTATACTAGCTCAATACGTTCCAAGTACCTATATTCCAATCCATATTCCGTTGCCGTTGTCGTTTCCGTTGATCAGTCCATTTCCGAGGCTCCTGTTGAGGTTTCAAAACAAGTGGGTTTTTACGAGATAAGGTTGTTGGCCTTATGCTCAACCCTTCTCCTTTATCCAGGCTTGGGACTGGCAACATGGTCGTAGGGCTACTCAATCCACCCTACCACTACATGCAGGCGGAGTAATGTACAATACTTATATTATAATACAATATTAACTTGAAATAAGTAAAGATGAGGGTCGTGAGTTCAGCAGTTTCCTTTGAGTATGGTAAGCAGCCATAAAGAAATAATATAAAGAAAGGTCCTACCTGCTCATATGCTGCAAAGTTCAGCTTTGAAGTGTTCTCGGTTTATTGAATGGATGTAGAGCTACGTATACCACGATAAGGCAAGCCCTCAAAACTACAGCTAGTGTTAATCACAAGTTTTCACTTTCTGGCAAGCAAAAGCAGTATAAAAAATAAGCAACAGGAAATCATGCAGTGAGAAACAGCAAGCAAGAAACAGATAAAGAAGGAGAAGGCTTAAAATCGAAAATAGGATTAATTTACTTTTAATAAATACTGAAATACATACCTTTGATATTGTCTATAAGGTTTTGTTCATAAATCTAATTTAGATTCTCCCAAAAATATCCTCTAACTACAAGAGTATGTCATCCCGACATAATAAAAGAATGAATCTAAATTCAATATTGTTAAGGATGGATCAAATTATCCTGCGATGGCCGTAAGTTTTCAAAACATCACAAATCCAACCTTTTTCCATTAAAACCAGTAAAAGAGTGAATCGTCAGTAGCCAATGCACTGAACTGAATAAATATACTGGAACGCGCACGTGAAGGTCGAATGTCTTTCAAATTTGAAGCCACTTTTATTATATTTTCTCTTTCTAATTTGTTTTGATTAATTGCGTTTCGCGAAATTATTCTTCTTAAGTTATGTTTATTTGGCGTATTGTTGATTACAAACATACGTGATGACAATAATTCCTTCCTGACAGTCTAGATATTTCAAATAATTTCAATTAATAAGTTTATTTAAATTTATTCATTGCACACTTTTGGGAACTTTCTAATGGTGCAAACTTTTATCTAACAGCTCTAAATCGATTAAAATAATTACTCTGAATGAAAACAAATAAATAATAAGGAAAACATGTATTATAAAACTAAGGGTGCTCCCCTTATTACTCGTTTTCAATTTGTTTTAAATATCAAAGCATATTGAACGTTTTAAAAAATTGCTAGTTACCTTGTCTTACATCTTCGTACATATTTCTACCTAATAAAAAGGGATTTTAATGTATTTAGCATCATTAAAACTTTTTCTTTTAAGTTTAAAAATAATTATCACATTTCTGCTATTTAACTACACGAGTGTAACAAAGATAGCCTTCCCTTCATCCGCAGTTGTTCTTGTCTAACTACATGGCTTCATTTTTAGAATGTATCGTAGTTGTTCCAGTTTAGATTATTCATTTCAGTGAGCTAATACTGTATTTCAGATAAAAGAGAAAGAAGAATATTTGGCCTTTATCAAATTGTTTAGTTGGTCAGATCCATGGACAAATTTTGTCACCGAACATTTTTATCGATTATTATCTATTGAAATTCACTATCGTCTTCTCACAATTCCAGTAGCAGAGCTGAAGCCGATCTAAGATTTACTAATTTTATGTTGCTACCAGTGGCGGAGCCAGAATATTATTTATCATTTATTTTTAATTTTATATTTCAGGATTGATATTTGATTTCACTATCTTTAAAAGAGTTTTGCTGTATTTACAACGTATTAACACGTAACAATATAATAAAAATAATAACTTTATGTTGCCAAATAATTTTATACAAAATATCTATGAAGTATTATGCAAAATAAAAATGATTACCAAATAGGTTCAGAGTGAAACCTGTCTATGGTTACATTTTCATTCTTACACACGTATACAAGTGGAACAAATACGTAATTAGGAGACAAGCACAATTACATTAACAAAAAAGAGACAATTATAAACATTACACAATTAGCACTAAACTTTAGCATATGACATGGAACACATACTTCAGGAACAAGATTAAATCACAAGATCAATTATTTTATGAAAAAAGCCTCTACCACATGCAAGTATCCATCTATTTATTTCTTTTTTTAATCTGATGCTATTTCTTATGCATCGAATATTTTCAGGAACTTTATTATATATGTGAGGTACAAGGTAAGCGAAGCTTCTTTTTCCAACTTGCAATCATTCCATGTCACATAAATTGGCAGCATATAATTGAATGATACATAGAGCTTTTTCAGTTCAGTTTCTATGAACAAATGTAATTTTAATAGAGAAATTAATACAATTAAACAAATAGCAACATCCAACGGTTATCCATTACATATGATAAATAAATTAATTAATAAAAAAGAGGAATAAGTGGCGTTAGAACTAATATTTCCTGAACAATCTAACGAAATAAAAAATTATAAAACCATCACATATGCAGGTAATATTTCTAATAACATTTCAAATAAAACAATTTCTTTTAAAACGGAAAGTTATGTGAGTATAAAATTGTTAAATGTTAAAACAAAAATCTCCCCATTAAAGAAGTGCAATATGGGTGCAATAGGAAACGGGAAGATAGTATGAGTGAGAAAATGTACTGTTTAGTAAGAGTGTATAGGGCTCCGATACGGTTGGTTATAAACTTAAATGTCTAGAATGTAACGCTGTCTGTTTGGGTCAAACCCTTAGAAATTTTGAAATCAGATGCAGTAAACACTTATGAGCATACAGATTAAAACAACCAGATTAATCCCACTACGCAAAACATTTAATTGAAACCAAACATTCATTGACACCTGACACAAAAGTAGAAGTACTGCATGTTTGTGATAAGAAACAAGAACTGGATTTTCTTGATGAATTAGGAATAAGTAGACACTTAAGAAACTAACAATATCCACTTCTTAAGTGATAATTGTAAAGATCAGCTGATATAGTTTTCCTGGTTTTCTATATCATTGGGCTAATAATATCTAAGCTCTAATATTTTGTAATATCATACTTCTGTTTCCTATTAACAAATATTAAGTCAATCACAAGGTAGGTCTAGCCAAAAGTAATTATTAAACATCAGGTAGGCATCAAATTAAATGTAACTTTTCAATATATTGTGGAATCATCTAGAAACTGTAAGTTTCATTCAAAACAATAGTTAAAAATGCGGTAATACTGAAAAGTCGTGGATTTTATTGTTACATAAGAAGTAAAATTGAAAAATACATTGATTTTACAGTTCAATTAGCATTAAATTTGAAGAAATCGCGAATTTTGGTGTTTTATAAGCAGTAAAAGTGATGTTATGTTGGATTTTACAGTTTCAAAAGCAGATAAACTGATAAAATTATAGATTTTGTAGTTTAACAAGCAGTTAAATTAAAGAAATAGTATATTTTTCCGTTTAGTAAACAATAAAATTGAAGAAGACATGGAGTTTCTTGTTTAATAAGCAGTAAAACTGAAGAAATCTTAGATTTTTCAGTTAAAACAGTAAAACAGGATATTCAGGTTCTTTAGTAAGCAGTAAAATTCAAGAAAACGTGGATTTTGCTGTTTTATAATCAGTAGAACTTAATGAATGTTTTTGTAGTTTAATAAGCGGTTAAATTGAAGAAAACGTGAATTTTGCTGTTTAATAAGCAGTAAAACTGATGAAACCATGGATTTTGCAGTAAAAGCAGTAAAACTGAAGATATTCAGGATTTTGTACTTTAATAAGCAGTAAAACTGAAGAAATCGTGGATTTTGCTCTTAAATATTAAGCAAAATTGAAGAAAACGTGGGTTTTGTTGTTTGATAAACAATTGAACCGAATGAATAATATGAGATTTGTTGCTTAATAAGCAGTAAAACTGAAGAAATTATATAATAATAATAATAACTTTATTAAAAAATATGGCTTTACAAGAACACTACGTGAAGTGAATAAAGTAGTGTGTTAAATGAAACTCACGGTTTGTAGTTAATTCCACAATATAATAAAAGTTATTGTAAATTCTAAAAAATTGATAATTGTTTCGATAAATCAATATCATCGTCAGAATGACAGAAGTTACATTTCATTTGATGCCTACCTGATGTTTAGTAGTTATTTTTGGCTAAACCAAGAAGTGACCTAACTTGTGATTAACTTAATATATGTTAATAGAAAAAAGAAGAAGATGTTATATTACAAATATTGAAGCTTAGATATTATTAGCCCTATGGTGATATCCTGGATATCATTTTTCCAATTAAGATCAGTATAACTGTGCAATTATATTGTGGAATTAACTAGAAACCGTGAGTTTCATTTAAAACACTAATATGAGCAGATTCCACGAAGTAAGGGTCGAGACAGTTAATTTCATGAATAAAGTAGGTTGGCGAAAAGTGTTATTACACTTGTTTCGCAAAAAATACACTTGAATCATATACAATGGTCACATGCAACAAAATTAGTTATAAACTATTTAAATTCAATATAAATAAAAACACTATAAATTATATGTATAAAATTGAATCAACGGCACAAGAAATTTTAAATCATTATTAGGCCTAAATACAGTAGAAACTAAGCATATAATCCATTGGAGTGAAGTCAATACAATAATGTTATAAACTACAAACAACGAACGAACTACAGTACTAAGTATCATAAAATAAAATGGTATAAAAATAATATTCATTTATCATTTTAGGACATATAATACTACAGATAAATTTGGAATGTTAGTCGGTTACAACAACAATTTTGATATGGGTAAAAGTGGGAAAGATAAAATATATATAAAATGTAATAAAATAACGATATTTCTTGACGCGTATTCATATTTAACACACACGGAAATGGGATAGATATAAAAAATGTATACGAAATATAACGAGGAAGCTTCTTGGTCAATATTGATTGATCATAATAATCATTCTCAAAAGACTCGAACTTTAGATCTCTTCATGAACATTTTCAGCTGTTTTTTGAATTGGAATGAGTTGGGTATAGAGCGAATTGTTTCAGGTAGAGAATTGAACATTTTTGGAGCGTTGTAAGAAAAACTAGTTTTCAGCAGTGATTTTGTTATTTGTGGTATTACATAGTTATTTCGTTGTCTAGTATTATAGGTATGTTCTGATAAGTTTGACGAGTGTTTTGTTGTATAGTACTTCATGTTGACATTGTAGTAATAGAGTTGTTTAAGGTCGAGTACCTCTGATTCTTGAAATAGAAGATCACTTGGATATCTTGAGTTTTTACTTAGAATAATTTTCAGGAATCGTCGTTGTAGAACTTCAAGGGGTCGGATGTGGGATTTTAGTGCACCTCCACATGCTAATAAACCGTATCGAAACTGACTTTCAACGAGTGCATGATATAGTGTGAGCAAATGATGAACAGGAAGGATTTTTTTCATGTATCTTAATTTATAAAGGATACATTGTAGTTTTTTGGCTACGTAGTTGATGTGTATGTCCCATTTCATGTGCCAGTCTATTATGACTCCTAAGTACTTTATGTTACTTTCGGCTGTAATTGTAAGATTGTTTCTACCATCGAGGATGTTGAGCTGAGTACAGTGAGGAAGATTTGTTTTTTTTTATATTGGAATGTAACTAAATGTTTGAATGCTCTAGGCCAGATACCAGTTTCTATGCATTTGTTGAAGATGTAAGTTAATGGTTCAGTTATTAATGACGCGATAACTGAGCGTTTCCGTCTGATACTACGGCTTTGTGGTTTTTCAACTCTTGAATAATGCTGTTTACTTCAAGTGTGTGAGTAGGAGTAAAATTGAGTTTGGAAGGGAGGGTCTATTGATTTTGTAGTTAGGATCTGGGTTTATATTTTGAGCAAGTCCATTGAATGAGGTATTGAATTCGTTTGCGATGTCATTAGGATTTGTTAATAACTCTCCTAGTTCATTTTCAATATTATCAATAGAGATCTTCGATTTTTTGGTGTTACTTCTTCCTTCTTGAACCACATTCCATAAATCTTTTGTGATTGATTTTTTTAGTTCGATTTTGTTATTATAGTTTTTTCAATTAGAGTCGACAATTTGTTTCTATATTTTTTGTATTGTGGTTTTAGTTCGTTGCCATTTGGGTTTCTTCTCAAAAGTTGAGTCATTTTATTTTTTGTGGTAGTTGAGGTAAGTAAAGCATTTGTCATCCAAGGGGCGATCCTCGTGTTTTTGATTTTACATTTTTTTGTATATGTACAGTCGTCTTTATATTTTTGAAGTGTTTCAATGAAAGTATTTGTTGCATAGTTAGGATCTGGATTAAAGTATAAGAAATCCCAAGATTTTTGTCTGATAGTATTTCTAAGTTTTGTTTCATCTATGTATTTCACTATTCCTCGTTCCTTTGGGCATTTGGTCTTTTCCAGTACTATCTGTAGTATTGTTGAGAAATGATCTGTAATGTCAGTTTGCAATACTAGGGGCAGTATTCGATCGAGTACGTTGAATTTGAATTTTAAAAATTTGTGGTCAATGCATGAACTACGTTCACCCTGTATTCTTGTTGGATTAATAATCGTCGAAATGTAACCGAATTCGTGAAGTGTGTTGGTATAGTCTGTATTATATTCTTTATCCTCTAGTAGGTCGATATTCAAATCACCAATGAAAATGTTATAACTTTCTGGTTGGAATGCTAAACTCTCAAAGTAATGTTGAAGACTGAGATTGCTTTTTGGGGATCTATATATAGCATTGATAAGGAAGTTATTCTTGTCATTGAGAATTATTTTAATCTGCAACATGTTGGTTTCATTCAAAGGTATGATTGAGTATGTATAATTATACACTGATTTCATGTATACAACAACTCCATCGTTTTGATTGAAATCCCCCTCGTTATATAACTTGTTGTAACCCTCTAAATTATATAGGTCCGAATTTCCTATTGCCCATGTTCCTGACAAGACAATACAATCGAATCCGATATGTAAGTTTTCTAAGAGAATTTTAAATTCGTCTAGGTTTTTAATAATGCTTCGTACTATGTTATTATGGATAATTTTAAAATTTTCACAATCTTTGTTAATTTCTAAAATATCTTTGCATTTTTGTATGTGTTCCAAAGATTAATTTTCTATTATATCGATGTCGAAGTCTCTAATATTTTGATCTATTTGTTATTGTTTTACTCCTGACATTTTGATGTATTACTTTGAGGTTGTCTTTTTTTATAGTTTGTTATGAATTTAATGATATACAGAAAGAACAGAAAGAAAATAAATAAATTCAAACTTTAATGAGTATGAACATATCTCAATCTCCATATACTTGACCTTATTCTAAATGACGCACCATCAAGTTTCCATTCCTAGTGATATTAAGATCGAATTCCTGAGCTTAAACTCTTAATTCTGTCTTTTTGTTGAGGAGGACCAGATGTCTTCGTTGCCTTCTTATCACTTTCAGATTTCGACGGAGTAATGTTATTTTCTTTTTCTTTCGGTGTTAAATATTGTCCGATATTTTCTTCAGTTGGATTATTGGCTGTTTCTGATTGAAATACAGGATGGACGCTTCGTGAAATTGGGGTCGACGGAGCACTGTTTGGTCTTCTTCCTGTAGTATCGGTATTCTCGTTTTCGTTATTCTCGTTTTCTTCAAGTTCCTCAACGGTGTAAGCTCTGTTGTTGATATACAACCTGTTTCCCTTTATATACGAGTTATCAGAGTTATGTTGTCTGGCTCTATTCAAGTGGTGTCTTAGTATTCTATTCTCGTAGAGTTGCTTATATGTTAGATCGTTTGAGATTCCAACACTGGTACCTTTTAACTTTTTGCAGTTTTTAATAACTTCAAGCTTCCTCAAATATGATATAAACTCAACTTTAACGGGGTTTTTATTCATATTTCCTAATCTGTACAAATTATTTAAATCGGATACCTGGACATCAACGTCCAATAATTTTTTGAGTACTCTGCAGACGGCTGGTGCAGATACTTCCTGAGAGTCTCTTAGCCCAAATATAACAATATTATTTTTCTTATAAGTTACTTCCAATGCTTCGATTTTATTATGTAGAATTTTATTTTCAATTTCTACGTTATTTATTCGATAGTTGAGTTCTTCTATTTTCAATAATAGTTTGGCTTCAGATGCTATTTATTAAGGGATAAAACTGATAAATCAGTGAATTTTGCAGTAAAACTGAAGAAATCGTGGATTTTCCTGTTTAATAAGCAGTAAAATTGAAGAAGACGTGAGGTTTGCTATTTTCTAAGCAGTAAAACTTATGAAATGATGGATTTTGCAGTTTAATAAGCACTAAATTTGAAGAATTCATGTATTTAGAGTTCAATTACCAGTAAAACTGAAGAAATCATAGATTTTATAGTTTAATAAGTAGTAAAGAAATTATTGATTTTTCATTTTATAAGTAGTGAAGCTGAACAAATAATGTATTTTGCAGTTTAATGAGCAATAAATCTAATGATATTATGGATTATATAGTCAAATAAAGAGTCAAACTGGAGAAAATGGATTTTTCCGTTTAAGATGCAATTGAATTAAAGAACTTATGGATTCTGCAGTTTAACAAGCAGCTATTATCTTTCAGTCCCCCGTACGTCCGTCGTTATTCTACATTAATAACATAAATAAAAAAACAAGACATTTTAATAGGAAGGCCAAACTGTACCCTGCGGGATACTGTCCGCATCCCACCAAGGGTTGACGCACTTTCCGATATTTTTCCGCTGTTTTATGTGACATGATTATTATACTACGAGCGCAGGTGGCTACCAGCCAACTACATCGCGCCACAGACCCATACGTGGGGATGTATCCGAATAAAGATATATTTGCGATGAGGGGAAAACTTTAGGGCAATGGATTTTCCATGGAAAATATATCGAAATAAAATCGTTATTCAATGCAGAAAATATAAAGAACAGTTTCAATTGTTAGCATAAACAAAACTGGAAACTTGGCAAAAAATAAATTTGTCTGTTGGTATAGTTCGTTCCAAGACATTTCATCTTAAAGTGAAGGCATTTTTTTCTTTTTTTCTACCTCTCCTTTGTACCCATAGGGTACTGCAATTAGATGTCACATTCCTTGGACCCCTCCCGCTCTACTACAATTAAGAAAGTACTAGTTGGTTAAAACAAAATTTTGGAAAGGTGGTAAGTCATTTTTCGGTAGGAAAGATTTTTAAAAGCAACTACTATAAAGAGTTTTTCCTACGATCACTACCCAAAGTAGGCTTTTGCACACTCAAATCTAACCGCAAAGTTGATTTTTTCCGTGATCTGTCATAATTTGACATTATTTTCGCTTTATAACGTATTTTTCCGCTCGCTTGTTTTGATTTACAATAAACTAAAGAAAGGTAGTAAATAATAGATATATTAAAACAAAATGTAGGGGTCACAATATTCGATGCTTCGAAGCATTTTGCATGTAAATAGTAATATTAACCTCAGTAAATACACTAAACTGATTGCATTTTTGAAGTTAGAAGCAGTGGGTTACAAAGCAAAGAAATCACAAACATTATCAAAGGAACAAGTAGAGAGCTTTATTAGATTTGCATCTGACGATGAAGATTTGCTGAGAAAGGTACAAACGTTTTACTTTTTATTTTATTCTGATACAGAATTTCTCAGAATATTGTTTTTATGTGATTTTAATCATGGTTATCATGGGTATCACTTGTGCATTCCGTAGGGATGAATTAATCAAAATTAAAATATATAGATGATGGATAATCCTTTCTAGTGGTCCGAATCCCCGATTCGAAAACGAATCAAAGTCGTACTAATTTATTTAAAACACTAAACTAATCACTAATACTTAATTTATATATACTCAGTATATTCACTTAAACTAATTTATATGAACACTTAACTAATTTATATTTACTGTTTGCTATTTCGGTGTATTTATTTCACGAGATCACTTTTATCAACTAACTCTTTCGCTGATCGGTCCTTATTTATATTAAAGCCATTTTTACTAGTAAATTCTAGGCTGCGGCTTACACACGCAAATAATTTTTCTCGCCATTTCTAGATAAGTCTGTTTACATAAGATAGTCGTGAACTCGTAAACAGTTTTTTTATAACTGCGTATCCGCCAAAATTTTAACTTCTATACCTGGCTTAGACAGAGTCGGTTTTAGGGACTATACAAGTATGCTGTTTCGTAACATTACCCCCTCCTTAAATGGAAGTTCCTCCTGGAACTTTTGTGTAGCCGAGACTGGATGTTTGAATTGGCAACTGGCCCCTTTTCTACACTTTCCGATCTTATGGAAATAGCAGGGCACCGTCTTCATCGGATACTGATAACGGGGGTTGTAGCTGCAAATTAATATCTGGACACCGGTGTCTCTAAAGATAACTTCTACCATGTTCCTGATAACTCGCCAATCCAACTGGTTACTCGCTATCTTAGGCATAGCCAGTTTCTTCACGCTGGATTCTAACACATGGTCTCGGAGGTTACGAAGTGCTTCCCACACATCGCGGTAGGTAGATCGATCTTTAAATTCATCTTTAGTTACCACGTAGAAGACGTACCGCGAATTATGTTTCAGTTTCAGTGTCTTGCCAGAGGCTGGAATCTGGTCTTCAAGTTTTTCTAATTGCCCGAACTTCTTTCGAAAGACGGTTGCCAACCCTCGTGCGTTCTTGATACGGGCGGGGATGTTGTATGCCAGTGAATAATCTCCTTCGAATGGCGCTAGTCGGTTTTGGTGAACTACTTTTGGTTTTCCGTTGGGGATCTTGCTTATGCGATATAAAACATCATTGATCCTTTTCTTGATTAAGTATGGACCTTCCCAGGATTTCTGTAATTTTGGAGAAAATCCTTTTCTCCTCGTCGGGTTGTGTAACCATACTTTGTCCCCTTCTTTAAAACCGCCTTCTGTGGCCCGCATGTCGTACCGACTTTTCATTCTGTCGCTGGCAACTTGAAGATTTGTTCGAACTAATTCATGAATATCATCCAGCCTTCTTCTCAATTGGATTGCGTAGTCTTCGCCTGCTAGATCTTCTCCAGGCCGGCAGCCAAATTCCAGGTCACAAGGAAGCCTCATTTCACGTCCAAACAGGATTTTCGCCGGTGTTTCACCCGTGGACTCATTGACAGCAGATCGATAAGCCAATGCGAATAGGGAAAGATACTAGTCCCAATCTCTCTGATGGCTGGATACTACTTTGGACAGGTATTTTCCAATAGTCCTGTTCATTCTCTCGACCATTCCATCTGACTGTGGATGTAATGCTGTTGTCCTGGTCTTCTTCATTCCCAGCTTCTCGCAAATCTCCTGGAATAGATGGCTTTCAAAATTTCTTCCCTGGTCACTGTGGACTTCCAATGGCACTCCATATCGGCTGATAAATTCTTTCACCAATACATCTGCTACAGTTGTGGCCTCTTGGTTGGGAATAGCGTAAATTTCCACCCATTTTGTGAAATAAACCATTACAACCAGTATGTACTTGCTACCATTTTCTGTCGTCGGAAATGGTCCAGCGATATCTAAAGCAATCCTTTCGAAAGGGCTTCCAACATTGTACTGTTTCATGGGTGCCTTTCTCTTGCGATGTGGTCCATTACTCGTAGCACAAGTCGTACATTTCTTACACCAGTCCTTCACATCTTCGGATCTGTTTATCCAATAAAACCTTTCACGGACTCGCTGAAGGGTTTTCTTCACTCCCAGATGACCTCCCGATGGATTGTCGTGTAACTTTTTCAGTACCTAAGCTACTCTTGTTCTCGGGATAACTAGCTGTCTCCTCATCTCAGAACCATCATCGTTTTCAAGGACTCGTATCAACAGCCCTTCTTCCAGGACAAGGGAGTCCCACTGAGCCCAATATGCCTTGAGTGTCGGTGAAAATCTTGACACTTCTTGCCAGGTAGGTCTCCGATTTTCTTCCTTCCATTGCCGAATCATCTTCAGGTGAGGATCATTCTCTTGATCTTCTCTGATCCTGGTGGGTGACCATTCCTCGTTGACTACTGTAATTCTTGAAACTGCAACTTCCTTAGATTTCGACTGGTTGCATTGTGAATAGTCTACATAGCATGACCGTCTAGGCAAGGAGTTGGCTTTTTGGTGATTCACATTAGCTGGATGTTCACCCCTGTCTGATTTCCCCTGTGTCTGGAGTTCTTGGGTTTCAGGAGTCTTGGGGAGCTTAGACGGACTGCGTACGTGCTCTAGCTCTCCACACTTCCGGCATTTGATCTTCTTCGGCGTCTTGTCTGCCATACCTTTCAACAAGTTGACGATCTGATCAAGTTTGTCATCGTTATCTTCTTCCTGCATGGTTCTACCTTTGTTGTACCGCGAGCTTTTCTTGGCTGCTTTGCATTTAAGAGGTTCTTGGTTTACAGGAGTCGTAGGACGCTTACACGAACTGCGTGCATGCTCTAGCTCGCCACAATTACAGCACCTGATATTCTTCGGCTTCTTGTCTACCATACCTTTCAACAAGTTGACGATCTGGTCAAGTCTGTCATCGTCACCTTCTTCCTGTATGGTCCTATCTTTGTTGTATCCCGAAGCCATCGTGGCTGCTTCATATTCAAGAGCCGCAGTCAATGCATCGGCCAATGTTTTAGGATGGGCTAGCCGAAGCGTCTTCTCCATATCGTGGTCACACAAGCCGTCAATAAAGGCCTGGATGCCTAAACATTCCATCATGTTCTCTGGTGCTGATGGATAAGCAAATCGAACTAGTCGGGCAATATCCATTTCATACTCTTGAAGGGGTTCGTCACGTTTCCGCCTTCGGTTCTTCAGCTGGAATCTGTACAACTGTTCTAGATGTTCATGACCATAACGCATGTCCAACCTCTTCTTCAGCTGCTCGAAGTCATCCGTTTCTTCCAAAGGTATCGTCTGGAGTACATCTAGGGCATCTCCGCGAAGCGCGATTATTAAGTTCACTGCCTTCTCTCTATCGGACCAATTATTCACTCTAGCGGCTGCCTCAAATTGTTTCACATAATTGGTCCACGGCCTTTTTCCATCGAACGTTGGGGCCTTGACTCGGGTAAAAATGCCAATGTCTTCAAACTTACGTAGTGTTTCTGGCTTGCAAGGTTTCGTTTGCTCGGTCTTCTTTTCATCCTCTAGCGTGCCTCGCGTTCTTGAATCGGCAATCTTTTCCTCTAACTCCTTGATTTTCTCGTCTATCGTTGTAATCTTATTCTCGATTTTCTCGTCAATCGTTGACATTTTATTCTCGATTTCAGATTTTAGAGACGAAATTTCATTTTCAACGTCAGCGGCAATGTCGTTTTTCATTAATAAGATGTCGGCGGATATATCGTTCTTCAAAGTAGAAATCTTCTCGTCCATATTAACAGAAATGTTGATCTTCATAGCAGAAATATCGTTCTTCATAGCCGAAACATCGCTTTTCACATTCGTAGAAATCTTCTTATCGTTCTTCATAGCAGAAATATCGTTCTTTACATTAGTTGAGATCTTCTCTTCCATGGCAGAAATATCGTTTTTCACATTCGATGAAACTTTCTCTTCCATGCCAGAAATATCGTTTTTCACATTCGATGAAATCTCCTCTTGCATGGCAGAAATCTTCTCGTTCATGTTAGCAGAAATTGACGAGATTAAGGTGGAAGCCTCGTCATTAAATAAAACTGTTTCTGGATCAAAGCCGTCATTTTCCAGTGCCACTTTAAGTCTTTCTACTAATTCACTTTTCTTACCGGACGTTTCCAACTCACGATCTTCCAATTCCGCTCGTAATTCCGCCACTTTCAGGTCCCTTAATCTCTTGGCCATTTTTACGTAGATATTTATTTATATCACTTAACTAATTTATATTTACTGTTTGCTATTTCGGTGTATTTATTTCACGAGATCACTTTTATCAACTAACCTCTTCCGCTGATCGGTCCTCATTTATATTAAAGCCATTTTTACTAGTAAATTCTGGGCTGCGGCTTACACACGCAAATAATTTCTCTCGCCATTTCTAGATAAGTCTGTTTACATAAGATAGTCGTGAACTCGTAAACAGTTTTTTTATAACTGCGTATCCGCCAAAATTTTAACTTCTATACCTGGCTTAGACAGAGTCGGTTTTAGGGACTATACCAGTGTGCTGTTTCGTAACAATATATTAGCACAGTTTATCAGATTATTAAGAATTTTATACAAAAACATTAACATTTCATATTTACGTCTTATTTCTAAGGATCTGATATTGAATTCTGTTCTAAGGTAAGATGTCCTTATTGAATGGTTATCAGCACGAACTCGAAATTTTTTATAATATAGGTAACGCAAAAACTTGTTTTGTATTTTTTCAATTTGTAGTAAATGTGTATGGAATTCGCCTTGCCATATAATAGAGGCAAATTTCAATTTGGGTCTCACTAATGCGTAGTATAACATTTTAATTACATTGATTTTTGTGAAGTTTGATGTTTGACGTATAATAAAACCTAGTACCCGATTGGCTGAGTTTACAATATTTTTTACATGCTGAACAAATGAGAGTCTGTCGTCATATGTTATTCCAAAATCTTTTATTTCTGATTTACGCTTTAAAGATATATTGTTAATTTTATAATCAAATTTAATAATATTTTGTGGTCTAGAAATACTCATAATGGAACATTTTTTTAAATTGAAAGGTAATTTGCTAGTTGTGCTCCATTCTGTTACATTATCAATATCCTTCTGTAATTTAACACAATCAATAATTGAAAAAATTTGTTTAAAAACTTTGAAATAATCCGCGAACATCAAACCTTCTGAATATTCGAGCACCAATGGTAGATCGTTAATAAAAATAAGAAAAAGTAATGGACCCAAATTAGATCCCTGCAGGACTCCAGAGGGCACCGCGATTTGACTGGAAGTACCACCATTATAACGAACTGTAAAAGTTCTATTCATTAGATAAGAACCAAATAAGCGCAAAAGATTCTATGACAAGCCCAAGTTATTTAATTTTTCCAATAATATATCATGATGCACCTTATCGAAGGCTCTACTAAAATCTGTATAGACTGTATCCAGTTGCAACTTCCTTTCTAACGTCTCCCATCCCGTGTTCATAAACAAAAATATATTTGAATGATTTTTTTCTTACAAATCCATGTTGCTGTTCCGCCAAATGCTTCTCAAAGTGATTATGAATATTTTTATATACAATCTGCTCAAAAATCTTAGACGGAGCGCACATTCTGGATATAGGGCCATAATTTTCTATTTCACTTTTAGTGCCTGATTTAAAAATAGGTACACAAATGGTACTTTCCCATTTATCAGGAAATATTGAAGTTTTAATTATTAAATTGAATATATGTAACAAAGGCTTTTTAATCCAATTAGAACAACCCTTAACAAGGAAAGGAGGAATTCCAACAATTCCTGCAGCCTTTTTTGTTTCAAATTTGATAAATATGTTATTGCTACAATTAAAAATATGTTTATATAATAAATTTAACCAAACACTCTAACCACGTTAAATTTCTATGTACCTGTTTAAATCGATGAAACAATATATTTTAATTTACATATTGAAAAGATTCAAAAACAAATATTTCTTATTGATATAATCTTTAAAATAAAAACTATCCCCCTCAGAAATATTTACAGTATTTGTATTTTGCATTAAATTATTCACAATTTTCGTATTTAATAACAATATTGGGAACTGCCAATTGGTATTAATGATATAAAATCACCTAAGTACATAAAATGCTACAAAACAATAATAAATACAATTACATATTTTTCAACAATATATTTTTGAAAAATAAAATTTACACAAAACTGTTCATAATTTCATTTCTTAAAATTACTGCACTTTCTTCTATGTTATCTGCATCAACAAATTGATTGTCCATGTCAAAAAGCTGATTATTATCTTCATTCAACTGTTCAACAGCATAATCATTTTCATTCTGGCGTAAAATAAAATTGTGTGATATCGCCGATGCAAACACATGGTATTTAGCATATGACAATTTATTTACATACAGGTACTTTAATCTTCTGAACATCCCTTTTAAACGACCATAGCACTGCTCAATAGTGACTGTTGAACTCCTTAATCTTTGATTGAATAATTTCTGTCGCCTTATGAGACTCCCATTGTCTTTAAGGAACCATCATGAACATATCTAAAGGATAGGCACTGTCACATAATAAATATGAATTATTAGGTAGCATTTCATGTGTATTAGCAACAATATTTTCATAAATAGGAGAATTTTTCCACATCCTTGCATCATGTACTGAACCTGGCTATTCATAACATATATCAATAATGTTTAAAATTGCATATGCCTTGGAGGAGCATTGAATGATATACTTTCCGATTATAATATGAGTTATCACTAGACGGTCCTAGAATTTCAATATGCGTACCATCTACACAACAAAATACATTTGGAAAGCTACTTGCACCTCTTAGCTTGTTGAATGCTTGTATAGTTTTTATTGCTTCTTCATTTCTTAGCCATACTATGGAATGTTTCGTTTTCTGTGAAATCAGTTGGCACATCTTTAAAACTAGTCCATGTGTATGACCTTTGCTGAAGCCAAACATGCATCTATAACTCTCCTGATTGGCCAAACACCAAAGAGTTAATAGCATTGCATCCAAAACAGGAACAGGTGGTCTTCCAGGACATACCACAGATTTCTCTATCTGCAACTCTGTAATAAACATCTACAAGAATACAAAACCAATTAAGCTATAGGTAATCGTAGTAAAATTCAAAACATTTAACTTACTTCAACAGATTCTATAGATATTCTAAAATACATTCGAAAATCGTTCAGATCATAATTTTGTACCACATTTAGTACATATCCCTCATTTTTCTTGTGACATTCCCTTACAATTCTTAATTCTTCTGAATCTGCTGTTACTGCTTAAAGAATTTATTTTATTAATTAAAATTGCCTCCATCTCGACTTATCACTACACAAAAAAACACGCAGTAGTATTCTAACCTTAAATCCATCGGAAACATCACTTTTTAAGTTCGATGAAACTGATAAATAGTTTGATTAAATTAGACTGAAATTACGAACGCATAAGCTGAATTTGTACGATGAACCATCGGCAATTTACGAACGATTTTATGGAATTGTACTTAAAACGCATTGCTGAATTTAGGAACTCGCCTAATATAAACGTTACACATTTATTTGATTTTTTAAATAAAATTGAATTATATAATCGCTGTTTTTACACTAGGAGTGGTTTGAATTTAAGTAGGCAATTCTGTAGATTCCTGATTGGTCAGATTACAGATGGTTTTATACAGCACTTTTTACTTTTGACATATTATGACCGAATAATTGTGTAAATTGTAAACAAACTTTTATTTAAGCAAATAGAGGATGATTATTTGTTAAAAAAAGAGTTTTTTCATATATGTTTGCGATCTATTTATATTATATCATTAACAGAATTATTTCTATAATACATCTTCACATAGATATCTGGTAATTTATCCCAAAAATCGAACGTTATGCATACCTATATATTGATCGCATACAATACAAAAATAAACAATTGACAAATCATTGATAAATAAACGTTAGCATATTTTATTTATTAATACTTTTAATATATAATTTATTCAAATTTACCTTTGGGACCATTTAATATAATAATTTGCTAGCTAGAACAACGCTTTTATAATTTGTTTCAAGGTTAAAGTCAATTGTCATATAAAAATATATACTACATACAATAACCAATTGTATCACACTAAAAATTACTAAAAAAGTGTTCAAAGAGACTTCATTGTGACACTGTAAACAATGTTATAATGAAGTCTCTTTTATACGCGAATTATAAAAAAAATACTTTTTAATTTCTTCTACTGGTGTTCGGTAACAAACATGTCTGTAAATATATGTAATTTTATTGCTTTTACATTAAAGCTGTAGCCATTCTTCTCGAATAAGAAAATAATAAGGAATATGATAGTAGTCGTGAGCGGCAGCACATCGTAACTCATACAATTCCGCGGGGAGCGCGAGGAGAGGCGTGGTTTATTAATCGATGCGAATGCGACGAGATGTGTGTATATATATGTGTGTCTGTGAGAGAGTATACCTATTAGTCCAATATTGATTAACGTTGCCATTGCTTAGCTAATAGCCAGTGGGCTCACGATTAAAGGAAAAAATTATTAAGTACCGTTGATCCCGCAGTTCAACACGAATTTTGACTTCGATAAGAGAACATAAAATTTTGATAGATTTATCGATAGTTAGACAAAAAATATATATACGATCTGAAAAGTTTGCTTTTGTATCCTGGAGTACGGTCAAACAATATTTTATAAAATCCATGATTTAAATTTTTATTTATAAATATATTTTTTATCTTGCACTGTGAAAAAGTTAAATTTTACCGGCGTTAAGGTACGGACACAAAGAAAACAGGTTGCCTGCTTGCTGGTAACAAGCGCTTATGAGCGCCAATAATTTAATTCACGTTTAAATGCACCCGCACACAAACAAAGCAGGTCGGTGCTTGTTGCCAGTGCGGATCGGCGCCGACTTTTTACCGGAATGAATTTGTAGTTCTTGGTCGCTTGCTTTCGGAGCTGGACGTGCGATAATGGATGTCGAATTACAGATTTTTGCGATTTTTCAAAGAAATGCATTGTGGGACAAACGACTTAAATCCCACAGCAACAGGAATATAGTGCAGAAATTATGGATGAAAATTTCTAATGAAATGGAAATTGAAGGTGAGTGTACTTTATTACAATTTTTCATCAAATCATAATAATAACTAGTATTATGTATATTATGTATACATCTTTGGCAGAACCAGAGTCTCCAAACGACCAGCTAAATATTTAGGATTTTCCAATATCTTAGCCGCCTTCACTAAATTTAGTACTTTTCTATTTTTTGTTTCAATGTATGACTTTGGTTAAATAGAAATAATGTTTTCACTTGTTTAATAAATATTTTTGAAAAAAATTCAATTTTCTTACCTAATGGTAACCATGAGTCTTTCTTCTTGAAGGATGGGCTGCTTGTGCCAACTACACCACGTTTTGGTTAGCCGCATTTTCATTTTTTCCAAGATGTAGGTGAATAACCCAAAAGCCATTCTCATATACTGAAAAAAGCGTTGTTCGTGTTGCTTCAATGATTGGAATAAATGGTGATATTCACCATAAAGTTTTCGTTCACGATTTACTGGATGTATGCCTTGCTTTGTGCGTTGCATAACAAATGTATTTTCCGTTAATAACAACTCTTCATCTGAAGATGAATCAGACATCTTTGTACTGTGGAAGTCGCTTTTACACTGGCCGAAAACCGGCGTTCATTGTGTACTAATGAGATGACTTGTAAGCGCTGATTTTCGGCGCCGAAACTAGGCGTTGATTAACCTGCTTTCTTTGTGTCCGTACCCTAACGTAGAGGAGAAAGTTACCTTTTCTACGGCTAGCCGAAAAAATACATTTTACATTTTCACGCTAGATGGCGACACAATTGACATAAGCTACATATTCTGTAGAAACAAAAATGAATCACTGAAAATAAACAACGCCATTAAACGTCAGTATAAAAATAAATTCTTAGCAGTTGTCAATGTCTGCAAATTCATTAAATTATAAGTTGTCGCATTTGATGTTTGTTTGAAGTTAACATGTCAGTTAACCAGGGTAGCGGAAAGCCACGTTGAAGATTGTTTAAATAATAAAGTAAATGTCACTAACGATATGGCCCGGATCTTCTTCTATGACTAACACAGCCAGCCCCCTCCCATTTATTGAAACAAACAGAATAAAATCATAACAAAATAAATTAAAATAAATTCTTATTCACACCCATTTTAAAGCATTAGCGGTTAACGAACCTTGGTTGGACTTCCATTTAGAACGTGATTGCAATTCCGAAATATATCATTTGGACCATTGAGCCCTAAATAACTGCTGCAGGCGCTGGACATATCGGAATCTGGATAGCCGATTCAGAGGTATTTGCGTCAAACCTTGATCAGGTAGTGAAGTAAGTGCGCATCCAATAAGGAAATGTGAATAGGTAAGAACTTGGAAATGTAACAATCTTAGACCTTGTTACCTAATGTAACAATTTTGTCCTTATTGTTTAGTTTTGTATTTCCTTTTTTTCTACAGCGTGCTGTCATCAGTCTAATAAATGGGTAGTTCCTATTTTCATTCTTATGGTGAAGCAGTGATTAACTCAGCCGATGTTGCTGTCTTATCCCACCGCTGTCACCACTGTAATAAAGAGCGCTTAACTCCGTTGGGTGAATCCAGTGACCGCTGTCCCCACTCTAATAGATCGTTTTGTTTATTCCCTGGTATAGGAAACGGTATTATTCCTTTGGTTTCTTTTTATTTATTGTACTGACTTGAGGGGTCCTTCTGTACACTCTTATCCTCTGTACACTCTTATCCTAGAAATATTTGCAGCGTGCTGTCACCAGTGCCTTACGGCACAAATTTTAGGGCCAGAAATCTCCCTGCGGGTAACCTCGGGGAGGTGTTTTCCTGGCACGAGCGGTCAAGGTCTCCGTGGGGCCTCTTGGGCTTATACAATGTGCCAAGCCTGAGTTCTAAGGTAGTGTTACCCAAAAAAGTGTGGGCATTACCCGGAAAAAAACTAAGGGCGTGAAATCTTGCTAGGTTGTATGTTATATTCGGAGAAGTAACTTTGACCTGATCACGGATCTAATTACTTAACCCATTAACGCCCAGTGATACCGTATGGTATCGACAAATCCGCGGTAACTATAGGGACAGGCTTTCCAACACAAATAGGAGGGGGTCAAATTTTATTCTCTATTTGGCTTAACCAAAGACCATCAGTTGTACGACAACGATCGCGGTAGAATCTGTGCGGACGTAGCAGCTGTGAACACGTGTTTTTACTGTGGAATTTTCCAACATCGACAAATCATGGACATTCGTTTTACGTAAGTGAATTTATTCCGTTGTCTAAACTTTTTTTTTAACGAAAGCAGTACAATATATTAGGATTGGTGTATACTTTGATAGGACATTATGTACTTTACTCATTTTTTAAAAGTAACATTGTATAGGGTGTCCAAAAGTCGGTGATACCAAATGGTATCACTGGGCGTTTCAACTACTATAAAATACGGTTTTATTTCAGAGGAGGACTAACTTTGTCCGAAGCTTTGGATATGGTTTTTGAAGACGAAAATATTGCTAATGAAGTAGATGAAATATTTATAGAGCCCCCTGAGAGTAACATAGAGACCGACGAAGACTCTGCAGATGAAGACGAAGGAGGTATGGTTCAAAACCTAACGGGAAGACAGCTACGGGCACCGGTGGAAATCAAACTAATAGACAATACTCGAATGGGTAACAATAGTGTCGAACCTATGACGGTAGCTGAGGAATATCTACCTTCAACCGCTGAGGTGATTCAGGAAGGATCTCAAAGTCAGACCGATCAGACAGAGCATGATGTACAACCCAACTACATTTGGATCAATGACCGTCTTGATAAAAAATTGGATTGCATTTGGACCGAAGGTGATTTAGAAACTGGACGGCACAGTTTTCCAGAGGCAAATTATTCCCAGTATGAGAGCTTGTCATGTGTCGATATATTTGAGATGTTTTTTGACAATGAGATTATCGAATATCTGGTAGAAGAGACTCAAAAATATGCAATTTTTTTAAATCAACCCGATCCAAAAATTTCAGCAGCCGAAATCAAATGTTTCCTGGGTATCCTAATTTTGAGCGGCTATAATACCCTTCCGTCTAAGCGTATGTATTGGGATTTAAAGGAAGATGCAAAAAACATATTGGTTAGTAACTCTATGAGGAGAAATCGCTTTATACAAATACAAAGATTTCTCCATTTCGCCGACAATACTAAAATGGATGTTTCAGATAAGGCGTGGAAGATTCGTCCATTGATGGATAAAATTAAAAAACGATTTTTAGATAATTTTGTGCCTGTTCAGAATCTTGACTTTGATGAGTCAATGATACGGTACTACGGCCGCCACGGCTGTAAACAATTCATCCGTGGCAAGCCAATTAGATTTGGCTACAAAATGTGGTCGTTGAACTCGACAGAGGGTTATCTGGTGAATTTTGACCTATACCAGGGCAAAAATCCTCGTGGAAATGAAAAATACGAGACACTCTTTGGGAAATCAGCATCCCCATTAGTACTGATGCTTGAAGAATTACGTCATCCAGATTTACGCTATAATATTCATGTCGATAATCTGTTTACAAGGTTTAACCTATTTGGTTATCTACGATTTTTAGGCTATGGTGCTGTAGGTACCATAAGAGAAAACCGTATACCGAAATCATGTCCATTACTCAATAAAAAGTCGTTTTCCAAAAAAAAGAGGGGCGAATATCGGCACGTCTTGGAAAAAAATTCTGGAATACTTTTAGTGAGATGGCTAGATAATTCTGTAGTTACCATGGCTTCCACCGATGCAGGAGTATCCCCATTGGGATCCGTCAAACGATTATCACAGGCCGGGAAAAAAACTATATTAGTAGATCGCCCATATTGCGTCGCCAAATATAATCAAAATATGGGCGGAACCGACCTCATGGATGAGTGTATTTCCAGTTATCGGGTTGGCATAAGAAGCAAAAAGTGGTACTGGAATATATTTACATGGATATTGGATGCTGCAATAAACAACGCCTGGTTACTATACAGAAAACGCAATAGTAAAACCACAAATCTACAGTT
The DNA here is from genome assembly GCA_963921935.1 of Galeruca laticollis. Taxonomy (NCBI): domain Eukaryota; kingdom Metazoa; phylum Arthropoda; class Insecta; order Coleoptera; family Chrysomelidae; genus Galeruca; species Galeruca laticollis. The sequence goes on along the minus strand of OY998176.1, from coordinate 59,984,432 downwards.
TAGGAGGGAACTAGTACAGGTATACTTGGTGCGTTACGGTGTAGCTCCTAAAATGCCAGGACCAGCAAAAACTTCCACTTCCAGGACTCTTCTTCCATCAGTACGTTTTGATGGTATGCACCATTACGTTGCTCCATGTAACAGACGCCGCTGTGCTGGTATGGACTGTAAATCTTTTGGAAGAACCATGTGTACAAAGTGTGATGTTGGGTTATGTGTTCCTTGTTTCGCCAAATATCATACAAATGAGTAAACAGTTACACGTCCTAGGTACTACTTCTATAGATATATACATGTGTCTACATTATTTTCAAAGATAATACACAATATAACTTTATAAATGCAAACGAATAAAGATTTGTTTCTTGGGTTAATTCATTGTACCTTAACCGCCCAGTGATACCACATGGTATCAGCTAATATTTCTGTTTTCAAACAATTTTAATTTTTTTTATTATTTTTTTTATTGTTATTACACTAATCTCAACTAATATAAGACAGGTAGAATAAAAAAAAAACAAAAAATAGTTCCGGGCGCTAATGGGTTAATTAGTTTCGATGTAATAACTAGAAGATAATTAAAATATAGTAGATTGTTGGACGCCAGTTACTTTCTCAAAAGTAACAAAAACCCAAATAACACATACAAATGATTTTTTTGTGAACCTGAAATTTTTGGTTTGGTGTCTTAAAGTAAAGTGGGAAAATTTCTATTTACAATTTAATGATTATACAGCATTTACAAAAATTTACAAAAAATTTACATGATTTTTAAAAATGTACAAGATAAGATGTGATAAAATAATTTCTTTTCAGTTATATAAACTCAAAATACTTTGTAATATTATTAATAACAAAAAAAATATCAAAAAAAGTTGAATAAATTACAGGTTATAATTGAGAAGAAATAAATTGAAAGAAGTTGAATGAGTTATAGTCTGATAAAAAAAATATGAACGAAGCTAAATGTGACGCAGTAGTTCAAAATTTACACAATAATTTAGAATTCTCAAAGAATGTAATTTTATACTTCCTTTCTTTGGCTGCACAAAGCTAAGATCCCTCGGACAGGAAGCCAGTCTCAATGGTTGGGATGATACGTTTCCTATTACCAAATTTACTACTATATCCCAGCTTTCATGGATCAGCAAATTTAATAGGTATATTGGACTATACCCGGTTTCATTGACTCAAAATGTGTAAGTATACCCGGTTTCGTTGACTTAAATTTGTGTAAGTATACCTGGTTTCGTTGACTTAAGTTTGTGTAAATATACCCGGTTTAGCTAAAAAAAACATAGTGCGATGTAATCAAAATTCTAAACTAAAGTGTCAGCCAGTTCAGACAAACCGCCAAATTGTTAGCGATTATATAACGATTTGTTATTGGATGATAGCATAATTTACAAGCTCAATACTACTATGTTATAATTTGCAGTCGATTTACTTTAAATAAATCTATGTATCTATAAAATTAATGCAATTTACAATTTTAAATGCGATAAACTATTTGAGTAGAAACTATTGAACATCAATAAAAAAAGTTAACATAAAAGGTTGAACAATTTACAATAAAGTATGAAGTGAATAGAAAAACCAGAAGATATAATTGAATTTAGCAAATCATCGAGAATTTATCCACCACAATTTAAACTACATCTGTCTGACCTCTTGGCTGACGAAAATGAAAAAAAATAAAGCAATGTGCATTTTGTTACTAAGTGATTTCCTTGTAAAATTATTTTCACTATTAAAACTCATAGCTTTTACTTCAATACCTTACAGTGCATAAATTTAATTAATAAAGAACATTTGAGAAATAATGAGATATAAAAAAACAGTTGATAAAAAAACGTGAAGTAAAAAGTTAAGTCTTATATACCATGAGACGAAATTAATATGTTAGATATGAATAATGATAACTTTTACTAAAATCATAGCATCTACATTTATATCTTACAATCGGTATTTAATTAAAAATAAACTTTTGGGAACCAATGATATTATATGAAAAGAACAATTGAAAAAAAGCAAGAAATAGAAAAAGTTAAGTTTCATATACTAAGACAAAATTAATATGTGAGATATGAATAATAATTATCAATGATAATAAGAATCTCTCCTCGACTTCTCACTGCCTGGAAACGAATATATTTAACATTGAAATAACCAACGTTGAAAGAAATTTGCTATTTTATTATGATAAAATACGTCGTGAACTCGTGCTAATTTTTGATACTAATAAAATCATTAATTAAACGAAATAATTCTTACCAGATGTCTAATAGGATTGAACCATGATCTGCAGAACTATTGGGTTTATAATTTATTTGGTATTATATCTTCATCCACATGGACGAAATTATGTTTAACGAACTGTTAATTAGCACCTTTCACGTCAAAAAGGAAGAAAATCTAAGCCAATCGCCCTATGCTGGTATACTCCCAACAGCGCATGCTAATTATAAAATTATTGATCCTTTGAATATTCAGATCTTTCAACAAGTTTTTAAATTTTTCATCGTGCCTCGTAAGCCGATACCGTGTGAGTATTTAATTTGTTGTTTAACTAAGAAATTATTTAAAATTATTTCAAGTGTGGAATTCACGTTACAGTAATTCGCGTCAGCCTGTTCAAACTTGCTGGTACGGGTAAGGGTTGTTGATAAAGGAAACAGACTGGGTGGATAAATATGTACAAGTATATTACAAACAGTCGTTAATTACACAGCCCTGATTTGGATAAAATGACAGTTACTCGGGGGAGAATGCCCCGGTACGTTACACTAAAATTTCAGTTAAAGAAAATCGTCTTTCCTAATCTGGAAGTAGTTTCTCGTTATTATGACAACAGTAAAAGATGTCTTGCATATGCAAAAACGTCTTCCAAATTTTTGAAAGGGGTCTTTTCTGATTATGAACGATAAAATACGATATCACGTATAGTTGAATATTTGGTACAATATAAGAAAAATGATTATCGAACTATCCTCGAAATCGAATGGTATAAATGTGATATCCCGTACTGTTGAGTATCTTGTACAATATATTATAATAATTATCAACAAACTTTTGAAATTGAATGGTATAAATGTGATATCCTGTACAGTTGAATATCCTGTACAATATATTATAATAATTATCAACAAACTTTTGAAATCGAATGGTATAAATGTGATATCCCGTACAGTTGAGTATCTTGTACAATATATTATAATAATATATCAAACAAACTCTCGGAAACTAATAGAATAACTATGATATCTCGTGCATTTGAATATCCTGTACAATATAAGGAAATAAAATATCGAACGAAACTTTCGGAATTAAATAGAATAAATATGATATCTCGTACAGGTGAGTACCTTACAGGTGAGTAGGGGAGAGTGGTCGAATATCGACCACTTAAGCAAAATTGTTCATAACTGTATATGTAATATATGTATAAAGACGCTTTGTATATGAAATTACCTCAAAAACTATAAGTAACGTTATGGCAAAAAAAGATAATGGAATAAATAATGTTTGTTCTTTTCTAATGTACAAAACTCATACCGGTACTTTTCTGGATAATATCGACCAGTCGGATAAAATCAACCATAAAGTCGGGTAATGTCAACCATATCGGGTAATATCAACCAAATTTTTTAAATTTAGTTTATTCAAAAAGTAAGGTTACAACAAACTTTTTAACATTTACTACAAACATAATCTTTAGCATTTTCAATGATTGTGCAATCTGCATGCGTCCACACGGCACATGAACGGCATCTCCACCATACTTCATTTGATTTTCCAAACTCTTGACAAACAGAACATATGTCGGCATTTGTAGAATTATCTTTCTTTTCGGGAACTATACGTCGTGAAGCTTTTTTCAGCTTCTCCTGTTTAATATATTTTTGTTTTTCTAACTTCTTCAGTTTTTGTTGCTTTTTCTCTTCTTTATTTTCCAATTCCTCTTTTAATGGCGTTGAGGTCAGTATCTGGGAATGCTTGATTTTTCGCGATTTGGTTCTAGTTGTTACTGTTGGCAAGGGTAGAAGTTCTGCAAAGCTTCTATTTTCCACGGGTAGCTGAAGTGTCGGATCATCATCGTCGGTCAATTCATCGTCTACAATTTCTTCAAGCTCTAATTCTGAAGATTCACTACCAAAGGAAGGTGTACGGTGACGTTTTGTCTTAGATGGTCCAGGGATAGGCGACGGAGCTTTTAATGGAGATGGTTGTTGAACTGTGGAGGTAGGTGATATAGGAAGTGCTCTTTTCATGGAAGGTGGATCGTGTTGTTTTATCTTAGATGGTCCAGGTACAGGATGCAGTGTTTTTTCTAATCGTGTTATTGCATTTGTTTCAGAAATTATCGGTTCTTGATTCTGCTCAGCATTTGGCGCTGGATCGACTAGTAAGGTACTGAACTCTTCATCACTGAATACAGATCGGTTAAATGGATAAATGCCAGTAGTTTCGAAAGCCTTGACCCCTTTTTCTACAGCTGCCACTTTATTAAAAGCAGTTTTAAATAACTCCGCAATATCCGTTTGCAGAATCTTCTCGTGTTTTCTTGCTTTGATATATCTATCGCATTCTTGATTGTATGCACTCTTTAATGGTCCGAAAAAACCAACATCGAGCGGTTGCAACCGGTGTGAAGTGTGGGGCGGAACTGAAACAACTTTAATGCCATTATCTCTGCAATAATGATATGACCTTAAAGTTGAATGAGTGGAGTGGTTATCCATTAATAACAGGACCGGATCATCTTTACTAGCTTTTGTAAATTTTGCAAAATGTTGAATCCAGTCTTCAAAAATCTCCTCAGTAATCCATCCAGACTTAGAGCACCTATATACAGCACCAGTTGGCCCGTTTCTTTCTAGAGCTTCTTTCATTCTCTTTCGTTTGAAAATAAACATCGGTGGAACAAACGAACCTGCAGCACTCATCGCTACAACAACAGTTACAAGTTGGCCCCTCTCACCACTTGTGACAGCTCCTACCTGTTTTTGACCTTTCTGGGCAATAATGCGGCTTGGCACGTGAACGTTACTAATCCCTGTTTCGTCTACATTGAAGATGCGATGAGCTTCAAAAGTGTGTTCAGAGTAGAGCTTATCTAAATTATCATAAAATATCGTAACTTCATCTTTATTGAATGCCAACACACGGCTCAGACTTGTGGCTTCCGGTTTACGGCAGCTCAATGTCGGGTTGCGCCGCATAAATGCATAGAACCAGTCTTTTCCACACATTGCTTTCTCTTTATTAAAAGTGTTTTTTATTTTATTGGTTTGTGCAAATTCAAATGCAAGTTTTCTTATGGACGAAGATGTTAGTCCATAAAAAAGGAGATCTTCTTCTTGCTGAACAGTAAAAACAGATTTTCTGCCCATTTTGTACTTTTTTGTAGCGAAGCGACCTTTTAAACGGTCTTGTAATGTTCCATATAGAATATCGAACATTTGTGCAGTTTTTCGTATGGAAGCAACTTTGTCATGTATTGTCTTAAGCGCACGTTCCATATCCTTTTCAGACCACGAAGCGCGAGAAGTTTTGCGTGTATACTTTTGACGAGGCATCTGTAAAAGAATAAACGCCATTGGTACAATATCGATCACAGTAGGAAAATATCGATCACCCCGGTTGACATTAGCCGACTGCACGTGGTAGACAAAAAAGATGAATTACAAAAAAAATCTGTGAAAATGTAACGATAATTCATCACACATAATAAGCACATACATATCTAATTACCTTACTGCACAAAAATCAAAGCTACAATCAAATTAAATCATTACTTACTTTCGTATCGGTGTCACAAATATTATAAGGAATAAGGCAAAATTTAATATCAAGCATTCACTACGGTCAAACATCGACTAAGTGCGTAGGTGACTGTATACATAGTAAATACCATCCCAGCGCATGCGGTCTCGCTCTATTAAGAAGTTGAAAAGCTTCAAGAATTGGGTAGGGGTGTGTGATCGATATTGGACAGCGGTTGATATTCGACCACTCTCCCCTACCTTGCACAATACAGAAAAAAATATATAAGTGCACATTTGATTTATTAGAGATTCTAACTCTTCTTTCCTCCCACTCACGAGCTGTCTTTCCATCTAATATGCTGGTTAGTATGGAAATTAACGTGTCCAGCTTTTCAACCAGTGGCTTCAGGGTAGGGGAGATGTGGGTATAGTGGCCAATCTAAGCTTCAAAAATCTTCTGATTTGAAATAAAGAGCAATATGATGATGAAATAAGTACCCAATACAGCTCAGATATTATTATAGCCATATTAAAAGGTTACAGCCTTAATTTATTATTTTTTTACAAATTATTTTGCAAAATATGTGCCAATGGCCACTTCACCCCACACAGCGGGACAAAGTGGCCACCCATATTTTGGGGCATAGTGACCACGATAAAATGTATTGTAAAACAACATCACATGTGGTTCAATAGTACTTTAGCATTTATTAGTTTATTACACATAAATATACAGCTTAAGAACATAGTTCACATGTAAACACATCGTCGTCTTCATCGCAGCCACCACATTCTTCATGGGCCCATCTTTTGCATCTTGTGCAGCATATCCAACCCTCCCCTTTTTTGGATTTTGAGAAGGGGCTTGAGCAGTAGAGACACTCTACATCTTCTTGCGCATCATCGTCGGTCCTACTTGTGTCATCTTTAACAAAAATTCGTGATTTCTTTGTCGCAACCTTGCTTTTAGCCTTCTTACTACCAAAAACTTGTTTCTTAACTGCTGCTGGTTTTTGAGATTCCTTTGCTATTTCTAACTCATTTTTATAAGGACTGTCTGTGATTATTGCGCTTGAACCCCTTTTTCTACGATTTCCGTTTTACGTTTTGGAATCGGAACAATCTCTTTCGGACTGACGAGTAAACTTGAGCAGCTTGGTCTACTATTTTGGATATTAATTATACTTTCATCAACAGGTTGTTTGTTAGTTTGAGAAGTCGAAGGAACTGGATCTGCTACATCATTCTCTTTGTTGCCTTCATCACTGAAATTTTCGTTTTCCGCATGATCTGCCCTAACTGCAACATCTCTATCATTAACTTCAGCCGCAGCAAAATATGCACCACTGAATACATGTGGATTATACGGAACAATTCGACAATGTCTGGACCCATTAATAGCTGCTGTAGGCTGTAGGCAATTTGCAAACATGAAATTGTGATACGGTTCTTATTGGGTTACTCTTAATATATTTTTCAATCCCTTGAACATAAAACGTATTCAAGGGCCCCATGCCACATCAAGCAGCTGTAATTTGTGACTGCAATGGGGCGGTAGATACAAGACAGTCACGAAATTATTACGTGTCATATTGATGAAATCTAGGTTTTTTGTATGCGTAACATGCTGATCTAGTATTAACAAGCAATGGTCTTCGGCTGTAGGCTTCGCATGCTTCAGAAAATGTTCAAACCATTTGGTGAAAATCTCCAGCTGCATCCATCCTGATTTATGACAGGCAAATCCAGTCCCAGATGGACCCCGTCCATTAACTCTTCATTCTCATTCTAGGAAAAATTATCATTGGGGGAATGAATGAACCACCAGCAGACATGCAAACGACAATTGTTGATAAAACTCCTGTTTCAGCAGATGTGAAGCTACCTGCTTGTTTCCGACCTTTTCGTGCAAAAATTTTACTTGATTTAGACTGCACAGTTGTAAGCCCCGTCTCATATACATTAAACATTCTCATGAGATTGTATGGGAATCGACTAAGGCAATTGTCTAAAAGACCAAAAAGCTTTTCAACGCTGGGCTTATTGAAGGCTCTAGCTCGAGCCGCACTAGTGGCTTCAGGTGTACGAAGGCTAATTTCCGGATGTCTGTCACGAAACTTCTTTAACCAGCCTTCCCAGCAAGCTCGGTTTGTCTGTTGAAACTATGCTTCAAGCAGTTTTTTCAGCTAATTGATATGCAAGGGATCTAACGTCTTTTTAGTGAGACCATAAAAACGAGTTTCCAGTTCCTGGATATGTTGGACAATTTCTACTTCTTGTTCCAAAGTAAAAACTAGGCGGATAGCGCTTAAGACTTTAATATTCCCTTTAGCATCTCTATTTTTATTTACGACTCTTCTTTTGAGAGTATTTCGCGGAACATTGAAAGTTTTACTGGCTGTTTGGAATGGCATATGCTGTTCATTACAGCTTTGGTTGCTTGTGCCATGGCTTTAGGATCTCATGATCCTTGGTGTGACGTTCTTTTGTACTTCCTTGGCCTTTTCTGAAAAGAAATTTTCAAGTTCACACTCAATACAAAATGAGATGCGTTAAAGTGGCCACTCCAAAATTTACACGAGGTATAGTGAACATTTGGTGACCACTTTACCTAATGAGAAATGCGATAACCTACAAAGTGTAGTTCTCATATTCATCAATTATATTACATAAATACATACCTTATACCATATGTTAAGGCTCTGCAAAAACGTAGCACTCTCACATCAGTTTTGTTGTACAGCTAATTGAACTCAACCTCAACACTACATCAACCTTGTGCAAAAACACAATTATGCAGATCCCATCTGATCTGTAGATCCTATGGTTCCGTATTTGTGTTACAGTTTACTGTAATGACGCCCGTGACGGTTCAGCGCTTTAATGAACAGGTGCCGCTGGTAGGACATAGAAAAATTACTTGTGGCGACTTTACCTCGGGTGGCCACTATACCCACATCTCCCCTAATTAATGAGCGCATATGTTTGGACACTGTATCCATCATACTTCTCAATTCTGTCGAATATTCATGTGTTACTTCTGGAATTGATTTAACATGATTGTATACCAGTATAACGCCATTGTTGTATCTATGTAATATAGTGCACCAAGCATCTGCATACTTGTTTGACGACAATTCAATAGCACGGATAACTTGGGCAGCACTATCTTCTAGTAGTGAAACTTTTGAATGTCACTTAAAACTGAGTTTTGATTTATCAAAGAATCGAATGTATCTCTAAACTCCAGCCAATGTACAGACTGGCCGAAAAACATAGGTAACTTGATTTCGGGAAGCTTCACTCCTTGCAGTTGCGCCCCATTTGCATTTTTCGAATTACTTGATGACACATTGTTAGTAATAATAGCATCAGATTTATTACATTCTTTCAATTCATTAAAATAATTTGTAATAAATCCTTTGCAACTGCTCAAATTTTCAAAATATACTTGTTCAAATTGTTGTCTTTCTGCACATTGAATATTTAGAAATTACTCTTCATCATTCATTAATTTGATTTCCCTCTGTACCTATATCGTCAAATTCCGTTAAAATAATACAAAATCGTTCTAAACGTGCTTCTTAATCAATTATTTTAGCTACATCAAAAAAATTGTGAACGTATAAACTGAGTTTGGGTTCCGGTGCACTTCGCGACCCTCCGAATTTTATTTTAATTTTAATTTTGTTTGATAGCTTACCTTAAATAAAGCAGATTACAACAAAAATTTCGCTGGATCATTCAGTAATTACTCTAAAAATCACGAATTTAGTTCGAAAAATGGTACTTTTTCAACGCTAGTTAATGCTATTTTACGATAAATATTTTCACTTCAAATTGTAAATATAAGTCTGTTTCACAGAAAAACCGGAAGAAAATACTTAAATTTTGCCAATTTTTAAATATATTCTTAAGCGTAATTTTCACTTGAGTTATAAATTAGACACTGACATCTTATGTCTAGACAACCAGGGTCACAAATTAGGATACTTTTATGTCATCATATGAGTTTTAGCAGCGTTGTCAAGTGGTCTTTATTTTCTTTCAGTTGAATTAATTTTGTGTTGTAATAGATATATGAATATATTATAAAAATATAAAAATATTTGCATGTATACTTAATAATGAAATTTGAAATAATAAATATCCTTAGAATGTACTGTTCATCTTAGATTTGATTTATACGTTACATTAAATGAAGGAGATCAAAACAATTTTTTTGCTGGACCACAAAATCAACAATAAACAACAGAATATAAATCTCTCATGGCGATTTTCATACATTATCGATTTGTTTTAAAAGGTTTACAGGCAAATTCATCGATAATCTGTTCTTGTGCACAATTACAGCCACGATCGATATAGTATGTTTGTATCGTGGGTTGCAGCTATAGTAATCTACGCCTGCGCTTAAGTAACGTCGACATTCCGCGAACTTTTTAAATATTCAATAAATTATTTCTTTCCCTTTAACGCAGTACGTGGAACGATGCCTACGTTATTTATAAATGCACTTTCCTTCGTTTATGGTCATGACAAAAGTGTTATTATATTGTTGAGTTCATTATTGGGATAGGATTGGTTGTTAGTAATCGCAAGTGAAAAAAAATGATAGTATTATGATAATATTTTGACGGTGGTCAAAATGGAAGTCAATAACGTTTTCCAACTGAATTCGATTATTAATTTAAACGATGAGCAATTGTTAATTAGGCTCCAAAATGTAAACTTGTTACCGCGGAATATAAGATGTGCCCAATCAATCTGCTTTAGTATTTCAAGCGGATATCCAATCTTCAATAATTCAAATGATTATCCACATTATTATGTAATGATACGTGCTCAAATAGGTATACTATCAGGAATACATACACAACTTGCAAATGAAAAAATTGAGTGAACAGCTATGGAGATATTGTGAAAAATGCGCACGAATTGCGGAACGTCGAACAGGCGCGCTCGCTTCGCTCGCGATATCAATCTGCTTTAGTTTATCAAACGGAAATCCAATTCTCAATAATTCAATTGATTATCCACGTTATTATGAAATACTACGTGCTCAAATAGGTATAGTATTAGAAATACATACACAATATGCAAATGAAAAAATTGAGTGAACAGCTATGGACATATTATGAAAATAGCGCGCCGGTTCGACGTCGAACCGGCGCGCTCGCTTCGCTCGCGATATCAGTCTGCTTTAGTATCTCAAACGGAAATCCAATCCATTCAAATGATTATCCACATTATTATTTAATGGTACGTGCTCACATAGGTATACTATCTGGAATACATACACAATTTGCAAATGAAAAAATTGAGTGAACAGCTATGGACATATTGTGAAAAATGCGCGCAAATGGAAAAATTCAACAGATTGTGCAATTCGCGCATAACTGATTTCAGTTAAACGAAAGTTGACCGGTATCGATTCCATGTAGGGTTACTTTCATTGTTTACATTTTTTAAGTGGGGACGGTCACATCTTGCAAATTGATGAATCCTTGCTGACCAAACGAAAATATAATAAGGGGCGCATGATTCCAGAGCAGTGAGTGCTATGATGTCACGGATAAACGTGTCTATGTAGTATTTGTTCCCAACCGAGCAGCCACTACTCTGGAATCAATAATTTCTCGTCACGTATTGCCAGGTACTGAAATATGGACTGACTGCTGGAAGGGATATAGTGGCCTCAAAAATCTGGGAGGTGCATCCCCTTAGATACATAAAGAAGTTAACCATTCCAGAAACTTTACGGATCCGTTAACGGAAGTGTGCACGAACCATATTGAAGGCCACTGGTCGTCCATTAAACAATATTTGAGGCGTTGTAAGCCCCGTCTCATATACATTAAACATTCTCATGAGATTGTATGGGAATCGACTAAGGCAATTGTCTAAAAGACCAAAAAGCTTTTCAACGCTGGGCTTATTGAAGGCTCTAGCTCGAGCCGCACTAGTGGCTTCAGGTGTACGAAGGCTAATTTCCGGATGTCTGTCACGAAACTTCTTTAACCAGCCTTCCCAGCAAGCTCGGTTTGTCTGTTGAAACTATGCTTCAAGCAGTTTTTTCAGCTAATTGATATGCAAGGGATCTAACGTCTTTTTAGTGAGACCATAAAAACGAGTTTCCAGTTCCTGGATATGTTGGACAATTTCTACTTCTTGTTCCAAAGTAAAAACTAGGCGGATAGCGCTTAAGACTTTAATATTCCCTTTAGCATCTCTATTTTTATTTACGACTCTTCTTTTGAGAGTATTTCGCGGAACATTGAAAGTTTTACTGGCTGTTTGGAATGGCATATGCTGTTCATTACAGCTTTGGTTGCTTGTGCCATGGCTTTAGGATCTCATGATCCTTGGTGTGACGTTCTTTTGTACTTCCTTGGCCTTTTCTGAAAAGAAATTTTCAAGTTCACACTCAATACAAAATGAGATGCGTTAAAGTGGCCACTCCAAAATTTACACGGGGTATAGTGAACATTTGGTGACCACTTTACCTAATGAGAAATGCGATAACCTACAAAGTGTAGTTCTCATATTCATCAATTATATTACATAAATACATACCTTATACCATATGTTAAGGCTCTGCAAAAACGTAGCACTCTCACAACAGTTTTGTTGTACAGCTAATTGAACTCAACCTCAACACTACATCAACCTTGTGCAAAAACACAATTATGCAGATCCCATCTGATCTGTAGATCCTATGGTTCCGTATTTGTGTTACAGTTTACTGTAATGACGTCCGTGACGGTTCAGCGCTTTAATGAACAGGTGCCGCTGGTAGGACATAGAAAAATTACTTGTGGCGACTTTACCTCGGGTGGCCACTATACCCACATCTCCCCTAATTAATGAGCGCATATGTTTGGACACTGTATCCATCATACTTCTCAATTCTGTCGAATATTCATGTGTTACTTCTGGAATTGATTTAACATGATTGTATACCAGTATAACGCCATTGTTGTATCTATGTAATATAGTGCACCAAGCATCTGCATACTTGTTTGACGACAATTCAATAGCACGGATAACTTGGGCAGCACTATCTTCTAGTAGTGAAACTTTTGAATGTCACTTAAAACTGAGTTTTGATTTATCAAAGAATCGAATGTATCTCTAAACTCCAGCCAATGTACAGACTGGCCGAAAAACATAGGTAACTTGATTTCGGGAAGCTTCACTCCTTGCAGTTGCGCCCCATTTGCATTTTTCGAATTACTTGATGACACATTGTTAGTAATAATAGCATCAGATTTATTACATTCTTTCAATTCATTAAAATAATTTGTAATAAATCCTTTGCAACTGCTCAAATTTTCAAAATATACTTGTTCAAATTGTTGTCTTTCTGCACATTGAATATTTAGAAATTACTCTTCATCATTCATTAATTTGATTTCCCTCTGTACCTATATCGTCAAATTCCGTTAAAATAATACAAAATCGTTCTAAACGTGCTTCTTAATCAATTATTTTAGCTACATCAAAAAAATTGTGAACGTATAAACTGAGTTTGGGTTCCGGTGCACTTCGCGACCCTCCGAATTTTATTTTAATTTTAATTTTGTTTGATAGCTTACCTTAAATAAAGCAGATTACAACAAAAATTTCGCTGGATCATTCAGTAATTACTCTAAAAATCACGAATTTAGTTCGAAAAATGGTACTTTTCAACGCTAGTTAATGCTATTTTACGATAAATATTTTCACTTCAAATTGTAAATATAAGTCTGTTTCACAGAAAAACCGGAAGAAAATACTTAAATTTTGCCAATTTTTAAATATATTCTTAAGCGTAATTTTCACTTGAGTTATAAATTAGACACTGACATCTTATGTCTAGACAACCAGGGTCACAAATTAGGATACTTTTATGTCATCATATGAGTTTTAGCAGCGTTGTCAAGTGGTCTTTATTTTCTTTCAGTTGAATTAATTTTGTGTTGTAATAGATATATGAATATATTATAAAAATATAAAAATATTTGCATGTATACTTAATAATGAAATTTGAAATAATAAATATCCTTAGAATGTACTGTTCATCTTAGATTTGATTTATACGTTACATTAAATGAAGGAGATCAAAACAATTTTTTTGCTGGACCACAAAATCAACAATAAACAACAGAATATAAATCTCTCATGGCGATTTTCATACATTATCGATTTGTTTTAAAAGGTTTACAGGCAAATTCATCGATAATCTGTTCTTGTGCACAATTACAGCCACGATCGATATAGTATGTTTGTATCGTGGGTTGCAGCTATAGTAATCTACGCCTGCGCTTAAGTAACGTCGACATTCCGCGAACTTTTTAAATATTCAATAAATTATTTCTTTCCCTTTAACGCAGTACGTGGAACGATGCCTACGTTATTTATAAATGCACTTTCCTTTGTTTATGGTCATGACAAAAGTGTTATTATATTGTTGAGTTCATTATTGGGATAGGATTGGTTGTTAGTAATCGCAAGTGAAAAAAAATGATAGTATTATGATAATATTTTGACGGTGGTCAAAATGGAAGTCAATAACGTTTTCCAACTGAATTCGATTATTAATTTAAACGATGAGCAATTGTTAATTAGGCTCCAAAATGTAAACTTGTTACCGCGGAATATAAGATGTGCCCAATCAATCTGCTTTAGTATTTCAAGCGGATATCCAATCTTCAATAATTCAAATGATTATCCACATTATTATGTAATGATACGTGCTCAAATAGGTATACTATCAGGAATACATACACAACTTGCAAATGAAAAAATTGAGTGAACAGCTATGGAGATATTGTGAAAAATGCGCACGAATTGCGGAACGTCGAACAGGCGCGCTCGCTTCGCTCGCGATATCAATCTGCTTTAGTTTATCAAACGGAAATCCAATTCTCAATAATTCAATTGATTATCCACGTTATTATGAAATACTACGTGCTCAAATAGGTATAGTATTAGAAATACATACACAATATGCAAATGAAAAAATTGAGTGAACAGCTATGGACATATTATGAAAATAGCGCGCCGGTTCGACGTCGAACCGGCGCGCTCGCTTCGCTCGCGATATCAGTCTGCTTTAGTATCTCAAACGGAAATCCAATCCATTCAAATGATTATCCACATTATTATTTAATGGTACGTGCTCACATAGGTATACTATCTGGAATACATACACAATTTGCAAATGAAAAAATTGAGTGAACAGCTATGGACATATTGTGAAAAATGCGCGCAAATGGAAAAATTCAACAGATTGTGCAATTCGCGCATAACTGATTTCAGTTAAACGAAAGTTGACCGGTATCGATTCCATGTAGGGTTACTTTCATTGTTTACATTTTTTAAGTGGGGACGGTCACATCTTGCAAATTGATGAATCCTTGCTGACCAAACGAAAATATAATAAGGGGCGCATGATTCCAGAGCAGTGAGTGCTATGATGTCACGGATAAACGTGTCTATGTAGTATTTGTTCCCAACCGAGCAGCCACTACTCTGGAATCAATAATTTCTCGTCACGTATTGCCAGGTACTGAAATATGGACTGACTGCTGGAAGGGATATAGTGGCCTCAAAAATCTGGGAGGTGCATCCCCTTAGATACATAAAGAAGTTAACCATTCCAGAAACTTTACGGATCCGTTAACGGAAGTGTGCACGAACCATATTGAAGGCCACTGGTCGTCCATTAAACAATATTTGAGGCGTCCGGGGTGATGTCCTCAAGATTTTTATCGCAATAAGTGGATCAGTTGTGTGGTGGCAAGTATTTGGTCCCACTCTTAGTTTGAGATTCAATAATATTATCGAACAAATTTCGGCGCGTTATCCTGTGTAGTTTATAGTTGAGACTTAGTTAGGTTAGATTAGGTTAGTTTAAATATTCATAAGTAGATAAGTAGGTTAGATTGGGTTAACCAAATTCACATTTTTAAAAACATATCAGATACAGAATTCGGACAGATTGGTGGTAGGTTTTAGCAGGTAGGCGATCGACCATGACTCTTTAGAATGACGTTTCCTTGTCCCATTAAGGGTTGAAGATGAAAACATGGTTAGTGGAATCCAGCAACTTGGTACTCATTTCCAAGGTCTATAGAAGATTTCCCCCACAACAAAAAAATAGGTAGTTAATCAAACTTCGGCGCGTTATCCTCTCTAGTTCACTACATTGTTGAGTTCTATTTGGTCTATATACTTAAGTTAGGTGAGTAATTTTTTTATATTTCTTGTTTCATATTTAATGATATTCTAGTTACATTCTGATCTGTCAGTTGCTCAGGACGCGATATTGAATTGAATTAGGTAAAGTATTGTAAATTACGCTGATTCGGCAATAAAAAATTTCATTAATGTTTCACTACAAATATTTGTGACTGTTGGTCGGATTATAATTGGTTCGAGGAGTGGAACGAAATATAATCTTGGTATATTCCCTACCCCTTCTCGAAAAAATATCAAATAATTTGTATTCCACATGAAGTTTGCTACAACCTATAATGGGTCTAATTAAAATGATAATGTACGTCTTAAAGACATATTTAAAATAAACATTTATATGTACTTAAGATTATCTTTAAATTTTGAATTTTTGAACTCGTATTTGGGATGTCATTATGTGCCATACAAGTCTGCTAGGGACGACAAATGTTCCAGAATAGTATATTGGTAATCTCAGATATAATAGTATACCAGAACTTAGCGGAAAAATTGCACAAAGCTAGCGCGAAGAAGGCTCAAATCTTGCGAAAATTCATCACATTTACATTTGCCCTCAATTTAACGCGGAGAAAACAAAAAGGACATTAAATTAGAACACTGATCATATTACTTCGTTGTTTTTAAAGATTTAAAATATTAGGTTATGTGTTATGGTGAATCGCTCCTTCTTTTCTCGCCTTGTCTATCGCCCAAGCTAGCTAGGTTTTTCGATCGTTTGATGGAAACTATATTTTTCCATTTGTTCAAGTGAACATTAGTCAAATGTAAAATAATAGCAATATATAAAATATGACTAAAGTTGAATAAAACAATCCAATAGAACTGCGATCTCGCGATTATTTTAAAAATACTTCTCCTTTAATTATCAACAATACGTTCGTTATAAGAAGAATATTTATACTTATCGGGACATTTAACGTTAACTTTTAATTAAAAATCACAAATATATACATAATTTTTTTTATTTACCCTAACTACATAAAATATACGTACTAAGTTAGTACCAGTGGAAAATACATAATGCGTCCAAAGAAGTACATTTTCAATGCATACATTTAAATCATGGAGATAGTATAAATCTTGTATAAAGTATTTTCAAGCAGACACAAGTCACGGAAATGAGAACTGGCAACACTCCTCCTTCTAAAATTTGTGACCATCTGATATCTAGACATAATTGTCAAATTTTTTTGAAAAATGCCGGATTTTTAGTACTGTTAATTGCGATTTTCTCTTTCAAAAGTGCATGATCCAAGAATTTTTTTTAAAATGTTCTATAACAATAGGGCTTTCTAATAAAAAAAAATCGTTGCCAAATTCAGAGGGTTGCGAAGTGCACCGGACCCTGAGTTTGTTTTCTTATAATAGCGGCGCGTTTTTTTACCAACAGCTTAAACTTGATTTTGTTAAAATCGCCCACATTTTGAACGGTGTCAGGCATTGTAAATTCGAAACAAAACCCCAACAGGAATCATACAGTGATATGTTTATTTTGGATATAGGAATTGGAACGACCTTACAGTTTTAATTGTCTTCTCCTTGATTCTTGTTTTAGACATTTCGCCTATAGTTGTTTTCTCGATTTTCCGCTGAATCCGATTTCGAAGGACCAAAAGTATGTTAATGTTTGTTGTTATACTTTTGTCACGGGTTAAAACGGTTGAATTAAGTACAAAATTGTTGAAATTTCAGCAGCATTTATTTTTATTTGTCAACTCTGACATTGCAGCTGTCAAATTTTTTATTTATTTCAATGGTTACGGGTTAACAAATCATAATACGGAACAGACATGCTGTATAATAGGAACTTTTTGAGACATTTCGCAGCCCATAAAAAGTCTTCTAACCAGCTAGCTGTCGATAATTTTTCAATTGTCACTATTCATTGAAAATCCTTTCAGATAGTATTAAAGAGGCTTCCGAAACGAATGGTTGTTTTACAAAAATTTATTAATACAGAACTGTTAACTCATTTTTTTGCGTAATTCTTGTGATATTTTTCATTTATTATGGATTAGTGACTTGAGGGGATCTAATGCATAACTCCGGAATGATGGTTTCGCTTTATTTATTCGCACCCTCATTTTCGACAGCGAGAACGCCGACGTTGGTCAAACGCTTTGATGTCGTCTGACGTGAATTCTAAGTAACAACTTTTATTGGACTGTAATATTTATAACTAAGGGCCAAACCCCTTAGGGCAACGTCTGCCGCCGTGACGTTCGACAAAAATCTAATGCCACATGATCAAAAGAACCACTTACAAATAATCAGTGTTTTAATGTTAGATTTTACTGTTTGTGAAATATGTGGAATGGTTCGAAAGACAAAGAAATGTTTGCAATCATTATGTAATAGGTATACATCTGAAGAGTTTTCTTCACTCGAAAGTTAACTGTGAAACATATTGCTGAACCTGCAAATGGATTAATATCTCTTCTACACCTCAATTTAAACATTCAAAAACAATTTGTAAAAAAACTAGATGAAAGATTTCAAGCTTTTAAATATTTTTCAATATTTTTCACAAGTTCACAAGAGCTGAAATTTTAGTTAGTTCACAAATTAAAAATCTTTTCCCGAGTGAAAAATTTCGAAAATTACAATATAAAATAAATTCATCAGCCAATACAAAAAAAAAGTTTTCATCGTATTTTCTATCAACATACTACATCAAAAACGAATGATAATGCAAAGATATATCTAATAATACGTTGTTGTCTGGATCATCTACGGAATATGAAAAAACATAAAGGTACAAGTTCCAATTTAGTTTGAGTTCCAATTCACGGACATATCGAATGGATGGATGTTCGGACCCTCATCAAATCAGCTATAAACCGCGAACAATTTTTGACATATCAGAGGGTAAATCCCCGGCTTTAGAATAAAATTCACATTTCACACAAACGACGTCAGACCGCCACCATATGAATAAAAAATGTACCTGCTACAGAGTGACTATATCTTAGGGTAGTGGATTATAGCCGTATATATATACTGTAAATTTATAACCCGAGGTTAATATAATTCCACGTTTGGTCGGAAGAAGTTTTCAGTAAATTGATAGCTTGAAATATATAAGTTGATCATATTTTAAAACCCCATGAGCTGTACGTTACAGATGTGCAGATGACTAAAATCTGTATTAAAACCGCCCAACTAGAGTCAAAAACATCGTCATTTGATTTTCAGTTGTGTACCGAATGCATCGAATTGGTTAAAGATAGTGGAGATTTTGAAGAATCTTGAAAATACTTGAAAAACTTGAAGCTTGGAAGACAATTGAAGTTACTTGGAAATACTTGGAAGAAACTAGGAAGAAACTTGAAAATACTAGGAAAACTTCAACGAAACTTGGAGATACTTGTAAGCAACTTGAAAATACTTGGACGACACTTGGAAACTTGAAAAGACTTGACAGATACAAAACCGCTTAAATCATCACATCACACTTTCCACGCTTAAAAAAAATAAAATGAAACATTTTCTTGGCGAGTCTTAGACATAGCCTTACCCTGTCTCAAACAATACCAAAAAAACAACAAATCAGACCTCTTTCTTGCCTCACGAACGAATGGGACCCCTTCAGATAAACGCCATCACAAAACTCATTTATAGACAAAGACAACCTCATTAGAGTCAGAGAAAAACTCTCTTATACCTACTCTAGCGATCTTGGTCACACTCCCTTACACTCTTACTCGCTCTCTCAATCGTATTCCCAAGCTTACTTACTCTTACACATGAACTCTTACATGCACTCGCATACTCACTCGTACTCTCATTCAGACTTTTACTCATACTTGCATTCGCACTCTCAATCGTTCTCGCACGCATTATCCCTTGCAATCTTACACATACACCTAAAACATGGACAAATTGTCGCTATTATCCTACAAACCCCATTATTAGAATATAAATATTTTGTTCCACGCCTTTGCGTTTTCAAAGAAAGCAGCACAACCACAAAAATCCGAATAGTTTTCAACTACTCCTCTTCTCAAATATCACTAAATGACATATTATTTGAAGGACCTAGAATTAAACCAGAATTATTTGATATCTTAATAAGATTCCGAAATTTTAAATATGCTCTCACAGCTGACATTTCCAAAATGTACCGCCAAATAGAATTAAATGATCGCTTCTGCTTTTTACAAAACGCCTTGTGGAGAGATTCTGCATAGAACCTTTCATTTGCATCTACTTTAATACCGTATTATTTGGATAAACCAGTGCACCCTTCTTAGCATCCTTATGTCCAAGTTGCTGTTTCATCACAAACCTATGTAGAAGATATCATAACAGGAGCCAACTCCCTGGACGATTTTGTTCAACTCTATCACAATCTTAAAAATACCCTATCACAATCAGGTTTCGAAAATCACAAAGTTTCTTCCAACTCTCTCGATTTCTATAATAAGCATCTTTCTGACACTCCCTCTGCGAAAAATCTAAACTTAGAAGTTTTGAGATTCACTTGGAATCCAAATAAAGACATTTTACAAATATCCTCATTTGATAAGAACCTAACGAAAAGACGAATCTCTCAATGCTTCGAACCCCTAGGCTTCATTAATCCAATAATTGTCCAAGGAAAACAAATAATGCAACACCTTTGGCTACTGAAAATCTCAAGGGACAAACCCGTCATAGACTCTTCACTTACAAAAAAATGGCATGAGTTCGTGGAAAGCATGACCCGATTACGCTTTCTCCAAACATCCAGACACACCATTTTAAATAAACAAATATCACATTTAGAACTTCACGGCTTCTGTGATGCTACTTCAGTGGCTTATGGCTGTTTCTACCTACGAACAATCTACACTGACGGCTCTACCTCTTCTCAACTCATTATATCTAAATCTCATGTAGCGCAACTAAATAAACCATTGACCATTCCAAAATTACAACTATGTGCCATGGTCTTCTTATCTAATTGCGAAACATTCTTGACCAACAACCACGAATCTTTTCCTTAAGTCACACAAAATAATAGTTAATAAAAATTTTTAATTAGAACATATGGTTTTTTACTGCTTTTATGCATTTTTGACGTTTTAAGGTTGTCCACGCAGTGTTCAATGAACTTTCGGGGAAACTATAATATTTCAACTGCGTAGTATTTATATACGGCATATTTGAACAGCCATGAATACAGTAAGATATTTCTGATAAAGACATCACAAACATTTAAAATCAGTTTAAAAAAATGAACATTTAAAAACGCTGATTATACAAAACTAATAGTGTTTCCATCACTTTGTTTGTGTTTTTTCATGGCAGATGGCGTAAGCATCATCTTTCTCGGCCCCTATTGTGATTCTGCTGATTTAAATTACTTAATGTTGTGCTTGTTTTGTATTATTGGGTATTTAACGCACAATTCGTCTTTTGCATAAATATAGATATTTTATATAAGACTTGTATTAAATGTGTACTTGCCCATGCTCAACAGTTCTGGTTTTAATGGGCTTTAAACTTAGTTTATTTATTCTATTTCTAGCTCTTGAGAACCCATAATTGTTATGGTTATTACCTAACCTGTAAGATGGAACTAGGTTGTAACACTATATTTTGCAGCAAAACACCCATTTTAATCGTTCTGTGACATTCTATTCTTCAACAGGCTTCCTTTAATAAACCCGTAATTGTTAATTATTCAATTGTTCCTGTATTTTTTCGCAAATGGTTCATATACTTTTAAGAAATAAGTAGTAACGGATTATTCAAGTTAATATTAAAGAATCTTGCCCATTTTCGTACATCGACATCATCAATCAAGCATTCTCAAGAGCATAGCGACAACAGAAGGTGTCACCGTTTTTTCCTCCTCTTTCGCCTATGCATTAGTGTATTACTTCAGTGCTACCAACCATGAAGTTTTCAGATTCAAAATGCTGGATACAATTTATTTATTAGAAAAGGAGTAAACAATTTTTTTCTGATGTAAATAATTAAAATTAATTTATGAGATTTCAATCAAACCAAATATATATATACTTAGATTATTGGGAAAGGAAGCTGGTTATTAATTAAACCTACTGAAACTTTGTTCTTTATGGTGCCAAAGATCTATTTCTATTTATCAATCAATATTCCTTATCATTATTTTACTTGTATGTGTAAAGTGAACAACTTTCCTATATTCCTTTCTATTTTATTTTATGATTTTTTATTTTATTTCATTTGCTCAACCCAACAGTTAATACCCTTATTTTGACTTGAAGTATCGGTTCTATGTTACCTTCTTATTGGGACACTATGTATATTTCTATAAATGTAAAACTGATTATTATGTGTTTGACTGCACGTCTGATATATTTAGTAAAATATTACCAATTTCCAGTTTTTCATCTCATAAGAAGTTGCTATATTGTATTATACAAATTCTTTTATTCTCGAGTCGTATTCATACCAAACAAATAATTTATTTATCAAAACCACTATTTTGACGCAACGATAATTGTTTAATCATTCACGACTCTCTCTTTAACGATGTCAAATCATTTTGAGCCCTCTAAAATGGGTAGATGCGCAGAGCGTGACCAAAATATACAAAAGTAAAAATACCGTATTTCATATCGAATAATTCTCATCGCCTACCACCTTGGATACACATTCAGTAAACACCAAAAATAATATTTACGACGTATCAATTATAGGACAAAAAATGAAAGAGTCAGTCCACAATGCGAACATAAATTAACTTCATGGGAAAAGTGAAACAGTAGGTAATCATTGGCAGTCATACAAAGTAAAATAATATAAAGGAAAATTAAATTTTATAATAAATAGTGTTTCTGTAAAATGACACATGAATTCATCTTTGCTTTAAGCAAGATTGTTTTATACATAACCTTTTTATAGTATAGATACTTTATTTCCTGTTGTACAGGGAGATTCATAAAGATGGTGATCTGTCTTAAAATCTCATAAATGTCTTTGTAGTGTTATAGTGTATACGGACCTAGTTAAAATCTTATAAAAACGGTATTATAGGCATGCCTTTATTGTAGTTAAAAATGTTTGCTAATAAGAAAATGTTATAGGCACTCACTCATTCAATGATAAATATTTTCATTACCTATTATGTTTAATAACATAATTTGAGACTTTATGCTTCATTCGTTTAGCGTGTGAAGAAATTTTACCTGAGTCAAAGCAATAAAAAAAGGTCAAACTTCATAAATCTTAACCGTCCCTTTTATTTTTATTAGTAAACTTTGTCTTGGTCTGTAAAGTCCTAGAAGCAGGGCAGCTAGAAAAGTAAACTAAATCTCTGAATTTCGAATTTTTGTGATAAAAATGGCATCAACTACAAGTTTTAAACTATTAAATTTTAAAAATGCAGCTTTAACTACACACATGGGCGTAGCCAGCGAATGGCAGGGAGGGGCGATAGTGTAACGTAACGCCACTGGTTTTCTTAGAGTTCGAGAAAATCGAGATACAATTGAGGAATATACGGGAACCGGCGATGCGAATGTTCTGGCAACTTCTAGGCTCAAAAGGGTATATAAAGTTAGTTGCCTATCCGGCGCGAAGACAGACAGTACAGTACAGTACATAGTGCAGGATACGAAGTTGCATACGGCGAATAGAAAGCGAGGCACGATAAACAAGAGGGAAAATCCGTAACAATAGTTTTACCCAGTTAAACTCGAATCATCGAGACGAGTGGTCGTTCCGAAAACGAGTTCAGCAATAGTGTGTATACTTAAAATCTAATCAAAGTAATTAGTGTAAAAACAGGTGAGAGAATCGATTCCAATATTAAAGTATCTGGGAATTTATTAAAATAATATGATAGAATATCGATATATTCTTCCCACATAAAAGTACCGTTGCCATACCCAAATTAAAAATTTCTGAAAAAACCCACACAGTGATGGCTTCCGACTACGGGGGCGCATCAAATTCTACAACAACTAGTCAACGTCAATATTCTCAAGTTGTTAACTCTGATATGTTTCCAAAAAAAGAACAAGCGATCGTATTAAATGTTAATGACAATCTCACTCTCGGAGACTATGTGGAAGCCGTAGCAAGTATTGTTGGCTCCAAAAATATACTGTTTGCCTCTAGAATGTCAAATAATAGAATATGTATGTACTTGTCGACTGTCGAAGCTGCCCAAGATATAATTGAAAAGTATCAAACTTTAAATATAAAACAGCACCAAGTAGGAGTGCGACGACTCATTACTCCAGCAAAGCGAATCATCCTATCAAACGTCTGTCCATCAATACCACATGACATACTAGAAGCAGAAATCCTAAAAATAGGTTTTTCAAAAGTATCACCAATGGCATTCCTCCGGGCAAGTCTGTCAGGAAACGAATACGCACATATCCTAAGTTTTCGACGTCAAATCTATGTAGTACCAAACGATGACATAAGTCTACCTCCCTCATTGGTCATTACATTTGAAGATACAACATATAGAGTGTTTCTATCATTCGACGGAATAACATGTTTCCTTTGCAAAACCCCAGGACATGTTGCCAAGCTTTGTCCAAATCAAGCACCAAACTCATCCAACTACCAAGAAAATATTACAATGCCAGTTGAACCAATATCAGTAGAAAGCTCCGTAGAAGATCTTAGCCGAATTGACGAGACGAATGATACTCCTCCATTAAATACCTTTAAACGACCACGGCAATATCTAACAGCTAGTTCCAGCGACCTTACATCCGAAAAAGATCCTGTGGAAGTGGCAAGTAATACAACAGATCAAAAGACCAAAAGGAAAAAATCCAAACAATGCCCCTCCGCAACCAAACAAAATCCAAATGCCGAAGATCTGGAACCTGTAAAAAAATTCTACAATGAATCACCTCAACAACTCCTTACATTTGAAGAACTCTCCGACTTTATGGATAACGCATTTGGCACAACTGACCCCTTAAGTATAGCCCAACAATACACAGATAATATCCCTGAACTACTCGCCCTTCCCCACAACATTTACCCATTTATACAACACAGGGCGATGAAATCCCGATGCACAAGAATCCAATCCAAGATACGTAAGCAACTGAATTTAGTCTCGATATCAACAAATGAAGAAGATGAAGATAGTTACGATTCATCCACTTCTCAACTAAGTCAACACTAATACTTTCTTACTCCAATGGAATATAAATGGGCTAATAGCCCATCTGGAAAAATTAAAACTCTTAATATCAAAAACTACAGAAGATGTGATCTGCATACAAGAAACTAACTTCAAAGATAACAAATACTACTCACTAAGAGGTTACGAATGCGTCCACAAAAATAGAGAGTCTGACAGAGCTAGTGGAGGAGTGGCTATTTATATAAAAAATAATTTTACATGGAAAAATATACAAATTACATCAGAACTAGAGGTAGTTGCAATTAACATACAATACTATGAGAAGAATTTGAACATTATTAATATTTATATTCCATCCAACAAAAAATTCACTTCACAAAGCTTACAAGAAATAACCAACCAAGTAAATGGCACAAAAATAATAGTAGGGGATTTCAATTCACACAATACAGCGTGGGGATCCAAGACTACAGACAAAAGAGGTAGAGAAATAGAAAAATTTACAAACACAAACAGTCTTATAATAATAAACTCTGGAGCGGGTACAAGATTAAATCCACTAACAGGAGAATTATCTCCTATTGACCTAACTATTTGTGACGCACAAATTGCACCAAACCTGAGTTGGCAGCCAAACTCATACTTATATGGAAGCGACCACCTACCTATAAGCATAGAATTTCATTCCAGAAAAGACAAGAACGATCATCTTAACTCAATGGAAAAATGGAATTTGAGACGAGCAAATTGGTTTAAGTTTACTGAGTACATAGAAAGAAATATTCCAGAATTTGATCAGATTGAAGATAACATTGACGAAATAACGAATGTACTTACCGATACCATTATACAAGCTGCAGAAATACATATTGGGTATGTAAAACCACTAAATACAAAAATTCCAGTACCTTGGTGGACACCACAATGCGAAGAAGCTATTAAAGCGAGCAAAAGAGCGTTATATAAGTTAAAAAAGAACAAAAGCCAAACCAACTTAGTTGAGTTTAAAAGACTCAGAGCAAGAGCAAGATACGTCACTAAGCAAGCTAAAAAGGACTCCTGGAAATCATTTGTCTCAACAATCACTCCAAATACTTCAAACTCCGAGATATGGTCAAAAATAAAGAAATTAAAAGGAATTTCATCAAAACATAAAATAACAAGTTTATCCCACAATACTGAAATTATCTCTAATAACGCACTTATAACACAAACATTTGCAGAAGAATTCTCTAGAATATCAAGCGATGAAAACTACGAACCAGAATTTAGGGAATATAAACGCGATACAGAACAAAGAATAAAATTAAATCATGCTACAGGTCAAAACCACCCATTAAATGTACAAATCGACAGTGAAGAATTAGAAGAGGTGCTGAAACAATGCAGCGATAAATCCAGCCCGGGACCTGACAAAATCCACTACACTTTTTTAAAAAACCTCCCAATAACTGGAAAAAGGTATTTGCTACAGACATACAATAAAATTTATTTAGAACACTAATTTCCAAAATCATGGTCAGAAGCTATCATAGTGCCAATACCCAAGCCACACAAACCAAAGAATTTGGTAACGTCTTACAGACCAATATCCCTAACATGTACAATGTGCAAAGTCTTAGAGAAGATATTAAACCGCAGGTTAATGTGGCATCTGGAAAAACATAACCTTATATCGATACACCAAAACGGATTTCGAAAAAACAGGTCAGCAAACGATAGCATTATAAACCTGGAATCCGAGATACACAATGCATTTGCTAACGGTCAGAAACTGCTAGCGGTATTTATGGATCTTGAAAAAGCTTACAACTTAACATGGCAACATAAAATTCTTCAAACACTGGTAGATTGGAACATTAATGGAAATATAACAGCATTTATCGAAAAATTCTTGACACAACGTAATTTTGTAGTCAAAACAAATGGAGAATTATCTACCAAAAGAAAAATAGAGAATGGAATTCCCCAAGGATCTTCCTTAAGCACAACATTATTTCTTGTCGCCATAAATGACTTCACCTCTTGTATCACATCTCCACTACGTGTAAGCTTATATGCTGACGATATTGTTATATACGGAAAAGGTAAAAATATTAAAACATTGCAATCCCTAATTCAAAATGGATTAAACAAAATTTATGAATGGAAAAACAAGTCTGGCTTCAAAATATCTCACGAGAAAACGAAATGTGTCTTATTTGCACGAAGAGCCCAGAAAGAATACCCGGAACTGACCATAGGAAGCACCAAACTCAGTTTCACGAAAGATATCAAATTTTTGGGAATAATTTTTGATGATAAACTTAACTGGAAAAAACACTTTGACTATCTTAAACGAAACAGTACGCAAAGCTTAAACATATTAAAAATCCTATCACATCAAAAATGGGGAGCAGATACAAACAGTTTACTTAACATTTACAAAAGTACCATTAGATCTAAAATAGAATATGGAGCCATGGCTTTCCAAACCGCTAAAAAAAATTATATAAAAACTGTGGAAATAATTTCAAATAAAGCACTTAGAATAATAATTGGTGCGTTCCCAACAACCCCCACAGACACTCTCTATAAACTTCTTGGAGAGATGCCATTTACATATAGAGTTCAACATTTATCTTTATCCTACTCGACAAAAATGTTGGCTCTTTCTAACCACCCTTACCACAAAAAAATTTACACTGGATCAGTGCAAACAGCTTTTCCCGCAAATATCAATATTACACCACCTTTTTACAACACAGTTAAAACGTATATGGCAGAAATCAACTACAGTTTTCCTGAAATAATTCCTATAAACAGCTATAATTTTGCCCCCTGGATTCTCTCACCTATCTCCGTGAACACAGAACTTTCCAAATTCGATAAAAAAGAAACACATCCTTCTCTACTGAAAAATGAATTCAATAGAATTTGTGGAATTTACAAACCGTCAGAAGTTTTATTCACTGATGCTTCAAAAAATGAATCAAATCGATCAGTAGGCTCATCAGTAGTTACAGCAACTAATACACAAAAATTCAGGCTACCAGAGGAGTGTAGTGTCTATACAGGAGAAGTCTTCGCTATCCATCAAGCTTTAGTTTACGTAATGAGTAACCCAAAACCAAAATATGCAATTTGCTCTGACTCACTAAGTGCCATAGAAGCGATTCGACAAATGTGGGCAAGCAACCCTTTAGTGCAACAAATCCAACAACTCCTCCACCAATTATTTACGCTAGAAGTAAAGGTCACACTTATCTACGTCCCCTCACACGTAGGAATCGACGGCAACGAGTCAGCTGATACAGCTGCCCAAGAAGCAACATCGTTAGAAACCGCAATGTCTCAAATTTATACTCACAGTGATATCGACAACTACCTCAAGAAGTTAATTAAGAAAAAGATGCAAACAGAATGGCATAATGATCAAAATAGCCTCAAGACCATTAAATCGCAATTTGCAGACCGACTAACGTTAACACCCAGCCGGTTAGAACAAATTAAAATATCAAGACTAAGACTTGGCCACACTCGTTTAACGCACGGCTATAGAATATCTAAAGAAGAACCCCCCAAATGTAACAAGTGCAACGTAAGACTGTCTATTAAACACATCCTTGTTGATTGTACATAATTCAAAGAGGAAAGACAAGAGAACAAAATCTCCACAGATGTTAGTGAAAATCTAAAAACTCTGGAACAAATACAAAAAACGATACAGTACCTAAAAGATATAAAACTCTATAATTATATCTAGTGAATACTTAGTGAATGTTTTAGTGAATATTTAGTGAATGTAATGCTGTAATTTACTATGTAGTTAAATGATATTGTAAGTGCTAATGACCCTTAGCGGTCGAAGCACATCTTCACAAAAAAAAAAAAATAGTTTTACCACAGAATAAAGAGACAGAAGAGACAATATGGATATAAGAAATTGGCTACAAAAAGGTAAGTTAAATAATTTCAATAGAAAATTGAATTTTTGATTAAAACTTTAGATTAATTCCATTAGAAATGGTCCAAAAATTTAAAAACTGGTTGTTCGACCAGCACCAAATAAAACAAAACTACCAAGTAATGATAGCTTATAATGTAGATATGTTATATCCGATGTTTATTTTTGTTCAAAATCATTTTTTTTTAATTGTCGGCCGTTTTTGTATCGTAACGTTTGGAAAAAAATCAATTGCAGCCCTTTACAAAATTTCCAATTGCTCTTTACTCTGCTTGTATCTTTGTGAAACAATTTTTATCAGCTTTGGCAAAAGATATTGTGCATTATTATTATAATTTTATATATGTTTCATTATTATGATGCCGACTTTTTTGCCTTCTAATGTAATTATAACAGCTCAAATGGGACTAAAGATAAAATCTTGAAATGTTCACATATTAAAGATCAAACAGCACTTTATACGTGCTATTAATTTCATTTTGTGTTTTTAATCTAGAGAAAAAATATTATCGTCAGATATAGTACATCCACGCCACATTATTAGCTATCATGACAAGGTAGTTTTGTTTTACACTAATTTTTATACTAGGGACTAAGAACAAGTATGATATTAAGTTATTATGTTTAGGACAAAAATCTCTAAAACGTAAAAAAGTTCATGATGACAGTAGTGGAAGTGGAAGCAATGATTGTGATGAAGATGAAAATAAAATGGTCGGAACATCAAAATCGGAATCTATTTTTGAAGGAGGCTCAAGTAGTTCTTCAAATCTACATGAAGCTGTCTCTGGAAGTGGGGCCTCTAAACAAACTGAAGAACGCGATGGCTACCATGAAAATGACATTGGTCGTTATGTTAGTTGTGTCAATAACTTGCCTTCTGAAAAAAAGAAGGAATTGTTGACAAACCCTTGAGTTCCATCATCCAATTACGATATTGCTTCTGATGCCATTCACTTGAAGAGAAAATTTAATCATCGCTGGTTAGAACAATATACTCCATGGCTGGTGTACTCAAGCCGTTTGAAAGGTGCTGTATGTTTGTATTTTGTTTTATTTCCACCAAGAATTGCTACAGTTAAAGGAGTTTTGGGATCATTTATGGTAAGACCTTACATGAAGTTTAAGGATGTACATGAAGATTGTAGAAAGCACGTTGGCAGCCATTACCACAAATATTCATCAACTGCTGCAAAAGCATTTCTTGAAAATGATCCTGTTGATGTCCAGTTGCAAATAGGGCACCATAAGACGAAGAAAAGAAACAAATATTGTCAGCAATTATTTCATGAATAATATTTTGTGGTATTCATGATTTGCCGCTTAGAGGAAAAGAAGGAAATGAAGGAGTTTTCTTTGACCTTTTAAATTTGAGGATTGACTTTGGTGATGAGAAGCTAAAGAGCCATTTGGATAAATGTCAAAAAAACGCAGTATATACCTCACCAACAATTCAAAATGAGATCTTACAATTATGCGGTGATGTTATCAAATAAAAAATAATCGAAGAGTGTAAACGGGCAAAAGATTATGCTGTAATGGCTGATGAAACAGCAGATATCGCTGGAAAAGAGCAGCTTCTATTGGATTAAGGTTCTTCGATAAAAGCCAAAAAATAATCAGGAAGGAATTTGTAGGCTACATTGAGTTAAATTGTCAAGATGCTTCTACAATCGCTAGCGAAATTCAGTTTTTTAGAAGTTAATCATTTTCCGCCGATAATTGTGTGGGATTCGGATTTGACGGGTGTTCCACGATGGCAGCAAAGAAGGTGCTGTACAGGCCATTCTTAAAAAAAGTCCGCTAAGTATTTATTTTTTCATTGCTCCAGCCACAGACTTAATCTTGTGATCAATGATACTAGCAATATACCAGAAATAAGAAACACAATTGCAACGGTTAAAGACACAATAACCTTCTTTCGTGAATCGCCAGTCCGTAGGAAATCGGTTCCAAATCTTTTAAGGCTGTGTGAGACCAGATGGTCGGAAAAATATAAGAGCATAAAAAATGTTTCAGAAAGCTTGACTGAAAGCACTAGAACATCTATCTGTCGAAGGAAACTATGCAAGAAGAAAATCTGCCTACCAATTGCACTATGCAGTTACTAAACCAATATTCATTTTAGGCTTAAACATAATTCCAAGATACTTTGCAATTTTGGAACCCGTTGCAAACGTTTTACAAGGTAAAAGTGTGGATTTGGTTATGGTGAAGAAATATATTGATAATATTCTAGTTGTTATCAAAGATCGACAAGATGTCGAAAATATGTCTTATGATTTATTTAAAAAATCACTTGATATCGCAGAGAAAGTAGGGGTTGAGTTGTCAGTACCACGAGTCACTCAAAATCAAGTACACAGAAGTAATCCACCATCTGAGTCTGCAGTTGAATACAGGAAGCGGTCAATAATCATCCCCTATCTTGATTCTTTAACTTCGTTTTTGGATGCTAGATTCTCCAACTAAAATACACCTGCTTTTGCTTTAACTTATCTTCTTTCTTCAAGCATGCTCAAAATGGCTTCAAAAGATGTCAAAAATAATGCAGAATCTTTCATGGAATTTTATAAGTTAGGTGATGTCTCTGCAGAACTAGATTTGTGGTACTATATGTGGAAGAAAAAGAATTTAGCAGAAGACAAATTAAAGGACATTGAAGTGGCTGCACTTTTGAAGGAAGCTAATGTTTTTCCCTGCAACAAGGCACGCACTGCTAATATTGAGTGCTTTCCCATCCTTTACTGCTACCGTAGAAAAATCGTTCAGTACCCTACGAAGGGTAAAAACCTGGCTCAGGAGTATAATGGGTGATGACAGACTCACTGGGCTGTGTTTGATGAGTGTTCATCAAAAATTTTTGAAGGAAAATTAGGACTGCATAGTGAAGAAAGTTTTGGATAAATTTAGTTTAAACCCAAGAAAAATGTTATTAGTTTAATTTGAGTATAATTAAAATCTCATTTGCCTTTTCTTTTTATCCTAAAATTTTACATTTTGGACGACCATGAACCATGGTTTGCCCAACCCCCCTCCCCCCCCCCAGTTATAAATCCTGGCTACGCTCTTGACTACACATATAAAAATGGTTGTACTAAGTATGTATGATATGTAATTAATGAATACGAGATGTGTTTTGTATGTGCTCTTCAAATTCCATCAATAACTAGCGAAGTTATAACATTAGAATTTTGCAAGTGTGTCTAATATGTAGGGGAGGCTGGGGATAGTTTGAACACGGGATAACAATGGATACCTTCAAATTGGTCGCCAGAGATGTAGGAGACATGCACTATAGCATATTTGATGCGTATTTGCCTGACAACTTGATTCATACTCAATATGGCAGCTTGCATTTATAAATGAATAGTTGGCATAGATTTTTCAGTTTTTGTGCTTTGCTGTGTATGTTTTTGATCTACAGATTGTTGTGAATTATTTATCACCTAAGGATATTGCTTTAATTTACATGAAGCTTTGCTGAAGTTAAGTGAATGAAACACTGCTAGGATACAAATAATGTGTGCTTTTCCAGGATTGTTATGAATTATTTTGTGTCGGTGTGCCACAAGAAGAATTTGGGGACGCCTGTTTAATGGCACTTTGCTAATTTAGTTTTTTTCTGGTTCACAGATGGTTCGTACATACAAAAACACACTGACAGGCATCTATAAGAAGGAAATACACAGGCGGCTGTTGAAGATGTAATTCAGAGAGGAATATCAATACGTGCTGCGGCAGTCGAGCACGGAGTAAAGAAGTCTCGGCACAGCTATGGTATCTGGTTAAGCAGGCTAAAGAGCATGGTCTTGAAAATATGATTACACAAGCAACTTTAAAAACAGGCAAATTATTCCCGATATGATGAAAAAGTCACTTGCTGAATATCTTTTATAGTGTTCTGGGATGTTTTACGGGCTTACTCCAAAAACAACTAGAAAACTGGTACTCTAATACTAAAGGAAAACGAAATACGACTACCACCTACTTGGGAAGAAAGAGAAGAAACTGGTTCTCAGTTTTTTGAAAAGACAACCGATGGTTTCTATATGGATACCAGAAGCGACAAGCTTAATGAGAATGACTGCATTTAACCAGCAGACAGTGGGTGTGTTGTTTAGTGTAAGGTAAAGGTACAGCTTCCAACCAAACCAGATATATAATCTAGACGAAACTAGAGTCACCACAGTTCCTCGTATCGAAAAATTCATTGGAATGATGGGACGCAAACAGGTGGGGCAAGTTAATTCTTGGAAATGTGGAGAGCTTGTCACTCAGGTGGGAATTATTTTCACCAAGCACAACGTACTGCCACCGGTGTGGGTATTTCCTCATATGTGCTTTGACGAAAACCGCACGATGTCTGCAGCTTCAGCTGGAAGTCTGATTCTAGTGCATGTGACAACAGAAAAGTGTTAAAAATATTCGGTGCAGTAAAGAAAATCGCGTTCTTTTGATCATGTACAATCAAGAGTCCCGCTTAACCGTTAAGGGTTTATACATAGAAGAAACGGAATTGGGGTGCTGATACTCTCTCCACACACATCAAATAATCTGCAGCTTCTGGGTTGTTGTATATTTGGTCAATTAAAAAAATTTTTTTGTGTTGCTGTTAACTCTTGAATAAATTCCAACCCAGATGTGACAAAAAGCATATACGTACTCTCAATTGTGCAGCTCTGCTTGGGATCGAGCAGCGTCCCCAGGCGTAAAGTCTGACTTTAGAGTTATGGGTATCGTTCCCTTCGGCAAAAACATATTCCTCGATGACGACTTTTTATCCTCTACACTGTCAGATCGTTCCCTCCCCGGAGACAATGAAGATATATCTGTTTTTTGTCAGAACATACGAGAAATAAAAGTACTTCAAAGGGAAATCCGAAATTAAAAATAGACAAATGTGAGCCTTATAAAAATAACAAAAAAAAGGAAAATCAATTGCTAAGAAGGCAATGACAACCAAGGTTAGAAAGAAGGGTATTAAAAACAAGTAATCTTTTAGTTCCGCTGAAGAAGATGAAGAACTCATTTTAGATGATAATTCTGATAGGGGCTGACATTGGGGAAGAAGAAGCAGATTGTATGTTTTTTTCTGGACTCTTATCTGAAGATACCTCGGATGAACAATGGATTCAGTGCTCAAGTGGACTCATACCGACTGTGCCAATATAGACAAAAAGACACATATATTTGTGATTTCTGCCTCTATGGTTAATTTAATATCGTTATCCTAATATCGGATACCATATCCGTCGTAGATTTATTGACTTATTAAAATTATTATTAAGTTCGTTAGAAATGAAGCACCCGAGCTGTTTCGTAAAAAGTTTTAATAATAGTAATCTCAAAAAAATGTAACACGAGTTTTCAAAATTAGATTGTCAAGTGGAAGTTTATATATCTGTCAGTTTACACTTTTTTGATAGTGTCAGTTGATATTTTTGACCAATATTGAGGTTGAAAAAGAAGTATCCGATATTAGTGCAATTTACTGTATTAATTTCCAAATTAACATGTTTCCACTGTAATCACTTTTGGGTTCGTGTAAAAATAATGCTATTCAGTTCGACGGTTCATGATAGAATTCTTTATTAACAATATCATTTTGAAAATACATCCAATTTATAATTTCCAAGAATATTTGATTCCTTCCAAATAACTAACCTAACATAAAAACAATTTAAAGAATACTGTGTTGGACATTTTATATTTAAACAATTGCAAATATTTGATATTCGATTTGATATTTTATTAGTTTTATTATGACTTAAAAGTATTTGTAAATATTACTGTATTTTTCCATTACAACACAATCATCCTTTCCAATAACATTTCTACTGGAACGTTTTTTGCGCAACTATTTTGTTCATTTAGCTTGAAGATGGCCATTAAAAGCCAAAACTAGTAGCTGAACTTTATAAATAAAATTTGTGGTATTTCGAGTTTATATTATTTTTTTGTCATTCACATTCGAGAAATGGATGAGATTTTACTTTTAATATAATGGTTGTTTAAATCTTTACTATCCTAATAAGAATAGAAGACTATATTTATGATGATTGTTGTTGAAATATCGTTCAACCACCATATACGCCACTGTATTTATTTCATCGCGTTTCGTCTGGTGTTATTGATGGTTTCTCCATAAAGCTCGCACTCTCAACATCCGAGGAGGGATATAAAAACTTTTTAAAATAATGCCGTTGGTGTCTAGAAAAATGGCAGGCATTATCTCAACTCGGCAGGGGATTATTTTAACTTCGGAGGACATTGGTGGACAGGCCAGTTGTCTCTTGTGTCGTATAAAATGTAGATCTAGAGATGGAATCGATAACAAATGTTTTCGACCGAATATTCTATAGAGAGTAATTCCATACATTATTGTTTTATAACACCCAACATCAGTTTGCCGATTGGATTATACAGTGTGAAATCAAGGGAATAAATTTATTATATTGGTTACTAGAAAATCCCGAAAACGATAAATTTGTAGTACAAATTCCGATAGTGATATTTTACGGTGTGAATAGGAACTTTCTTGGAGTGGACATTCCATTTATCCTCTTCGACCAATCTATCTGCCAGGAAATGTGTCATTTAGTCACTGTCTAACTGGAATAAAGTAATGTGAAGAAATAATGTGAACAAGATGTTGCAAAATCATGTTACCAACTGTATTTGATTTTCCAAACTAGTTGTTATTAAGTCATAAAAGCAGACTTTGAAATTCTAAGATAGTGTCAGCTAACACTTATCAAAATTGGGAAAAAATGCCATCGACAAGCAGTATTAGTTTGCAGTTATTCAATACCCACACAAATTGTCGCGAAAGGCGACATAGACAGTAGAGCTCGGCTCGTGTCGACTATATTTTTGGTCGCATGGGCAGTAGTGGCCTAGTAGTTGACAACAGATGTACACGATCGCTATAAAAATCATTATTACTTTCGCTGAATTAGGTCCATAGCTCCAAACTCTCCAATTCATGTGGTGGTCCTATCTACATCATCAGTCGGTACCGACAAGAAGACCTATTATAACAACAGGGTGAGAGTTATCTGCTTTCCCTTTTTTATATTTCTTGTTCTTTCGTTATTTTTATTGCCAGCAAGCCAAACATGGTCCAGCGATGTCCAAGGCAATCCTTTCGAAAGGGCTTCCAACATTATACTGTTTCATAGGTGTCTTTCTCTTGCGATGTGGTCCATTACTCGTAGCACAAGTCGTGCATTTCTTACTCCAGTCCTTTACATCGTCGGAGCTGTTCATCCAATAAAACCTTTCACGGACTTGCTGAACGGATTTCTTCACTCCCAGGTGACCTACCGATGGACTGTCGTGTAACTTCTTCAGTACCTCAGCTACTCTCGCTCTCGGGATAACTAGCTGTCTCTTCTTCTCGGTACCATCATCGTTTTCAAGGATTCTTTTCAACAGCCCTTCTTCCAGGACAAGGGAGTCCCACTGAGCCCAATATGCCTTAAGTGTCGATGAAAATCTTGACACTTGCCATGTAGTTCGCCGATTTTCTTCCTTCAGTCGCCGGATCATCTTCAGGTGAGGCTCATTCTCCTGATCTTCTCTGATTCTGATGGGTGACCATTCTTCGTTGACTAAAGTAGCTCTT
This sequence comes from Galeruca laticollis, assembly GCA_963921935.1. NCBI lineage: Eukaryota > Metazoa > Arthropoda > Insecta > Coleoptera > Chrysomelidae > Galeruca > Galeruca laticollis. Next base: position 59,947,755 of record OY998176.1, on the reverse strand, counting down.
AAAACTGCAGCTTCCTTAGATTACGACTTGTTGCAGTGAGAACGGTTTACAGGACATGGCCATCTACGCAGAGAGTCGGCTTTTCGGTGATTCACATCAGCTTGGTGTTCGCCAGTGTTCCTGTGATTGTAGTTCTTGGGTTGCAGGAGTCTTGGGGCATTTAGAAGGACTGCGTACGTGCTCTAGCTCGCCACACATCCGGCATTCGATCTTCTTCCGCTTCTTATCTACCATACCTTTCAACAAGTTGACTATCTGGTCAAGTCTGTCATCGTCACCTTCTTCCTATATGGTCCTACCTTTATTGTATCCCGAAGCCATTGTCTCTGCTTCATATTCAAGTGCAGCTGTCAATGCGTCAACTAATGTTTTGGGAGGGGCTAAACGAAGCGTCCTCTGCATATCGGGGTCACGTAAGCCATCAATAAAGGCCTGGATGCCCAGTCCTTCCATCATGTTCTCTGGTGCTGATGGATAAGCATATCGAACTAATCGGGCAATATCCACTTCGTACTCTTGAAGGAATTCATAACGTTTCTGCTTTCTGTTCTTCAGCTGGGATTGGTACAAATGTTCATGACCGTATCGCATGTCCAACCTCTTCTTCAGCTGCTCAAAGTCATCCATTTTTTCCAGAGGTATCGTCTGAAGTAAGGCATCTCCTCGAAACGCGATAGTTAAGTTCACCGCTTTCTTCCTATCGGACCAATTATTCACTCTAGCAGCTGCTTCAAACTGTTTTATGTAATTGGTCCACGACATTTTTCCATCGAACGTTGGGTCCTTGACTCGGGTAAAACTGCCAATGTATTCCAACTTAGGTAGTGTTTCTGGCTTGCAAGGTTTCGTTTGCTCAGTCTTCTTCGCTTCCTCTGGCGTGCTTCGTGTTCTTGAATCGGCAATCTTTCCCTCTAACTCCTTGTTTTGCTCATTTATCGTTGTCATCTTATTTCCAATGTCTGTTTTTTGAGACGAAATTTTTTTCTGGATTTCAGCAGCAATGCCATTTTTTAACGATAAGATATCGGCAGAAATGTCATTCTTCATAGTGGAAATCTTTTCGTCCATATTAGTAGAAATATCGTTCTTGATAGTAGAAATCTTCTCCGTTCTTGATGGTAGGAATCTTCTCATTCATGGTTGAAATATCGGCAGAAATTGACGAGAATAAGGTGGATGTCTCGTCTTTAAATAATAATGTTTCGGGATCTAGGCTATCACTTACCAGTGCCACTTTAAGTCTTTCTACTAATTCACTTTTCTTACCTGACGTTTCCAACTCGCGATTTTCCAATTCTGTCTTTAGTTCAGCCACTTTCAGGTCACTTAGTCTCTTGGCCACTTTCACGTAGATGTTTATTTATATTACCCCACACCTGACACCGCTGTAATGTTTTTCTTATTTATTTGAACGTTTTTATCACCGGTGGGATAAATTTATACACACACGTTATGTCTACTAACTTAATTTATTTATTCACTACACTATTCACTAATTTATATTATATATACAGTATATTCACTTACATTAATTTATATAAACACTTCACTACTTACACTATTTACTTGTTCGCTGTTTATATCAAGAGATCACTTTATAAACTGAACTTCTCCCGCTGGTCGATCCTTTATATATTAATGCCTTTTTTACTAGAAAATTCTAGATTGCGGCTTACACAAAAACAATTGGTTCTCTGGAATATTATTATCTTTTCGGGATATTTCTCAAACGCCGGCTCAATCCTTAAAATATCTTCGGAGAACATGTCTATAAAAACGATCACAGATCTTAGATCTTCTCATAATTCGGCGCATTCACCATTTTTTAACTCCGTTAACATAAGGCTACAGGACCGTACTTAGTATCTACTTCGGTGTGCGAATTCGTAACAATATATTACAGATACCTTAATTCTATTAAAGAATGATAATTTGCCTCCTTTAAAATGATTGCTGGCTCGTGTCATAGAGGTTCACCATGGCGCGGGCATAGTTACTTGCGTTATCACATTGCGCACCGCTAAAGATTAATTTAAGCGACCTGTTTCAAAGCTGTGTGCTTGTGCTAAGGTATTATCTGCTTCCTAATTTTAAAATTGGTTCTTACGCCATTTTGATTGCAATTATATCAAATTACATAGATTGAATTAACACCAAATACAGTCGACTTATTTCCCGCCCAAACAGCGGTTCTAATAGATACCTACCTAAATGAATGATATTATTTACTCCTTTGTAACCAGGTACCTTCTGCATTTGACGTTTTTTGGAAAGATCATACACAACGCCTTCTGGATTCTACATACCCTGTATATCGTAAAATGCGAATCATATAGTTTGCAATAACTATACATAAATTATATATATATATCTCCAACGTATGTCACAAATACCATTATTTTTATTGAGAATGTATCACTGAATAAACATGTTTAAATCATATTTTTGTGCAACGTCTACACGTTTCCACAATGTTATTTTAAATCCACCCTAACATGTAACTCCGCGGTTTTGCGACGTCAGGGTGGGATCTTTCAATGCTGAGTAAATAAACCTGAAGTTATTCGATTTTATACCATAAACGTTTTTTATTCAGAATTGCAACTCCCCTACGAATTCATTTGAAACCGATCAAAAGGAGAGTAAAAGCATTTGAATTAAATAAGCGAAGCGAAATAAAACATAATTCTACGTTTTTTCTTTGTATAGGGGAGGAAGTCCTGTCCAAATATTGGTCGAGATAATGTTAAGTAAGTTTACATGAATGTAAAGTTGATATAGATTTAGGGAAAATGAATAGGTATAATTACTTTTTTCCACTACTAGCTGTGAAGTTGACAATTATTGTGTCTTCTAGCCAACAGAGAAGTAGAATTTCTCTATTAGTGGTTAATAATTTTTTCTATTGTTAACCTAGGTCAATAATGGACAAATTCAAATGTTTTGAGAATTCAGGGAAAATAGCTTAACAGAAACTAGTGCAACATAATTTTGTATACCCAGGATATCGTCTTTAACACATTTACTGCTTGAAATTACCTAACAAGTTAAATTATTTCAATAAAACTGTCATTAGTTTAAAATTCGCACTCAACCAAAAATGTTTGATGACATAAGGAGTGCGTTTATAATATATGGGTGAGGTGAGGAGCGAAAACAGTGTCAGTGTCAGTCAGACGACGGAGTAAACGCATAGGGAGAAATCAGTTTGAACGATTTGTAGATCGACACTATCAAAATTTGACATTGAAATGTGTTGTTTATTTTTCCTTAATTGCAGAAAAACGTGGATCGAGGAATGTTTTTACCTTCAACATTATTACCAGTGGAATTTGAAAATCTTCTGTTGATAGAAACTGGTAGCTAGTCTTGACCGACAGAATATCGATTACCGGTGCCTTAATCTCTACAAATAAGAACATGTGTACATTGTACATATTATCCAAATTGCGCATATCAGGGTAATAGTTTCCCCGATAGCAAGCGGGGAACTAGGAGTGCACTCTCGTCGATTCTCGTGGTTCGTTTGTGAACGATGTGGTGTAGAGTGTGAAGTACATAGACAAATAATATATTACTTTCTCTATGGTGAAGTATATGTTAAATGTTTTATGAACGCTCACTTTGTACCCAAGTGTTGTGAACGCACTACCGCTGTAATTGTTCAAAGTAAAACATAAACCACGTTTTGCGAAATTTTTGGATGTGATTGTATAATTGGTTCCGTTAATTCGTTGCAATTAATATTGATGATTATGAACTATAGGAATGATGGTATTCTTTTGCTGTGTGTGATTGAATTATACATGCTTTTTATAAGACATTTTTTGATTTTTGTCTTAAATTTGGCTAGTAGTGGAAAAAAATGTATATACACCACGGTGGTGAAGACATTTATAAACCTCGCACCTTATTCCGCTCGGGGCAAAGCCCCTCGCGAAATAATTTTGTTGCTCGGTCGATAATAATAGTCTTCACCACCTTGGTGAATAATATACTATTACTTGTACATTAAACCAACGAATGAAAATGTTTTTCAGCAAGATCTAGTTGTTTTTTCATTTGGATCAATTTATTCATTTCATCTAAATGAAAGGGAAGTGGTTATGAACAGGGAAGTTCATCTTCTTTGTACCGACTTTACAAAAGCCTATGACAATATTCCGATTAAAAAGCTCTAGCGAGCTTTAGAAAGGCTCCTAATAAATAACACAGACATACTAGCAAATAAACAGCTCTCTAATCAGCAACATCAAGAATAATAGTATATTACGTAACGTGTGTTGTAAGAGGTATTTTACGTACGAACGGAAAAGTTACGTACGAAGCTGCGTAGCGGCGAGTGCGTAATTCCGTGAGTGCGTAAAATGCGTTACAACACGAGTTACGTACTATACTTTACCTACGACCCACTTTTACTTGTGTTCATAATCTTATTAAGGTATTTAAATTACAAGTAAAAACGTACATCCTCGATGCCCAGCCAAGCTTTATAAAAGTCGCTCCTCGATGCCCAGCCAAGCATCTTAGAATTTCACCCTCAATGCCCAGCCAAGTTTCGTAAAAGTCCGTCCTAAGTAGTATTTATTTTTATTAAAAATGTATGTAGAATTAGCGGAATTGCATAAAATAGTGTATACACCTCTCGACTAAAGTGACATTAATCCCTAAGGTGGATTACTTCCCTCATGAATCAAACACCATCCGCGGGATTAAATGGACCACTTTAGTCGCTTGGTGTATAATATACTATTGTTAACTAATATGAGATACATTCAGATAGCTAAAAGATCCGGATTGAATGAAACGGAACCAATTATCATATAAATCCAAATAACTCTTAGTATTAAATGCAATCTCATATCTAATACATGTTATCTACCATTTATATTTAGAATAAAATTCAACGTCAAATATCTAAGTAATACATTTTGACAGTTGCTAAGTGGTTGCTATGGAAGCCGTGCGATTTACTTTACAGCCGTGCGTTTTGTTTTACGGTGCGTAATATACGTCTTACATTGATTGCCGAGTGTGTGTTTTTGACTACTTACAGGGGTGGTCGTAGTTAAAACTATTTATGTGTATGTCCGAGAACTACAGACGATTAAAGGGTAGTGGTCCAAGACAGAGAAGATTTGCAGTAACCAGGCTCTTGGCCGAGTACGAAAAGTAGGGACTGTCGTTCAATAAATCAATGATCAAATATTTATTTGTGGGAAAGAAAGTAGTTAGCCTACATTTAGAGGACAATATAGAAATAGGTAAATACAGTAAATATATTTACCTGGGAACTCAAATAGATAATTCCGACCGAACAGATCGAGCTGAGATCGAGCAAATGATACTGAAAGGTAGAAAGGTCATCAAATGGCCGAACTCAATATTATTGTCCAAAAATATCTCACAGGAGAAAAAAATATCGAATATATAATTCCATATTTAAAAGTATGATACTGTATGGATGTGAAACATGGTAGTTAACCAAAAATATGTAGCGTCGACTATTGGCACTTGAGATGAACTTTCGGCGAGGATCGCCAGGAAAATCTAAAATGGGTTCCGGTGCACTTCGCGACCCTTGGAATTGTATGTTAGTTTTAATTTTGTTTCATAGCTTACCTTAAATTAAGCAGATTGGAACAAAAATTTCGCTGGATCATTCAGTAATTACTTTAAAAATCTCGAATTTAGTTCGACACTATTTATTGCTATTTTACGATAAATATTTTCACTTTAAATTGTAAAGATTATTATCTTGAACTAAATATAAGTCTGTTTCACAAAAAAAACCGGATGAAAATACTTAAATGTTGGCAATTTTTAAAAATATTCTTAGGCAAAATTATTATCACTTGACACTTATAGGTTATAAAGTTACACACTAAAATCTTATGTCTAGGTAGCCAGGGTCACAAATTAGGATGCTTGTCTGTCATCATGTGAGTTTCAGCGGCGTTATTGAATGGTGTTTATTTTCTTTCAGTTGAATCAATTCTATGTTGTAATAGATATATATGAATATATTATAAAAGTATTTGCATCTATACTTAAGAATGAAAATTGAAATAATCAACATCATTAGAATGTACTGTTTATCTTAGATTTGTTTAATACGTTATATCAAATAAAAGAGATTGAAACAAACTTTTTGGCTGTACCACAGAATCAACAATAAACAACAGATTATAAATCTCTTATGGCGATTTTCATACATTATCTATTTGTTTTGAAAGGTTTATCGGCAAAATCATCGATAATCTATTCTTGTGCACGGTTGCAGCCACGATCGATATAGTATGTGTGTATCGTGAATTGCAGCTATAGTAATCTGCGCCTGCGCTTAAGTCAAGTCGACATTCCGCGAATTTTTTAAATATTCAATGAATTATTCCTCTCCTTTTAACGACAATACGCTCGCGGAACGATGCCGACTTTATTTCTAAATGAACTTTCCTTCGTTTATGGTCCATGATAAAAGTGTTATTATAGTGTTGAGTATATTATTGGGATGGGATTGGTTCTTAGTAGTCGCAAGTGAAAAACATATGATAGTATTTTGACGGTAGTCAAAATGGAAGTCGAGAATGTTAAAATGTTTTCCAACTGAATTCGATTATTAATTTAAACGATGAGGAACTGTTAAATAGGCTCCAAAATGTGAACTTGTTACCGCGGAATATAATATGTGCGCGAATTGCGAAACGTCGAACCAGCGCGCTCGCTGCGTTCACGATATCAATCTGCTTTAATATTTTAAACGGAAATCCAATCTTCAATCATTCAAATGATTATCCACATTATTATGAAATAATAAGTGCTCAAATAGATATACTATCAGGAATACATACACAATTTGCAAATGAAAAAATTGAGTGAACAGCTATGGATATATTGTGAAAAATTCGCGCCGGTTCGACTTTTCGCTAGTGAATTGCGAAACGGTTAACCGATGCGCTCGCTTCGCTCGCGATATCAATCTGCTTTACTATTGCACACGGAAATCCAATCTTCAATAATTCATATGAATAACCACATTATTATGAAATGATACGTGCCCAAATAGGTATACTATCAGGAATACATACACAATTTTCAAATGGAAAAATTGAGTGAACAGCCATCGACAAATTGTGGAAAATGCGCGCAAATAGAAAAATTCAACAGATTGTGCAATTCGCGAATAACTGATTTCAGCTAAACGAAAGTTGACCGGTATCGATTCTTTGTAGGGTTACATTGTTTACATTTTTAGGTGGGGACGGTCACGTCGTACAAATCGATGAATCCGTGTTGACCAAACGAAAATATAATAGAAGGCGCGTGATTCCAGAGCAGTGGGTGCTTGGTATCTTAATGTCACTGATAAACGTGGCTATGTAGTATTTGTTCCCAACCAAACAGCCACTACTCTGGAATCAATAATTTCTCGTCACGTATTGCCGGGTACTAAAATATGGACTGACTACTGAAGGGGATATAGTGACTTCAAAAATCTGGGAGTTGCATCCCCTAAGATACATAAGGAGGTTAACCATTCCAGAAACTTTATGGATCCGGTAACGGGAGTACGCACGAACCATATTGAATGCCACAGGTCGTGCCTTAAACAATATTTGAGACGTCCGGGGTGATATCCTCAAGATTTTTATCGGAATATGTGGATCAGTTTATGTGGTGGCAAGTGTTTGGTCCCACTCCTAGTGCGCGATTCAATAATATTATCGAACAAATTTCGGCGCGTTATCCTGTGTAGTTTATAGTTAGGTTAGATTAGGTTAGTATAAATATTCATAAGTAGGTAAGTAGGTTAGATGGGGTTAGGTTAGGTTGACCGAATTCACATTTTCAAACAAATTTCATGTACAGAGTGCGGAAAGATTGGTGGTAGGTTTTTGCAGGTAGGCGATCGACCATGGCTCTTTAGAGTGACGTGTCCTTGGCCCATTAAGGGTTGAGGATGAAAACATGGTTGATGGAATCCGCCAGCTTGGGAATCGTTCCAACGGTTTTTAGAAGATTTCCCCCACAACAAAAAAATAGATTAGGTTAGTAGTTAATCAAACTTTGGCGCGTTATCCTCTCTAGTTTACTACATTGTTGAGTTTTATTTGGTCTATATACTTAATAAGTTAGGTGAGTAATTTTTTTTCTATTTCTTGTTTGTTGTGTCAGTTGGTCAGGAAGCGATATTGAATTGAATTATTGAAAGTATTGTAAACTATGCTAATTCGGTACTCAAAAATTCCATTAAAATCTTACTACAAATATTTGTGATTGTTGGTCGGATTATAATTGGTTCGAGGAGAGGCAGGAAATATAATCTTGGTATTTTCCCTACCCCTTCTCGAAAAAATATCAAATAATTTTTATTCCACATGAAATTTTCTAATGGATCTAATTAAAATGATAATGTGCGTCTTAAAGACATATTTAAAATAAAAAACATTTGTATGTACTTAAGATAATCTTTATCGCTTCTGATGGTCCAAAAAGTGTATACATATTTTATATGTACATTCTATTATCTATAGATCATACTAGCACATTAACAACCACCTTTAAACTCGTATTTGGGATGTCATTATGAGCCATACAAGTTTGCTACTGACTACAAATGAATACAGGTAATTTCAGATATAATAGTATATCAGAACGGAAAAATTGCACAAAGCTAGCACGAAACTTGCGGAAATTCATCACATTCACATTTGCACTCACTTTTAACAAGGAGAAAACAAAAAGGACACAAAATTAAATCACTGATCACATTAATTCGTTGTTTTTAAAAATTTAAAATATTAGGTTATGTATTATATTGAATCGCTTCTTCTTTTCTCGCCTTGTCTTTCGCCCAAGTTAGCTAGGTTTTTCGATCGTTTGATGGAAACTATATTTCTTCATTTGTTCAAGTGAACATTAGTCAAATGTAAAATAATAGCAATATAAATATAAAATATGACTAAAATTGAATAAAACAATCCACTAGAACTGTGTTCTCGTGATTATTTTAAAAATACTTCTCCTTTAATTATGATGATGGTGAATTAATTTTGCTGAATTTTATGAGTACACACTGTTATGTTAGCGGGTTCTGCAATAATACACTTTTGGGTTGTCTACTAATTACATACTTTATTTATCACAAAACTCTTGCTTACGCTAGTTTACAGACGGTTCTTAATATTCACGTTCAACCGTCAATCTAATCATTATGTTACTCCCCACTGTCAAGATCCCCAGCTCATTTTGCTCAGGTTCGCCATCCGACAGACGTTACGGGGTTGCCATTAGCCAAATTACCAGACAGAACATCTACCTTTCATAGACCTAATTAAATTTACAAACATTCATAATCATTTAAATACCTAGGTTTTCCAATTTCACGTCTAGGTCTAACATTTCAGTTTTCTATAGACGGTTTAGGGGAAATAGTGCCATTCAAGTGAACATTAATTTTAGGGGAAAGGGGTAGTGAAACTAGATCCAGAAACATCAAGAGATTCACCTTCAGGTGCACTAAAAATATCATTCCGTTTACACTCTTTGTCTGTTTCTGTTAAATTTGAACTATTATTATTACAATTTAGAGATTGGTAATTATCGGGTGAAGTATATGCCGAGGTAAACTGTTGCTGAATATAATAAGGTGCTGGTATCAGGTGCCACCACCTGTTTCTTCGATAAATTCCAGAGTTTGATTCAATTAGGTACGAACAAGGTTCTTCTAAAAATTTTAGCATAAACTCTTAAATCCGTTACCTAGACATAAGCTCCTACCTCTAGCTCAGATAATTTTCTGGACCGTTGTCTGTTATTAAATTGTTCGATGGACTTTTCTTTCACCTTACTTTCCCTGTTTTTCAAAAATTGCTTGTCAGTGGGATTGTTAAATTGGTCTGGCAACAATGGCTTAAAAGAGCGCACCTTTCTCCTAAACATCAACACGCTTGGGGAAAAAATACATTCTAAGGGTGTGGTTCGATAAGTCCATAAAGATTTAAAGGTAATCATTTTTTTAAAAGAGTTTTAACAATTTTAATAGCTGCCTCAACAAGGCCATTAGCCTTTGCAAAGTAAGGACTACTCGTTATGTGTTTGAAATCATATACACAGGAATTTTTTTTAAATTCAGAGTGAAATTGCGGACCATTGTCTGACCTAACAATTTCAGGAATTCCATATCTAGAAAATAACTGTTTTAATTTATCAATGATGACTAATTCGGTAATTTTTGTTAGCTTAACTGTTTCAAAAAATCTGGACTGGTAGTCTGTAACAATAAGGTATCAAATATTATATCTCTTAAATAAATCTAACTCAGTATTCGATGAAAAATTCTGCTATAGAGCATGGGCTACCACGAGCTCCTTTCCTGAAAAATAATAGATTTTATAATCATACCTCATTAAACGGATTCAAAAACGCTGTCATTCTTGGGGTTATTTCATCAACAGGCTTTGTCTGTAAAACCTGAATTTGAGGCTTATGATCAGTTAGCGTTAAAATGGGGATTCCAGAAATATATTCAGAAAATTTTTGAGCTGACCAAATTAAAGCCAAGGCTTTACGCTCTATTTGAGCATAACTCTTTTCTGAATTTGAAAGTAAACGGGAGAAGCTACGTTATGACAATATAAATAATAAAATTGTCATTTTAATAAAATTTTCTTGTGTGAATTCGAACCAATATAAAAAATCTTTTCGTCGTTCCGATCGTCATTGTAATAGTAAAAATCCAAGTTATTCGGCCTCTCTTTAATTTCCGAATGAAGAGGATAGATGTATCGGGGTACAAGATAGAAAAAAAGGTGAGTGTGAAACATCCAACTAATGAGTATTTTTCAATTTGTCGAATTGGAAGTTCGCTTTGATTCGAACGCCTCATTGTGCTGCATCGGGCTATGAAGCCCACGCTTCAGTTTTTCTGATCGGCATAGACGGCGAATCAGAAATTTTATTTGATAATCACCAAGTTAATCACAAACACTACCATCATATATATACAATACACTCACTACAGGATGAAGGGCTATATATATGGATGTTCATGCATTAAATTTATTGTTTTTCTAATTTTCACATACTTTCCGCGCTGATCATAGACAGCTGATTCAAGCGATTGGGTGCGCATGACGTGTAGCTCTTGCCACTATTAACAACGACAAAATTTAAAAACTATTACCTACAAATAAAATTAACTGTCTCGACCCTCACTCGTGGAATCTACTCATTTTACTGTTTTAAATTAAACTTACTGTTTCTAGGTAATTCCACAATATATTTAAAAAGTTTTAAAAACTCTCAGAAAATTGACAAATGTTTCGATATAAATATCATCTCACTTAAGAGGACATTTTAAAAGTGGATAACTTCCTAGATTTATCTGTTCATTAGCAACTTCATATTGTGGGTTTCTTAAATGTCTGCTAATTTCTAATTCTTCGAGGAAATTCAGTTCTTGTTTCTTATCACAAATATGTAGTACTTCTAGATCTGTTAGGTATCAATGAATGTTTGGTGTCAAGTAGATGTTTTGCGTAGTGGGTTGTTTTAATATATATGCTCGTAAATGTCCACTGTATCTGATCTCAAAATTTCTAAGGGTTTGACCCAAATAGACAGCATTACATTCTGGACAATTAAGTCTATATATACCAGACTTCTTTAATGGTGATATTTTTGTTTTTACATTTAACAATTTTGTACTCACAGTACTTTCTGTTTTAAAAGAGATTGTTGTATTTGTAACTGAAGATATTATTAGAAATATTACCTGCATAAGTAATGGTTTTGATAATTTTTTATTCCGTTAGTTTGTTCAGGAAATATTAGTTTTAATACCACTTTTTTCCCTTTTTTATTAATTTATTTATTTATCAAATTGTTGTAACTAAATGGGGAGAGACTGACTATTTTGATGTCAACATTTTATAGTTTATTACTGTATATCAGATTATATGAAAAAGTAATGACAGCACTAAAAATAATGTCTTATTCCACTCTTGACATTCGACTACTATATATCCATATGACTTACAAATTAAAGGCTCGGTTACAGAAACCGACAGTAGACAAAAACGGGCTCAGCGGACTTAACTATCAACTATTATATAGGGTATAACAATCTCCCACACTAATTGAAATAAAAAAAAGAAGTCATTGAACAAAATCATCTAAGTATTTAGGTAGATGACGTGTACGTTGTGGACGATCACGCATTGGTTGATGAGTAGCAGTTTCTGTTCGTGCTACAGGGGGTGAGTCTGGAACTGTAACATACTCTGGCGGTGGCGGTCTGACTTCTCCAACCGGACGGACGTTACTACGTTGTTGTACAACGCTGGTTTGCGAAGGAATGACAGTCACGGTCACAGACCACTAACCCCTAGACGCTCCACTCCAATACTGTAAAATTAGACCGATTTAGCACCATCTACAGGTCTGCATCGGAAATAATAAAGAGAGGAATATTTAAAATATTGACTTCGGCGGGAAATTTAAATTCTATACTTTGACAGGACTTACGTGTGAAAAAAAGAAAATTTGATTTGCACCAAAAGTACCTATTTCCGATTCAAAAAATTTGAAAACCTCTCTACTTTTTACAAAAATTAATGTTAAAATGTATGCTAACTTTTCAACATATTGTCCTTCACAAAATTTGTAGTAGCCATATATTAACAATATTATTCTTAGATTGTTTTCTTGAATCAGAATAGTAGTCTGTAACACATTGTAAATATATTTAGAATGCGTTAAACTTGGGAGAAATTACAAAATTTAAAATTTATTCTGGAATATGTAGTAAGGATTTTGCAAATTTATTGAATTGATTATTGAAAATAGTTACTTTTTAAGTGCAACCCAAATTTTCCTAAAATTTGAAAATCTAATTTAAATGACTTTATCACTTGAAGCATTAAAATATTAGTCTAAAATCAGAAGAAACCACAATATTACCATGGCAATTACTACTTCAATACCGATTTTATTTAATGTTCTTTCATTTCTTCTACATGGGATGAAAAAAATTTCAACATTGCTGTTAAATAAGTTTATTAGGAATATGTAGATGGATTCAAAACATATTTATCTGAAATTAGCAAGGAAATAGAATGTGTCATTTTAATAGAAACCAGAAAAATTTAGAATATAAATGATTTATATCTTCCAGGCTTGTTTACATTAATAATTGTTCAGAGTATAACTATGAAATCGTAAAAATAGGTTCTAAAATTATCTGTTCTAATCTTAAACTGTAAAATAATGATTTCGGTTTTATACAGATCTTATGATATTGAGGTGAAAATATTTTCAATACTTGGAACAACTCTTCACTGAAAAATTGTGATTTTCATATACTCGCCGGTGATTTTGATATTAAGGTAGTGAAAGTCAAGAGAAAACTTTTATAAAACTAAATGCGAAGAAATTGAAGAATTACAACAAAAACACGATAGCTTTAATGTACATAAAAAGGTCAAAGAACTAGCAGGGCTACAAAGACGAAATCAAGTCAATAGATTATATGACATAGACAGTTAATCAGTACGGCTGCCATATGATTTAATTTTTCAAAATTTTGATCCAAATTGTGTTTTTTTACATGCATCTGCTTCAAACAATCTTCTTTTCACTGTTTTGTAGCTGGCTTTCACTTGCTTGTACTTTTTGTACATTTGCTTTATTACAGAGTACATTTTCTTATTTGTAGTTGACTTCATGATACTACTAATCCCTACTCCTTGAATAATTTTAAATGGGGAAAGCAAAATACCATGCTTACTACCTGAAAAAACATATGAAGTATTACTAGTTATTCATGGTTACATTATATGGCTAAGCTTAACAATTCAACTAAGTGAGTTGTCATCAGAGCAAAAAAGGGTCAGTGATGTTGATAAAACTAATAATGAGAGGGACAGTGTAATGTGGTCAAATAACTGTAAAATATAGGTATCTTATTTTGTGTATTCATTTCAAATACATTCGTTGAAAATATTTTTTAACCAAAAAAATACGAAACACCACAAACAAATAATAGTTGGGCATGCATGTAGTTGTGTATAATCCCGTCATGGATCATATTTAGGGCCTCAGTTACAAGAAGTTGGTTTTAAGTGTAATATCACTTAACATTGTTTCTTTTGAATAATTTCAATTTATACATCTTATCTTATTTCACATCCTGTATATATAGTTTACTAAAAAAAATAGGCCTTTTAATGATATACGTTGTACAAAATAAATCCCACATAACAACAATCTAAATTCTATATTATTGAAGAAGCGCATTGCAATTTTTTTAGGCTTTATGTAAGTACATAGTGCATTTGTCTCTGACATAATTTAAGTTGACTATATGATTATGAATGGCATTTGGCATTTCAATAAACTAATATATACTTACATTTAGATATGGTTGGTACAGAAGAATCTAATGTAGGTGGCGAACATGATGGATCATCCAATGCCAATGATATACTACAAGATGTTGGTGGTAAACTAGCTGATGTTGATGGTATTCCACTAGATGTAGATTGTACATTGATATTTACTGCTTAATCTGGAACATAGCATTGAAAGATCTAACTTTTTATTAGCAAGAAGCAGACTTACCATGCAAAATCATCCTAGGAATCGCATTTCTCTGTAATCGATAGCACATAGTCGGGGTCAAAATGTCGATGATAAATTCTTAGATTTAAAATATTACTAAAGTATCCATCTCATTCACCGTAGCATCGTTTATATTTTCCATCCATTTATTAAACCGTTGTAATTCCTTTATGGGGTTTGGAAATATGAGGCGGATTTTAGATATTTCAATACACCCAGGGATAGAAACATTATTATGAAAATGCATTGTGTTCAATCACTGTTGTTCGGTACTCACTTTTAAAAACAATAATCTACAACTAAAATTAACTAACTATACCACGAATGTTCCGACTAAAATTAAACTTTAAAAATCCAGAATAATATTAAAAACACTTAAAACACAGAAATAATCAAAATTAGCAAAAATAATACAGATTTCAATAAAAATAAAATCATGAATTTATTATGGTAAAACCTGCATACAAAATGGTGACTACTAAAAAGTGACAGAAAAAGCAGAAAACCTCACGTCAAAACAGTAATTTGCACGGGCACAAAAAGTCAAAGTAGGCAACCGATGACAAAAAATAAGAAGAGAACAGTTAGCGACGCGTACACATACAGGTCTGTCCCCTGAGTTATGTTTTTGGTTTGACCTTGGGTAACCTACGTGGAATATCTAGGGGTTACTTATCTCTGGTCACGGTTGGATTGCGAGTCGGCGAACATACTTGAGTGAAGGGACTAGCCACTGGTTGCTCTCTAACTAGAGGGTACTCGTCTGGTGGATTTGCGAAGATAACTCGACGTGTGATCTCTGACTGTCGAAGTTGGTCGACATGTTGTTTTAGTATATAGCCATCATCCAACTTTACTCTGTAGTGTAGTCTCCCGAATGTCTCTAAAATAACTCCTAACTTCCACGTCTCTTTCCCACTGGTGAACATTTTCACGAGAACTCTGTCTCCCACATTAAATGACCTCAAGCATGAGCGTAACAAAAGACGCGAAGATTTCTTCGAATCTGGCGGCTTGATCGGCCTGAGTAGATCCAATCTTGTGCGGATCTGTCGACCTAAATATAGTTCTGCAGGTGTCTTATCACAACGTAAAGAGGTAGCGCGATATCGAAATAATATTTCTTGAATTTTCGATGGCATTGATTTTCAGACTTCATGGCATCCAATTTTCGTTTCACAAATTGGACGTAACGTTCAACTTGACCGTTTGTTTGAGGATGACCCGGTGCAGTTAGACGGCGAAAAATTCCATTTGTCTCACAGAATTTTACGAATTCGGAACTAGAAAAAATTGCGGCATTGTCGGATACAATTATTTCTGACAAGACATGGACATTGAAGATGTCTTTGAGGAATTCGATTGTAGAAGCTGACGTCGGCGTAGATTTTGACAATCTCCGGCCACTTTGATTTAGCGTCAATCAGAATGAAAATGTAATAACCATCTTTTGGACCTGCGTAATCGATATGGACACGTTGGAAATTTGATTTTGGCTCTTCTGACGGATGTAAAGGTGCAGCGGGTGGGGCACAAGCAGTTGAAGCGCAAGTATCACAACTCTTCACGAAATATTCGATGTCACGGTCAATGTTTTTCCAATAGCAATATCTTCGAGACAAGCTTTTCATTTTGGAGGTCTTGACGTGGGTAGCATGTAGTTCTAACAATACTGTGGCTTGAAGGGTGTCACTGTAGTGAGTATTTTTCCTCTTCATTTTATCAGTTCTTCAGTTGTTTAATAAATTTTGATAACTTACTATCTTGCAACGTAGCAGCTGGTGGTTTTGGCTGTTAACACGTCGATTGTTATCTGATTGATACATTGCTGTTGAATGATGCCATCTTCATTCAAAGCAAGTAAGTTTGACCGTAATGGAGCTCGCGAAAAATAATCTACATGTGCGCTTTCTTCTGCTTTTTTGTGTTTGATGACATAATCAATTTCATTAAGAATTGTGGCGTAACGTAGGAGTTTTGAAGCAGAAGAAATTGGCAGTTTAGCATCCTTGTGAAATATTCGACTTAAAGGTCTATTGTCTGTGACTAGAGTGAATTTTCTCGCAAATAGAAACATGTAAAATTTATTGACTCCGTATATAATCGCTAAAGCTTCGCGGTCCAATTGACTATAATTTCCTTCGGCTACTGTTAGTGATCTTGAGGCGAAAGCTACTGGTCGTTCCTGACCATTTACGACATGTGATAAGACAGCACCTATACCTACAGGGCTAGCATCACAACTGAGTATAACTGGCAAATCTGGGTTGAACGGCATTAAAACACGATCGCGGGCAATTTCATTCTTCAATCGAAGGAACGATTTTTGACACGATTTTGACCATTTGAACTTTGTATTTTTGCGGAGCAGACACCTTAGAGGAAATGTCAGGGATGAAAAATTTGGAATAAATTTGGCGTAGTCAGTGGTAATTCCCAAAAATCTTCGTACTCTTGCAGTATCACTTGGTGGTGGAGCATCTATAATTGCGCGAACTTTTTCAGGACATTTATTGATGCTGTTGTGCTCGATAACATATCCAAGGTATGTAATTGACGTCTTGAAAAATTTACATTTTTCACGGTTGAGGTGCAGATCATATTGGCGTAGGCGATTTGGACAATTGCTTAGATTTGACAAACAATCTTCTTTATTTGACCCGTATATGATGATATCGTCGAAATATGCTGTAGCACCTTCCAATCCTGATAGTATTTGATGTAGAATGCGATGGAATTCAGATGGTGCAGACTTTATTCCGAAACTCAGACGTTTCATGGCGAAGACTCCTCGATGTGTTGACATTGTCTGAATCATTTGACTTTGTTTATTGAACGTGAAGGTAGGCTTTGTATAGGTCGAGTGTACAAAACACACTGGCATCTCGAAGGTTATTCACCACATCAGCGATTCGTGGAATAGGAAAATGTGCTTCCTGTAGCTGTTTGTTAACAGCGACTTTATAATCAACTGTTAAGCGGATCTTGTCATTTGCTTTTGGAATTGGAACCAACGGTGAACACCAATCCGAATGATTCACTTGATATATTATATCGTTTGCAATTAATTCGTTCAATTATTAATCGACTGCATCGCGAAGTGCGAAAGGAATGTCTCTGGCTATCAATAATACTGGCCTGGTATTTTTCTTCAGTTTTAATGAGCACGTAAAATGTTAAATACACCCCACTTTTTGTTTGAGAATGTCGGCAAATTTTTCCATTATTGACTCAGGGGTCCTTTCCAAGGAATTGACAGATGCAGTATTATCTTTTGATATATCTAGACGTTTGAGATCAATCGGACTGAGATGGTCAGGTACCACAAATAATAATTCATCTGACATGTGACTCTCATATTTGACAGGAATAACAGCACAACTAAGCGGATTAAAAATACTATGGGTGTATGAACGAAATCTTACATCAGTCTGTTTATTGTCACCTTTGAAATTCAATTTGGCAAAAACACGAAACGGAAGTAAGGTGAATGCCGATCCTGGATCAACTTTAAACTTTTGATCATGTTCCAAATTCAAACATACCGATGTGAGAAATTTTGTCGCATCGTTTGTCGAAAGTTCCAGATTGGACGAGAAAATGTCATATATTTTATTCACACCTACAAGATCATATAAAAAGTTTGATTCGGCTATCTCTTCGGGATCCAATTCGACATTTTTGACTTGAGAATCTACTTGTCTCTACATTAAATACGACAAACAAACCTTTTTGACGTGACCTGTTTTTGAACAGGCACTACAACGTAATTTTTCACGAGGCACTTGACAATTATTCGACCTATGATTTGTTCTAGCACATCGAAGACAGTTCCGCCCGATTACAAGTGCTTTAAAGTTTATTCGCGATTTTTAACGAGTCTGTGATGGAGAGCTATCACTTGGACAGAAACGTTGAAACCAGTTCGTCGATTCTCTATTTTCAGAACGTGAACGCGCACGTGAAATCCTATTAACGTATTGGCAGATGTATTTGACAAACATTGATTTGACATTTCTCGATAATCGATTTTTGATGTTTCATACGCTAGTGCTGATTCGACCACTTTTTCGCATGTTGCCTCCGCTAGCTGTAAAAGCTTTTCCCGGATTCCATTGTCCTTTAGCCCCCGGATGAACTGAGCTCGTAAGAACAGATTTCTTGATAAGAAGCGATATTATTGTACGATTATATTCGAACCTGGACATAGATGATCTTCCAATAGCTTAACAAAAGGGTCATAGGTCATTGTAGCGGGATCTGCCGGTGCAGTAAGTGAACATATCACAGTATGTGGCTGAGGACCTATATGGAGTAATAATTCTCTCACCCACAATTCTTTTTTGTCCTTAATTCCTTTTAAATTGAACCAATTTTCGAGACGCTTACGATATTAACGAAATGTTTCCTTACTGTCGTCGAAGTATTCCAAATTTGACACCACATTGACGTTTGGTTGAATTGACTGGTTCGACTTCATAGACTGGAGAATTTCTCCGTTTTGGCGTAAAACTTCAGCTATTGTGGACAATATTGCCTTTAGATCTTCGGACTGCATGATTCGACGTATCTCGGAGTATATTTACGGTATGGATATGATTCGGTGCTTTTTCTTTTTGTTTTAATAGTTTTTATCCTCGTCGCCACTTTGTTGTAACTAAAAGGGAAGAGACTGACTATTTTGATGTCAACATTTTATAGTTTATTACTGTATATCAGATTATATGAAAAAGTAATGACAGCACTAAAAATAATGTCTTATTCCACTCTTGACATTCGACTACTATCTATCCATATGACTTACAAATAAAGGCTCGGTTACAGAAACCCATAGTAGACAAAAACGGGCTCAGCGGACTTAACTGTCAACTATTAAGGTGGGTTTATAAACTCTATTGTTCCCGTTGTTCGTTGCTTGCCATCTTTTCCAAGTTGCTGGCGATACGTTATTCGCAGTTGTTCCCGAGTCGACTAATTTATTTCGGTTTTTCATTGCTGGCGTTGTTGAAATTTGATTGGTCACAACGATGACGTCTGAGGTATGTCTTACGCCAGAAACATTGGCGTTTGACGTAGCAGATTATTATGAAAATTGAGAAAAATCGGCGAACACGGCGCTTCAAAGTAAGGCCTATCACAAGAGTGAATCTGATTAGTGCTTTTAACTCAACAGCTGGTAGCACCAATAGTTTTCCTCATTTCATGCTGCCGAAGTGCATCAATAAATAGTAGCTTATTTGAATGTAGCGCCTCTCTTGACTGACCGTAAAAACAGTAGTGTCAGTTTTGAGTTTAAAATGATTGGGAGAAATCAAGTCCCGTGGGACTAACTTCAGTTCTCATTGGTGGAACTGCGAATCACGAATAACAAGATATAAAATTTGGTTATTTGAGAGCAACGACGAACGACGTGGAAACGACGAACAACACAACAACAACGGTTTATAAACGCATGTATGTGATATCAATGTTTTATTTTCGAGCAGAGGGAATCACGAACAACGAATAACGTACAACAGAGTTTATAAATCCAGCTTTATATAGGGTATAACACATATGTAATGGATAACCGTTAGATGTTGCTATTTGTTTAGTTGCATTTATTTCTCTATCAAAATTACATTTTTTCATAGAAAATGCTCTATGTATCATCGAATTATATGCTGCCAATTTATGTGACATGGGGTGATTTGCACTATATGGAATAGTCACATCAGTGTGTGTTGATTTTCTGTATATTGAATAATCAAGTACATTATTAACTCTTTGAATTTTTAAATCAAGAAAATTGATTGAGCTATTTTCTTCAACTTCTAATATAAATTTAATTTTTATTCAAAGAGTTAATAATGTACTTGATTATTCAATTAACGGAAAACCAACACACAGTAATGTGACTATTCCATATAGTTCAAATCACCCCAAAATAAATTGGCAGCATATAATTCAATGATACATAGAGCATTTTCAGTTCCTATTAACAAATATAATTTTGATAGAGATATTATTACAATTAGACAAATAGCAACAACCAACGGTTATCCATTACATATGATAAATAAGCTAATTAATAAAAAAGAAGGAAGAGTGGCATTACTACTAATATTTCCTGAACAAACTAACGAAATAAAAATTTATAAAACCATCACATATGCAGGTAATATTTCAAAGATAATCTCTTCAGCTACAAATACAACAATTTTCAAATGTAAAAACAAAAATATCACCATTAAAGAAGTCTGGTATATATAAAATCAAATGTCCAGAATATACTGCTGTCTATTTGGGTCAGACCCTTAGAAATTTTGAGACCATATACAGTGAACATTTACGAGCATATAGATTAAAACAACTAGATAAGTCCCACTACGCAAAACATCTACTTGACATCAAACATTCATTGACACCTAACACAGAACTAGAGGTATTACATATTTGTGATAAGAAACAAGAACTATATTTCCTTGAAGAATTCGAAATTAGAAGACACTTAAGAAACCCACAATATCAAGTTAATAAACAGATAAATTTAGGGAGTTCTCCACTTTTAAACTGTCTTCTTAAGTGATAATTATTGTAAAGATCAGCAGATATAGTTTTCCTGGTTTTCTATATCATTGCACAGTTATAATGATCTGTATTGGAAAAAGATATCCAGGATATCCCCATAGGGCTAATAATATATAAGCTTTAATATTTCTTATATCAATTTTCTTCTTTTTTCTATTAACATATATTAAGTCAATCACTAGGTAGGTCCCTTCTTGGTCTAACCAAAATAATTATTAAACATCACAGAAGCATCAAATGAAATGTAACTTCTGTCATTCTGACGATGATATTTATATCGAAACAATTATCAATTTTCTTAGAGGTTTTAAAAAAATTTCAATATATTGTGGAACTACCTTGAAACAGTAAGTTTCATTTAAAACAGTAAAATACCTACAAAGTAAAAAACATTTTAAGTGAGTGAAATTAAAGGAAAATGGAAATTATTGCAGCCTTAATTAGGGTAACCTGATGTATAGAAGGCCAAAAATCCGGTGAGTACCTATATTGCGAGAAATTACAGTTGTTTGTGAAGAAACTATACAGTTCACTGTTTTATTTCCGCGTGATTTCATTAGTGCGGAGACGCCGGATTCTTAGCGACACATGCCTTCCTGTTCCTAATCTCCAGCCCTGCCTATCTTCCCAGTCCCCTGGATGTTAATTTCGTTGTGACATAGCCTTTTTTATTCCATCGAGCCATGCTCTCTTAGGTCTTCCTCTTTCCTTTATTTCTGGTGGCGTTCATTTAAGTAAAATTTTTTGTAGAGGTTTGTCGCCCATTCTTTCCACATATCCGTACCAAATAAGTTACCGTTTCTGAATTTTATCGATAATTGTTTTCTCAACATGCATAATCTACTTGATCCGATCGTTCTTAATCCTTTCCATTGTCCTGCGGAAGTCCATCTCAAGTGCCCAAAGTCCACGCTCCATATTTTTTCGTTATTTGCCACGTTCCAAATCCATACAGTAGGGTGTATACATGTGTACAGTGTCTACACTTCCTGCCAAATATGAAAGGATACGTAAAATAGGTTCAAAGTACTGAGCACAAATCGTTTTTAAATTTTTAAACAAAACATCCTGTAACTCAGTAAGGTGTTTTAGGTAAAATCTTCGTAATTTGAAGTCAGGATTTTACCGTTAAATTATTTCCTTTTGGTATTTCCATATTGTTCATTATTCTTCCTGTTTTACACATTTTGAGCCAACGTGTCAAAGTAATTTGATTTGTCAATTACGAGTAACTGTTTTTGGCGCATTGACCTGAAGTGATTCGATCTGTTGTTGTATCAACGATTTGTGGACTATAGTGTAAATTATTCTCCTTTTTTTTTAAATATAATAGTTTTAACGACACCACTGTTGACTGGAGGTAGTCCTAGGAGGTGAGGGGGTTAGCTGAATGCGAGGTCGAGATTAGACTAGCGACTTCGACCCCTAGCAGGGGCAGGGGTTGAAATCCAATCTTGATTTGCTATTGCATTCCTACAATGACAGTCCGTCCGTCGAGTCCCGTCTTTACGTTTTGTTTGCTACTCTTTGTTTAAGCGACAGATTCGAAAGGGATTCCGGAAAAGTCTGAAAACTCGAGCTATTTAATATATTTTCTTCGGTACAATAGTAGAAGATAGTTTACTAGACAATACATCGGTATGCAGAAATATTCTTTTCAAATACAGTAAACCATTGGAATCAAAAATGTTGGTGTTTTCTCGTAATATTTAGTACATAAAGATTCTCAGTTGCCTCGTAAAACACTTGTTTGTTGGAGTCAATAAAAAATGATTTCCATGACATTATTAGTAAAATTAAGTATTGATAATTTTTTTGAATACTATATACAGAAATTGTTTGAGGTTCCCAGCGCAGTCGCATAACTGTCTTCACTACAATTAATTTAAAAAAAATAAGATTGAACTGACCAATAATTTATTTTAATTAACCAATTATTATTAGTGTTATGTTTTGATAATTATAGACTGAAATTAAACCACTTTACTTGGAAACCCTTTTTTAATATTTTACCTATCAGACTAAAAATAATACAGCATGGGCGTAGCCAGCGAAGGACATGGTGGGGCAACTGGAAGCAAAAATAAATTAAATAATTTTTAATGTTTAATAAACAAAAAATTAAATCTGAAATATACATATTTTTCTGTTCTGCATATTTTTTTGTTATCTGTTTCATATATTTTGTTTGTTGTTGTGGTCGTTTGGTTGCTTTTATGAACATTTTAAAATTAATTAATGAGCACTTATAAGTAAATTATTCACGTGTCCTTTGTCACTAAAATACATTTCATCAGCAAAAAACAAAGCTGTTCGAAAAACTGACAAAGTGCTAAATATATATTAATAGCGTTTTCGATCTATGCATTGGATAAAAATTGGATAAAAAGGAGTGTTCGATTTACTCTCAGGATACGTCAATTTTTAGTGTTCACTTTCTTTTTGTTTTCATTTAACTACATTTTTTAATCCTATTAATTAATCAAAATAAATTTACTCAATAAGTAGTTTTAGCGTGAAATATTTTGAAACATTCAATACACAATTCTACATCAGAATCCGAAATAAATACTCTTATAACAACTATTGAGTTGGTGTATAAGTGCTCTTGTCTAGCGACAGTGTCCTATCGAGTGAGGAATATACGGGAACCGGCGATGCGAATGTTCTGGAAATTTCTAGGCTCAAAAGGGTATATAAAGTTAGTTGTGTATCCGGCGCGAAGAAAGACAATATAGTACATACATAGTGCAGGATACGAAGTTGCATACGGCGAATAGAAAGCGAGGCATGAGAAACAAGAAGAAAAATCCGTAACAATAGTTTTATCACAGAATAAAGAGACAGAAAAGATAATATAGATATAAGAAATTGGTTACAAAAAGATAAGTTAAATAGTTTCAGTAGAAAATTAAATTTTTAATTGAAACTTGAGAGTAATTCTATTAGAAATCGTCCAAAAATTTGAAAATTGGTTGCTCGACCAGCTCCAAATAAAACAAAACTCACATGTAAGGATAGCTTATAATGTATCTTATATTCGATGTTAATTTTTGTTCAAAATTATTTTTTTTCAATTGTCGGCCGTTTTTGTATCTTAACGTTTGGTTCATTTTGCTTCTGATGCCATTCACTTGAAAAGAAAATTTAACCATCGCTGGTTAGATCAATATACTCCATGGATGGTGTACTCAAGACGTTTGAAAGGTGCTCTATGTTTGTATTGAGTTTTATTTCCGCCAAGAATTGCTACAGTTAACGGAGTTTTGGGATAATTTATGGTAAGGTCTTACATGAAGTTTGAGGGTGTAGATAAAGATTGTAGAAAGCATGTTGGCAGCCATTACCACAAATCTTCAACAGCTGCTGCAAAAGCATTTCTTGACAATGCTCCTGTTGATGTCCAGTTGCAAATAGGGCACCATAAGACGATTGAAGAAAATAAACAAATATTGTCAGCAATTATTTCATGAATAATATTTTGTGGAATTCATGATTAGCCGCTTAGAGGAAAAGAAGGACATGAGGGAATTTTCTTTGACGTTTCAAATTTGAGAATTGACCCTGGTGATGAGAAGCTAAAGAGCCACTTGGTTAAATGTCAAGAAAACGCAGTCTATACCTCACCAACAATTCAAAATGAGATCATACGAGTACAATTATGCGGTAAAGTTATTAAAGAAAAAATAATCGAAGACTGTAAACGGGCAAAAGCCTGTGCGGTATTGGCTGATGAAACAGCAGATATCGCTGGAAAAGAGCAGCTTTCTAATGGATTAAGGTTCTATGATGAAAACCAAAAAATAATCAGGGAGGAATTTGTAGGCTATACTGAGTTAAAATGTCAAGATGCTTCTACTCGGTTCAAAGTTTTTTAGAAGATACAAAATTTTCCGCCCATAATTGTGTAAAAACTCAGAAGTAAAATGGGTGATGACAGACACACTGGGTTGTGTTTGATGAGTGTGCATCGAAAATTTTTGAAGGAAAATCAGGACTGCATAGTGAAGAATTTTTTTGATAAATTTAGTTTAAGCCCAAGAAAAATGTTATTAGTTTAATTTAAGTATAATTAAAATCTCAAAGTTTGGTTTTCGTTTGCCTTTTCTTTTTATCCTAAAATCTTACATTTTGGACGATCATGGACCAGGTTTGCCCCCTCCCCCTGTTATAAATCCTGGCTACGTCCTTGCAATATAGAATACTTTTTTCTGACAGACGACAGCCAGTCTGTCGGTTGTGGCTAAAGTTACTCTACCGTTAATATAGTGATAATCAGATATACAATTATTAGTCGATCATTATCTATTGAATACAGCTATTACTCACTTCTAATTTTTGATCAACCTTCAAAAAGTTTGATACTCAAAAGAATTTTATATTACTGACCAATTTGTCGTACCAATTGATCTTTTATGACCATTTTCTGACCTTTTAGACATAAGTAATTTATTTAGCCAGCGATCATTAATTTTTAAAATAGTTTGAAGGTTTCGTAAAACTAGGATTATATTTGCATGAGATGAGAGGATAATTGTGTCATCGGCAATCACTTTGTTGTATCTAGTCGGTGTTTATACACAAATGAACAGAATAGTTAAGAAAGTGGATAGGATAGGATTGAGAGCAGAAGCTTCAGTTCATTGTTGAATGACATAATAATTGAACTTAGTTAAAACTGATAGTGTTAGACTAATTTGATATGCAGTGTACTCTATGGTCTCAGTTAGATCATCTTGAACCATAGATTTCGGTGGGTTGCACCTACTGTATTTGTCAGATGTCAAGTAGTTTTGGACGGAATAACGGGGGTCGATGTGTGGCCCCAGAGAGAAAATAAAGTATTAAAATATTAAGTTGTTTAAGTGCTCGACCAAACTATGCCCTAACAATAGAAAAAATTATCAAGGGGAAATGTTCGATGGAAACGAGCGCAGAATACTTTTAAAAAAAGGTGTTGCGATTGCTGACCCCGAAATTATAGAAAGCGTTGGGCTACTTCATCTAACTCCTCTCATTTCCTTGTTTAAAAACATGAATAAAGTAGTTGAAAATGCTTCACGACTGGGATGGTTGAACCAGGATACGAAAAAGATATCGAAATGTTATCAAAATGGTTGAAAGCACCTCGTGTATCTGAAACTTTGGAAATTCTTGTTCTTTTAAATCATCTCCAAGATGGTATTAAATGTCTCAAAAATGATGGTCTTGGTCTATTGTATGAATAGGCTGGTGAATCAATACATAGAGAATTCGTAAAGTATTGGAATAGGTACAAAATAAATACTTCATCTGATCCTAATTACAGAAAAGATTTCTAAAAGCTGTTACTGAATTTTCGTCTAGACATTTGTGAAAACTATTAATGTAAAAGTTGCAATATTAAATATCTCGATTTATTTACAGTTTTATGATGGTTAGTTGCTCTTTTAAGAGTTGCTGTATACAGTTTGTGGTGTGATCAAAAAATATACTAAATATTATAAACCTTAAATTGTGCTTAATATTTAAAGCAATATCTATGAATAATATCTGTAATTTTTCTATATTGTGCAAAGCATTATATAAATTGTAATATTCAACAAGATATTGACTTAAATAATACAAATAAATATTTCGAACAATCTGTTCGAGGTTATACAAAACAAAAGGGTAATTTGAAGCAATAATATTGGTAAAAACGAATACGTCACTGATGACTCGTAATTTCGATGTTATCAAAACAACAGTAAAAATATTATGGATGTACTTAATAGTTTAATTAATTTCTAGCTAACATAATTCATCCGTAAAAATTACATTTAATACACTCCTTCTTGAGATCCTTTATCCCGCTCGTAATTTTCTAAAATGTCCAGCGTTCAGTACGATATACCCTTAAAAAGTAACAAAGATTCCGGGGATGGAATCTCATCCGGTCCACGCGTTGGGGCTCTTATCGCGCCTGGGCAGCGTTTTTCAACCTAACTAGGCTCGAGGACATAGAAAGGACTTCTTTTTAGTCTTTTATTTTGATCTTTCGCATTATCCTATAGTGTGTGCATTCGCTGATAACGCTACCTCTTGTCTCATTTTTCTTTGCGTCCTTTCACTTAAAATCTCAAAATGGCGGAAACGGCTTTTAGCAAATAGATACATATTAAGAGATTTCGAATAATCAAATTAGTGTAAATACAAAAGAATGCCAGTAATTTATTGGTATATTTAAAGAAGCGGATATTTCAAATCCAAATACAGAGTGAAAAAAAAGTCTTTTTATGTATATTACAATTTCAGATTTGGTATTTGAGATGTCGCCAGATTTGTCGTTTTTATAATGTTTCCATGTTTACCTTCTACATATTCTGTTTCATCATAAACGTCACTCACTAGATTATTTTTATATTTAGGAAATGGGTGCACCATTATCTAATCTAATTTGGCCATAAATGCTTCTGTCTTGTGACTATGATTAATTTTCTTTGTTTGAGTTATTAATCAGAATGACATATTCTCTAGGATGTTTCTCCACATTTTCCTTATGCTGGTCCTTAGTTTCAGAACTGATAGTATTTTTTTGTAATAAGGGATCGTTTCTATTATTGGAGAATGGTAATAAGTTTTGAGGTTCCAAAGGTGGATCTATCTGAATGATTCTTGCGGTTCACCTGCACTTTTATGAAACTTTCTCGATCATCTGGCAGGTGAAAAGTTCCATCAAATCGATCTGGATTTTGTGGATTATTTGTCTACAAGTACCTTTATTACTCTCCCAAAATCTCAAAGTCATTTTTTGCATTTGCTTAAAAACCCATTTTGCAATAGTCTGATTAACATTTAGCGTGTAGTGGTTACTTAGTAAGTGCCCCTCGTATAGACTACTTTAACCATAAAACCATTCATCTTGGAGTAACGCTTACCTCGTAACCATTCTTCAAGGGTTCAATAAATAACATCATTTAAAAACTCACTGAGGTAAATATAATCAAGAATTATTAACACAAATTATAAATACACGATACATACATTTGTACTATTCAAAATAATAATAATGAATCATCCTGAATTTGTCGACACTTTCTATTTATAGGAATTATGCGATCTAATGTGATATTTATATTTTACAGCGAACGTGCTTTCGGTGTGTTTGCTTGACTTTAATAGACCGATGCCCTCTAACCATATTGGAATTATTATTTACACGAATTTAACAATGTCTTTTCTTTTGATAATGCCCTTTTATGATAATGTCTTTTGGGATCATCACATCATCCCCTCTTGGAAGAGTAAAATTATCGTTGATAAATTTTCGATATTACTTAACGTTAACAGTTCTCACTAATTGTTTTGTTTACTAAACACTACTTGTTTGTTTATGAACACACGTCACTTTGTTTACAAATGTTTCCGCTATGGTATTTATACAATCGATCTTTATGAACGGTCTGGGTTTTATTGTTTTGAGATGTAATCTCACAATTTACGCCTTTTATTTCCGTTATTTTAAACGGACCTAAATAATGTGGATCGAACTTATTTCTTTCCTCATTCCTTAGAATGACTAACTCTAAAGTTTACAGGTGAAGATTCCTTTTCACTATTATTTACTCTAATTATCTTATTTCTTATTAAAAACTGTTTGGATTTTTCATTTGCGTATTGTAACTTATATTTCAACTGTTTATCGTATCTTTCAAGATTGTAACACGGTTCTATTTCTACATTTAAGAATTCTGGTAAATTGGGTTTTCTCCCGTATAATAATCCAAAAGGAGTGTATCCGTGATACGTGTTTGGTGTTGTATTATAACAATATGCAATCATTTTTACAAACTCGCACCAGTTATTCCTAGAATCTTTCATAAAGTTTCTTATATACTCATTAAACATTCTATGTAATCTTTCACAACTGCCTATTGCTTCACGGTGGTATGCCGTTGAAAAATTATGTTTTATTTTTCTTCTCTTCTTCATTATCTAATTCTTATATTCCATTCCTTGATCTGTCCTTATCTCTTTCATCAGTCCGTAGTTTGGTATGAAATTGTCAAATATAGCTTTTGCTATTTTGGTTGCCTCTTTGTTCCTGACCGGTATCATGACCACGTATTTAGTTAGTTCACATAATATTGTAATACAATAACGATTCCCGTTGTTACTTTCTACAAAACTACCTATTGTGTCTATGTAAATAATATCAAAAGGTTTTATAGATGTGTATGTGATGACGAATTTTTCCTTATGACTAAGTTTTGCTTTATTCATTTGGCATTCATGACCATTCTTTACATACTTCCTTACATCTTTCTCCATATTTTTCCACCTAAAATTTGCTCTTAGTTTCTTTAATAACCTATTATTTCCTACATGTCCTCCAAACATTGGATCATTGTGATATCTTTCTAAAATCTTTTGGATCTCTTCTTTCTGCTGTACTGTTTTTGGTACTTCGCATATACATTCTTATATATTTTTTAACCTTTTATTCCCTTCTTCTATAAATTCTTCTATTGTGCACTTTTTGAATATATCGTCATTTGCGTATATTTTCATTCTTTTCACTTCAAATTTTACCGATAGCTCCTCAAGCTTTTCCAACGTTCGTCCTAGGTCGAAGTTGTGTATTCCGGTAAATAGGGCTTCACTAAATTTCAATTTATTTTTGATCCGAATGCTCATCCTTAACGAGATACGGTTATTTTCAAAGTGTAAAATTGGTAATTTATATGTCTCAAGATTATTTTAAACTTTTATTACTGAGGGTTTTTCTATTCTTTCCTCCTTTGTTTCTTCTTGTTTCCTTAGATCCTTTCCTGACTGAGCGTTCTCCTTGCGTGTTTGTGCCCTTGTGATTGTCAAGACATGTGAATTATTTATGTATAAATCCTTGAGTTCTTTGGATATTCTTAATATACTATCTGCGTAGTTCGCTACACCTTTGACGTACTGTATTTCAAAATCGTATTCTTCCAAATCGATCTAATTTCACATTTTTCCTAGACAATGTATTTACCTCTTAGTTGATTAAAACTTTTATTGCTGAAAATTTTCTCAAAAATTTTCGGATTAGTTTCGTTATTTTCCTCATATGTTGGTTTATTCCATCCTGTATGTATTTCGAATTGATTCTTCCTTGCCTCTAGTTCTTTTAAACTGTACACGTTGTTATTAATCATTAATGTATTATCAATTATCTTAGCTTTAGCTCCACTCTCTCTCTCGCCTGTTTCATGTATCTTATTAACCGTTTTCTCTGTTCCAATATATCTTTTGGGTAATCTTCATCAATATATATCTTTGTTCCTTTTAATTTATTCGTTCCTTCCAAAGTCTCTACTCTACATTATTAGTACTGGCCTATTTTTGTTACTGTTTTTATTTCCTAATCTTTTACATTTCTAAATATCTGATTTAACATCTACTGTGTTATTAACTTTTTTCATTACATCTTATAGTTTATTTTCTAGTTGTTCCTCATCCTCATCGTTGTCTTCTTCTATACCATATATCATCAAATTCTTCTCTCTAAAATTTTTCTGAGTATGTGTCATGTTTCCTTGCAAAAATTCTGTTTTTTCCCTAAGTTCCATATTTTCCATCCTTAATTCGTAGTTTTCTTTCTTTAACTGTGCTATTTGTCTGCTCATTTTTTCAATTTTCCCTTCTATCTTGCATATTCTTTCGTTATTGTTATTCCGATTATTGTAATTGCCATTCCTGTTAAATTTCCTCTCCTTATTGAAATCTGCGTATCTGTCTTAGTTATTTCCTTGATTAAACTGTCTGAGGGGTTACCATTGTAAAATCCTCTGTTGTTTCCCCTCCTATGATTGTTCCTAAAGTCAAAGTTTGATTTCCTGAAGAAATTCCTATTATCCTTCATGTGTAAAGCTTGTTGTTGGCTTACTATGCCTTCTACTGCCACTAACTTGGATAATACTTCTTGCGTGGTTTCAAAACTTCCCGCTGCTATGACTGTTTTTGTTGCCTCCGTTGTGGCATTCGTAGTTACTGCCTTAATCGTTGCTTCTTTAGTATATTTTTCGGCTAAACGTTCTGGCATCCCTTCTGACACGTATGCTGCCTGTAGTCTCTCTGCTAATTTTTGTATTTCCGTCGCGTACTGCGTCCTTCCCATTTTGTCTTACTTTATTAAGTCGACACTTTCTATTTATAGGAAGTATGCGATCTAATGTGTCAGTTACCCGTATTCATGACCTTCCGGATACAAAATGAATGTGATATTTATATTTTACAGCGAACGTGCTTTCGGTGTGCTTGCTTGACCTTAATAGATCGATGCCTGCTAACCATATTGGAATTATTATTTACACGAATTTAACAATGTCTTTTCTTTTGATAATGCCCGTTTATGATCATGTCTTTTGGGATCATCACAAGCGTCCTTCAAGGACAATTACAAAACTTTTCATAGTGCCTCAAGAACCTACTGTTTTATAATTGAAGAATGTTTTTATCCACAAAATAAGTTTTTATTAACAAAAGAAACAACACAAACAACATAATTAAAGTAGACTTATCAAACATGTCAACAATATTGTGTTAAGTAAAATTAGGAAATCCGCAATATTATGCTTAGGCTTCTCATTGACAGACGTCGCTACAGTCTGTATATCTGTCATGTTAGTTAGTAGCAGGTTGTTGTTGTGTCTGCATATAATTAATTCGATTAATATATTAATCCCCAAACTAATAATAAACCTTTAATTACCCACATCAATCATATTGACAAGCTGCCAATAGTAGAAATGTTCTTTTACAGAATAGAGACAACGGGAAAGAACACCACACCATATTAAAAAACATGACATTTACAGTCAATATCAAACAAAATACATTGATAATTTGAAAATTCACATACCCTAAAAGTCACTTACTTTCATGGTCTTTAAGATATGAGGGAAGTTGAGGTCTTGGGTCCAAAGGCGTACGCACGCACTCCCACAAATCATATCTAACAGTAAATGATGGTACGGAATATCCATGTAGTAACTTGGATTTCCTTTCCAAACTCAACTGATAGTCAAACAACAACTTACCATTCAA
The DNA here is from genome assembly GCA_963921935.1 of Galeruca laticollis. Taxonomy (NCBI): domain Eukaryota; kingdom Metazoa; phylum Arthropoda; class Insecta; order Coleoptera; family Chrysomelidae; genus Galeruca; species Galeruca laticollis. The sequence goes on along the minus strand of OY998176.1, from coordinate 59,915,517 downwards.
AATGGCTAAAATTTTAATGAGTTCCCTGTTGAAACTTTTATATTATTTTATAATCCACCTATCTAAGTAAAGCTTAGAGTATATTAACAAAGTAACTATAATGTAAAAGCTTCAACACCTTCCCGCATTAAGTACTTTTGATATTCACTAGTCCAATATTTTCCAAAGTACAATCCATTATTGGCTTGAATAATGACTTCGTCAATATATCTGCAAATTGGTGTTCCGAAGCCACCTGTTCTATATCAATACATCCTTCCGTTACCAATTCTCTTACAAAGAAATGCCTGATTTCAATATGTTTCGTTCTTCGGTAATATTCTGGGTTTTTTGCTAACTTAATAGCAGCTTCATTATCAACTGATAGTGTAGGAACATTTTTTAAACCTATAATTTCCTAATAAAGTCTTTTTAACCATATCAGTTCTCTGGCTCCTTCACTTGCAGCAACTATTTCTGCTTCTGTTGTTGAGAGTGCTACTGATGACTGTCTTTGACTAAGCCAGGAGATTGCACCTCCAGCATATTTACAAATAACACCTCTAGTTAATCTTCTGGTTGTAGGATCTCCTCCATAGTCAGCATCGCTAAGCCCTTGAAGATGTTTCAATTTGTTACCAGACTTATAGATAATTTCAATATCGATAGTATTTTTGAGATATCTAAAAATACGTTTCACACGAATCCAATCATCATGAGGTGAATTTTCTAATGTTCTTGAGGCAACTCCTACTGCATACGCAATATCTGGTCTTGTTCCCACCATGAGATACATTAGAGTTCCAACTGCTTGCCTATAAGGGAAACTTTCTTCTAATTTTCCAGTTTCTTTCCCTGATCGGTCACTTTTAATAATTGGTGTAGTCACAGCCTTACAATTTTGCATTCCAAAATGTTCCAAGATTCTTCTTGAATAAGCTGCCTGACTCACTGTTACAGAACCGACATTACTAGTGTCAATTTCCAAGCCCAAAAAATAGGTAGCTGATTTTGCAGTAATTTCAAACTCTTTTTCCAAATTATTCATAAATTAATTTTCCAGAATTTCGTTACTCGTGGCTAAAAGTCCATCGTCAACATAAAGTGCCAATAGAATCATATCTTGTTCTTGTTTCTTGATAAACAAGCATGGATCTGCATCACTTGCCTTAAAATTCCAGCATCTCGGAGCTTGCTTAAGTCCATACAAGCTACGTTTGAGACAACAAACTTTACTAGTACCATCCTGATACCCCTCCGGTTGTTTCATATATACTTCTTCCTCCAGATATCCATAAAGAAATGCAGTAGAGGCATCAAATTGGCTTAAATTCATTTTCTTACTAATAACTATACTCAACAAAGCTCTTATTGTTCCAGATTTAGCAACAGGACTAAAAGTTTCTTCATAGGATTCACCATATATTTGTGAAAATCCCTTGACTACCAATCTAGCTTTGAATTTATCTATACAGCCATCCGGCTTTAATTTTGTAAACCCATTTACACAAAATTGCTTTCTTCCTGGGTGGTAAATCTTGTAGAATCCATGTTTCATTTTCTTTCAAAGATGTTATTTCTTTATTCATGGCTTCCAGTCACATGTCTTTATAATTACTATCAATAGCTTCTTGGTTAGTATGTGGTTCTTTAGGTTCTACAAGTGTTGTATATACCTCTATTACAAAATCTTCAAACTTCTTAGGTAATTTTATTTCTCTATGTTTCTTTAATATATTCTCTACTAATTTTGGCTCTTCTTTGAATCTATCTTCTAAATATTCTTCGTTTATTTCTTGATTTTCTGGTAGAATATCGTCTTTAGATCTATCTAAACTCCTTTCATCCTCAGTTTCAGTACTTTTCTTATCTTCAACGGGTGAAAATTCAGTCCATCTAGTTAAAGTTTGTTCCTCGAAGATAATATCTCTAGATCTTATGAGTTGTTGTTTTTCTTTACACCATACACGATATCCATCATCATTATCGTAACCAATTGAAACTTCTTTTACCGCTTTTCTGTCCACTTTCTTTCGACATTGTTTGGGAATATGTACGTAACAGGTACACCCTATAACTTTCAAATGCTTGATGTTAGGTATTTTCCCTGTCCAAACTTCATAGGGAGATTTTTCATTTACACCAGATATACCTGTTCTATTCAAAATATATGAAGCAGTATTTATCATCTCAGCCCATAAAATTTGCGGTAAATTGTTTCATACATACATGATTGATCTTGCAGTTTCAACAATAGTTCGATTATCTCTTTCTGAACACCCATTTTGCTCCAGTGTGTATGACATGACCAATATATGCTTAATTCCATTCTTTTGTAAAATTTGTCGAGAAATGCTGCTGGTAAATTCATCTCAATTGTCTGAAAGTAGGTCTTTCATTACGTGTCCCGCTATTTTCAATTCATTCAACAGGATTTTTAGTTTATCTGCAACTTCAGATTTTTCTTTCATAAAATAAACATATCTGAATTCACTAAAATCGTCCTTGAAAAGTACAAAATAGCGATTTCCTGAGCTTGAGGTTTTGAAAGGTCCACATACATCCGAGTGAATGAGCTTTCCAGGTGCTTTGGCACGTTCTATAGTTCCAAATTTCAATCTATGTGATTTTCCGTAAATACAGCCTTCGCAAATTTCACTATCTAATGGAACTTTCATATATAAAACTTTTTCAATGATAGATTTCACGTGTCTTTTATTTTTATGTCCAAACCTTTCATGGTATAACTGCAACAAACTACTATCCGAAACCATATTCACATCAAACATGGTTTTTTCAGGGATAACATTTTGAATAGCTAGTTTGTACAAACTTCCGTATCGATGTCTATGGCCTATTAACTTGATTTCTCCATCAATTACTAGAGTACATTCTTCTACTCTCGAATGAAATTCACTATGTGGATTTTTGTCATGTGCAGCCAATACTGAAAAAAAAATTTCTTTATACCATGAACATACCACACATTAGCTAATTCAATAAAATAGTTTTTACTATATACAAAAGCTTCTATTATTATTGAATCTTTGCCAATAGCTTCAATGGATACTACATTTGCGGTTGTTACTGTGTATGTTTTATTGAAGTGCTCAAATGTCTGGAAAAGATTGTTTCTATTGCAGAAATGATTAGTTGCTCCATTATCTACAAACCAACTGTTTTGATCACAGTCTACATTTAAAATTTCTTTATCAAGGGCTAATAGTGTTACATTTGCATTTCACTCTTCAGATTTATTACTCTTATTGTTAACTGTATGCTTTGGAGGTCTTCCATCGTCTTTCCACTTGACACATTGACGAACTTTATGACCCACTTTCTTGCAATAGTGCCATACTCTATATTTCTTCTTCTCGAAATTACGTCTGTCTGAATTTTTTTCTGTATTTAAAGTCTCTTCATTTGTATTCTCTGTTTTATTAGATAATGCTTTTTCATAGGCACATAGCTAGTTGGTAAGATTAAGATTGTCTACTGTTCTATTTGATTTCAACATTAGCATCCAGCTAGAGTTGAATGAAAAATATTCTTCTGGCAGTCTATCAAGTATCTTACATATTAACAGACACAAGAACAATTATTCATAAGAACTAACTTGTCTTTGGTGATTTCTTGTTGAAGTTCTTGCCAAAGGTTTTTCAGCTTTGTAGTATGTGTTGCAATGTCATCGCCTGATCGTCGTTTATAACTGAAAAACTGAATATATATCTCATAAGTTTTATCTTCAATTTTCCCATCAAACAATTTGTGAAGTTATATCCAAACATTTCTTGCTGTAGTAAATCTCATCACTATTTGAAGAGTTTCTTCAGTCATATTAGTTGTGAGTACCAGTAATGCATTAGTATCTGCTTTAATAAAATACTCAACCTTCTTATCATACTCCATTCGTTCTTCTGTGGATGCTGTAGAAGATACAGGAACTGGTCTGAGCAATTTACCTTCTATAACATCAGTTGCACCTGGTATTCCTCGCAGTAGAACACACAACTTATATTTCCATGTATTCCAATTTACTTTACCGTTCAGGAAGCCTATTTGAACTTTCATAGTTTCCATTTTTGTCCTTCAAGAATTCTCTTTACAACAGGAACAAACAAAAATCAAATAAATTATTTCAAACAGTGGCGCATTTCTGGGCCCATAACCTGTTAAAGTTATTAACCGTGAACCTGACTGTTTATTTCAATTTATTAACTCTACTAAAGAAAAACATTATAGTTACTTTGTTGATATACTCTGAGCTCTACTTAGATAGGTTGATTATAAAATAATATAAAAAAATGTCAGATTGATATATAATTGATTGATGTAAAAAACGATTTTTTTGATAAAAACATTTTTATAAAAGTTACTACAGTTTTTTCTTAGTAAAGTCAATAAATTAAAATGAACAGTCAGGTTCACGGTTAATAACTTTAACATTCCCAACTTTGATTGAAATGTTCTGCCATCTTCATGTTTAGGTCGTAAAATTTCCAGTCAATCCTCGTATACTTTAAAGTATGTCTGACAGGTCCTGGTTCTCACTCTATAAGGAATACATATTTTTCCAAGGCTTAGGAAATTTACAGTGTAGACAAGAGTTAAACATCTCCCTTGGCCAGTTCATCCGGTTTTTTAAATTATCTTAGGGGAGAATGACTGTATTTTAAGTGAAAAGCTTTATAAAACTATGAATTATGATTGCTTGACTCCCCGAAATAATTTAATTTATTTATGGGTGAAACTCATCCCTTAGCAACTCTGTTTTTATTTCTTCTATTCCGATAAGGTCTATAATTTTGTTATTTATTACCCAGTCTCACATTTTCCGTTTCCTTATTTATGTTTTAAATTCAGTGGAAATCGGTAATATTCAGCAAAAATAGGATGTGGGGGATGAAAATAAATTGTTGAAATGGGTATTTGAAAACGATTCAAAATATTATAAAGATATTTAAGTTTTAAGGATGATAATAACGATCATTATGGTACTAGCTATATATATATTATCTAATAACATGATTGTTTATGATTCGAATTTCACACAAAATTTAATATTCCGACGATTTAATTAAAAATAAATTTCTTGTTTCATTTGAGTAAATGACGTAGCTTAATTTCAGTAATGTGTGTAGCAACCTAGGGTAAAAGCGGAATTGTTTGTGTTCTTATGTAAAAGTCCAAGTTAAATTTATTGAAAAGTTCATCAAACATTATAAAATGAATGAATGAGAAATGGAAAATTCAATTAATTGAGAAGTTGCTGAATTAACGCATGAAACGTCTAAAAGCGTTCCTATACCTACGAAAAACCTTTATCAATTAAGAAAGTTCGTGTCACAAAAAAAATATTGAGAATCCTGCACACGAAAAGGTACTTTTGTATATTTTAAAGAGCAATCAATGACCAAAAAATCTTGAAGTTTGCTGATTTATTACTATACCTACTCATGGGAAATGGGGGAAATAGCGCACACGTATGCAAGATTCTTTGTTGTCGGAAGCATATTATAGGAAATAACAATTTATTTACACAAGTGATCTAGTCAATAATAAAAGTATTTTCATGTGACTCTAACTTAAATATACACACTGTATAACAATTACTGAACGTGGTTTTTAAGTCAATAATTGAGAAATATCGTAACATGACCAATTATCGTAAGATACCATATGGCGCCAAGCCAGTTGGCCCTATTTGCACTAATATACCATAAAAAACTTTATTTAAAGAAACAAATAAAACAGTCCCACGCGTGCCCATAAATTTATTTAATTTAATTTACTTGTTAAAATCATCGTAATAGGCACGCTTTCTAATATAGACGACTAAGTAGCAGTTGGCAATAGGGCTAATAACAGTGAGATGCTGGTAGGAGTGGACAGAGATGTGCGGAATGGGTATAAAGGGGGTTATTGATGATTTTAAGTTGAATTTGAAATATTCTGCTCCTCCAAAAAGTTGCTTTTCAGAGATTACCCTATGGAATAATAGTTATTTGTGGAGTACAATCTAAATTAATAAAAATGCTCGTTAGACGTGTACAAATTAAGGTGAGCCAGCTACCTTCATTTGTATAAACCATGTGATTGTGAAAAGATATTTTCAAATTCACTTTGATCCCAACTTAATGAAATAAGCTCTTTGATTTACCATATTGAAATTTTATAAGATGTTCGAAATTTTATAATCAAAATACCAAAAATAGAAAGCCACTTTACTCGTGCCAATGCATCTAAATTGTTTATAGATGGAAGTAAATCTATCGCTGATCTGCATAAGGACTATATAAATTATTGTAATGGAAAGCATGTCCCTTTTAATGAAATTGACTGTCTCGACCCTTACTTCGTGGAATATGCTCATATTAGTGTTTTTAAATGAAACTCAAGGTCTCTAGTTAATTCCACAATATAATACAAGTTATTGAAAATTCTAAAAAATTGACAATTGTTTCGAAACAATTGTCAATTTTTTAGAATTTTCAATAACTTGTATTATATTGTGGAATTAACTAGAGACCTTGAGTTTCATTTAAAAACACTAACATGTCCCTTTTGTTAATTACAGTATGTTTTATAGAATATTTACGGAAGATTATAATATTTCATTTTTTACACCAAAAAAAGATTTATGCGAAACTTGCGTCTCGTATGACAACGTCACAGGAGATGAGAAGCTGAAGTTAAAGGAATACTATGATCAGCATTTGAACGAGAAAGGTTTGTCAAGAGGTGAGAAAAAAATTGATAAAGAAGAAACAGATCCTCTAGTAACTGTGTATGATATGCAAGCCGTGATGCAAATACCGAAGGGTGATGTATCTGTATTCTATCACAAATCCAAACTTAATGTAATCAATTTCAGTATATACGACCTGAAGAGCAACGATTGCGATTGTTTTGTGTGAGATTAATCAAATGGGTATAGGGGTATTAAAGAATTGGGCACGTGCTTGCTACAATACTTAAATAAAAAAGCCTTAGCCGGTGGCAAAGACGTCATTTTTTATTCAGACAACAAATGTATGGTCGTACTCTACTTTTATGCAATAAGACATTTCAATATCAGAAGCATCACTCATCAGTACCTAATTAAAGGGCATACGCAAAATGAGGGGGATTCCGTACATTCACTGAGTGAGTGCCAACTAAACCGACAATTAAAAGGTGGACCGATATGTAAGTCAGAGTCTTTTGTCATGTCCATTGGAGCCGCTAAAAAAACGGGCAATCCATTTAATGTACGGAACTAAGCATCGAAAATTTCTATGATATCAAAGCATTCGTGACCGTAATTGTGCCGTTAAATATGTCTCAAATAAAAATAACAGAAGTTAAGGTTCTTCGCTTAGAACGGGATTCTCCAACTTCTCTTTTTTTGAAGGAACAAGTAAAAAATGTATAATGCTATTACACTGACAAGAGCATTCCGTTCAAAACCTAAAATTGCGGACAACAAAAAGCAAGGTCATCTTGAATTGCAGCAAAAGAACCACACAGTTTTATAACTCGTTCTATCAAAATTTATAATAATCATTTTTAGTATTTTAAATTAAACTTACTGTTTCTAGCTAATTCCACAATATATTGAAAAAATGTTGAAAATTCTAAAAAATTGACAATTGTTTCGATATTAAATATCATCGTCAGAATAACAGAAGTTCCATTTCATTTGATGCCACCTGATGTTTTACTGTGTTAATAGAAAAAACGAGAAGATGGTATTAGAAATATTAAAAATTAGATATTATTAGCCATATGTGCCAAATTTATTGAATTTGTATGTTCATTTGATTTAATTAAACCCTCCATAATACTTATCAGCGAAACTTGGCTTATGCCTTCAATTTCGGACTCAGTGGTTCGAATTGATGGCTGTACTATTTTTCGAACCGATAGACCCAACCGTCCTGTAGGGGGTGTTTGCATATATCTCTCTGATTATATAACTAGTAATTTTTCTGTATCTGAAATAGATATAACTGTTCCAAACATTGATGCTATATGCATTAAAATATCCAAAAGTCTCGTGTCCATATACTTAGCCTGCATATATCGTCCAAGCGACTTCCAATTGGCAGATAATGTCACTCTCCTTGATAAACTGGATGAGTTATCCATGCTTGACAATCTAGTTATCATTGGGGATTCCAATTTTCCGGGTAATAAATATTCCTGAGGGCAATAATTCAAAAAATTTGTTAATGCAATTAATCCAAAACTCGATTTTAACACAAGTTGTCCACGAACCTACTCGTTTCCGACACAATAGTAATCCTTCTACCCTCGATCTTATTTTGACCACCAATGACGAATGTTTGCTATCATGCCTGGAGATCAGTTTACCAATAGGTAAGTCCGATCATGCAGCAATAACTGTCAATATTCAACATAACTTACCCGCTGCTGACGATGATAAGAATTACATGACTATCGAAGTATCAAAGTTTATAAATGTCAGTCGTACCCTCTCGTCCATCAATTGGGATAACATATTGCCTGATAATAATAACTGTATACATTTATGGAAATGTTTCTATGACACGGTAACAAAATGTTTGAATGAGAATACGAGAAAAAGAAGAATTTTCCGTAACAAATTAAAACCATGTATCAATAGTGAAATACATGATTTGATAAAACATAAACGAAATTTGTGGAGAAGATTTAAACGCACCAACACTAATGAAGATTGCTTAACTCACAGAAGATTCTCTAATACAATAATTAGTCGGTTGGTTAACGCCAGAAGAGGTTTCGAGGAAAGTATTGCTAATACTGGCAACCCTAAAAAGTTTTTTAAGCACATGCGTTCCTGTCTTTCGTCTAAAGTTGGTGTCTCTTTACTAAGGAAAAGTGATGGAGTATTATGTTCGTCTAATTATGAAACTTCCGAAACGTTGTCCATTAGTTTTTCTGAGGCTTTTACTTCTGAACCAATTGATGACACTTTGCCTCCAATATTTGATGCTCGTGTCTTAGAATCCCTGAGTAATATTGAATTCTTACCCCAGCAAATTAAAGAAAAAATATCAAATATCAAGACGAACATTTCTCCTGGTCTTGATGGTTTGCAAGCAATGTTTCTTAAAAAATGTTCCGACTCAATTTCCTATCCACTTTCAATCATCATGAATGCCTCTTTCACGCAATGTTCTATTCCACCAATCTGGAAATCGGCGTCAGTTACTCCTATATTCAAGAAGGGCAATAAACGGGATCCAAGCAATTACCGACAAGTAAGCCTGGTACCTATTGTTTGTAAAATTATGGAATCTATTATTAGTGAGGCCATGTCTAAGTCCATTCTTCAACAAAATGTCATACCTCTTCACCAACATGGTTTTGTTCGAGGTCGCTCTACCATGTCCAATCTTCTTCACTGTATTAATGACTGGACATAAGCTTTAGACAACAGAGATCCGATTGACGTCATTTATTTGGACTTCTCTAAGGCCTTCGACAAAGTCCCAAAAAGAAGACTTTTATATAAATTAGATCACTTTGGCATACGGGGTAGCCTGAATTTATGGATCTCCAATTTTTATCGGACAGGATTTTTAAAGTAAGAGTCGGCCGAGAGTTCTCCAATGACAGGCCAGTTTCTAGTGGTGTTCCACAGGGTTCCGTCTTTGGCCCATTGCTGTTTGTGGTTTACGCAAGCGATCTTCAAATATTGGTCTCAAACTCAGTTTCTTTTTATGCCGATGACACAAAACAGTTTCTTTTTATGCCGATGACACAAAAATATTTGCTAACCCTTTAAGAGACCATCTCACCCTCCAAAATGACCTACACACTATACACCGGTGGTGTTTGGACTGGTTGATTCCCCTGAACATTAATAAATGTAATGTACTCCACATTGGCAAGACCCATCCCAATTTATCATACAACTTAAATGGGCAGTTACTAAATACGGTTACCATCCATGATGACCGAGGCATCTTAGTGAACTAAAATTTATCGTGGAGTCAACATGTTGTGTCCGTATGCAACCGCGCGAAATCCAGACTCTATCTGATACAAAAATCGTTCTCTAGAATGTCACTTGAAACTTACTGTAAACTGTACAAATTTTACGTGCGTCCTATTTTAGAATATGCTGGTCCTGTGTGGTATCCTGATCTTATTCGCGACCAAGTTTTATTGAAAAACGTGCAAAGGAGGGCTACTAGACTTGCATTCGGCCGCGTAAGGCCTTCATATGAGGAGCGACTGATTGGGGCGAATCTCATGTCGTTTCAAGACCGTCGACTTCGGGGAAACTTCATATTATGTTATAAAATCATGAAGTACAACTTTGGTGATCTTCAATCTATGTTTCTATTAAGAAGGAGCCTTTTAGAACCCGAGTAAGACAGCACTTTTTACCAAACAGAGTGTTTGATGTCTGGAACAATCTTCCTGATGATGTTGTTGACGCGCCATCAGTTAACGCATTTAGGAACAGAATTGATAGACTTCTATTTAATAGTTAATAGTGCGCATTGTTGCATTTATTATTTATCTGAATTTGATTTATTTATATACTTTTTCGCTGTATAGTTGTTGCGGTTATTGTTGATAACTACGATTCTGTTAATTATTGATAGACTTCTATTTAATAGTTAATAGTGCGCATTGTTGCATTTATTATTTATCTGAATTTGATTTATTTATATACTTTTCCGCTGTATACTTGTTACGATTCTGTTAATTATTGTTAATTTTTCATTGATTATATTTATAGACGTTTAAGCACTTATTTATGTTTTCAGATCATGGACTTCATAGGTTCTTACCTCAGCCCTTATTTCTATTGTAATAATAATAATAATATCATGGATATCATTTTTCCCAATTAAGATCAGTATAACTGTGTAATGATATAGAAAACCAGGAAAACTATATCTGCTGATCTTTATAATTATCACTTAAGAAGACAGTTGAAAATGATATCTAGGATATCCCCATAGAGCTAATAATATCTAAGCTTTAATATTTGTAATATCATCTTCTTTTTTCTATTAACATATATTAAGTCAATTACAAGGCATCAAATGAAATGTAACTTCTGTCATTCTGACGATGACATTTAATATCGAAACAATTGTCAATTTTTTAGAATATTCATCATTTTTCATTATATAGTGGAATTAGCTATAAACATTGAGTTTCAATTAAAACACTAATATGAGCAGATTCCACGAAGTGAGGGTTGAGACAGTTAATTTCATAATCATTTTTGCAAATTTATTTGATAAGTTTCAATCTCTTAGTTTTTTTTGTGTTCATAATATACGATTTAAGGTTTGTACACTTTTATGTGAAAAATACACATTCACTCGATATTAAAGTTGTTTTGTTTTTAATCGATTAAATATAATAAAATAATCACAAAAAATTATAATATCAAATACACTTTTTATTTGAAACAATATTGTCATATTTTACGTATGACATAGTAATAAACGAATTTGATCAGTAATAAAGACATATCTGAAAAAACAGGGGCTCTTAAGGGCTTTAAACATTAATGTTTTTATTATTTATTGTACTGTTCTAATTTTAGCAAATATTACTCGACTAGGTATCATCAGAATTCTTGTATCTCTTACGTTTTATTGCACTTCTGTAAAAACCACATTTTTTAGTTATGACATTCTTGCAGCATATGAACGACAATGGCATGATTATTTTATCCGCTTTGCCGGTGACATTTTAAATTTGACTTTTGAACCGTTAGCAATTGACAGAGCGAATTTGAATGAATTATAGAATTTTCTGTAAGTTAAAATATATTAATTTATATATTGAATAATAAAAAATATTAGATCATTACAGTAAATTTTGGAAACTTGCAAAAGGATGGATTTCTGCGAAACATAAAATTGTCAACAACGGTCTTGAAGCATCAGTTTATTTTAAAATTGTAATAACCTTACCATAAACTTTTATTTAAAAAATAAATACTAACTCTGCGTTTTTGTGGTCCTCGGAAAAATATCATGTACAACATGTGTTGAAAATTCGATTTAACCACTTGTTATACAATATACTATTGTATCGCTTTCTTATTATCAACATATACATTACCCGTACCGTTTTTTTCGACTTTTGTGACAGGAGGTAAAGTATTCAAGATGTGAAGTGTTGTAAGTTTGGTAGCCTCTTGTACGTCAGGGGGCGTACAATTCTCTATATCATCCACAATTAAGTTATTTCCATTTTTCTTGATATTGATATCTAGAGGTAGAACAAACACAGGTTCGATGACAAATGTCAATTAATTTTTGAAAAAATAATGAACAGTCCTATAATTGTCATAGTAACGATAAATACTATAGTCTGTTTTTATGTACTAGAGAGTGATAAAATTATGAAGTTTAGTTACGTTTTATTAGAGCATCACTCATTATCATAATGAGATTTAATTAAATTTTTTTTATTGATGCCTTATATAACCTTTTCAAAGCACGCCTCAGCGTGTTTAAATCGAAATTTCAAACACGCGCGTTTTTTAAAGTCCCTATGGTAACAACAACAACTCGAGAAACGTAAGTATCAATCACAACTTTTTTTATTAGTTTTTAAATTGTATATTTCCATTGTGAACCAATGTCTTATTTGGTTTTTTTCTGCAAAATTTATTTATATATTCATATATACATTGTATCCTTTTAAATATAAATAAAGAAACTTTTTGAATATTGATCTGACAGCAGTACCTCGTAACGTCAAATAAAAATAAATACTATTTGACGTTCACGAAACTTGGCTGGGCATCGAGGACGGACTTCCATTTTTTTGTAGTAATAATATAATAATAATATTTTATGATTTCAAAGTGCACCAATAAAAAAAATAGCGTAAAGTATTCGTGGATAACTGGTCTTTCAAACACTTGCTCTATTTCGAGCACTCCGGCTGCGCCGTCGTGCTCGAAAAATGGCGCGTGTTTGAAAGACCTCTTTATCCACTTATACTTTAATATACTATTCTCGTCGATCGTCCATTCATTTAACGCAGACAAAATCGGTCATTAATGACCCCTATTAATGAATGATTTTCAATTACAACGATTTATTATATGCAACCCAACCTACATTGCTCTTATACTCTTATACTATGTTACGATTAATGCATCCCTTGGAATAAAGTTGGGTTATGAGATCTATCTACTCCTGTTAAATTATATATTAATTATTCAACTCCTTTTGAGCAGTTAATAGTATCTGTAAACAAACAGCATGAGTAATAATAACTCACTACTATAACTCACGCTCTGAATTTTTGTACAAGCTGATTCGCCGAAAGGGGACAGTCCATAATTGGAGAGTAATGCCACTGGAATAATTTTGACGTTTTCAAATTAAGTTAATACCTAATTTTCCGTGTATATAATATTTGCCTAATTATGACTGAGGGGTACGTTGATGATTCCGAAAAGATTAAGACATATACTGGGAATAAAATATACAGTTGATGTTTCGGTATTAGTGTTACCAACCTTGATGAATAAAATATTGCGTTTCGAAAAATGCTCTCTTTTGAAACTCAACGTGTTTCATAAAGTAACCATTATCGCAAAGTAGACAAAATATTTAACTGCTTACCGAATGGTTCGGAATATTTCACCAATCCGGGTTCTAGATAATCTATTTTTAAGAATATTGTTTTACATAAAATCAATAACTAGAATGTTTTTCATACTATTCCAATTTTAGTTTGTGTAAATTAACTGGAAATTTTTCTTTCGAAATTTTTAACAAACGTTAGCCCTCTTTTATTCTTTCCAGTACACCAGTGATGATACGAATAGTCAGTGATGACGTGTGCCATAATGTATACCTCGTACCTCTTCCTTTTTTATTTGTATCACTAGTTTAGAATGAGGGGAATGTGGCACATTGGCATCTGGTGTCTTGATTTAAATACCTACTTTAATAATAGTGATAATATAACTTCAATTAACATTAATTTAAACTAGTGAAATGTTATATTTTTAATAGTAAAAAAATTTACACAAATTATCGTAATCGTGATCAAAACTACCCTCCTGTTGACAACAACTTTTTTATTATTAATGTTATGGAAAATTACTTAAGGACCACCCTTTGATAAGTTCATGTTAATAAGTTTGGTAGAGTGTTTTTAAATGAAACTCAAGGTCTCTAGTTAATTCCACAATATAATACAAGTTATTGAAAATTCTAAAAAATTGACAATTGTTTCGATAAATCAATATCATCGTCAGCATGACAGAAGTTACATTTCATTTTATGCCTACCTGATGTTTAGTAGTTATATTTTTGGCTAGACCAAGAAGTAACCTAACTTGTGATTGGCTTAATATATGTTTATAGAAAAAGAAGAAGATGTGATATTACAAATATTGAAGCTTAGATATTATTAGCCCTATGGTGATATCCTGGATATCATTTTTCCAATTAAGATCAGTATAACTGTGCAATGATATAGAAAACCAGGAAAACTATATCTGCTGATCTTTACAATTATCACTTAAGAAGACAGTTTATTAGTGGAGAATTCCCAAGATTTAACTGTTCATTGACAACTTCATATTTTGGGTTTCTTAAATGTCTTCTAATTTCCAGTTCTTCAAGGAAATCCAGTTCTTGTTTCTTTTCACAAATATGCAGCACTTCTAGTTCTGTGTTAGGTGTCAATGAATGATTGGTGTCAAGTAGATGTTTTGCGTAGTGGGATTTATCTGGTTGTTTTAATCTGTAAGCTCGTAAGTGCTCACTGTATCGTATTTCAAAATTCCTAAGGGTCTGACCCAAATAGACAGCATTACATTCTGGACATTTGAGTTTATATATACCTGACTTCTTTAATAGTGGTATTTTTGTTTTTACATTTAACAATTTTGTACTAACGTTACTTTCTGTTTTAAAAGAAATTGTTGCATTCGTTGCTGAAGATATTATCTTTGAAATATTATTAGAAATATTTCCTGCATATGTGATGGTTTTATAAGTTTTAATTTCATCAGCTTGTTTAGGATATATTAGTTGTAATGCCACTTTTTTCTCTTTTTTACTAATTAGTTTATTTATCATATCTAATGGATAACCGTTAGATGTTGCTATTTGTCTAATTGTATTAATCTCTCTATCAAAATTACACTTGTTCATAGGAACTGAAAAAGCTCTATGTATCATTGAATTATATGCTGCTAGTCTGTGTGAGACAGGGTGGTTAGAATTGAATGGAATTGTCACATCAGTCTGT
The DNA here is from genome assembly GCA_963921935.1 of Galeruca laticollis. NCBI lineage: Eukaryota > Metazoa > Arthropoda > Insecta > Coleoptera > Chrysomelidae > Galeruca > Galeruca laticollis. The sequence continues at coordinate 59,900,289 of OY998176.1, read as the reverse complement.
GTTGGTTTTCGGTAAATTGAATAATCAAGTACATTATTAACTCTTTGAATTTTTAAATCAAGAAAATTGATTGAGCTATATTCTTCAATTTCTAATGTAAATTTAATTTTCGGGTGTAAATTATTGATGTGGTTGAAAAACACATCTAATTGTCGCTCACTACCCATAAAACAAGCTAATATGTCATCCACATATCTATACCAAAATAAAATATTTTTCGAAATATTACTTTCAAAGATCTTTCTTTCTAAATTGTCCATAAAAATGTTTGCTAAAATAGGTGATATAGGGCTTCCCATTGGTAAACCTTCATTTTGAATATATATCTTATTGTCAAAAGTGAAATAATTCTGATTAATGCATACATCAAATAAATTAAGTATATCTGATATTATTCCTGGATTAATATTTTTATCTTCTAGTAATTTTCTTACAAGTATTAGACATTCTTTAGGAGGAATTTTAGTAAACATATTAGTTACATCGAACGATATGAGTTTATAGTTATCTTGCAAGTGGATTGATTTCAACTTTTTGATTAGTTCTATTGAATTTCTAATTGAGTACTGAGATTCATATCCGTAAGTATTGAGTATATTGTTGAGCTTTTTTGCCAATATATTATTAGGAGCATTAACATAAGAGACTACAGGTCTAATTGGTTTCGTTATTTTATGTAATTTAACTGTTCCATATAATTGTGGACAATGAGGATTCTTATGTATGATAGACCTCTTTTCGTAATCATTTAAAAGATAATTTGAATTATTAACAATATCCCTTACATTATTAGAAAACTTCTTTGTTGGGTCTGCTTTAAGAACTTTTACATCGCTGGAATCTATAAAGTTATATACTTTGGAATTGTAATTTTCAGTCGTCAAAATGACAGTAGCATTCCCCTTATCGGATTTTGTAACTGTTAGGTTATTGTTCTCTATCTTCTCTTTTATTGCGTTTAAAACTGAAATGTCATTTTTTGTTTGACGTTTAACTTTTGAAGGTTCAATATTTTTGATTAAATTGGCAATTTTTAATTTCTCATAAAGAAAATTATTTGAATTCGATTTTAAAGCTATTTCTGACTCTGTAGCTAAAATTTGTTTAATATTCGTAAATTTAGGTGGTATGCTGTACTTTAAACCTTTATTTAAAAATTCTATTTCACTATTTGTAAAATTAGTGTCTGAAAGGTTTTCAAATCGTGGTGCAAAGTGTGTTGGTATGTAGGTACTTACAGTTTCATGATGTTTTGAGTATTGAATTTTATGTTGTGTGTGTTCAAGATTCTGTAGCTTCTTTTCTTGTTTCTTAAATTTCATATGCTTCATGGTGCTGATATTTTCTCTAGTTTTGTCATCCAAACAGTCAAATTCTATTGGATGTAATTGGAATGTGAGTTCTGAATGTACAACTTTTATGTAGTTGTCTAAGGAGTCTCTAACTTTGAACCATTTCTTACATTCAGATTTTATCCAAACTCGTTGAGCATATTTTATAGCTTTTTGTGCTTGTGGTGTTTTAGTGTGACATTTTATATTCACATAATTTGGTATTACCTTTTTTCTAAGGCATTCTTGGTTAAACCAAATGTTTTGTGATGCTTTGTAACGTTTTTGTAGTAACTTCTGGTACAGTCGGGTCAAATCTTCTCTCGAAGATTTTGTAATGAAATTGACTGTCTCGACCCTTACTTCGTGGAATATGCTCATATTAGTGTTTTTAAATGAAACTCAAGGTCTCTAGTTAATTCCACAATATAATACAAGTTATTGAAAATTCTAAAAAATTGACAATTGTTTCGATAAATCAATATCATCGTCAGAATGACAGAAGTTACATTTCATTTTATGCCTACCTGATGTTTAGTAGTTATATTTTTGGCTAGACCAAGAAGTAACCTAACTTAAGATTGGCTTAATATATGTTTATAGAAAAAGAAGAAGATGTGATATTACAAATATTGAAGCTTAGATATTATTAGCCCTATGGTGATATCCTGGATATCATTTTTCCAATTAAGATCAGTATAACTGTGCAATGATATAGAAAACCAGGAAAACTATATCTGCTGATCTTTACAATTATCACTTAAGAAGACAGTTTATTAGTGGAGAATTCCCTAGATTTAACTGTTCATTGACAACTTCATATTTTGGGTTTCTTAAATGTCTTCTAATTTCCAGTTCTTCAAGGAAATCCAGTTCTTGTTTCTTTTCACAAATATGCACCAATCATTCATTGACACCTAACACAGAACTAGAAGTGCTGCATATTTGTGAAAAGAAACAAGAACTGGATTTCCTTGAAGAACTGGAAATTAGAAGACATTTAAGAAACCCAAAATATGAAGTTGTCAATGAACAGTTAAATCTAGGGAATTCTCCACTAATAAACTGTCTTCTTAAGTGATAATTGTAAAGATCAGCAGATATAGTTTTCCTGGTTTTCTATATCATTGCACAGTTATACTGATCTTAATTGGAAAAATGATATCCAGGATATCACCATAGGGCTAATAATATCTAAGCTTCAATATTTGTAATATCACATCTTCTTCTTTTTCTATAAACATATATTAAGCCAATCACAAGTTAGGTTACTTCTTGGTCTAGCCAAAAATATAACTACTAAACATCAGGTAGGCATAAAATGAAATGTAACTTCTGTCATTCTGACGATGATATTGATTTATCGAAACAATTGTCAATTTTTTAGAATTTTCAATAACTTGTATTATATTGTGGAATTAACTAGAGACCTTGAGTTTCATTTAAAAACACTAATATGAGCATATTCCACGAAGTAAGGGTCGAGACAGTCAAGTTTGGTAGACAATAAAATTGATTCAAATAATCAGCGTTGAAATAACTAATAAGAAAAGGTATATCATAATTCTAAATAAACGCCTATTCAGTTGATACCTACATAGTTTTCTCCTAGAGAATGTATGAAAGCAAATGACAAGGTATAATACGGCAGTAAAACTATATTACCACCGTTTTGATGGCTTGTCGAAATCCCCAGAAGTATTTCTAAGTTATTGCTTATATTTGACTGAGATCAGGCTCAAGTTCCTACAACAAACTGCGTCTCATATAACAGATCCGGATCTAAACTTTATACGAATCATAATTTAAAAGAAAAAGAAATTTGACAAAAATTCATTCTCTACTTAATTCTGTAGGAAAAAAACACTGGAACAGATTAATTTTTATATATGAATCCATATTTTTTAGATGAAATTATTGATTTACTCCAAAACCTTCTAGGGATGATTATTATGTCCTTAAAAATGTTAAATGAAACCCTGTAATACAGCGTTGACAAGGTTGTTTTTATATTTGGACGTTGATAATAATAGTATATTACGTAACGAGTGCGGAAAGTGACATTTTTCACACGAGTGTGAAAAATAACTTTCGCACAAGTTATGTATACTACTTTTCCTACGACCACGCGATATACTTTTACCGAATCAGACATGTACAATCTTGCGTCTTTATGTAGATGTGAGAGGTTTTATATATGTGTATTTATAATAACTTTATATAGTTTTGACTACTTACCTTTGAAAGTGGCCCAGAAAATTGTGATTTTTAACGATTAAAAAGAGTGCCTTCATAAAAAAGTTAGAATAAATATTGCTACACAAAATATTACGAACATTTATTTTAATAACTAACAACAATTGGAAACATAACATCAGAAATAAAACTGTTTTTGTTACATAAATATTGCGATTCAGAATTAATTATTTATTTGAATCACTGTAAAAATTAAAAGTAAAATTATTATTAGTGCAATTTATAAATTGCAATGGTGTATGTGCAAGATTGTTTTCGATATTTTCTCGGATGTTACTTGTAATTGTAGTCGAAGTTGAGGTATGCTGATTAATATTTTCTAATATCGCTGATTCTGCAGTATCTTTGGATCCTCACTGCACAGCGTCTACAATTTTGGATGCAACATTTATTCTATTGGTAGTCGAGTCGCCTATATATATCCCTCAGCGACAGTAGAGGATTTCCATCCTCCATGTCTTTTAAGAGTTGTAATTCGCCAAACTTTCCACGTATTTAACTATTAAAAGAACCACATATTTCTTATTTAACAAGTTTAGAATTTCCATCGCACTCCTCTAAGCAGCATCCCTTTACAAGCATTATGTTGTCACAAAATGGTTCTGTCATTGTGATAAGTCCATCTTCCAGCGGTTTATTTAATATTTCCAATATCTGTAACCAAATTTTCAAACAGGAGCCACAATCCAAATCTCTCATCGATCGGCTTAACTTTCTTACCATAAAGCTGGGAAACACTAAACATTTTGGAGCTTGCAATGTTAACAGTTTCAACGATAATCGAATACTAAAACCTTAAAAATTTTACCTCCCATATTCATAGAAAGGTGTGGGGTGAAGGTGGAGGGGAGGTGACTATGGTGACCCGATCTTTTCGATGACTCATTGTTAGTGTTAGATGAGAGAAGGGGGGGGGTCGTGTAAACTACTTCGTTGAAAGTAAAGTAATGTGGTTTTCTTACCTATATGAGATATATTCTAACCTCCTTATGGCATATTTATGACTACATCCTGTTTATAACAAATGCTCTAATATTATTACCTATCACAATCGCGTTTGTCCGATGAAAATTCTATCATTATTAACTGAGATACATTGTAACGCCCTTATGGCATCTGTATGACTACATCCTGTATATAAAAAATTACCTACTAATGCTCATGCCAAAATTTTCGGAGATTCTATGACTTTTATTGCCAAAATTTCAATAGTTTAACTTAGGGGTAAAATGAGGTCATTGTGAGTTTGTTCATGACTATTTCATATATTACTGATGAGGTTGCCCCCACCCATCGGAAGTCCCATGTTTTGTAGAATTCATTGTCGATAGAAAAATAAGTGTTATTGTATAAGTATCTAATAATATCCAAATAATCCTGCTTTGAAATATTTTGCTTGTTGCGTAAATAATGTTTTTCTCCAAATGACATTAAAAGCGGCCTTTTAATGACACTTGACAGGCTTAGAAGTTGTACTTTCAATGCCTAGGCAGAAAGAGTCCACTTTTACTGCCTAGGCAGAAAAAGCTCGTTGCTAGGCAACCTTCCAAATAATAATTTAAATCAAACTGGTTATTAAAATTGACAATGGCATTAAGAAAACTCAAAATGATGCTGATGATAATAAACTGGTTTTATTGCATTAAAACTACAAACTACAACACGAAATTTTTATTTATTGGATATATTTGTGGTGAATTGTGAACAATTATTTAATACAATTGAACTCTGTCCACTTCCCTCCTTTCCAGTAAAATTAACAACTTTAGTGTCCGCACTTGATACTCCGGAAACGCCAGAAAATATTTTATTGCCGATGTTCGACTTATTGGTTAGCGAGTCCTCAATATAGCCCTCCGCGACAGCGGAAGACTTCCATCCTCCATGTTTCTTCAATATTGTTATGTCCCCACCAGATTGCACCAGCAACGTGGCCGAAGTTCTGCGAAAGCAGTGCCCGGTATACTCTTTCGCATGGGATAGTCCCAGAAAAGTAGCAATTTCTTCTGGCATTTTACCGAATTTGTGAATGCCAATAAATTGATGATGTGCTTTACCGTTCGCATACTTATAGAAGACACGCCGATTATTTAAATTCGAGGGTCTGTAAACGCTTAAATATTCCGTTACTACAAAAGATCTTGATCTTTTGGTCTTAGTATTTGGTAGCATAATTAGCAATTTGTCGCCCATATCATTTATATCATCTGTTTTTATTTGCAAAAGCTCATCACATCTACAAGCCCCAGCGACTGCAACAATAAGTACAACCTAAAATATAAATTGAAAATTAGTTCTTTAATCCATAATAGATCATTTTCAATATATTCCTACCTTCGTACACAAATACAGTTCATCTGGGGCATCTGATAAAAATTTCTCGATTTCTTCTCTTTGAAAAACTCGGGATTTTTTTGCATGGAAACCGTCTGACTGGCGTTTCAAAAAAGACCGTAACTTCAGGTATTTTGCCAAATCAATGTTATTTTCTATGTTCAGGGTAGCTTTCAACATCGAATAGGTAGACCATAACGTTGAAAGCTTCATTTTCTTTGAAAGGTCGGAAAAATAGACAATCAGCACATTTTCAGAGAAAGATCCTATATTTTTCTTCTGTCTATATTCCATGAATCTGCTGTATGTGAGTTCATATAAAGTTCTTGATTTTTCCGGTAAAAGGTTAAATTCCACATCTCGCGCCTGGTCTCTTATCTCAGGTGGTGTTAATTGCATCAATTCATCCTCACTTTGCAGTAAATCCATTTCTAACATGACAACTTTTCAAAATTGACAATGACAAAGTAAACAGTAAACAAACATATTCAACAAACGTCATCAGCGGTAAACATAGTAACGCAGGGCCCAGTTACCTTTGATAAAATAATTTAGTTATTTGGATATTGATAATGAAATGTAATTTAAATATGAAAAAGTCGATTTTGAAGAATAAATTATGTTTCACACGGCAGAAAAGCAGATTTAATGCCTTGGCTGGTTTCATAGCCTCGCTACGCTCGGCTATGAAACACCAGCCGCGGCATTAAATCTTGTGCTTTTATGCCTAGTAAAACAAATAACTATTTTAAGTTCCTGTTGGCATATATTTGTAACAATTGCATTTTGTATAACGTAACACAATAGGGAAATGCGAGGTACTGGATCGTAAAAGGTAGGCAATACAAAATACATACTTAGTAAGAATCCTATAAACTTGTAATTTGTAACGCATACCTTATTACATGAACAATGGTTATAAAACAGAAAAAGTAACATAATAAGTCACTTATTTTGGTACAAGATTATCCAAAGAAGAAAGAATGTCCTTAAATATGAATGTTTGCAGTTCACTGTGCAAACAAAATTTTTAAACAACATCCCTAGTCCGTCTCTATTAAATACATATTCCGATTCTATAGAATGTGGTGTTTGCGTTAAAGAAGAATATCCACCACGTTGAATACTGTATGAGCTCTAGAAAATGGATTTTCTTTTGTTTTTCCGTTCGAAATGTGTTTTTGATTAGACGCATAAGCGGATCTAGAATATACAGAGTATAAATTTATTTACTTTGTCGTTATAAGAAATTTTACTTCAGTGTTCATAATTATACAGGGCGTCTCAAGTAAACTATGCATCCCTCAAAATCTCGAGTTATGTACAGATTTGGAAAAAAGGCCAAAACTGATCAATTTCAATCTAGAGGGGGTTCAATTCTTATAGAAGTTTCAAACTTCTGTTTTCATCCCTCTAGCGCCCTGAACCACCCCTTGAACAACCTTAAACGGCAAAGGATGTTAAGTAACGCATAATTTTCAAGCTGCTTTCATTATCTATGTATTGTGTTAAGTAAAGTTCACCTAGGGTAAGTTGAATAGCCAGAACCAGGGACGTCTCTCAGAGACTGGTCAGTAGCATTGAATCCATGAGTTTAGTTGGATTGTACTTTTATAAAGTTGAAAAAAGTATATTCTGAGATCTAACGCAACAGAGCAGTAAAAGTACCCACGTTATCTCGTACAAAAGGTAATATCTTCAGACAAATAGTATAAAAGAAATGTCTAAGCCAGACACATCTCAGCGAAATAATGCAACTTTTGCTAGTGCTCCTGCATCAAAAGGAGAAGAGGGAGGGCCAAATCGGTACCTCCTCTTCAGCAGGCAACTACGCAGCTACCGTGAAAGCAATTAAAATTGCGGTTCTCCCCATCCTCAGCGCAGAAGACCAGAATGTAATAGAAGAGGAAATTAGTGTTTTAAATGAAACTCACGGTTTCTAGCTAATTCCACAATATAATGAAAAATGTTGAAAATTATAAAAAATTGACAATTGTTTCGATAACTGAATATCATCGTCAGAATGATATAAGTTACATTTTATTTGATGCCTACTTGATGATTACTAGTTATTTTTGGCTAGACCAAAAAGTGACCTAACTTGTGATTGACTTAATATATGTTAATAGAAAAAAGAAGAAGATGTGATATTACGAATATTGAAGCTTAGATATTATTAGCCCTATGGTGATATCCTGGATATCATTTGTCCAATTAAAATCAGTATAACTGTGCAATGATATAGAAAACCAGGAAAACTATATCTGCTGATCTTTACAATTATCACTTGAGAAGACAGTTTATTAGGGGAGAACTCCCTAGATTTAACTGTTCTTTGACAACTTCATATTGTGGGTTTCTTAAATGTCTTCTAATTTCCAATTCTTCAAGGAAATCCAGTTCTGGTTTCTTTTCACAAATATGCAGCACTTCTAGTTTTGTGTTAGGTGTCAATGAATGATTGGTGTCAAGTAGATGTTTTGTGTAGTGGGACTTATCTGGTTATTTTAATCTGTATGCTCGTAAGTGTTCACTGTATCGGATTTCAAAATTCCTAAGGGTCTGACCCAAATAGACAGCATTACATTCTGGATATTTGAGTTTATATATACCTGACTTCTTTAATGGTGGTATTTTTGTTTTTACATTTAACAATTTTGTACTAACGTTACTTTCTGTTTTAAAAGAAATTGTTGTATTCGTTGCTGAAGATATTACCTTTGAAATATTATTAGAAATACTTCCTGCATATGTGATGGTTTTATAAATTTTTATTTCATCAGTTTGCTTAGGAAATATTAGGTGCAATGCCACTTTTTCCTCTCTTTTATTAATTAGCTTATTTATCATATCTAACGGATAACTGTTGGATGTTGTTATCTCTCTATCAAAATTACATTTGTTCATAGGAACTAAAAAAACTCTATGTATCATTGAATTATATGCCGCTAGTTTATGGGACATTAGGTGATTGGAATAAATGGAATTGTCTCATCAGTCTGTGTTGGTTTTCGGTAAATTGAATAATCAAGTACATTATTAACTCTTTCTTCTTCTTCCTCTTTAGAAGGCGAAATCGCCTGTTTAGTTCCGGTTTCCTCCTCGTCTAAGCAACTCTTGCGAGGTTGACTGCCAACTATCTCGCCAACGTTTAGGTGGACGGCCAGTTGGTCTTCTGCCATGGGGTACATTGTTGCGGATTATTATGGCCATTCTGTCGGGGCCCATTCTATTGACATGCTGGTTCCATTTTCTTCTTCTCTGCCGTATCCATGTGACAACGTCGTTTGTTTGGCACTTTTCTCTTATGTCTATTATTAACTCTTTGAATTTTTAAATTAAGAAAATTGATTGAGCCATTTTCTTCAATTTCTAACGTAAATTTAATTTTTAGGTTTAAATTATTGATGTGGTTAAAAAATACATCTAATTGTCGTTCACTACCCATAAAACAAGCTAATATGTTATCTACATATCTATACCAAAATAAAACATTTTTCGAAATATTACTTTCTTTCTAAATTGTCCATAAAAATGTTTGGCAATATAGGTGATATAGGGCTTCCCATTGGTAAACCTACATTTTGAATATATATCTTATTGTCAAAAGTGAAATAATTTTGATTGATGCATACATCAAATCAGTTAAGAGGAAATGTTCACTGAATGGGAGCATAAGCTCCAGTTCGGCGGCATACACTATTGGGGTTTATACTCATAGAGTATGAGACACCAGAGTCTGTAGAATATCTCCAGCTGAAAGTCCCTCAGTTGGAAGGCTGGAAGGGAACAAAACTGATGGTGTGCAAGAGAGAAGACATCCCAAAATGCATACCGCCACGTTCTTTCTCCCAAGAAGTTAGGGTGTAAATAAAACCTACTACACCTAATAAGTGCCCAAAATGAAGTCTTGGATACATAACAATGGAAGGTTCTGAGTATGAAGGAAGAGGGAAAAGGGCGGTCTTGAAGGCAGGTATCGACAACCTATCCTGCCAGAAAATCAAGGAGTACGGGTACACCATACATTACAGATTTGGGAAAATACCTGTTCAAGGCTTGAAAAAGAGCACAGAAGATAAAATTCCAGAAACCATGTCGGTCTCCTCCAAGGCGAGCAGCGTCTCGGGGAGTTCAGAGCTCCTACACATCTCCGAATACTTGGAGGGTTAGGATCGCCGATGACCGAGGAGGAGTTGGACACCGAGAAAGGGAACACCACCCTGACGGAAGGGGACAAAACCCAAAAGGAAGGGGACACTAACAAAATAGGGCTTCACCCTTACACTTGGGCAGTAAGATGGCGGGGATTAACTTAGCTGAATATAATGCTCACCATGCCAAGGGAGCATCGGTGGTAATTGCAAGAGCGTCCATCAAACACCAATGGGAGATGTGCCTGATCCAGGAGCCATGGAAAAATAACAACCAGATAAGAGGATTAGCATGAAGAACATGTATTCTGATAACGAAAAACGTTAATTATTTTTATCTTTCGGAATATATGACCCGAGATCTCGCCCCAGTTCGAGTACGCTTCGAAAACGAGGATGAAGGCATAGAAATGCTAATAACCTCCTGCTACTTTGCGGGAGATGGGCCAGCATCACCTCCGGAAATACCAAGGCTAGTAGAATATAACAAGGAGTAGAGACTACCTCTACTCCTAGGATGTGGTATCAACGCACTCAATGCAGTCTGGGAAAGCACCAATACAAATCAAAGAGGTGAGTAAAGTTTAGAATATATCCCTAGTGAAAACGTTAATATACATAACAGAGGGAATACTCCCACGTTTGTAACAAGGGTAAGGCAGTAAGTTTTAGACATTACACTGAGCACGTCAGACCTAAAACATATTGTTAAAGATTGGAGAGTATCGGGAGAGCCTTCCCTCTCCGATCATGGTATTCTCACTTTCAGGTTAGAACTGAGCAGACCTCAGATTAGCATGAAAATCAATCCGAAAAAAGCGGACTGGGAAAAATACAACACTATAAAAAACAGAGGAAGGACTAGACACCACCTCTCTACTTAGAGAACACGAATCCTGGAATATGCTACAGGACGAAATGACTAAAACGTATAGTTTCATAAAGAATTTCAATACAAAATATATTAACAAAAAGGAGTGAGATCATAACACCATTACTAAAAAGGGTAAGAATACCATTAAATAGTATACATGCGGTTCAAAATCAAAGGAAGGAACTTGTATAGGAGTGGCTGGAATAAATCACTCCCAAAGCTTGGGATAACCCAAGCATATTCCAAGCAGAAATTTACGCCATTGGGAGATGCGCCGCCCAGATCAACATTAACAAGAAATATAGAAGGCAGAGAATAATCATCATAATATATCGGATAGTCAGGCAGTCATTTAAACGTTGAGCTCTTCTGTAATAAGTTCCACAATGGTTTGAGAAAGCTTAGGCATACTCAGTAAACTAGGCATGGTTACCCTGTTGTGGATACCAGGGCATACTGGAGAAGAAGGGAACCAGATAGCTGATGAACTAGCAAATAAAGGGGGGAAACACCCTTCTGGGGACCAAAACACGTTTGTGGATTCAGCGACAATACAATATTGGAATAAATGGAAATAAAAGAAGCAAGGACAAAGATAAGCAAAGATACGACTGGTAAACTATGACCAGAAAAGATCGGAAGAATGCACTAAAAGTTTTAACAGGATTTCGAACAGAACATTGTCGTCTGTATGGGCACCTCAAAAAACTCAAACTGATTGAGAGAGAGAGGGAGAGAGAGATAGAGAGACGACTGCAGATTTTGTGGGATAAGGAAAGAAACATCGAACCACAAGAAGACTTACCCAAGCTGAAGCCAGCGGATATCATAAAAGTTATCAAAGGATTAGGAATAAAATAACTACTAGTTTCAGAGACAGTCCTTGGAATTTGAGTAGAGAAAGGGGCACAATAGACATTTTAGGTCTCAAGGAATCGTAACCCGTCAAGCAAACACACATATATTTTTTTAATCAACTCTCTTAACTGAAAAGCTATTATTTTTTGAATGTTTGCTAATAAAAAAAAATGTCATCTACCTTTTTTTAGAATGCATACATTGTAGGTACATAGGGGCGCAATTTTTTACTATTGCACGGAGAGGTTTAAAGGTTAAATCCTTAGAGTAATAATAAACATAGAGAGGGCTATTCATTCATAAACACGTTTATTTTTGCAGCCAACAATTCTAAACGCCAGTAGTGAAATAATGAATCAAGTGAGCTTAGAATGTGACTAAATATTTGGGGCAGGAAAAAGTCAAAAGAAACATATATATTTTATTTGTTAATCTGAGGTTAAATCCGACCCTGACAGTGTCATTTCTGATATGATGCTCACGATCATATATGTATATATAAATGTCTCTTGAAAGGCTATAAGAATGCAACAATACTATGGAAAATTGCATAACACCTATTTGAAGACTAGCACCTATTTTAAGACCAATATATGAGTATTTATATAAATTTGTTATCGCTTTAAAATTTTGAAGGCCCTGACAGCGTCATTTCTGATAGGATGCTCACGATCATGGTTTTGTTTTAAACAGAACCAGCTTCTTCCATTTCTTTTAATAAATGCGTTATATACTGTCGACTTACTTGCTGTTCCACTGTAATATTATGAAAGGACATCCTGTACATATATTATCTTAAAGTACAAAATCGAACATTTGGTAATAATGAAAATCGTTAATAATATATAATGTTTATGAACTTGGCCTCAATAGAACGAAAACTAATAATTGTTTAATAAAGTATAGCTGAAATGCAATACAAAGATAGTTTATTTAAAGAGGACCTTGTAAACATCTGTATAATTATTATTATTCTTATTTTTTTTTATTAAAAATTAGTCGCATCCACCAAAAGGCTATTAGCGACGAAACAATATGAGAGCTATACAGTAATTGCAACTAAAAAATTAAGCAGCATGTACAAATATTGAACTAAATATCAACCATATTGAACTAAATACTATTCAAAACATTGATATCCTTAAGGTTTGTCTATTGGAGAATGTTCACCAAGCATCTCTTTCAGATTAATAGGGATATCATGTGTTTTGCGTTGCAGATGATATTTGCTGCAATCTATTAATATGTAAATTAACTGTCTCGATCCTTACTTCGTGGAATCTACTCATATTAGTGTTTTAAATGAAACTCACTGTTTCTAGCTAATTCCACAATATAATGAAAAATGTTGAAAATTCTAAAAAATTGACAATTGTTTCGATAACTGAATATCATCGTCAGAATGACAGAAGTTACATTTCATTTGATGCCTACCTGATGATTAGTAGTAAATAGTCAATCACAAGGTAGGTCACTTCTTGGTCTAGCCAAAAATAACTAGTAATCATCAAGTAGGCATCAAATAAAATGTAACTTATATCATTCTGACGATGATATTCAGTTATCGAAACAATTGTCAATTTTTTAGAATTTTCAACATTTTTCATTATATTGTGGAATTAGCTAGAAACGTTGAGTTTCATTTAAAACACTATTAATATGTGTTTCACAGATAATATTTCATCACATGCATCGCATTTGGGACGCTCTGTTTTAGTCATTAAAAATGAATGAGTTAACCTAGTGTGTCCCAGACGTGATCGTGAAAGAGACCTGATTAGGTCGACTTAAATGGTTGCCCCCCCCCCCCCCCCCAAGATGAACGACCGATTTTACATGTCTCAACATTGAATCACTGCGATGCTACACGTTTTGCCACATACCGAACACTTTGCTTTTATAAAAACCTTTCAGATCACCGCTGGCACATTTAATAACTGTTCCCGAGTTATCGCTATTCACTGCAAGACGCGCACATTTATCAGCTTTCTCGTTATTACTGATGCCAATGTGGGATGGAATCCCAGATGAGTTGAACGTTTCTTGAGTCTTCTTGAATTGTTTTAAATTCGCATTTTATCAACTGTTCAAAGGGATGAGTTGGATATAAATGCTGGATTGACGAAACAGAACTTAAGGAATCCGTGAGGATCAAGCAAATGTTAAGTTTTAGGCTGTTTATATGCTTAAGGGCTTCATATAGCGCATAAAGTTCTGCGGAGAATATACTGCAGGACAGTGGGAGCTTAAACAAAAACTGATTTCTGGGTGTAACAAAAGCACAACCTACTCCGTCGTTGGATTTAGAAGCGTCTGTATAAATATGATAATAACCTTCAAAAGAGCGATCAATAATCTCCAGAAATTCATTTTTAATGATGAAGTTATTCGACTCATTTTCTTTGTAGCGCAGGAGTTGTGTAATGCAATATAAAGATTTTAGTGTCCAAGGTGGAGGGTAGGGTATTGCATTAGAAAGTGTATCGGGATCATTCATATTAAGGCTTTTCAGCGTGAGTCGTAATCGTTCGTAGTATGGTTTTCTGTTGGTAAATTGATCATTTTCATCTGGATGCTGGTCCCGAAAAGTTTGAAGATGGATGGGTCTTGTGGTATATCGTGCAATGGCTGCTGCATGTGTAAGAGTCAATTGCATCCGACGATAACGAAGGCTTCCCCATACATGCTTTGTACTGGTGAAGTTTTGAAAGCTCCCAAAGAAATCCTTAAGGCGTTGTTATGAACCAGATCTAGGGGTTTCAAGACTGATCTATTTGCAGGAGCGTAAGCTACCAAAGCGAAGTCAATTTTTGATCTGATTAAAGATCTGTACAAATTAAGTAAAGTAGTTTGATCGGAGTGTTTGTTGGATAGGGTTTTTAATAAATTTAGCTTTTTATTACATGATAATATCAGTTGTTTTATATGTTGCTTCCAAGTTAATTTTTCATCAAATATTGCACCCAGAAGTTTCATATGTGGTCTAAATTGTAAGTGTAAGTCGTATAACTTTAATTTTGGCTTTTGAACAGTTCTTGAAGGGAAGATTATCCCAGATGTTTTTAAGACAGAAAATTCATATCCAACATCATTAGACCAAACTTCTAGTTTTTCCAATGTGTTCTGAAGGATTTGTGACATGCGATTCAAGTTTTTTTCCTTCAATAAATATAACCAGGTCCTCTGCATACAAACATTCTTTAATTAGTTTGTCAATGGCTTTGATGATGTTATTAATTGCAACTAAAAAGAGAGTCAGCCTTAATGCAGAACCCTGAGGCACTCCATTTTGTTGAATAATGGAATTCGAGAAACAATTATTAACTCTTACTTGAAAACGTCTATTTGTCAGAAAGTTTTCTATGAAAGATAAACAATTTCCTTCAATGTTCCAAGTATGAAATGTCTTTAATATGTTATATCTCCATGCGGTGTCAATACGTGTTTTACATCGAAAAATATTGCTATACATTCCTTTTTAGTAGCTGACGCTTCCTGTATGTTGCTATCTAAATCTAAGATATTGTCCACTTCCTATAGATTTTTTCAAAAACCATTTTATTGTTGTGCTATTAAGGTTTTTCCAAATACCATAATAAGCGGTTGTTCACAATCTTTTCAAAAACCTTGCACATGGCACATGTTAAAGATATTGGTCTGTATGACTCCGGCATTAGTCGAGATTTGCCACTTTTTAGCAATGGAATAAGTAAAGCTTTAGACCAAAGAGACGGAAATTCATGTTCGAACAATATCAATTTGAAAATTGAGAGTATTTTTTATTTTGCAGAGTTCAACAGGCTTTTTAAAAATATAGGTGGTACGTCATCTGTTCCGGGACTACTCTCTTTCATTTCGTCGAGACAGCTGTTCAATTCGTCGAGTGTTATTGGGTGGTTCTTACAATTGTGTTGTCAGTTTCTTCATATCGTATAACTTCTTCGACTGGTAAAGCTATCTTTGTAACTTTTATCAGAGGAATGTTTTCTGTATACATTTGCTAAAGGACTAGCTATTTCCGAGGCAGATGTTATAATATTGGTATTTTTTCTTAATCTTTTAATGTTCGATGAAGTGGGTATTCCAGAAATTTTCCTAATTTAATTCCATACCTGACTGGTTGGGGTGGAGCTATTTATTCCAGACACAAAGTTTTGCCAACACTTCTTTTTTGATGATTTTACTGTTAACTGTGGAAATGCTTTCAGTTTCTTAAACTTTATTTTGTTTTCAGCCGTTTTATGTTTCTTGTATCGGTTCAAGGCTGATTTACTCTCAGTTATTGCTTTTTCGCGTTTCACCAAGGAAGTGGTTGGCATCCTGAAACTAGTTTGGCTTTTCCAATATGTTTTTCAGCGCTTGCGATTATAATTTGATTGAAGTAATAAAGCGTGTTGTCAATATCAGATGAGATTACTAATTGCTTCATACTTTCTTCTATAGTATCGGAAAAGCCGTTCCAATTTCGCGTATGAACTTTCCATTTGCTTAAGTTATTGGAGTTATCCGGTGAAGTGCAACTACTATTAATAATTATTGGATAATGATCACTTCCATATGTGAAGTCTAATGTATCCCATAATAGAGAAGAAGTTAAGTTTGGGTCGCATAGAGTTAGGTCAATGCACGAAGATTCGGCTGCGTTAATATTGAATCTTGTAGGTCTACCATCGTTTAAGTAATTTAGATATAAATCGTCTATAACTTTTTGTATTAGGTTATCTCTTTCGTTCGTGCTTTGTGATCCCCACATAATATTATATCCGTTAAAGTCGCCCAAAATTATCCGTGGAGTTGGAACTTGCTTAATTAGATTTGTAAAACTTGAATAGTCGACAGGGGCATTGGGAGGTATGCATATATTACAAATATATAACGGAGTATTGGAAATGACTTTCACAACAACAGCTTCTAGGTTTGTGTTTACATCATACATTTCAGAATCAATAGGTTTGGTAATGTTATGACGCCACCACTTACTCCAGCTGCATCAGTTCTATCTTTAGTGCTGTATGTTTGGCATGCCTTAAGGTTCGATTCTTGTATACAAATGATTTTAGGTGAATGTTCTGCAATGATAATCTGTAACATAGGTTACCGATTAAGAATCCATCAATATTCCACTGTAGTATCGAGTTGAATGCTGATATTAGATTGTTTACGAGTCCTTGCTGTAGAGTGAGAACTACTTCGCGACGAATCGCTTTCCAGGTCCGAGGCTACTTTACCTATATGGGAGAGAATTTTCATCTTTAGTTTTGTAATTTTTGTTTTCGTAGACTTGTCAGTTACATGAGAATATATTCTATTTAATAAATTCATTAATCCCAACAAATCTGCTGTATAATGATTAATCATACTTATTGGATCTTGAACATTGTCCAATAGAAGCATCAATTGATCGTAGTTTAAAACAAAAGCGGGAGAATGATTGTCGACGAAATTTCGAATTTTGCAGATGAGTTGGATGATGGTTTTGTGAATAAGTTGATTGGGTCCGTATTAGCATCTCCAACAAATTGACTTTTTGTTGGGGAGTGGGGCCTTTCATTTCTACGTACATATTCACCTGAACTTTCTAGAATAGGGATCTGTTCTATGGTTGGTTTTGACGCTTTCACTGCTTGAGGTGAAGGTGCAGCCAACGAAATTTATGAAGATTGTATATATTTCACTGATCAGGGTTGTATATCAAATGGTTGTGCTGAAAATTCTGCTTGTGAAAAGGGTTGCGTGGATGGTTCTTTTAAGGAATTATCAATAGTTTGTGGTGAGTATGAGGAGTCTGACAGTGTTTGTTCAGGAATTTGTGGTACAACTTCTGTGAGTGTTTATGATAAAGGTTGCTTTGTACATTGCGATGCAATATGACTCGTTTGTTTACAAATGTAACAGGCTACACCATCTTGGGAAAGAAATACTTTATAGTTTGTCTTATCGAAGGTTATAACAATAGAATCGGGAATATTCAAATTATGAGGGCTATCGTAAACCTGCCGTCTAAAGCTCAAAATATGAGCAAATTCTGGAAGTGATGAGCTGATATGAAGAGATATTAATGGAGACGCTAAATTCTGACCAAGCTTTTTTAATTCATCAGTAAGAAGTTCGTTGGGTATCGAAGGACAAACATTGGAAAGTACAATTCTTTCGGCTGGTGTGATCAGCCGTCGAGCACATAAAGTTTGGTTAAGAACTTTTATGGATCCATGATTGTTAATAAAGTCGTCTACCAGTTGCGAACTTGAATGATAAACGCATACCCGATTTGGACTTAATTTAGAAATATGGGTTATATTTTTAGGTTGTACGATTTGTCCTAGAGGAACTAAATAATCTTGAACCATAAATTGAGCTGATTATGATTCCATGATTTTTTGAAGGATATTTTGGTTGAGCAACTATAGAAGAGTATGACATATCAATTGACATTTAAAGTGATCTGATGAAGGAGGCATAGGCGCTTCAGTACGCCCTTGGCCGTCTAATTATGCTATGTTGATAATTATAGCTGTTATCGTAAGTTCTTGATGACTTTCAATTTTAAGACAACGTTATTCTAAAGGTATATTTGATAATAGTTTGCACAAAAGCACTCAACATATGAATATAATAATTCTCCTAAAACTCACAGTATTCAATTAATTGTTTAACTTAGAAATTCCACTTTTCTGGAGCATCGAAATAAACGCGTCCTACTGAATAGGTTGCCATTATACTTATTACTATTCAATAAACTTCAAAACGCACTCGGTATTGTCGATAAATATGTTATTTTTATAACAAAACAAATTACTTTGTCCCCTGAGAACATGTCAAGTAAAGAAGTGAAGTAAAAAGGGACAATTAGTTCATCTCTATCGTCCATGTCCCGTATCTCAGCATCACACACTACATGGTTTTGGTTAAATAACGACACTAGCACACTCATTATTTTGATAGTACAGTTTTACTTAAACCTCTTTCTTGTGTACAATAAACCATTTTAAAAATTGGGATTTTAATAATAACCGAGTTATAGATCAAGAAGAACTATGAATAAATACAAGAATTATACCTTTTATCATTTTCAACTAATGTTTTTTTTGTTATTTGAAAAACTAAAAATAGCAAATAGTGTAGATAAGAATATATTCTACTCCATCCATAAAAAAAGATCTGTTAAAATTTTGATAGAGAAAGTTCTGTATTGATAATTTCAAAAATCCCAATAATACTGAACGAATTTCGTATTTTCCAAAAGATAATTATTTACGTACAGTTTTTACATACACAATTAAAGCAACTTCAAAATTAGGTACTATTAATTATTACACCCCTTGCCGTTTACAGTTTTTCAAAAGGGTGGTTCTGGGCACTAGAGGGATGAAAAAAGAAGTTTGAAACTACGATAAAAGTTCAGCACCCTACCCTACTGTAGATTAAAACAGTATTTTTTCAAAATTTGAACGAAGCTCGAAATATTTGGGGGTGCATATTTTAAATGAGACACCCTTGAAAGACATGCCTCCCCACATTTTGCAGGAGTTTACGTTTTGTTAAACCGTTGGATAAGGCAAAAATATCCACAGTCATGGCTTCAAGGTCACCTGAATGCAATCCTCTGGATTTTTGTGTATAAGAATTATACTCTATATTTGAGATTACTTTAGCTATATTCAAAATGTCACCAAAATAATTGAACCTTGTCTACATTCAATATTTGAAATCCAGAGATTTATTTCAAACTGTATATAATTTTTTTTTTGTGGAGAATTTTGAAACGCGTTCAGTATGTGTATAGGAAGGATATTTATAAAAAATCAATAATCAAACAAAAAGGGTTGTTCGAACATAAAAAAGACAGCATCTGTTGAAAGGGTGTAAAAAAGGGGTGCAAAAAAGATGCGTTTATTTCAGATTTAGTAATCGACTCAGTTCTCTGTTATGTAAACGCAACGAAATTTATTTATATATCTTATTCAGCATTTATTTGTTTACAACTTGAATTAGGATAACTGAATAATCGAAAATTCATTTCGATCGGTTAGCAAATCATAAATTACTAACTAAGTACATCACAAATCAATTATTTTTATTTTATCCAACTATTTATAATATATTAAATAATAAATAAAATTTTAATCCCTTGTACCTACTGATAGGCAACTAATCTTACATTGTTTCATACTTCAAAATTTCAATCTGTGTTTCTAACCTCAAATTATTGTATATGTATTTATAGTTAGAACAGAAATATTGAGTTGTTGAAATCGTTGTAAATAAATTGTATACTGAAAATACAAGAATTTTACAAAAGTGAACAAATTTACGTCGAAGACTGAAGGTAAGGAGTGTTTAAATTATTTACTAGTTAACTGAAAACAAAATATTCATTTAAAAACTGGATTATTTTTGGAAATTGTATTCAATTTAAGTTTGCTACGTATTTATTAACTATATTAAAAAGTTGACTGTTGTATATTATTTACACATATTTAAGACATACATTCATCATACAAAGAGGTATGTATCCAATAATTCGAACCTCTACATATGCATATATAAATATCGCTAGAAAGGCTATAAAAATACAACAATACTAAAAGCTCCTTAACAACTAATACTTGAAGACAAGCACCTATTTTAAGACCAATATATGTATATTTATAAAAATTTATTATCACTTTAAAATTTTATAATCTAAAGGAACAAGTGATTCTAAAATATTTTAAATTTGCCTCAATATATACTATTATTTATTACTTCAAATTGATATAAACATTTATATGAGCAATTTTCATATTTTAATAGTTATTTATTGATAACGTTTTAAGGCTCTACCATGATGAATACACCTTTTATTCACTTAACAGCTTCACTTGTTGTACATACAGAGATTTGTTCTAATAAAATTGCTTTGGCAAATAATATTTATTGCTGCCAATAATTTAATATGTGCGATACTAACTGATTCACTTTTTTTACTATTTTGAACATTGTTAGTTTCAATATATGTATTTTAAACAAAAAGAAAACAACTTACCATGAAACAAATCAATAATGTTAATCCAATTTCAAACAAACAAAACTATACATCACAACGGAGCAAATTATACATTTCTTATTGAAATCCAAATTATATTCGCTGTTCAACTTCCACTTGTCAACTGCCGAAACTCTTTAAACCGTTCTCCAATCTCCAGTAGACCTGGAAACTTCATTTTTAAAGGGGTGGAGCATACGTGAAGCACAACATCCATACTAAGATTTAAACTAAGTTTATACGCAGAATATTTCGAATACTCCTCACGAAGAGGGGTTCAAATACCAACATCGCAACCAGACATGCTCCCAGAAAGAGTTTTTTAGAAGGGTTCAACCCTTGTTTTGGGATTTTAATATGGCAGACCTTATAATATAAAAGGGGTGACACAATATGTTATACGTTTAATTAGAAAATGATTTTTCAATACAAAAAGGAAATATTGTATTTTAATCATTGTTTATATTCGTGTAAACAAAAAATTGGATATTTTCTAAAAAATACTTTGATGGGGATTCCAGAAACAGCCTAATTTGAGTTGATTTATAATGTTTTTTGGATAAAATATCCACGTTGATGGCTAAGATTTTGTTTTATAACTAATAGGTTGTTTCAGTAGTAATTGCGGATAACAAGTTTACCGTTTCCCATTTCCCTTTATAAGTTGCTTATTGACAATATTGGGGAAATTCTGGATGCTAACTTAACAAATTCAAAGGGGTTATTAATGGGAGATTTTAACATTAAATATAATCAAAGTCTCTGTTTTTATGTAAATTAATTGAAAGGTATTTTTTGAATCTATGGACTTGATCAAATAGTGGAAGGTCCTATTAGATGTACTAACACTAGTAGTACATTAATTGATTATGTTTTATCCAACTGTCATACTGTTAAAACACGTATACAATAAATTGCAGTAGCCATTCAAAGTTTCATGTTGTCCAGAAAATTTTGTAAATCAGGAAAATTTATTATCCTTCATATGTTAAGTTAAGTTCAATAAATAACTTAATAGGCTCAAATTTTAATTCAATAGATGTAGATGTAATTTTAGATGATGTTTTAGTTACAACTGATAGTATAGTTAATAAATTTGCACCGTTAACAACATTAGTGATAAAATCAAATCAATTACCATATTATGATGAGTATTTGAAAACCAAAGTAAAAGATAAACGGTTTTAGGGATTAAAACTAAGTTTTCCACATGTGTGAGACACGAGAAATATCCTATCACAAAATTTGTCACTTGTATACACTTCGGAGACTGAAAAACCAAAATTTCTCCAAAAATTACAAAAAATGTGGTATATCTAGATTTATAGGACCCATTGTACTGGATCTGGTGAGCTGAAAATCAATAGAGTTCATCTGTGAGATACCCTGAAAAATATCCAATTATAAAATTGGTCACTTGTATACACTCCAGAGGCTGTATAGTGCTAACAACCTGAAATTTCTTCAAAAATTACCAATGTGGTTCTTCAAGTACCATAGCACCCGTTGTACTGGCTCTGGTGTGTTTAATACCAATAGGGTTCATCTGTGAGATGTCCTGAACAATATTCAATCATAAAATTGGTGACTTGTTGCACTCCGGAGGCTGTATCGTGCTAACAAACGGAAATTTCTCTAAAAATTACAAAAAAATGGTACTTCAAGTGCCATCTCACTTGTAGTTCTGGCTCTGGTGACTTGAAAATTAATAGGGTTCTTCTTTGAGATGTTCTGAACAATATTCAGTCATGAAATTGGTGACTTCTATACACTTCAGAGGCTATATAGTGCTAATAAACTGAAACTTCTACAAAAATGTGGCACTTCAAGGATCATAACACCTGTTGTATTGGTTCTAGTGAGCTGAAAATCAATAATGATCATATGTGAGACGCCCTGAATAATATCCAATCATAAAATTGGTAGCTTGTATACATTCCGGAGGCAGTATTGAGGTAACAAACTGAAATTTCTCCAAAAATAACAAAATTGCGTACTTCAAGTACCATAGTACCCGTTGTACTGGCTCTGGTGAGTTGAAAATCAATAGGGCTCTTCTTTGAAATGTCCTGAACAATATCCAATCATAAAATTGAGGCTTGTATACACTCCGGAGGCTGTATCGTGCTAACAAACTGAAATTTCTCCAAAAATTACAAAAATGTGGTACTTCAAGTATCATGGCACCCGTTGTATTGGCTCTAATGAGCTGGAAATTAATAAGGTTCCTCTATAAGTCGCCCTGAACAATATCCAATTATAAAATTGGTTACTTGTATACGCTCTGAAGGCAGTATTGAGCTAACAAACTGCAATTTTTGCAAAAATGCATTTCAAATATCATAGCACCCGTTGTATTGGCACTATATATATATATATATATATATATATATATATATATATATATTGCATGCATAACTTTCATCTATCACTTTCTTGTTTTTTTTTAAATACACGTACACATATAGTTTATAAAGTATTACTTATATGTAATTGATTATAAAAACATTTAATAATTATAACCAACAATTTTCATCACAGACACGCTAACAGTGTGTTGAATATATACGTTGTGTATGGAAGGAAACTTCTTTCTTACATGTATACTGTAGCAGCGCATGCGTTTGGAGATATAGCGCCGACGCAGAAATTATATCATTTTGTTTCCAAGAATGTATGTATGATATAGGGTGGCACAATTCCTTAAGAATAAATGTGCAAAATAAATTAACAGTTACAAAATATTTTATTATGTTCTAATCAGATTAAAAATTGAAATTCATTTATTAAACATATTTACATTAATGTGTTGGTTTTCTTTTATTCTTACATCTATGGTTAAAGTATCAATATCACTATTATCATATTTCAATCGTTTTATTTGATAGATATTATTTCTTTCAGAGGTTGTAATTAAAAGGTAAGATTATGTGTATGTATTTCTTCAATCTTTGATTATCATATCCAGAACCCAACGAGAGAAGTTTCTCATGTTCTCCGATAAAATATAAAACTATAATAAAATAAACAAATAATATAATCTGAGCTATCCATAAAATTATCATAAATTATAATTATCATCAATCAATTATAATATATATATATATATATATATATATATATATATATATATAGATATATATATATATATATATATATATATATATATATATATATATATATATATATATATATATGCAAGGTTATACATTCCTTCAGAATATTGCTTTTGTGGAGAGTCAGTTCACTATGATTCCCTACTTATATTTCATGTTTTTCATGTTTCTTTGTCACTTCAACAATTTTCCTCCACTTCTTCCTGTCTTGGATCTTCTTTCTCCAGTCTTTAACCCATTAGTGCCTGAGTAATTTTTTTTTGTCGATTTCGGTTATTTTTCCAGGAAGAGTTCCAATTGGCATCTAGATTAACTATGTAAACGTGTTTAACATCAATTTTTTGTTTAGAGTAGATTTTGTTCACGTATGATATATCATACGGTCGGCATATGGGGGTTAGCATTATGAGGTATGAGGGTAAAATACGAAATAATGTATATATGTCTGAAATAAAAGTTTTATTGATTTAAATTATTAAAACAATAATTATTGTTTCCAAGTGGGCCAATTATTTTGATGGTGTATGATATAAGAGGAAACAGCTGCCTGGATGTAATACAATATTACACTTGACACAGAAAAATTTGGTACATTTCTTACAATAACCACATCGTCTTTATTTAGCCTGTTTATCAACTAGATGGTCGACACCGTCAAATCTCACCTCTTGCTAGATGCTTCTAGTGCACTTGGGCTTAGGTCCAGCCAAATACATTGGAGAACTCAGCAGAGAAAGCACAACCTTTGTATAAACTGAATAAGGCTGATTTTAGGATGAGCAAATCTATATAGCATCCACATATTCACAACTGCACCGTTGAGACAAAATCTGATAAATCGCCAATACCATTTCCTTGATCGAATTCTGACACTATACAATCCTCGCATTTTGTCAAATAAGTCGACACCTCCCATTCCTTGATTATATAGTTGTATTATGTTGGGTTGATCGACATCTATACGTTTCTTTTCTTCTTTTGGCCATCTTTTGCAGAATCCTTTGGTGAAGCATCTACCATTTTCCACATAATAATTAGTCCCGATGGTAACTTGACTATTGTCATGCCACCTGATCAGAACTAAATTAGTTTTAGTTTCCCTCAACACATGCGATGTACCTCGTTTCTGTTTTTTCAGATCAGATAGCTTTTTCAATTCTATCTGATCGCAAGCTGTTGATGAAAACTGTTGACTTTTCAGGTAATAACCAATACAAAGAGTTTCAGTAACACTAGAGCCTAAAGTGTTTCCTTCTATTCTATCTCCTTTACCACAATACGGGTTGAATTTCAACAAATATCCTTCTGAAGTAGTAAGGCGCCAAAATTTGAAACCATACCTAATTGGTTTTCCTCTGATGAATTGTTTCATGTGGTGATTTCCAAAATATGGTTCCATTGCCTCGTCTAGTGAAAAGGAATTTCCTAGAGGCTGGGCCAAGTCTTGAGATACCTTGTTTATCTGATCTAGTAGTGGTTGAATTTTATATGTTTTGTTATTTGGACCTATGGAATTATTATCATTGAAATGTAAATAGCGATGAATTGTTTCAAATCTGTCACGAGATATGCTGTTACTTACAAGACTATTATATGTGCCTGCTTTAGTCTCCCAGTACATTCTTCGAAAAGGTTGTTTACAATAACCAGAAAGAAGCAGTATGCCAAAATATATGTACGTTTCCTTAGAAACAACAAGGTCGTGTTTTCCTTTGATACTTTTGTGTTTCATTGTAGATTTCCTTAATGAACTCTTATGTGAAAAACATTTTGAATAGATCTACTGGTGACATATTATCATCCCTCATTTTATCTACTATAGGAGGTTCTGCAGTTTTTTCTATTTTTGGCATTTCTTTATTACCATTTCCTTTCAACTCCTGTTCTGTCCAACTTCTAATGATTCTCTTCCCTTTTTTTCTGTTTATTATTGATATTTTCAATTTTTTTTCAGTTTTCTCTTTACATGGTCTGTCAAGTTTTTTTTGCCAACATATCTAAAGGAATATTGTCGTCACTAGTATCTGCATCAAAAATAATTTCTTCTTGTAGCTCGTTCGTACTTACATAATTTTCCTCATTGTCATGAACTGCAGTGAATTCCAGTTGTGTATCGTCATCACGAGTTTCTTTATATATTAGTCTTTTTTCGGTTGGAACGTTCAGACCCACGTCATTTTTTTCACCATCACGAACAGCGATAACTTCCTTTGGTTGTCCCAACACACCTTTTCCAATGTCACGAATACTGTGGCCCATGTCATCATCGCTTGATGCATCATCCACGTCACTTTCGTTGCCATCTGCTGGTGGAAATATTACCAAATCTAATCTTTGACAACTATTTACTCGTTCATGATCTTCGTCGTCCGAATTGAGTTCTTCTAGGTAATTTAAAAGCTCTTCCGCATCACGACTATTAGATGGTCTTTCTGCAACAAAAATACATTCATTTGCCTACTGCATTATATATCAAATGCAATTTTTTTTCAGTGTAGCGTAAAGTACAGGCCACAGCCAAACTTTCTGTTGAATCGTAAGTATTCCTTAGTGTATAATAGTCATATTTTGATGGCTTTACTCCTGATAAAATTACAGACAAACCAAATAAAACAACATAACCTCACCTGTTACTCATTTTGTCGAACTGGAAAATACACTGCTACGTAAAACTGATTCCGAATGCAACAAACTTTCATGGAAACCGTATTAACAATTATTATTGTGTTAACAAGTGCTGTATATATGACGTAATTGACGACTGTTTTTATCACATGAGATGCACACGCTGTGAATTCAAAATGGATTCTAACCTCCGTATGATAAATCATACCATAAGCATTAATGGGTTAATTCCCATTTTTTCTAAGTTATTCTTTATTTGGTCCACCCATCTAGATTTTTGTCTACTTTTTGGCCTGTTTGTAACTGGTGTCCAGTCTGTCATTCTCTTCACATAACTACTCCCTTCCATCCTTTATGTCCAAACCATCTTATTCTGGATGCTTTTATCATTTTCCCATGTTTTCAGGTTCTAGTATTTCATCTATTTCCAAGATTGTCAGTCTTTCATACTGCCCCTCATTTAATTTTTTTGATCCATAAGTTTTCCTAATAATTTTACTTTCGAATATTTTTAACTTTTCCTCATCCCCGGTTGTCATTGCAGTAGTTTCGGCTGCATAAGTGACTTATGTTCTTATTGCTGTTTTGTATACTCTCATTTTTGAAGTTATCTTGATTGTTTTGCTCTGCATTAGGGGTTTGTATTTATAGTATGCTCGATACCCTGCATGTATGCGTTGTGCAATTTCGTCTTTCTTGTCATTTCGATTGGTTTTGCAGAGGTATTTAAAGTTTTTCATTATTTCAAATTTATATTCCCCAATATCTATTGATTGATTTTCTTTATTGCCCCTGTCTCTTTGTAGTTCCCTGTATTTTGTTTTCCCCTCATTAATTTCTAGTCCCTTTTTTCAGGCTTCTGTTATAATCGTTTGCAGCGTTTCTCGTAAACTTTTCTGGTCTATTGCAATTATGGCTACATCATCTGCGTATGTCACTATTTGTGCCGATTTATTGACATTTTTTTTATTATTCCTTCAATTACTACATTAAAAATTGCTGTTGAAAGTCCATCTCCTTGTCTTACTCCTGACTTAATTTGGAACTCTCTAGATATACCTTCATTCGTTAGAATCGCCGCTTTCGAATTTATCATAATCATTTCCACTAACCTTATAATTTTCTTGGGTACCTGCATATTGAGTAAATCTGCTTTTAATTCTTTTTGAGATTTGCTATCGAATGCTTGCTTAAAGTCGGTAAATAATGTATGCATCTTGATGTCCCGTTTATAGCATTTTTCCACCATTTGACTTAGGATCTGGATTCCATCGATAGGTGATCTCCCCTGTCGAATTACAAATTGGTACTCCCCTATACTAGTTTCAGTATGTTTTTTAAGTCTCTCCAGTATTATACTTGTAAATATCTTATATGCAGTGTTTAATAATGTAATTCCTCTATAGTTCGAGCATATCATTGGATCACCCTTCTTTAAAATAGGTACTAATAACCCTTCATTCTATTCTCGCGGCGTGGTTTCAGTTTCCCATATCTAAACTATGAATTTATGTATCGCCCTCCCCATTTCATACCCTCATTGCTTCGGCATTTTACTAACGATGCCATCTGGGCCTGCTGCTTTGTCCTGTTTTAAGCTATTACTTTTCCGCCCAACCTTTCTATATGCGAGAAAAGTATTGGTTTACCCCAAAAGAAGTTGGAATTTTGAAATTTTTTTTGAGTTATTTTTACGTTTTCCATCAACAACAACACAAAAAAACGGTTTTTAGAAAAAAAATCCTGTGTGTATGTTGTCGTCGGCCACTTTTCGTTTACTTGTCTTGTTAGCACGATACAGCCTCCGGAGTGCAATAAGTCAGCAATTTTATGATTGAATATTGTTGAGGACATGTCACAGATGATCCCTATTGATTTTAAGTTCACCAGAGCCAGTAGAACGGGTGCTATGGTACTTGAAGTACGACATTTTGTAATTTTTTGAGAAATTTCAGTTTGTTAGCACGATGCAGCCTCCGGAGTTCAACAAGTCACCAATTTTATGATTGATTGTTATTCAGGGCATCTCACTGATGAACCCTATTGATTTTCAGCTCACCGGAGCCAATACAACAGGTGCTACAGTACTTTAAGTACGATATTTTTGTCATTTTTGGAGAAGTTTCATTTTGTTAGCACGATACAGCCTTCGGAGTATATACAAGTTACCAATTTTATGATTGGATATTATTCAGAGCGTCTCAAAGATGAACCTTATTGATATTTAACTCAGTATAGCCAGTACAACGGATGATATGGTACTTACAGTACCAAATTTTCGTCATTTTTGAAGAATTTTCAGTTTGTTAGCACGATACAGCCTCCAGAGAGTATACGATTGATCAATTTTATGATTGAATATTGTTCAAGGTGTCTCACAGATCTACCCTATTGGTTTTCAGTTGACTAGAGTGAGTACAAGCGGGTCCTATAAATCCAGATAAACTATATTTTTTGTTATTTTTGGAGAAATTTCTGTTTGTTAGCACGATACATCCCCCGAAGTGTATACAAGTAACAATTTTATGATATAATATTGTTCAGGGCCACAGATGCGGAAAAGTTAGTTTTAATCTTTAAAACAATTTATTTTTATTTTCACTCTCCATTTTATCCATTATTTGCTCAACCCATTTATTCTTTTTCTTTTTGATGAGAACATTTGTTTCCTTCCTTATTTCTTTGTATTTCACGTAGTCTTGCTCTCTGGCTCTTCTTAGCCAATTAAACCTGGCTGCTTTCTTTTCAACTATAATTTCTTCACATTCTTTGTCCCACCAATCATTTCTGTTAGTTCTATTCTCTCTTCAAATTACCTTCTCTGCTGCATTAATACTGGAATTTTTAATTCGGCTCCATTTGCTGTCAACTTCTGTGCCTTTTTTGAGTTTAATTAATCGTGCTTCTATCTCCTCCTGGTATTTCACTTGCTTTTACCTTATGCTTTTTGTATTTCATTTTTGTCTTTTTATTAATATCTGCGTTTGTTCCAGTATGTGGTCGAAATATATATTTGCTCCTATTATGATCTTACGTCGTGAATAAGATTTTCTCTCTTTTTTGATAGGTCAAAATGATCGATTTGGTTCCCTGTTGTTCTTCCCGGTATCATCCATGTGATTTTGTGCTCCTGTCTATGCTCAAATTTGGTGCTGACTATATACAGATTCATCGACATTGCTAGATTGCATAATCTCATTCCTTTTTCATTAATTGTCTTATCAACTGTCTTTTTGCCTGATACTTGTTCGAAATGTGACTCCTTTCCGATTTGCGCATTCAGATCTCCCAGTAATATAACCGTATCATGTTTTAGGGTTGAGGAACTTTTTGGAGTAGGTGCCGCCAAAGTGTTTCTCTTTCGGTTTCCTTCATCCGTAACTCTTTCTTGTAGGAGCATTTTCCTACAACACAGAAAGGCTCCGGTTCAATAAAAGGCGTTCATGCTCCTTGTCTGTATTGGCCTCCTTTGATTCCGAAGTGGCCAGGAACCCATACTAAATAGACCCTGGTGTTTCTGCCTATTTCTTCAAGTTTTCTTCAGAACTACCATACCACACGGGAGCTCAATGCTTTGATAGCTGCTTGACTATCAGAGTGAATGGCTATGTCACATTTCTGATAGTTTCTTTCTAGATTCATTTCCACGCATCTTTCAATTGCAAGTATTTCTGCCCGAAGAACACTCGGACAGGAGCCTAACGATAATGAGTATCTGGTGCCAGGCCCGGATACTCCAACGCCAGTTCCTGTGGTGGTTTTTGAACCATCTGATAGTATTTCCTTTCAGAGTATGGTTGGTGCATTCCCTTTCCCTGTTACTTAGTATAGTAGTGAAGTTCTTTTACATGTAATAAATTGTTCGTCTAATAAACTTACCGTCAGCCGTTTTCGCCCATTGGCGTACCGGCCAAACTTAAATGTTGGGTGTTTCCAACAACGCCAATGTCTCTAATGCCGGGTCCAGACCAAGTAGACAAAACGAAAACACAATTCTGAAACAAAAACACGACAAACCTTGTCGCCAAAAGACAAAACAAAATTGAGACAAACTGTCCACACCAGAACGACAAAATATAAAAACAAGATTCAGTTGTTGTTGTGATTAGTGTTGGTTAACCATGTGGCGGTTTAATCAGGAAAAAAATTAAACTGAAGATTTATTGCTAGCCGCAAGTTGTTTTTGTTGCTCTCATCATCATCCCAGGTTGCTAAAACAAAACGGAAACGTTTTTGGATTAGACCAAGTCTAAAAATGCGAGAAAGTTGTTCGATAAACAAATTGTTAGTTCAGCTACGCGCAGATGATATTGGACTAAGTGGTGAGATTCGATCAAGCTTCAAAATTTTTTTAAGAATGTCCACCGAAGATTTTGAGTATATGATATGCCTTGTTGGTCCTGCAGTTGCAAGACATACTAACTTTAGAAATGCTATAAATGTAACAGAATGGTTAGCAATCACTTTAAGATTTTTAGCAACAGGTGATTCCTACCACAGCCTTATGTATCTTTCAAAAGTATCAAAGCAATCAATATCTGTAATAATACCTGAAGTATGTAAACCTTTAATTAACAGTCTTATTGGTTATGTACAGGTATGTTTAACTTTTTTTCATTACTATTTTTCTGTTAATACCCCTTAAAATAAACTCCATATTTATTGGTTAAATGTTTAATATAAAAGAATTTTACGAATAGGTACATACTACATACAAAATAATTATGAGTCTACTTGTTTTTTCATTGAAAAAGTTCATCACCAGTTCCGTTCGTTTTCTTGATCCGATAAATACTGAGAACGTTGTGTGTCAATACTAGGTGGATGTGAAAATAAAGGTTGTGTGTTGGTGTTTGGTAGATTTGAGTAAGAATTTTGTGGGTCAGCGCTGGTTGGATTTGAGTATGAATGTGTGTCAATGCTGGCAGGATGTGAGTATGAATGTTGTGTGTCAGTGTTGGATGGATTTGAGTAAAAATGTTGTGTGTTGGAATTGGATGGAGTTGAGTATACATTTGTGTTGATACTAAGTGGATTAGAGAACGAAGAACCAGAAAATCCCGTGGGAAATCGAAGACCTTCTCCCATTTGGCGTTGTACCTGGGATAGTAGTTGCTTCTTGGGTTCATTATACTTGCCCATTTCAGCGTCATATAATAAATTGTGAATTAGATGTTCTACAGTGTACTGGGCTTAGGGTGTGCGTAGACTACTCAACTTTTGAACTACCAATTCACCTATTATATCAAATTTATCGGGCTTATTGCGTGATGTTTCTAGCCGATCCTTCTGTAAAGATATCACTATGTTGTAGACTTCTTCATTCCTACGCTCTATATTTTGTGATATGTCCTTCTGTTTATAAGCTTTGTTTATTGTAGCAATCTCAGAAGTTTTTTTATTTTTATGTACTCTTCCTTTATCGTTATAGAAGACGTATTAAGTTCATCAGTATTCACCTCAGTATGTTCTTCTTCCATATTCTGCATTGTTTCAATATCGGTTGTCTGTTGCGTCTGGCTAGGTATAGTATCAGTGTCATCTGGTTCAGTTTCATATACTGAAGACTGTGCAGAGTCAAATTCCTGGAAAAAAACATCACAGTAAATTTTCTATGCAAATTCAATCCAAACTTCACAATTTTATTTTTATTTTCAGATACCCACAAATGAAGCCGAATGGAAAAAGATTAGTGATGATTATGATAATATTTGCAATTTTCCTCACTGCCTTGGTGCCATGGATGGCAAGCATGTAGTGATCGAAGCACCCATACATAGTGGTAATGAATTTTATAATTATAAAGGTACATTTAGCATTGTATTGTTTGCAATCGTAAATGTAAACTATAACTTCCTTTATGCAAGTGTTGGGCTGTCAGGGACGTATTTCAGACGGAGGTATATTTAAGAGTACATCTTTTCATAAATTGATGGAGGAGTCTGCGTTAAATCGCCCACAAAATTGTAGGCTACTTGGTAGGCAATTATCTGTACCCTATGTCCTTGTAGCGGATGATGCCTTCCCCTTGACAACTGCTATAATGAAGCCATATAGTGGGCATGAAGGAAAACACTCAAAAAATCGAGTGTTTAATTATCGGTTAAGCAGAGCACGTAGGGTAGTTGAAAATGTTTTTGGCATGGTTGGGCAAAATCTGATTTTTATCAAAAAATCAAAAACCATTGATTTTTTTTGAAAAATCACGATTTATTTGGTTTTTTTGATTTTTTAAATTTGAATATAAAATTTGAACATTTTGATTCTTTGAAATTATTGTTAATTATTTTAATGTATAAGTCTAAAAATTATAATACAATTTGCGACTCAAAAACTTGTGACAAGGGGCTACCGAAACAGAGTGGTAACCGCGGTTACCACTCTGTTTCGGTAGCCCCTTTTTTGCGTGAATTACCCATGAATCTCTTTATTGTTGTTGTTGACATATCACGCGATATTCCTACATCTTCTTTGTTATTATATATATATATATATATATATATATATATATATATATAAACCAAAAGGGTATTCTTGACGGTAGATAAATAAAAAATCTCTCAATATCTTAGGGATTCCGTCGTAAGTAGGGCTGAATTAAACTCTTATTTACTACCCAACGTTTCGAAAAATTTTCTTTTCTTTTTCAAGGCTGAAATATGGACATGTTGGTACATTTCATTAATTAACAATTTTTTTTATACTTACGTGTAAAGTGAGTTAATAATTATTAAAACAGTTCATATTCGGAACAACAAAAAAATATATTTTTTATATATAGATACTTTTTAAGTACTAATTCAAATCGAAAAGATCCTTTTGTTACTAAAGGTAACAGTGCAGTGTTTTCATATAACTCGTTAATGGTAACAGTCCAGTGTTTTCATATAACTCGTTAATTGTTTCTAAAGCTATATTCTTTTCTTCTGGGGTTAACTGGTATTTTGTTTTCTGTGGATTCAACATATATGCTATAAAATGATATGGCGTTAGTGCTTGCTTATATCGATTATTAAATTTTTGTTTTTTTTTGTAATGGTAATTCCACAGATTCATCAAAGATATATTGTAAATGTTTCCACTGGTCTACAGCATCTGCGATAGTAGCATTTTTCCTCTGCATAGTATCAAGAGCAAGTGATATAGGTTTTAAAATGTTTAAATAATCTTGCGCTGCATGTTTAATCGCAATATTTGAAACTTTTTGGTAAATAGTGGAATCAATCTCCTTTTTATTTTCTTCGCAGATATTTAATATGATGTCTCACTGAGTGACATACATCTCTAAGCAGTCGCCAAGGCTATTCCATCGCACATCGCTTGGAAGGACTAAAGCGCTGCCTCCTGCTTGACTGAATTTAGCTCTAGCCAAATGGTTATTTCGAAAATACTTAACAATTTGGACCACATGTTTTTTAACGTCTTTAACTTGAAATTCCTTGCACAGTAAATTAAAAATATGTGCAGAGCAGCCATAAGTTATAACTTTTGCGTTCGTTTTTTCTTCTAATATTTTTCTCATAAGTGTCATATTTGCGGCATTGTGTGTCACAAAAGAGTTTACGGTACACTTGTATTTTAATTCACATGAAGAAATCAGGTCACAAACTATTTGAGTTAAATATTCTGAAGTATGTGGATTTCCTGATGTGTCTATAGTTTCGTATAGGAGAGCTTGTCCATCTTCAGTGGTTATCGTTGCACATATCACTGGTTCGTTGTGCACGTTTGACCACCCATCAATTGACATATTTACGGACTATCCTGACAGGGAGGAGAAACATTTTTCGTTTTCCTCTTCATAGATTTCGTCCAAAAGACTTGTTGCTACCGTTTTTCTCGAGGGCGGTGTATAACCAGGCCTTAATAACTGAATGGTTTTTTTCACCTCTAAATTCTCAATACATCTGAAGCTCGAATTAGAAGCAAAAATAGCCTTTGCTATTTTTTTGTCAATTTTATGTATTTCAGCAGTTGAAGTCCGCATTACAAAACCACTCATGGTAGGCTGAGTTCCGATTGCTTTCTTTTTTTGGACTGGCTCAAAAGTTGTTGGACTTGTTGGTACTTTCAGTGGAGTTTTTCTAACATATGAACTATCCGTCAAGAGTAAACTACAACTTGAAGCAGATGATGTGCTAGCAAAACTGTCAAGCGACATTCGACTCTCTGGAAAGAGAAAAAACATAATTGAAAATTGAAATTGATTAATTGATGATATATTGATATAGTATTGAATTATTGATTTTAAAATAAAGTGAAAATGTTCAATAGAGATATAAAAGCAAATTTATTTTTTTAAGTTGAAAAAAATTAAAAATTAAGTAAGTATAGAAGAGTAAAGATAATCTTTAATTAACCTGGGAAAGGCCGCGTTAAAAAAGTTACATTAAAGGCCACGTGTGAGATGTCACCTAACATTTGAAAACAATCCTATATGCCTAAAATCTATATCCTAAAATATCTATAAGTTAATACTTAAAAATTATATTATCTTTGTTAAAAATAATATCTATTATCTATCAAAAAAATTTTAAAATTATCTCAAAAATGTATCTTCTTCTTCTCATTGACTTTTAGACCTTAAGGTCCATAGTCTGCCTATTGGGATTCCTAGCCTCATTTTTCCGGCAGCGGTGGCCAGCCGCTTGGCCAACCCTACTGCTTTAAATCAGTAGGGAGTTTGTGAATTCGGTGATTTAGTTTCTGCTCTGAAGTCTGTTCTTTGCTTCTTCTACTATTCTTTTCCATTCTTTCCGGTATTTTGCTTTGTTTTTCCAGGCATTTATTCCAATTTCTTTAAGATCTTCTTCTACACCATCCAACCATCTAGTTTTCGGTCGTCCCCTTGCTCTTCGTCCTTGTCTTTTAGTTTCCTGTATTTTCTTGACACACATTTCATTACCTAGACGTTGTACATGTCCTGCCCACCTTAATCGTTTACTTCTTATTTCATTTGTTATTATTGTGCTATTGAATTTTTGGTTAACTTTGTAGTTTCTTAATATTATCCATACTCCATTTTCATTAATTGGTCCGTATATTCTCCGTAGTATTTTCCTTTCCCAGATTTCTAATGTGTTTTCCTCTTTTTTTGTTAAATTCCAGGTTTCTGCGGCGTAAAGTACGACTGGTCTAATTACTGTCTTGTATATTTTAATTTTTGTGTTTGTAGACAATATCTTTGATTTAAATGTGTCTTTTAATGCATAGAAACATTTGTTACCCTGTTGTATTCTGTTATTTATCAAAAATGTATCTACTTATAATATAATATTTATGTCTCAAAACATTCACTAAATTATCTCGAAAATAAAATATCAAGTGCTTGGAGAATCAACAAAAAACAAAAAATGTTAGTCAATATCTAACCACGCGATCATTCCCGGGTTAATAATAAAAATATTTATTAAATATAAATAAAATTAAATTAATAATTTAATTACCTGTACTTATTCCTCTCTTGATAATTACAAACATCGTGGTGTGCTTTAAGGGACTAACCCTTGAATATCTTTCTTGCACTTTCTACAAATAGCCCTACACCCCAAATTATTTGGATTTGTTGTCTTAATATAGAACTGCCATATTGGGTCCTCGTTTCTTCCACTCATTTTACTTATATATATATATATATATATATATATATATATATATATATATATATATATATATATATATATATATATGTATATAAAAAAATCTCTCAATATCTTAGGGGTTCCGTCGTATGTAGGGCTGAATTAAACTCTTATTTACTACCCAACGTTTCGAAAAAAAATATTTTCTTTTTCAAGGCTGAAATATGGACATGTTGGTACATTTCATTAATTAACAATTCTTTTTTTATACTTACGTGTAAAATGAGTAATGAGTAAAATAATTATTGAAACAGTTCATATTCGGAACAACAAAAAATATATTTTTTATATATAGATACTTTTTAAGTACTAATTCAAAAGGATCTTTTCGATTTGATCGGAACTCAGCCTACCATGAGTGGTTTTGTAATGCGGACTTCAACTGCTGAAATACATAAAATTGACAAACAAATAGCAAAGGCTATTTTTGCTTCTAATTCGAGCTTCAGATGTATTGAGAATTTAGAGGTGAAAAAAGCCATTCAGTTATTAAGGCCTGGTTATACACCGCCCTCGAGGAAAACGGTAGCAACAAGTCTTTTGGACGAAATCTATGAAGAGGATAAAGAAAAATGTTTCTCCTCCCTGTCAGGATAGTCCGTAAATATGTCAATTGATGGGTGGTCAAACGTGCACAACGAACCAGTGATATGTGCAACGATATCCACTGAAGATGGACAAGCTCTCCTATACGAAACTATAGACACATCAGGAAATCCACATACTTCAGAATATTTAACTCAAATAGTTTGTGACCTGATTTCTTCATGTGAATTAAAACACAAGTGTACCGTAAACTCTTTTGTGACACACAATGCCGCAAATATGACACTTATGAGAAAAATATTAGAAAAAAAAACGAACGCAAAAGTTATAACTTATGGCTGCTCTGCACATATCTTTAATTTACTGTGCAAGGAATTTCAAGTTAAAGACGTTAAAAAACATGTGGTCCAAATTGTTAAGTATTTTCGAAATAACCATTTGGCTAGAGCTAAATTCAGTCAAGCAGGAGGCAGCGCTTTAGTCCTTCCAAGCGATGTGCGATGGAATAGCCTTGGCGACTGCTTAGAGATGTATGTCACTCAGTGGGACATCATATTAAATATCTGCGAAGAAAATAAAAAGGAGATTGATTCCACTATTTACCAAAACGTTTCAAATATTGCGATTAAACATGCAGCGCAAGATTATTTAAACATTTTAAAACCTATATCAGTTGCTCTTGATACTATGCAGAGGAAAAATGCTACTATCGCAGATGCTGTAGACCAGTGGAAACATTTACAATATATCTTTGATGAATCTGTGGAATTACCATTACAAAAAAAACAAAAATTTAATAATCGATATAAGCAAGCACTAACGCCATATCATTTTATAGCATATATGTTGAATCCACAAAAAACAAAATACCAGTTAACACCAGAAGAAAAGAATATAGCTTTAGAAACAATTAACGAGTTATATGAAAACACTGGACT
Organism: Galeruca laticollis; assembly: GCA_963921935.1. Taxonomy (NCBI): domain Eukaryota; kingdom Metazoa; phylum Arthropoda; class Insecta; order Coleoptera; family Chrysomelidae; genus Galeruca; species Galeruca laticollis. The sequence goes on along the minus strand of OY998176.1, from coordinate 59,862,591 downwards.
GTTACCATTAACGAGTTATATAAAAACACTGCACTGTTACCTTTAGTAACAAAGTTAAATGCCCGAAGTGCTCCATTTAAGCAAGTTATGTTTTCGGACGAAGTAATAAAAAATGTAAACGGACTACAATGGTGGTTATCACAAAATGATGAGCCGGAAATCTTGAAACAGTTGCCGATAATAAAACAGTTCCTGTGTGCAACTGCTTCTTCAGCTTCAGTAGAACGCGTATTTAGCTCTTTTGGTCTTGTACAGTCGGATATTACAAACAGATTAGGCATAGAAAAAGAAAGAAAACTCGTGTTTTAGTTTAAATTGTATAACGAAAATGAATAGACTGAAAATATACAGTAATAAAATTTAGGTGTTACGTTTAGTTTAAGAATTTGGAATTATGTACTTCTTTTTTGTTGTTTTTGCTAAAAGCAGATACTTCTTGTGATTTTTGAGAAAACTTTTAAATTATATTGTTATCTGGTTCTGAATAAAAAAGAAAAAAATTGATTTTAAATCATGATTTTAATTTTAAAAATCAAGCGATTTAAATGATGATTTTAATCGTGATTTTAATCAGCCCAACCCTGGTTTTTTGGGATACTTGCAGCTGTTTTTCGCGTACTTCATAAACCGATGTTATTACAACCAGAGAAGGCCGAAAAAATAGTATTAACATGCGTTTTGCTTCATAATTACTTAAGAAAAAATTCAAAAACCAGAAGTAGTTACAATCCCCCAAGAACATTTGATAAGGAAGATTTGAAAATGGGAACGATAGAACCAGGTTCTTGGAGAAGAGATCCCCAACCGAGTGCTTCGTTTTCACCTCTTATGAATATTCCACGAAAAGCATCTACGGAGGCATGGGCCATCAGAGATGAGTATGCTGAGTATTTTATGACAAATCGAGGCCAAGTACCATGGCAATTACAATACTGTTAACTTGTATAATACTTATACTATAATATATACTATATTACTATGTAGATGTGGATAAAATTAATAAATATTATTAAACTTACGTGTGTTTCTCCCGAACATCCAGCTTGCAAGCTCTTTCGGGGCTTATTTTTGTCTCGCAAGAAACTTAGCAATTCATATCCAAACCATTTTGAAGTGAAATGTTTTCCTGTCCCAGATTTTTTAAGTTTCTTATAATTTCTCCTTTCTCTAGCATACTGGTTGTTAATATTCTTTATTTTTTTGTCAATATCATTTAGTGGCACATTTAACGATAAAGAAATTTCGTTCAATGCATCGGCTTTCTTGTAGCGGTTTTTATAGTCTTAATTTTTAGGGTCCCATAATATCGGATGTTCCCTGTAAAGTTCTATCAGCTTGCATGTATTTTGTGTATTCCACTTTTCTTCCCCCGACATGTTTAGAAAATACACTAGTAATAATAATCACTACACAACATAAATACACACTTCATTTTGATGAAATTGTCTCCTACTGCTTAACTCGTTTTGACTTGCACACGCGTCCACACTGCGCCGACAACTTGTCGTCAAATACACAGACAAAGCACAGACCTTTTGATCTTTACCGACCTGAAACGGGACTTGAAAAAGTTTTCAAATTTGCAAACAAAACAAAATTGTCGCAGAAATGTCTCACAAATGTTTTTGTTTTGTCTACTTGGTCTAGACCCGGCATAAAGCCCGCCACTCACCATCCAACACCGCAGTACGATTTTGTCGAATGCGACAGAATTGGACGTAATTTGATCGTGTATTCCCGCCGCAAGACCAAGTCAATTTGATTTGATCGCAGACAGACAGTGTGGTTGAATGCTTAATTTGACCGTGAATTGAGAGTTGCGATTTGATCGTAAAACTTGAATGCTGAAAAACAATACATTTGCCAGTAAATTCTAAAAAATGGCCTATAGTGAGACTTTTTTAAGAGATTTTTTCGAATTATACAAAGAACAAGAGTGTCTGTGGAAAATTAAATCGCCAGCTTATCATGACAAAAATGCTAGAAAAAGAGCTATGGATACTTTGATTGCGAAGTTTCAAGAAGTAAAAAATGATGCAAATGAGGATTTTGTAAAAAAGAAAATTAATAATTTTAGAACATCATACAAAAGGGAATTAAAATTAGTAAAAAATTCCATCAAGTCTGGGGTAGGGACGGAAGAAATTTATAAGCCAAAGTTATGGTATTTCGAGTTGCTATCTTTTTTGGGCGATCAAGATTTACCAAGAACACCTGTTTCTAATATGTCTGATGAGGAAAAGGTAAGTAAATAAAAATAATATTTTTCTGTAGCTTTATTTTGACAGTTTACAGCACCTACATTATTAAAATAATTCATAAAATGTTCTCTTGCAACTTTTCCAACCTGTGACAAACTTCTGTTGTTCAAACTTTGTTGTAAATCTGTAAAATCATTTGAAGTAGGTCGAAGACCTACCGTAAGGGTTCCAGATTCGTGATTTTCAAGATCCAAACGCTCAGTAGGAGTATATACCTGAGGACATTTACTTCGTAAAAGATTGTGCAAAACACATGCCATTACTATTTTTTCAATTGTTTCTAAATTAACATTAATTGTCGTATGAAATATGCGAAATCTAGCAGCTAAAATTCCAAAAACGTTTTCTATTATTCGTCGTGCTCGTGATAATCTGTAGTTGAAAATAGCTTTCTGTTTGCTTAAATTTTCCTGAGGAAATGGTTTTAACAGATTTTCACCTAACGAAAAAGCGTCATCCCCCACAAACACATACGGTAGAGTTAGTTCGCTATTATGTAATGTTTCTGGCTTAGGTATTTTTAAGTTTCCAAATTTTAGTTTTTCATAAAATTTTGTGTTATTTAATACCCCTCCGTCGGAAATCCTTCCATTAGTACCTAAATTACAGTAGATAATTTCATAATTGGCATTAGCAACAGCCATAAGCACCAAGCTATGAAATCCTTTATAATATGAAAATAGGAGTTCCATTTTTCCTCGAAACTTTCTGCAATACTCTGCCACTCTCTTTCAGTTTTTGGAAACTAGAACAAAAAATATCATGTTAGAACCCCGGCAAAAACATAAGATTTTCGTCATTTATTTTATGTGTTTAATGAAATGTGCTAGCGTTTTATAAAGTGTAGTGTATAAAGAATTTACTGACCAAATAATAATAATAATTACATTTTAAATTTTTAGATAACTGATCAAGAAAGCATTCACACTGACTTTGTGTTCTCGCCGCCAGCCGAAGAGAACGAAGACTCACAAATATCTGGACATTCTGCCTTGTCAACAAATACTTCCACTTACAACAAAACGCCGCATCGTGGAAAAAAACGTGAGAGAAAAACAGATCCCCGCGATGATTTTTTAATTACAATTAATGACAATTTGAATCGACAAACAGCAGAAAAGCTTGAAAAAGATAGATTTAGTGTTTATGGAGAAAATGACGGTATGAAATTAAGGGCTCTTCCAACAAATCAAAGGATTATGGCTGAAAAATTAATTAACGCCGTCTTGTTTGAAGCAGAGTGCACTAACTTAAATAGAGAATGGAGGTTAAAACCACCAGTCAACAATAATGCTGCAGTTAATGCCGGTTCAACTACAATATTTCAAAGTTCTAATACTTTCACAGAACTACAGCCTCAGTATGCTACAAATTATCGAGCATCTGCATCCCAATTACTTCACACCTTTAATGTTAATGAAAATTAATAATTGATAATTGATTACATTTTTTTGGAGTGACTTTTAATTTATTTTTCTGGATGTTTTTTTAGTAACTCAGTTGAAATATTAGGAAAAAATGTTTAGGTTACCTTGATTAGATTTGTATAATGTTTCGGTTTGTTACCATTTTTTTTGAGAATGACGAATATTTTTAAACATTATTTGTTGCAATGTATAGTTTTATTTGATATTAAACGTAAACTTAAGTTTTTTCCTCATAAATTTTTACCTTCAGATAATCCTTTGCAAAAACTGTGTAAATTGCAGCAAAAGTTTCGGGTATTATCCTGCCTAACGCTTGAGGAGAGGTGGAGAACTTGAAATCTTCGTAGCTTCTTCCCGTTGCCAAAAATCTAAAAATTTTATAAGATTTAAATACAGTAAAAATTATTATTTAATAAAATTTATATTGACGTCAGTTATTTAACATCGGATGATGCCTGATGATGTTGTACAGTTGGTTGTATAATGTCCTATACCTATACTTACTTTAAAGTAGCTGAAAGCCGTTCATGTAGAGTTATTGAAGAACGCATAACTGTTTCTTGTTTTTGGATAATAGGCGTTACTGCTGATAGCAATTCAACATAAATAGATTCATCCATTCGTAGGTAATTTCTCCAATCATCGGGATATAATCTCAATTCTTCTGTAATGTTTTTCTAATTTATTTAAACAATAAACTAATCACTAATAGTTATTTTATATACAGTATATTCACTTAAACTAATTTATATGAACAGTTCACTAATTCACTTATTTATTTGCTTATCTCACGATGTCAAATTATCAACTAAACTCACTCTTCCTGATCAGTCCCTTATATATTAAAGCCGTTTTTACTAGTAAATTCTGGGCTGCGGCTTACACAGTCAGGAATAATTTTTCTGGCCTTTTCTAGATAACTCTGGTCACAAAAACCAGTTCTAGATAAGATAGTCTCAATCGTAAACAGTTTTTTATAACTGCGTATCCGCCATAATTTTAACTATTATACCTGGCTTAGACAGGGTCGGTTTTAGGGACTATACCAGTATGCTGTTTCGTAACATTACCCCCTCCTTAAATGGAAGTTCCTCCTGGAACTTTTGTGTAGCCGAGACTGGATGTTTGAATCGGCAACTGGCCCCATTTCTACACTTTCCGATCTTATGGAAATAGCAGGGCACCGTCTTCATCGGATACTGATAACGGGGGTTGTAGCTGCAAATTAATATCTGAAAGATAATCTCTACCATGTTCCTGATGATTCGCCAATCCAACTGGATACTCGCTATCTTAGGCATAGCCAGTTTCTTCACGCTGGATTCCAACACATGGTCTCGGAGGTTTCGAAGTGCTTCCCACACATCGCGGTAGGTAGATCGATCTTGGAATTCATTTTTAGTTACCACGTAGAAGACGTACCGCGAATTATGTTTCAGTTTCAGTGTCTTGCCAGGGGCTGGAATCTGGTCTTCAAGTTTTTCTAATTGCCCGAACTTCTTTCGAAAGACGGTTGTCAATCCTCTTGCGTTCTTGATACGGGCGGGGATGTTGTATGCCAGTGAATAATCTTCCGGGAGAGTGAACAGATCTTGTTGTTGTTCCGAAGTGACTCCATATCTAGCTTTCCCGGTACCTCCATACGTGCCCATAAATTCCTCGAAGGTAGGGTCGGACACATCTCGAATAAGGTTTACTCCTTCCCCCAGGTCATGGTCTCCTTCGAATGGCGCTAGTCGGTTTTGGTGAACTACTTTTGGTTTTCGGTTGGGGATCTTGCTTATGCGGTATATAACATCATTGATCCTTTTCTTGATTAAGTATGGACCTTCCCAGGATTTTTGTAATTTTGGAGAAAATCCTTTTCTCCTCGTCGGGTTGTGTAACCATACTTTGTCCCCTTCTGTGGCCTGCGTGTCGTACCGCATTCTGTCGCTGGCAACTTGAAGATTGGTTCGAACTAATTCATGAATATCGTCCAGCCTTCTTCTCAATTGGATCACGTAGTCTTCGCCTGCTAGATCTTCTCCAGGCCGACAGCCAAATTCCAGATCACAAGGAAGCCTCATTTCACGTCCAAACAGGATTTTTGCAGGTGTTTCACCCGTTGACTCATTGACGGCAGATCGATAAGCCAATGCGAATAGGGAGAGATACTGGTCCCAATCTCTCTGATGGCTGGATACTACTTTGGACAGGTATTTTCCAATAGTCCTGTTCATTCTCTCGACCATTCCATCTGACTGTGGATGTAATGCTGTTGTTCTGGACTTCTTCATTCCCAGCTTCTCGCAAATCTCCTGGAATAGATGACTTTCGAAATTTCTTCCCTGGTCGCTGTGGACTTCCAAGGGCACTCCATATCGGCTGATAAATTCTTTCACCAATACATCTGCGACAGTTGTGGCCTCTTGAATCGGGATAGCGTAAATTTCCACCCACTTTGTGAAATAATCCATTACAACCAGTATGTATTTGCCACCATTTTCTGTCATTGGAAATGGCCCAGCGATATCTAAAGCAATCCGTTCGAAAGGGCTTCCAATATTGTACTGTTTCATGGGTGCCTTTCTCTTGCGATGTGGTCCATTACTCGTAGCACAAGTCGTACATTTCTTATACCAGTCCTTCACATCGTCGGGGCTGTTCATCCAATAAAACCTTTCACGGACTCGCTGAAGGGTTTTCTTCACTCTCAGATGATCTCTCGATGGACTGTCGTGTAACTTCTTCAGTACCTCAGCTACTCTTGTTCTCGGGATAACTAGCTCCTCATCTCGGAACCATCATCGTTTTCAAGGACTCTTTTCAACAGCCCTTCTTCCAGGACAAGGGAGTCCCACTGAGCCCAATACGCCTTGAGTTTCGGTGAAAATCTTGACACTTCTTGCCAGGTAGGTCGCCGGTTTTCTTTCTTCCATTGCCGGATCATCTTCAGGTGAGGATCATTCTCCTGATCTTCTCTGATCCTGGTGGGTGACCATTCCTCGTTGACTACAGTAGTTCTTGAAACTGCAGCTTCCCTAGATTCCACCTTGTTGCAGTGGGAGCAGTCTGTTGGGCACGGCCGTCTGGACAGGGAGTCGGCATTTCGGTGACTCACACCAGTTCGATGTTGAAATCATACTCTTGAAGTCGTTCAATCCATCTAGCGATCTGACCCTCGGAATTCTTGAACTGCATCAACCACTTGAGTGCTGCATGATTAGTCCGGATTAAAAACTTCCTACCATAGAGATACTGGTAAAAGTGTTCCACGGACTTCACTACGGCCAAAAGTTTTCTTCTTGTGATGCAGTAGTTTCGTTCTGGTTTGGAGAGGACTTTACTAAAATATCCCAGCACTCTTTCTTGCCCTCCTTGGATCTGTGAGAGCACTCCACCAATTCCTATGTTGCTTGCGTCAGTGTCCAGAATAAAGTCTCCCTCTGGTAAAGGGTATCCTAATATCGGCGCCGTGGTTAAATGCCTCTTCAAGGTATCAAAAGCCGTTTGACAGACTTCGTCCCATTGGAAAGCTCTTGCTTCTTCTGTAAGTCGCGTTAGAGGTTTGGCTATATCTCCAAACTTCCTGATAAATCTTCTATAATATGTGCAAAGTCCAAAGAAGCTCCTGATTTGATGTTTGTCGGTTGGTTGCGGCCATTGCTGAATGGAAGCAATTTTCTCTGGATCCGCGGCCACTCCTTCATTGCTTACTATATGACCTAGATAGTTGACTCGGTTTTGGAACAGCTGATATTTCTTCGGGTTTAACATGAGCTGGGCAGCTTGGAGTCGTTTGAATACGTCTTCCAAATTCTTCAGATGCTCGTCAAATGTCTTCCCCAGTTCTACGATGTCGTCCAAATAGACCAGGCATGTCTTCCAAGACAACCTTCTCAAGACATTTTCCATAAGTCTTTCAAATGTCGCAGGCGCATTACAGAGCCCGAATGGCATGATGTTGAATTGCCATAATCCAGATCCGGTGGTAAAAGCAGTCTTCTCTTTATCTTCTGGGTCCATTTCCACTTGCCAATAACCAGACTTCAGGTCCAAGGTGGAAAACAGTTTGCTACCGGCCAAAGTGTCTAGAGTATCGTCAATTCGAGGCAGGGGATAGCTGTCTTTCTTCGTCACGTTGTTAAGCTGGCGATAATCCACGCAGAATCTCGTAGTTCCATCCTTTTTCTTGACGAGCACTACTGGAGACACCCATGGACTAGTAGATGGTTCTATTACTTCTTCTTCTGCCATCTCTCGAATTATTCTTTCAGTTTCCTCTCTCTTCGCTCGTGGAAGTCTTCGAGCTGATTGTCTAATTGGCTTAGCATTACCAGTATCGATTTTGTGTTTGACGGCTGATGTTCTGCCAGTCTTTCCTCCTTTTGGTACGAATAAGTCTCGGTACTGCAAGAGAAATTCTCTCATTCTCTTTTTTTCAGCTCGATCCAAAGATTGGCCAGCTATTGATAACATCTGTTCGAATCTGGCATTAGAGTTGTCAGTGGTCGTTGTCTGACGAACTATAGACGTCACTGGTACGCAGGATCCAATCTTGGTTTCCTTCTTGATGTTAATTGGGTAATCGTTGACGTTTATCAATCGTACAGGGATCTCCTTCGCCGACGTAACCAATCCTTTCCCAATTAATACTCCTTTGCCAACCTCCTCGTCGTGGTTCCTTGGTTCCATCATAACCGGTGTACCTTCCTCCATGATTCCCTGTAGCCGTGCTACTATCATGGTTTCGCTTCGTGCAGGTAGAACGGTGTCTTCCTGTACAGCTGCCAACACCGCGCTGCCTTCATATGGATGCAGGAATACCTCCTCGGAACCCACTTTAATGGTTCTGTTTCTAAAGTCTAATTGGAAACCATGTACATTCATTACGTCCATTCCCAGAATCACGTCTTCTTCAATGTCAGCTACGATTACCGTATGCGTGAACTTTTCTGCTCCAATTCCTAATTGGATTTGTGTTTCCCCGTGAACGTTGGCACTCTCGCCTGTGGCGGTCCGCAGTCGCAGTCTCGTTGGTAAAAGCTTCTTCTTGGAGTTTATTATTTCTGGTCGTATAATGGTCCTAGTTGCTCCAGTGTCAACCAGCAGAGCATATTTCTTGCCATTTACTTCGTCATCCACATATACACTGTCGTTGCGACATCTGAGAGAAGCTATCAGTATGAGAGGGTCTTTGGAACGATCATGGGTCGATGCTGCCCCCTCGTAGCCGACCCGTTCTAGTTTTCCTGCGACTGGGGTTCTTGGTTTGCAGGAGTCTTGGGGCGCTTACACGAACTACGTACATGCCCTAGCTCGCCACAATTCCAGCATCTGATCTTTCTTGGCTTCTTGTCCATCATACTTTCTATTAAACTGACGAACTGGTCAAATCTGTCTTCGTCACCTTCTTCTTGGATGGTCCTAATTTTGTTATATCCTGAAGCCTTCGTTGCTGCTTCATATTCAAGAGCAGCTGTCAATGCGTCAACTAATGTTTTGGGATGGGCTAAACGAAGCGTCCTCTGCATATCGGGGTCACGTAAGCCATCAATAAAGGCCTGGATGCCCAGACATTCCATCATGTTCTCTGGTGCTGACGGATAAGCGAATCGAACGAGTCGGGCAATATCCACTTCATACTCTTGAAGGGCTTCGTCACGTTTTTGCCTTCGGTTCTTCAGCTGGGACTGGTACAAATGTTCTAGATGTTCGTGACCGTACCGTACCGCATGTCCAACCTCTTCTTCAGCTGCTCGAAATCGTCCGTTTCTTCCAGAGGTATCGTCTGAAGTACATCTAAGGCATCTCCCCGAAGCGCGATAGTTACGTTCACTGCTTTCTCCTTGTCGGACCAATTATTCACTCTAGCGGCTGCTTCAAACTGTTTTATATAATCGGTCCACGACATCTTTCCATCGAACGTTGGGGCCTTGACTCGGGTAAAACTACCAACGTCTTCTAACTTAGGGTGTGTTTCTGGCTTGCAAGGTTTTGTTTGCTCGGTCTTCTTTTCTTCCGTTGGCGTGTCTTGAGTCCTTATATCTGCCATATTTTTTTCCCACTCCTTGATTTTCTCGTCCATCGTTGTCATCTTATTCTCAATCTTCTCGTCCATCGTTGACATTTTATTTTCAATTTCAGATTTTAGAGACGAAATTTCATTTTCAAAGTCAGCGGCAATGTCGTTTTTCATTAATAAGATATATCGTTCTTCAATGCAGAAATCTTCTCGTCCATGTTAGCCGAAATATCATTCTTCATAGTAGAAATTTTCTCGTCCATATTAGTAGAAATCTTGTCCATGTTAGCAGAAATATCGTTTTTCACATTCGTTGAAATCTTCTCTTCCATGCCAGAAATCTTTTCTTCCATGGCAGAAATCTTCTCGTCCATGTTAGCAGAAATTGGCGAGATTAAGGTGGAAGCCTCGTCATTAAATAAAACTGTTTCTGGATCAAAGCCGTCATTTTCCAGTGCCACTTTAAGTCTTTCTACTAATTCGCTTTTCCTGCCGGACGTTTCCAACTCACGATCTTCCAATTCTGCTCTTAATTCCGTGACTTTCAGATCACATAATCTCTTGGCCATTTTTGCGTAGCAATTTATTTATATTATCCCACTTCTGACACCAATGTAATGTTTTTTTAATTTATTTAAACAATAACTAATCACTAATACTTAATTTATATATACAGTATATTCACTTAAACTAATTTATATGAACAGTTCACTAATCCACTTATTTATTTGCTTATCTCACGATGTCAAATTATCAACTAAACTCACTCTTCCTGATCAGTCCCTTATATATTACAGCCGTTTTTACTAGTAAATTCTGGGCTGCGGCTTACACAGTCACGAATAATTTTTCTGGCCTTTTCTAGATAACTCTGGTCACAAAAACCAGTTCTAGATAAGATAGTCTCAATCGTAAACAGTTTTTTATAACTGCGTATCCGCCATAATTTTAACTATTATACCTGGCTTAGACAGGGTCGGTTTTAGGGACTATACTAGTGTGCTGTTTCGTAACACTTCTAATAAATTTACATGACTGTAGGTATTTCTTTTCAGTAACCACTTTTTACACCACCACCTACGTTTTTTGTATTTTTTTCTTTTCTTCTCGGTTAAACAAAGCGCAAGAGCCCCTAGAAGTATATTTTCTTCCGACATTTTCACGTTGAAAGTAAACTCGTAATGCGAAATCTTAAACTGTGTTCTTATTCGATTTTCAACAAAATTGTACTGTAATTGCATTCAACAAAATCGTACTGCGGTGTTGGATCATGAGTGGCGGGCTTAACATTAATTCTACAAATTGCAATAATGTAGTATTTAATTTCAATCGTAAATAATTTTTTCATATTTTTGCATAGTATACTTTTACTTTTTTTTTGATTATAGTACTATAATACTGAATGTCATTTTGACACTAAAGTTGTTATTATGATACATCGGAATATAAATAATTTTTATACATTAATCAATGATTGTGTCTCGGCAGAATTTGTTTTTTAATCATTTAGTTTCCTAAATGTAGCCAAATACTGTCCTGTTCACATGGGTAGAAATTTCCCCAATTTATGACCGATCGGGGTTGGTTTTGAATAACATTTAAGTTGTCCACTCTGTTTAATGGATCGTTTCATTGAAAATTTACATTTTAGCACTTTCTCACATCATAAAACAGATTTCAACCATCTTTACAATCGATTCAAACTGTCTCAAGTGCGCTGCATATTTTTAGCGATTCCTTCGTCGATTATAAACACGCTTTCTCGTTGAAGTGTGTCTTTTATTCCGGCATTATCGATTGATTACCACGAGCCAAGGGAAGAAATCTAGCGTAGCGGTCTTTCAAACAATTAACCCTGCCAATAGTGTAGGATCATATTTGGCCCCAGACTTTCTATGAAATATTAGATATCACTGGCATTTGTTGTTTCTTTGACGTTAGAAATTACCACCCGAAAGTTGAACATTAATGGTTGTCGAATCGTAACTTTTGCTCGATTTAATGTGAGATGTAAGAAGATATATAGATGTTTCTCTTAAAGGCTCTATTACTCATATACTTTACTTTTTATAAAAAAATACACTTACAATTTCTGAAAAGTTGAAAATTCCTTAATTATTAACTATACCGGGTGGTCCAAGAAGCTGATCTCTCGGCTATATTTCAGAAACGATTCATGTTATAACTTTAGTAGAGAAAATTCCTTAGTAAAAGTGGCCAAGATAAATCGCTGGAAATAACTTTCAAGTTTCTAGGTTAACCGCTAGAAAAATTTAAAAACCAGTTTTTTCTGAAAAATGCCCAATTATACCTAGTGTTAAATAAGTAAACTAGAAATAGGCCTAAATTACGTACTTTTTTTTCAAATACAGGGTGGGGGAGAGTGGGGAAGAGTTGTGTATAAATATCTACAACTTTGATTTGTATCAACCGATTTTAACGAAATTAATGTCATTAGAAAGAGTGTAGATGAATTAATTACATCTACTATACTGCCCAACTAAGAAAAAGTGCCGTAAGTGCAAAATTATCGATTTTGAGATAAACATTGATATCCATGTTTTAGACCACGAGGAATCCAATAAACTAGTCAAAAATGCCGTATCTCCAACCGTTTTCTAGATATCCAGATATAGTTTGCCGTAAGTACATTAAAATCCCTCCATTGCTAAGCAAAAGTGTCGTAATTCCAAGACACTAAACATAAATGCAGTAACTCCAATGCTCATACTGCACTTTTGCTTAGCTCTAGCACATACGGCAGTTTTGCTTAGCTCTAACACATACGGCAGTTTTGCTTAACAATGTTACCACTGTGGCTGTACATACTACATTTACTCTTTGTTTTGTTTATGTTATATTTTGTTTTGCAACAAATGTAAAGTGATGTGACCGGGTGGACATTTTAGTCGTTTTATTTAGTTTAAGTAAATATTATTTGACTATTTCAACATGATACCAAATAAAGTATCCTCAAGAACGAGACAAATGATGGATTTAGCTTTACAAGGTAATGAAAGTAATAAAACAGCTCAACTTGGTCCAGGTTGTAGTAAGCAAGAGGATTGCAGTTCGTTTGTAGTGATCGATCCCAATAATAGTGTTGAAGATGATTGTTTAGCTATAATTATTGATCCTTCAAATGTAGTATTAACTGATGTTTTCAACAAAATAACTGTAGAAAGCAATCAAGTTATTGTTTTTGATGTAAAGACTAATACTTTAACAAAAAGAGAACTAACTGAGAATGACTTAGGTGATATTATTGTAGATGAGACTAATGTGATTGGATTAGATTCAAATGTAGAAGAAGTCGATCTAGGCCTAGATCTAACAATAGAAGAAAATGAGCATGACGACGTAGGTTTTCTGGATAATTTGGAATTTGAGGACACTCGTTCTAATCAAGAGGCAGTGATAGATGATGGAGTTGAGGAGATACAGGAAAGAGACCCAGGCCAAGATGAAAGCGGCCGCAACAAAAAGGAAAAACATTGATGTTAGTTTAAAGGAAAGGAAGGAAATTAAGATCGAAGAATTGGAAAGGGCTCACAATGTTTTAGAGAGTCCATGTAACAACAATGGATGCAAGAAAAAGTGGGGTGAAAGTATAAGTGAAGATAGAAGAATTCAAATAAATGAGCAATTTTGAAACATGCCATGGGGTGAGCGCAGACAGTTGATCCTAATTTCTTGCCAAAAACTAGATATGAAAAGAAAAAGAAGAATGATAATGAAAAAGAAAGAAGAATGCTATCCATCCAGTATCATTTGAGAGACAGCAGCGATAAAGCGTTTGAGGTGTGTAAAAAGTTATTTTTTACCACATTAGGTTATAAACCTACCAATGATAGATTTGTATACTATACGGGGCCTCATCGTGAGATTATAACACATATTGAGTCTTTTCACCTAAAAAAGTACCCGGAATACAAAAATAGAGTATCTTATGATCTGTACAGAAGACTTTTTAAGGAACAGAAAATATCATTTGCCCAATTAGGCCACGAAGTGTGAAAAATGCGAAGAGTTTTCTCTCCGGGAACACAATAAGGTTACACTGGATCTCGAGTGTGAAAAGTGTAGTAAATGGGTTCATCACCATGAATTAGTGGTTGCTGCAAGAGAAACCTATAAATCACATTCAGAAGGTGTTATTCAAAATGACACCGTTATTTTTTCAGGCGACATGCAAAATATAATAATGCTTCCAAGAGTTGACATGTTTAAGAAGGTGTTGTTTGTCAAAAAACTCATAGCATATCACGAAGCTTTTGCTCCTGTTGGGAAAAAGGAAAAAACAAACCTCATGCCCTGCTTTGGCACAAGGTAATTTCCGGAAGGAACAAAGAGGATAATGTAAGAGCTCTCTATATGTTTCTAAAAAAAATAGAGATGTTAAGAAAATAATCTTTTGGCTTGAAAACTGTTCGTCTCACAACAAAAACTGGTGTCTTTTACATTTCTCGTGTATGTTATTAACTCATCTGATATTGCAGCAGAAGAAATTGTTTTGAATTATGTTCAACCAGGCCATTCGTTCATGAGTGCCGACAGGTGGAACAATCATTGACAAAACAAAGCAAAACTTACGATTTTGAAGACTTTGTGTTTGCAGTGTCAACCGCAAACTCGGAAAATGTTGAAGTGCTGCGAATGCATCATTTTGAATTCTTTGACTGGCCTGATTTAACATCGCAACACAAATTGAAAAAATCTGCTTGTAGATTGTATTTGAGTGACATTGTCCATGTGAGTGCAAGAAGAAGAGATTATGGATTATATTGTAAATCCAACTACGATCATATGTGTCCATACCAAGAATTAGATTTTCTTCAGAAAAAGGCTATGAAGGGAATCAAGATGCCCAAGTCCCATGAGTGTCCATGTGGATTTCCTCAAGAAAAGAGGGATAATATCCTAGAAGCACTCGATGAAGTTTTTCCCGAAAACAGGAAAACATTCTGGAAAGACTTATTAATCCGCTAAAGTGTGAAGTGTGTTTAAAATCATGCAGGACTGGCCAAAACTCTTAATATATATGACAAGGTTTTGTACTAAAGTAAACTTTAACTGTAAACTAAATAAATGAGGGTCTTAATCTAACCAAGCCTATTTTTACTCATTACTCACCTTTTTTATTGCTAAAATAGCCTACTTGGGTAAGAAGTCATAATAATAAGGTCACTTACTGCATTTTTGCTTAGTTTAAGTTTCTTGGATATATATTGAGAATACTAAGCAAAAATGCAGTATGTGCACGCGTCCCGGTATATTTTGGGAGCAAACTTTGAATAAAAATGTTTTTGAATTTGTCAGTGACACAATAGTGCCAACTGTTACCAATTTATTTAGTTTTATCACTCAGGGCGAATCATTCAACTTTAGGCCTTGATTTCTCAAAGGCTTACTTTACGGCACTTACTTAGCTGGGCAGTATAAAACAATTGCATTTAGTTTTAATTGTCATAGGTTGAGGGTGCTTTCAAATGAAAAAAATTAAAATTCGTTTTTCTTAAAAATGTTTAACGGAAACACCTAATTATTGTCAACTATAATGAAACTGGATTAAATTCGTAACAAAATGGCGCAAACCGCATGTTGATAACTTTTGTCGAACTCGAGTTGTAAATAAAAACGCATAAACATAAGTATTGACTCACCCTGTATTATAACTTAAATTAAAAAATAAGTTAGTACTACTTTGAAATTTTTTTATAGCAGAAGAAATGCCGCTATTGCCTCACGTATACACTGTGGGTTTCCTGTACAAAACTGTCAAACGCGAGCTAACTTTTTTACCAAATAGCGTTAGTGAAAAATAATAACATATTTGAAAAGGTCATTAAAAAATAAATTCAAATGCACTTTTAATTTTCTTAAATTCGGTCTGGTTTGCTAAGAAAATGCATAATTATGTTTTTAAAAGTCGTACGCCATTTTTATAAAACTTTGGAATACTAAGGACCGGTGCCGATGTGGCGAGTTGGTACTCGGTACTCAAAATTTAAAGTTGAACGTAAAGGGTCACGGTTCGCTCCCGCAGTGTGTCCGAAATGTTTTTTCATAATTTTTGTCCAAAAAGAAATTTTAAGTGGAAATATTTAAGAGACATTTGTTTTAGATAACAAATTTATTTATTTAATTAAATGCTCTAAGTGTTTTCCGTTTGTTGCGAAACAGTGTCCAAAACGATCATAAAAGTTCCTCCGTTACAACATCAAAATTTCACACTGTTTGTGAATTTTCATGTACTTGAATTCTTTGCTCAGCATGTTTCCAGTCCGAAAAACATTTAGAAAATTGATTATTTTCTTTGCTGAAGAGACAACAGGGAGCACAGTACACATTTCCAGTTCGATGAGAATTGTGGAATTAACTAGAGACCGTGAGTTTCATTTAAAAACACTAATATGAGCATATTCCACGAAGTAAGGGTCGAGACAGTCAATTTCATTAATAATAACAGTTCTACTAATTTTCCGACATTCATTAATAATAATATTTTTCAATTCATCATCTGTCTCCGGTTCATATTCTGCTACCTTATTTTTTAAGAAACCCTATAAAAAGAAATCGGGGGGTGCTAAATCTGGAGATCTTGCCGGCCAATTTATTATACCTCCTCGACCTATCCACGTATTTGGGAAAACAGTATCAAAGTATTCCCGTACTTCCCTACTGGAATGAGCCGGGCAACCATCATGTTGATACTATACTGAAACATTTCTAGGTGCGGCATTTGCTATTTGGGGTCCTATTTCATTTTGGAGAAGATTCAAATATTCTTGGCCATTGAAGTTATTACTTAGGAAGAAAGGGCCAATTATTTTATCAAAAAATATGCCGGCCTATACGTTTACTTTTTTCTCGTATTGGGTATGAGACACATTTATTTTACATGGATTTACTATATCCCAATACCTTTGATTTTGTTTGTTAGTTTTTCTCTTTAAAACAAAACTAGACTCGTCGGTGAAACAGATGTATCTTAAAAAATTCCTATTTCGGTTGGCTTTGTGTATCATAATTTCGCTGAAAAGTTGTCTATTAAAATAGTCTTGCTCAAAAAATTCTTGCACATCATGAACTTTGTAAGCTTGGAAGCCGTTTTTTCTTAGAACACTGTGTACTTTAAAAATACAAACATTTAAATCTCGTACCACGCGTCTAGTGGTGGTCCTAGGATTTTCGACAAAAGCCATCAAAATCTCCATTAATGTTGTTCGATTTCATCGTCGGTGTTCCGGTTTTAGACACAACGTTGTTTCAAATTGTTTAATAATTTGATGTATCCTGTGATGCGGCACATCAGTCTGACCATTGGACATATTCAATATCGCGACTACTGTGACCGCCATAATACATACGAACAATTTGCACAGTCTCTTCACGAGTAAGCACTTTACAACGAGAAAAAAAATAAATAATCACTAACTGATAAGAATTAAAAACTACCAAAAATATAAACAATAAAATAAATTAAATAATGGGAAAACACGAACAATTTTAAATGCAATTATAACTATTATAATAAATTATTAAAAAATGAATCTAAACTTGAAACAACAAATGAACTTACAAAAATATCGACAAACGAAACTAGAAATTACTCACAAGTACACTAAAATAACAAATCTAATCGCTTCAAAAATACTTATTCCCTCCAAAGATTACAAATTGTCAGGAATGAAAATGACATTTGGAAGGCTACCTACTAGATTTTGCTTTTTAAAATTGATACTAAATTGTCTAAACTTTTCTTTAAATAAATAAATTTTTGAAACAAATAACTTTGCTTTATTTTAAAAGTAATGTTTTTTAGATAAAAATTGTAAAAAAAGAACAAAAAACTTCGTCACAGCGTGGGATCGAACCATCATCCTCCACATTCAACTTTCAAATTTAGCGTACCACATACCAACTCGGCCGTCTCGGTCCCGGTTGGTTGTATTCGAAAGTGATATAAAAATGGCGTATGACTTTTAAAAACATAATTATGCATTTTCTTATTAAACCAGACCGAATATAAGAAAATTAAAAGTCCACTTGAATTTATTTTTTGACGACCTTTTCAAGTCTGTTATTATTTTTCATGAACGATATTTGGTAAAAAAGTTAGGTCGCGTTTGACAGTTTTGTACAGTAAATTATGTGTCGCCTTATATAAATAAAACACAGTGTATATTTTGTAATATATCCGGACAGTAGACATCATGGCATAGAAGTATTTAAAATAAATGCAAGAAGATTAAGAGAAACTGGTAGTTTTCATCGTCCTTGTTTTAAGCGACGTAGTAGAGGTATGACCGAAGATAATTCAATCAATGTTCTTGTTTTCATTCAACAGAATCCAAATATAAGTAGTCGGCAAATCTCTATAGAATGACTGCTCGTCACTCGCACATGTCACGTCTCGACTCCGCCCTCGTCTATATATTTTTGCGCTAGACGGCAGACACTCTTATACCGAAAATTTTGTCCTCTCCCCGCAATTCCATTTTTTTAAATTAATTAAAAAGTATATTATCTACGGGCAAATTATGCATACATTTGCCAATTCATATATGATCTTCCATTTGCAGCATCAATGATAATATTTATTAAAAAAATATTCAATTCTAAAAAATAAAAGTTGTAACTTTTGTAAAAATATTTCTAAAGTTGAACGTTTGGCAGGTTGGTTTCGATATTTCGGTAAGAAAATCACTGTCGCCACAGGTGATTCAATTCTTGCAGGTGTGGTGGGTCGATGATTGAGTTCATCCGCCCTGAATCTCGAACCGGGGCGATATTCTTGACATCGTTCCCAACGTCATGTATACGCAAGCCTATGAATGCTATACTTGCGAATAGTTCCTAAAAATGATATTCTCGAGCACCCTTCTTAAAATCATCGAATTGTGACGTCCTCACAACAGCGTCAGTTGACGGTACAATAAAAATGTCATTGGTCAAATGTAAAGAAGCATTCAAATATGTTTATCAAATTCATCTATAAAAATGAATTCCACAATCAGTATTAAACCCAAATTGAAGATTATTCATTTGGAACATTTTCATGAAGAGTGTATTTAGCCCAACAGCAAAAGAAGTTTAAAATTAGGTTCATTACCGATACACAATTTTACAGGTAAGGTTAGAGTAGTTACATTTGTTTTATAATGAAAGATGATAACAATTACTAGTATTGCAATCTAATAAATTATATTAACCACTTTAATCTTTTCACCTAAAATTGTTATAATACATGTTATTGTCTACTTATTGAAACAAAGCATCTCTTCGCTGAATATATTTCTTTTTTTTAATACATTGCCATCGATGTTACAACTTTATGTATGTGAAACAAATTGTTATTATGACACAACAATGTTAATAACATTTGACAACTTATGTGATATTCAATACATTAAATTTTTTATTGTTTTTATAAACGTAGCACCCGTTTAAAAATTAGTAGTCGAATAACAAAAATCTGCAACTAACAAAAAATATTTTTGGAGTTGAACATAACTTTGATGAAAATGATGCTAGATTTCCAGATTTAACATGTCTGGACTTTTATCTGTGGGGAAGATTGAAGGATTTAGTGTACCAAACTCGACCAACCACGGGAGACGACATGAATCAGCGCATTTGAAACGCAATAAATAATATATCAACAGCTAAGATTGAAGCAGCTGTTATGTCTAAGTGCGATATAATGCATCTTTGTGTGGACAACGATGGAAAAAAAATTGATCATTTAATTGGACATTAACTTTTAATGATCGACCTTTCATCTTCAGCCGGCGAATTGACCGGTATGATTAAAAATCCAATTAGCATTAAATACAATCAAATAATGTAAAAATATTAAACCTCATAACTAGTAACCAGTACTACATTCTTAATTGTTCCGCAAACGAACAACACTTATCTTAAAATCCGAATAAAAAAAACAGTGAAAGTGCAAGCGCATTTAATTTATCCGACCATACAAATTTAGAAAAAGCAACTTTTGCCACATCAAAGTCGTTCGAGATATGTATAAATACTCGTACTGCATTTTGCATTCTTACTAAATGCAAAGTAAGACACTGTGAAACAACTATCAACATGCGATTTGTGACGAATTTAATCTAGTTCCATTATAGTCTACTATAATTAGGTGTTTTTAGGAAAAACAAATTTTCATTCGAAAGTATCCTCTACCTATGACAATTAAAACGAAATGCAATTGTTTTATAGTAGACGTAATTAATTCATCTACACTCTTTCTAATGACACTTATGTCGTTAAAATCGGTTGATCCAAACCAAAGTTATAGGTATTTATCCACAAACATTTCCCCCCTCTCCCCCGCCCTTTATTTACAAAAATAAAATAAGGTACTTAAACAAATTTGTGCGGAATTTAGGCCTCTTTCCAGTTTACTTATTCAACGCTTGGTATAATTGGGCATATTTCAGAAAAAACTGGTTTTTAAATTTTTCTTGCGTTTAACCTAGAAACTTGAAAGTTATTTCCAGCGATTTCTCTTGGCCACTTTTACCAAAGAATTTTTCTCCTAAATTTATAACATGTTAGTTTCTGATATATAGCCGACAGATCGGCTTATTAGACCATCAGGTACAAAATAGATGTCGGAACTAGTACTAGCTCAAAAGTGAACTAACTGCCCCATATTAAGAGACTTTCCTCTATAGAAATCAGGATTTCTTGGTGCCAAGCAAACTCATTGCCACCAATCCTGTCTTTTAAATGTTTTTGAATAAAATTCAAATGGAGATATTCATTTAAATTGTTTGGCACTTCAAAAAGAGAACCAAATCAAAAGTCAGATATTATACCGGAGGTTATGTACACATTCGGCTTATATTTTTCTTGTATATTACCGTTTAACGGGAGGAAAAGAGACAGCTTTATAAAAAGCGAGCAAGCGTTAACCCCACTCTGTGATGAACTAATTAATGGGGATGCGCTTCTCCTGCACGTAGTGTGAATTTTGATTTTCTGTAAAGATTTTAAGTTTAGTAATGTGCAATAATCGGTAGGGTGTACATCGAACTGCAGCAATTGCCGGAGTTTGTAACGATATTTTATTTCAAACGAAAGATATTATTTTTATCTTTTAAATAAAATAATATCTTATCTCCCAACTTATTTACTTAATTTCTTTTCTGCCATAGCAGACATGAAAAATAAAACAATAATTCTGGTAAAAAAAATAAAAAAACTACTCTGCTAAAATATAAAATTTAAGTGAAAATAAACATTCTTATCAAATAAAAAAACAATTAATGCAAGAGTGGTTCGAACAAACCTCCAGCTTGGGCTAAACAAAAACCAAACTATTGCATAATGATATTCTCATATCATTAAGTTGCTCAGGTCTGATTTGTGCACAGAATTGTGTGATTTTTTGTCTTAATTCGTCCAAGTTGGTAGCTCGTTCGAACTCAAACCTGTATAAATTGCTTTTAAGCATTCCCCAAAAATAAAAATCAAGAGGCACTAAGTCTGGCGACCGTGGGGGTCATTTTATAGTTCCTCTAGTACCAATGACTCGACCAGGAAATTGCTGGTTCAGGTATGTAATCACTATCCGTGCATTATGTGCTGGACATCCGTCCTGTTGAAACCAAATGTCATTGAAGTCGACTTGAAGGAGCAGTAATAATACTGTTTTCCAACAGTTATAAATATCTCGGGCCATCCAGGTTACCAGGTTACCTTCAGTAAAAAAAGGACCGATGATATTATCCCCTAGGATGCCCGTCCAGACATTTATTTTCTGTGGGTATTGTGTGCGTACAGCTACACTCAAATGTTTATTTTCCTGTTACCAATAGCGTAACACGGATGGATTATGCTTTCGATGTAGGGTGAAATTCGTGAATAAAATATTTTTCAAAAATTTTATATTTTAATTAGATCTTTCCATCATTATTTCGCAATATTCCATTCGTTTAAAATTGTCGTCAGGAAAAATTTCTTGAGTGGTCTGTACCTTGAAACAGGAATACCCGTCTCTCCTTCAAGCCAACTTCAACGGCAATTTGTCTACTTGAAGACGGTGTAGCCCCGGCTAGTGCACAGACTTGTGTTTCCCTAATTTCACGTTCTTCGGTCATTTGAGTTTGACGTGGTCTATTAGATGGACAACACTTTTTGCAATTATTAACAGAGCCAAATTTGTTAAATTTGGCTATAATTGCAGAAATTTTGTTAGCTGAAGGAATTGGCCTATTTTCAAAGGTAACAGCAAATAAATTTAAGACATCTCGAACCGAATGACCCCCCATAAAATCATTTCGCAATTTGAAGTTTTTCTCTTGTGGTATAAACAGCATATTTAGTTGTTTGTAATTTTAAATTAAAACACCAGAAAACATTGTCTTACCCTTCACACTCTATGGACTCGGCTGACGGTATGGCTGTCTGTCTAAAAATGAATCTGAATTTGTGTGTGTACTGTGTGTGTGTTGGAAGTCGACGGGTGATATCCAGTGTAGCCAACCAGAGGGAAATTTGCCATTTTGCGGGAATTTTCAACACAGAAGGGAATTTTTTACTCCAGTCCAAATTGTAAAATATTTTCAAAAAATATTGAAAAGATTATTAGAAAAGAATTCGAATGAATGAAAACTAATAAATGGTTTACTGTTAGGTATAATGATAAGCACTTAAAGTTACATAATAAAAATATGTATGAAATAGAATTGTTAATTATTTGACGTATTTAACGTTATGTTAAAATATTTATGTTTTTTATACTTTGTTATGTAACTACATTCGTTTTTGTAATAAAAAATATTTTTTTGAAAATATGCACGTTTGTATTTCTGGTATAAACCCCATTTTGTTAACGGGAGCGATTTTTTCCAAAAAAGTGGGCATTTTTAAGATAAGTGGGGGGTAAAAGGTTACTTCAAGGTTGGCAACACTGGTGAGATCGGCCGATGTCGCAATGAATAGTAGGGATATCACCGCCTTCTTCTACGTTCTCTCTCTCCTGTCCTCGCTTTATATGAATATCGTTCTCCTTTATTGCCACTTAATAGTTTTACCTATATCCAAGAAAAATATAAGCCGAAACTTTTTTAAAATAGTTTTTTCTTGGAGACCAAAAATATTTTTGAACGACAGTGTACATTCTCTAATTAATACTAACAATATTTTGAAAAAAAATAGCAAAGAATTGTTTATGTTAGTATACAGTAAACCTAATTACGATGAAATATGAGTATATATAATTAAATATTAGGACCGATGCCTTATTCGTCGTTATGACAACCCTCCTATTGAAGTTTTTAGCCTATAAGACGAAGGGATACTCGACGAACACAGCTAACTCATCTTTAATAAGGCAATCATTTATGAAGCGAATGAAACTTTCGTGCGCAACTTGCTTCTGTGTGTAATTATATTTTTCTAATTATATTTTCCATTTCGTTTGCAGCTTTGTTGCTAGCTCGATAGGTATGTTTTTTGTCCTTTGATACACTCTGTGGTGTATGAATCAAGCTTATTCAAAAGCGAAATTTTTTAAAGACAACAAAAATTTAAAACCATTTGAATTGGAATGTTAATCTAAAATATCAGCCAGTAAGGAGAAAACGAAGAAAATAAATATAAAATAAAATTTATGCGTCATTCGAAAACGAACAGCCAGTTATGGAACGTGCATTTGATGATTCAATAATAATTTCAATAACAATAATGTGTAATATAAATATTTAATTCAATATGTCAGCAAATGTTTTCCTTTTTAGATTTTGTACATATTTTATTCAGAATGATATTAGACTTACAACTGTTAAGAAGTATATTTGTGTATTAATAAAGTAGTTTGTTTTTTAAAAAATTCTTTTTGAAAACCAAATTCAAAAAGTGGCGCAGTCAGTAGGATACTGAAAGGAATTTCACAGTGAATATTCCTTCGGTTCCAATCGTTTATTCAGTAACGAATTTCGTCGCTCCGTACGAAATCTTGAAAAAAGTGCTCCAGAATCCAGAAGAAGAACTGAAGTCAAATTATGGTGAAGACAGCTACAATACTGTAAGTTGCTCATTTCCTTTTATTGTATTTATCCTGTCTATGTCATTCTCCTCACTTGTCGCTAACTCCATAGAGGACATTAACGAAAGTGTGTATAGTTTTAGTATTGAAAACGAAATAGAATTAGATCTTTCAAATTCATTTATTAATTTATCGATAACAGATTCATTAGATATTTTAGACGATAATATGGCGTTACCTCCTCCAAAATTCGAACCAAAATTGTTAGAAATAGTACCAAGATTTGACGGTAACTCATTAGAGTTATCATCATTTCTAGAAACTGCAAATACTATTATTAATACTTATTGGGATAGAACGCCAGGTAGCGAAAACTGTGTACAAAATATTAGTATAATTTATGGTATATATTCCAAATTAGTTGGTAATGCTAGGGAAGTATATAGTATATGTATTAATAAAGACTGGAAGTCAGTCAAATCTGCTCTTATATCTCATTTTGGAGATCAACGTGACGAAAATGGCCTTTTATTCGATTTAGATCAATTAAGACAAACTAATACAGAAGACGCGTTACATTTTTATACAAGAGTAATGAGTAATTTAAGTGCTCTTCATAATTATTTAGATACACACGGAGAAAATGCTATAAACATAGTGAAAAAAGAATTTTATAATGTTCACGCTTTAAAAATTTTCCTTGCTGGGTTAAAAGAACCCCTAGGTTCTACTATACGTGCAATGCGACCATCAACAATAGCTGAAGCTAGGCAATTTATAGTTGCTGAAAATAATATTAGATACTTACAAATAAATTCAGATCATAATCATAGACCTAAAGCCGTACAGAAATATAATTCAAATTTCAGAACCAATCAACATTTTCAATTACGTCCGAATTTCCCCATCAATAATTATCCAGTCATGAACACTCATAGTTATCAAACTGCTCATCAAGTTCCGCCCCAATTTATGCCGAATGCGGCTACACAAAATAATTTTCCTAGAGGTCCAGTAAATATTCAGCCACGCCCAAGTGTCCCACAACGATTCCCAAGTAATCGACAAGTTTTCGGTCCTCCAAAACCTCCAACAAATGTTTGGAAACAAACTAATCAATATCAAAATCAATCTAGACCCGTTCCAATGAGTGGTATATCTACAGCCACAAGGAGACCAACCCACAATCAACCCTCAACAAATCACAATTTCTTTAGGCCTCAATCTCGACCAACATTTACCTCAGAACAATTATATCATATGGAACAAAATTCTGACTATTACTATGACACATATAATTCTCAAAATTTAGATAATACTAATACAGACTATTTTAACTACGAAAATAATGACGAAGATTCTAACAATATTCATGACATAGAATTCTCAAATGAAAATTTTCAAGAACCAAGCCCAACAGAAAACCAAACATAGAATTACATTCTCTATACGACCGTAAAGACCTTCCTTACGTAAAAATATCAGATCCTCCTCTCAAATTATTAGTTGATACAGGTGCTACTAAATCATTCCTAAATCCAGAAATTGCCCAAAAATATTTTGATGATTGTATCGAAAACGAGCCGTTCACGATTAGCTCAATATTCCAAACAACTTCTCGAGACCAATGTGCTAAAATTCCGGCATTCCCCGAATTTAACTGTAATAAAAAAATAAAATTCTATTTATTCAATTTTCATCATTTCTTCGATGGTTTAATCGGATACGAAACATTAAAAGATTTATGTGTAGAACTCGACTTAAACAATTCTTTACTGAAAACACCGACAGCAAAATTACCATTAAGTCATTACGAAGCAAAGGGTAAATTATTATTTTTTGCAAAAATTGAACCCCACACGATAGAATCTGCTAAAATTCCTGTCTCAGTAAATTCTGGCATGATTATTGTTCCCCAATTAAAAGTATTCAACTGTAAAATTAAAGAAGGTATCTCCGAAGCAATTAATTGTTATGCACCCATAGAAATCATAAATGATACTGATGAAGTTCAAGAAGTTTATTTGTATAACCCAATAAAAGTTCAACTATTTACAAACGACTTAGAAATTTTTAATATGTCTATTAAAAGTAATCAAAATTTAGTACCATTCGATATCACTGAAAACATTAGAACAAGTCATTTAAATTTTGAGGAAAAGTTGCAATTAGAAAAAATTTGTAAAGAATTTTCTGACATTTTCCATACAAGTAATTCAAAACTAACTTTCACTAATCAAGTAAAGCATAGAATAAAAACCACAGACGAAATACCAGTTTATTCGAAAACATATAGATACCCATATATTCATAAACCAGAAGTAGAGCGTCAAATTAATGAAATGTTAGAACAAGGTATCATCAGACCGAGCGATTCCCCGTGGAGTAGTCCTATCTGGATCGTAAGTAAAAAACCAGACGCATCTGGAAAACAGAAATGGCGAATAGTGGTGGACTACAGAAAAATAAACGAAAAAACAATTGACGATAAATATCCTATTCCCCAAATAAATAATATCCTCGACAGACTAGGTCGCTGTCAATACTTCTCAACCCTAGATCTCGCAAGTGGCTTTCATCAAATCGAAATGCATCCTGATGATATTCAGAAAACTGCTTTTAACGTAGAAGGTGGACATTTTGAATATGTAAGAATGCCATTTGGATTAAAAAATGGACCAGCTACATTTCAGCGTGTCATGGACAATATCTTAAAAGAACTCCAAAATAAAATTTGCTTTGTATATATGGATGACATAATTGTTTTCTCAACGTCACTCCAAGAACATATAGTCAACTTAAAGAAAATATTCCAAAAATTAAGAGACAGTAACTTTAAAGTGCAATTAGATAAATCAGAATTTTTAAGAAAAGAAGTATCCTTTTTAGGTCACGTAATCACTCCAGACGGTGTTAAACCAAACCCCGATAAAGTCAATGCTATTCTAAATTATCCTATTCCTAAAACAACCAAAGAGATTAAATCATTTCTCGGTTTTAACTATACTATGATGAAGAATGTTTAAATTAGCAAAACTAATCGCATTTTCTATATCCGCTAAAAATGCAGACAAAGAATCTAAGTTTATTTTTATTTGATTAAAAATTACTTGAAATTCAATATAAAGGTCTTGATTAAATTCTGTTTCATTGAAAACCGCTGTAAGTAATTCAATCTTGCTTACTATGCGACTTTGCTTTTCCGTTATACTATCTAATGTCTTGTGTACATTTTGCATTAATTTTGAGTTCAATGAAATGTGACTATTAATTTTCTTTATTATTCGATTTTCGTTGTTTTCAAGTTGAACAATATTATTATAAATATCTTTTGCATCTTCTTGGTCCATATTACCAGTAATGCTTTTGATAAATGTTCCTAAAGGAGAAAATAATGCTCTTTTACTTTTTACTTGTGGAAAAATAGCGTTTAACTTATTATTGACGTAAATAACCTCGTATTCTAAATGTATATAAGTTTCTAGTATTTTAGTAATTATTATAGGGTGACTTTTCTCTAATAATCTTTTGAATTCATAAAATTTGTTAGTTACCGAGACTACTTGTTCTTTTATTGATTTTGTAGGAATATAGTGTAAGAAGGTGTGGGAGGCTGTTTTGATTTTTGCGGTACCTATTTTGAACGGAAGAACTCCGGGGTTCTTATTCAGATTCTGGATCTCTATTTTCTGGCTCATTATCAGAGGGAGGATTATTAACCTGTGAAAAATCGGTAGTTAATTTTCTGGGAGGTTTAAAAATCTGTTTATGATAAGTATTGTAAGGTGTAGTAACTGTAAGGTCTTGTGATTTAATAACATGTTCTGGCTTATATGGTGGTTTCGTTTTTGATTGTCTTTCGGTTTGTTTTTTGTAGGCAATTGTACCTGGTTGTATGTCTGGAGGTTCTTGTCTCTTTTCATTTAGTTTTTCAATAATTTTTGATTTATTTTCAGTCATTGTTTTGTTCAGATTTTTATAAATATCTATCATTGTCTGTTTGTGTTCGTTAAGTTTTAAATTAATCATTTCTGCATTACTATCAATTTCGATAGGATTTTCTAATTGAAGGTGTCCTAGTAATAGATCTATAGGTTTATATTTTGTAGCTGAGTGAATAGAGTTATTATAACCGATTACTGCATAGAATAATTTTTCAAATGGGTTTAATTTTGGGCGTGTGATTGAGAGTGTTCTCATATGTTCGAGTAAAGTGGAATGAAATCTTTCGACTATAGCGTTACTATTTGGGTTGAGGGGTAACGTATAATGCCAATTGATTTTGTAAAGTTTTGCGAAATCTTTTAAAATGTTTTGAAGAAATTCTGAACCGTTATCCGAGATGATATTTTCTGGAATTTTATAGGATGCTATGAATTGTACTAGGCCTTGATATATGTGTAGAGCTGTGATGCTTGGAATTATATAAGCTTGACCGTATTTTGAGAAACTATCACATATCGTTAGTGCTATGGAATTTTCGAATTTGAAAGTGTCTATATGTATTGTTTCGAAAGGTTTTTTGGGTGTTGGCGTTAGTTGAAGTTTGACAAGTGGAGGATGTCTTTCGTATTTTACTTGTTGACAAATGGGACAACTGTTTATAAAATTTTTCACATTTTCGTGTAACTTAGGCCAATAGAATTTAGTTTTGAGTTGATTTATAGTTTCTTGAATACCACGGTGATTGGTTATACCTTCGTGCTGTTCTTTTATTAGTTCCTGTTGTCTTTTGTCTCTAGTAACATCTACTAATAATTTATTTGTTTTTAAAAGTTTAAATGCAGAGTGTTTGAATACTTGAGGGATAAAATTACACATATTTTTGAATAAACTTTCATTTTCGTCGTTTTGAAAATAAAAAGCATACTGTTTCTTTGGTACACCATATTCTTTTAAGAAATTTATTATTTGAGATTGAAATGATTCTACTGTTACATATATTTTCCATCTAGTTCTTACGTGAGTTTCAAAAAGTTTTCTAATTTCTTGTCTAGGATTTCTGTCTACTTTAATTATGATAATTTGGTTGAGAAAGTTATTTAAAGGAGTTTCAGTGATGTGAATACCTAAAATAGGATTTTCTAAACTCGTATGTATTGTCGCGATGTCGTCATTGTTGTCGGTGGGATCAAATTCTGCGAGAACAGATTGAATGTCAAGGTCGGTTATCTCTGGGTTTCTGTTATCTTGAGGAACATTGTCTAGATCAGTTTTGTTGTTGGTGTTGGATTCCGAAGATAGTGGTTGTTGTGTTAATAATTCATCAAATTCTGTCATAAAGTCTATAATAGGTAATTTGGATGTGCTTGATTCAATAGGATGAATTTCAATTCTACTTAAAGCATCAGCATTGCTATTAGATGTGCCTTTTCGATATATAACTTGATAGTCAAATTCTTCTAATCGTAATCTCCATCGAACAAGACGAGAGTTTGGTTCTTTGAGGGACATAAGCCATTGAAGAGGTTTGTGATCTGTAGCGATTTTGAATTTACGTCCAAAAAGATAGGGTCTGAAGTATTTCGTAGCATAAACAATGGCAAGCAATTCTTTCTCAATAGTTGAATAGTTGGATTCGGATTCATTAAGAGTTCTGGAGGCAAATGCAATAGGTTTGTCATGAGGAATTTGTCCTTGAGATAGGACGGCACCGATGGCGACGTTACTTGCATCGGTAGTAACTATGAAATCTTTCGTAAAGTCGGGATGAATAAGAATGGGATCATTGGTCAGTAAAGATTTACAATCTTCAAATGCTTTTATGTACAACGGATTATTGATATCGATACTAGCTCCTTTTTTTAGGCAACGAGTGAATGGTTTTGTAATATGAGCGAAATTTCTGATGAACTTTCTGTAATAACAGTTAATTTAGTAGATTTAAAAGAAATAATTTTAGAGATGTCTAAGATCCATACTAATTCACAAATGTTATTTCTAGA
The DNA here is from genome assembly GCA_963921935.1 of Galeruca laticollis. Classification (NCBI taxonomy): domain Eukaryota; kingdom Metazoa; phylum Arthropoda; class Insecta; order Coleoptera; family Chrysomelidae; genus Galeruca; species Galeruca laticollis. The sequence goes on along the minus strand of OY998176.1, from coordinate 59,832,943 downwards.
CAATGAAATTTTAAAATATTACAGAGTAGTAGAAACAAAAGTACATTACTTAAATGATAAATTAATGTTTTCACTAGATTTTCCTTTAGTTAATCAAAACACTTTCGACCTTTATCACCTTTACGCTGTACCCAATATCAACCAAAGTATAATAATCCCTCCTTCTACCTACCTACTCATGAGCAACGAATACTATCAGTACCAAGAAGAAGAGTGCTTCGATTTACAGCCCAATTTCCTGTGCCTCCATAAGCAATTACTTCCTATAGGAAAAGATGTCGACTGTATTACGTCATTACTATCAGTCCAACCCACAACAGTAAAGTGCCAACAAGTACCTGTCAAAATAAGCAGCCAAATCGTAGAAGAAATCAACATGGGTCACTATATTGGAGTTTTTCCTGAAACTCAGAAAGTCCAGCTTACTTGTAACCGGAAAGGACGTTGTCGCACTAAAAGGTACTTACTTAATCAAGGTACCACCCCAGTGCGCTATAAGTACTACCAGGTTCACCTACAGTAATGAAAAGGGACTACTTATTGGTCACCCTATAGCTTTAAAAGAAATTGAAGAAATTACAATTCACACAACACCTGTAAGAAGACTAGAATTAGAAAAAATCCACCTCGATGAAATCCATACGATTCAACAGCAAGAATTAGAAGAAACATTACCAGAAGTTCACTTAAGAAAACGATTCGATTGGTCCATTGGTGCAAACTCCATGTTAATATCATTAATTGTTATTTATTGCCTTGTAGTAAACAGAAAGAAGATTGTTCATATATTCAAGAAAATTGGAAGTCCAAAAGAAACTACAACAGAACATGATGAAGCTCAAGTTGCTCCACCCAGGCTACACCCTTGAGTTCCTTCTGGGGATGGAGGAGTAATGGAACGTGCATTTGATGATTCAATAATAATTTCAATAACAATAATGTGTAATATAAATATTTAATTCAATATGTCAGCAAATGTTTTCCTTTTTAGATTTTGTACATATTTTATTCAGAATGATATTAGACTTACAACTGTTAAGAAGTATATTTGTGTATTAATAAAGTAGTTTGTTTTTTAAAAAATTCTTTTTGAAAACCAAATTCAAAAAGAGCCTTAGAATGAAACTTTTTATGTTACGCAAAAACTGTCAATGTGTACAAAAAAAATTATCAAACATCAATAAAATAAAACGATAATTCTTTAAAAAATCAAAAAAATGATTTCCAAAAGAAAACTTTTTCGTATAGACTATAAAAAACTATTTACAATAAATTCTTTTAAAGGAACTATTTTATTAAATTTTCGAAACATCCGCCTTTTTGGGTCAAACTCCACGAAGCAAAAACATTTTTGTTCAATTATTTAAACACTTTTTGTTGCTTCCAATGAAGACGAGGATGCAGTAAAGTTTTGTTACTTAATAATCACCTAGATCAAGGGTTCTTAAACTTATGTAGTCCGCATCAGGGACCCTCTTGAATCAAATTTTTTACGGACCTCCATACAGGGCCGTGTTAAAAGTAGTTACGGCCCATTTATGCACAGGGCCCTTTTTGTGGGTGATTAGCTTAAAAAAGAGATCGACGTATACTTTAAGACGGCTCTGCCCTCATCCCAATCTTTGGCATTTTACGTGTCTATGTTGAAAATAAAATTAATTTCTGGCTCATTTCGCTGGTTATTTTAATGAATAAATATATTAAATTACTAGAGAACATTTTTATTAGGATTAGAATAAAAATTGGAAATGTTACAGATTATGATACATTACAATGCTTAATACGATATAGACGTGTTTTACGTGGTGCTGCTAATAAATCAGCTGCCAACACCGTGCTGCCTTCATATAGATTAAGGAAACCTCCTCGGGACCCAATTTAATGGTTCTCTTTCTAAAGTCCAACTGGAAACCATGTAGATTCATCACGTCCATTCACAGAATCACGTCTTCCTCAATGTCAGCTACGATTACTGTATGCGTGAACTTTTCTGCGCCAATTCCCAATTGGATTTGTGTCTCCCCGTGAACGTTGGCAGTCCGCAGTCGCAGTCTCGTTGCTAAAAGCTTCTTTTTGATGTTTATCATCTCTGGTCGTATAATGGTTCTAGTTGCTCCAGTGTCTACCAACAGAGTATATCTCTTGCCATTCACTTCGCCATCTACATATACACTGTCGTTGCGACATCTGAGGGAAGCTATCAGTATGAGAGGGTCTTTGGAACGATCATGGTTGTTTATCCATATAAAAGATTGATTGCCTTTGAAAGTAGCTAAATCTATTCCAAATGGTTGGGGTGTTGGTTTTTAATTGCATGAAATCAGAAATAATGCTTGACTATGTTAAGAATGTATTACATCCAAGTTTGCAGAAAATGGGCATAACTATTCTTGGACGAACATAGCACCCACGTTACTCATGAGTTTAGTTGTTGGTGTGTAACACTGCAAATTATTTTAGTATGCTTGTATCCAAATACCACCAGAATTTTGCAACTAGCTGATGTTGCAGCTTTTAAGCCTATAAAGAATGGGTGGAAAGGGGCTGTAGTAAATTGGAGGCGACATCATCCCTTGGAAACGTTAAGTAATGAAAGAAAATTTTGTACAAATCTTAAAAGGTGCAGTAGACGAAACTGCCAAAGCTGTAACAATTAAAAATGGATTCAGAGCAAGTGGACTTTATCCATGGAATTCGAATGCAATAGACTTTTCCAAGTGTTTAGGTGGCAGAAAATCAAACTCTATTGAAAATGATATTACATCTCCCAAACAAGATACATTTTTAAGTTATACTGACTTTTTAAACACAGTAGGAAGTGATCATCAAGGAATTTAAAGCTAGAAATAACGGAGAGATTAACCATAATCTTCTTAAATTATGGAAACATTTTTTTCCAAAATCGATCGAACCAGATGAATCAAATAATTCGCCTAGGTCTGATATACTAGATAACTTCGAGAAAGAAACCCCAGGAAACGCAAGCATCAAGGCATTACCGGTTATTTTAAACAATGAGTCAAATAACTTTGTATTGGATGCCATTAATATTGACGAAATACCTATTTTGTTTATTAACGAAGAAAACCAAATTCCAGATATACAACCTTTACTCGACATAGAAAATAATGAATCTCAGATTTTATTTGAGACTGGAGCAGCACTAACAGATGAAATGATACCACAAACAGAAAGGGTATCCCTTATATATGGTAGCAATAAACAAGAAACGATAGAATTGATCAGAAGTGAATCCGAGGTAATAGCCCAGAATTATCTACAAAGTTTAGAGGAAAGTCAATGGTATACAAAAACTCCCACCAGAAAAGGAATCAAAGAAACTGAGAAACTAACATTTGCTCTAACATCTACTCAGTGGCTTAAAAGAAAGGTGGAAGAAGAAGAAGTTAAAAAAATAAAAACCTTGCAAAAGAAGAAAGAAAGAAATTAAGACTTCAGAAACAAATTGAAAAAATTAATATGGTCAAAAAGGTTTCAAAAAGGAATCAAAATCAACCAAAAAAGAACACAAAACTGATTAAAAAATCCAAAAAACAAAAGACTGACTTGAAAATTCCAACTGAAAACAAAGAAAATGATACAGGTTAATGTAAACTTGCAGCAAAATATTAATTTTAAAGACAGTGAGGTTGAAAGTGCAGTTTATTCGCCTCAAAATAAAAAGGGGCGTTAGGCGAATGCGAAAAGGAAAATTATGGGGAGCATGAATAGAAGCAACGAAAAAAATACAGAACATTCAGAAGTTTATAGCAATCTAAGAGGGCAGAATACCAGAGAAACAAAAGAGGGGAAAATGCATACCAAATGGAATGCAAGATGGTAAGTATTAATTTGGATTCTGTACGATCGCCTATTAAAATTAATGACAAATCAGATAAAGAAGACTTTCATCAAGAATTATTAAGCAATTATGCAGTAGAAAAAGTCAATCCAAACTATCATTCTAATCAAGAAACTTCTTTAGAATTCAAAAATCAAATAATTTACCACTCGTCAACCAGATAATTTTGTATTCAAAAGCCGTTGACGACTAGTTAAGTTCCCAGTATTTTTTAATGAAGTAATCAAGTGTCTAGTACAACCATATGCACTATCACAAAAAAATTAAAAAAATTCCACACTTTTGTGCTAAATTATGAGAGAGAAGACTTGTTGTAAAAACTCTTGCATCATGCACAGAACCTAAAGAGGCTTCTTATTGCCATCCGATGATTACTGCTTGAAGCTAAAACAATATTCATGTTTAGTTTGGAGTTGATTTTATTGTCCAATGTTTTGTGTTTTGAAATTGAGAATAAACCTGGCAACTTTTGAAAAGAAAACATTCAAATATGTATAAATCTCCTCTACCGTAAGATTATAATTTTATTGTTTAGAATGTGATTGCACTTACTTGAATGGAAAAATACTTTTTTCTGTTATGGTAGGAGTCAGGGTCTCTATCAGGCTTATCAATTCGTATATGAGAACCATCAATTGCTCCTATAGCCCCAGGAAATCCTTTATTTCTGAAAAATTGCTCACTTTCTTGAATCTCTTCTTGTGTTGAGGAGATACGTCACTTAAAAAGTATGTAACTCGACGGTTCACTCGGAACAAACTACTAATTGAAATGTTAAACCGGTCAGCTACATCTCGAAATGAAGAGGTTTGGTGACCAGCAAACCACAAGAAAATAATAATATGATCTTTGGCGCTTATTTTGTCATTTCCACCTGTTTGGAGATGAAATAGATCGCTGTTTTCAAATTTTTTTGAAATGCTATTTACACACTCTATATTAATTCTAAAATGTTCAATAAATTCGGTGTCATTATATTGCTGTATCGTTTCTTCAATGTAGCTCTCATTTTTTAGGCGCTGTCGATCCTGTAATAATTCCGCTTCAAACTCTGAAAACTCACTATCATCTTCGGACATATCCGAAAATATTCGACTTCTGATTCACTCTCAATAAAAAAGGCATGCATTTTTACAATAACAATAATATACACAAATGATTGACAGATATCATCAAACAAATAACATAACCAAAAGAACTATAAAAGAAGTCATTTATATGAAAACGCATGAGCGAAATTAAAAGTTCTCTTTTTATTTTGGAACCAAGAGAACGAGTAACGATCTCGTTTTGAACAAGTTACTAGTCTTGCGGGAACATCAAAAAATTATAATTTGCTCTGAACTGTGCTCTGCTGGAACGCCTATTATATAATGCGCAGACTTAATATGTGCATTACAGTTAAGAACTTGCTTCGGGAACAAACCTATATTCACTTGCAAAACGTGCCCACTAAATTATCATTGTAAAAATTAATGATCTCAAGTAATATGTTTTACTTTTTAATATTTTATTTTCTTTTCAAAAAATATCTTTCTTTTCTTTTTATTTTGTGTAATAAACATGTTTGAAATTTTGATTTAAACACCTTCCTTATGTTGGTTTCAAGACGTCGTTGACTAGTTCTCATCTAGTTTTTAAGGAACATAAACTAAACTGTTAGTCAGGGCCGTACCGAGGCACACTTTTTGGGGGGGGGGGGAGATAAAAAACCCAACTAAATTTTTGTATATGTATTAATATAAACAAGTATAGGCTTTAACATATTAAAAATGCAACCTACTAGCAAAATCTTAAAAATCCAAATTTAAACTATTGGATTATAATACTTACAAAATATACCTGTTTGAAAAATAGGAACAAAAACACCTTATTTAAGAAATATTAACGAACAAAATATTATTTGTAGGCACTTTGTACTACTTGCTTTGGACCCCCAGTCTCCTATCATTTAATTTGGTCCAAGACTCGATTACATTTGCCAATTCTATTCTATCTGTTATATCGCGCTCGCTTTTTAAGCTCATTAAGGAATCTAACCGATCATTAGACATGGTGGTACGTAACGTGTTTTCTACGAATTTTAGAGTGCTAAATTTACGTTCGTTTGTTGCAACTGAAAACGCAGCGGTATAGATAAGTTGACAAAAAAAAGTATCTTCTAAAACATGTTTTTGTTCATTAGCAACTTTCATCACCTTTTCCATGGAATCATTCATGTCCTCTATACAAATATCAAAAAATACCTCTAGTTCGCCCTGTAAACTAGCTGGATCGGGTTTATTGGAGGGATGCAGTAACACAGCAGCTTCAATATTTTTATTGTCCATAATAGCTGTTTTGGACAACGGGAATGAAAATATATTTACAAAAGGTTTTATACTTTTTGTTCCAAAAAAATGATTAGGACATCTAAAATTTGAAAGAATTTTGCCGATAAAACTCGTTTATATCCATGAGCGCGGCATTTTCATTTTGTTGGTCAAACCTTTTTGAATAACCCTCCGTCTGTGATGCCTATTAAAGTCTTCGTCTGCATTGACATGTAATGATGCAGCAAATATTTTGGAGGCTTCAAGTATATTATTTACTTCGTCAAGACTTGATCTTATTGTTTGCAGGTTATTTTTGGTACTATTTATAATAGAAAATGCATCAATTATATTTAGCTTGTTGGATTCTAGAATTTCGGTAACAAGCTTCATCTTTAAAAACAGTTTTTAAAAAAAATAAACAGCAGATAAAGTCAAAATTTAAAATACGTTTGAACAGATCATATGCTTTTCCTGTAGTACTACTGTCGACAATGATATTTGTAGAAATATTCTCCAAATTATTTAAAATAATTTCCATTGAAATGTTTACCGCATTTAAAGTTTCTGCACGAGCAGTCTATCTAGTTTTAGACCTATTTTTTAAAGGGAATTTTCTATTTGCTGTAAACTAGCCCTCAAAGTTTGGTACCTCTTTGTACTTGAATTAAAGAAAACGTAAAGTTCTTCTAAAATATTAAACATGTCAGTCACTAACCTACTGGCTTTAGAACAATGCTCCACTGCTGGTATTAGTTCTGTGCTTGGCAAGGAATATATGTGATTTCGCGACCCAGTAAATCTGAAATTTTCTTATGAGTGCTGTTAAATTTTCCTGACATAGCAGAAGCAAAGTCGTATGACTGGAAGGCTAACTTAGACACATCAATATGGTAACTATTTAGGGTCTCTAATATTTGTTGGGCTGTACCAGCTTCAGTTTTATCAACAGTTCTTATCACTATAGAAAGAATATTGTTTTTGATTATATTTCTAGCTGAACTTCGTCGACTGGCGTAGACATTCAACTAGATAAATAATCTTAATTTGACAAAATTAATGTCGAAATTAATTGGTTTATTATGTACAAATTTACAAGAATGGTACAAAGTTATGAATGTTGAACTTCGGTGGTTTCAGATCGGAAGACACTTTATGTTTCGATTTGATGAATATTCACTTGGCTTGTATAGAAACTAAGTAACGATGTGTCTCTGATTGTTTGACTTTGAGTGAAGTTACTTCGATATGTAACGACGACTCAATGAACTCGATTGAGTGTTGAACTCGCTTCGATGAGTAGTAGAAAGTAGGACTGATTTCGTTTTCGAGTTGTAAGCTTGTTTCGATGAGTATAAAAACTAACTTTGTTATTGAGTATTGAACTCGCTTCGATGAGTGTAAAACTGAATTCTTCACGTTGTAAGACGTGTTAAGGGGCATGTCTACACGTGGATTGGGTTGACCAAACGGAAATAAACATTTCCTATTGGCCAGTATCATTTGACTAGTCGGGTTCATCGACAAGAATCAACAACGGACGCCTACAAAAGATATTTCAATTTCTATTGAATACTCCGATCGCAATTGTAACCTTTTTACTCAGAAAGGTTATTCAAACGTTTATTACAAGCTTCCGATCGTCGACCATAAAAATTCACGCACAAAGTGACAATAAGTTTAGAGTTTTTACAATACAATAGATAATAGTGTGAAACGTGACATTTTCCTAAATTTTTAACTATAGGACTTCAAACACAATGCGACAATATGTCGACTTTCAAAATGTGTTCTTTCAATGCTCAAACAAAACTATTTACAATTATTATTGCAAAACGTGATATTTTAAAGGTGTTTAACAAAAGCTGCGAATAAAGTGTAACTACCCTTTGAATTCATAACAATACAAAAGGTCTATCAATTCTTTAACACCTTTTTACAGCGCTAGCAACTGAAATGAATTTACGCTTCAAATATATACAATGACGAAAAGAAGTAACATACAAATATCTTACATATTTTTAAAAGTATCCTAAACAATATATTTCAAGATTTTCTAATCTTGAACAAATATCTTTGTTAGAAGCATCAGGCGTATGATCTGCCATTATTGTAAAAAATGAAGAATTGTTCATTTCATTAACAATTTCCAATTTTATTTCTTTTCCTAATAGATCTATAAATTCATTTTGTGACTTTGAACTTAAGTAGGTAACGTGGTAAGGTCGTAAATAAACATCATCCAACCATTCTTTTAACAAATTGTTGTCTTGCCATGAGTTTGACAATTTGTATAAATTTTTTATCTTCGTCATTGCTCCGAAATGCAATGCCCTGCCTACCCAATGTCCTAGCTACATCAAATAATATTTTTGCAATTTCTTTGTTATAACTTAAAATTATGTTTTCTTCTATAAGAATATTGCGCGTTTTTTGTCTAAGATAGCATCAAGTCGACCAGATTTCACCAAAAAATTGGAATAATCATAAAGAGCAGCTTTATGAGCATTAGAAGTAAAATGCTTGGCTAATTTTCCTAATTTTAAAGAACCACTACTTTTCATTTTGCCCCAGTTTCTGACTCCGTTTTTAATCCACGATGTTTCGGTGTTTTCTCTGCCAGGCCCTGACGGGAACAAGAAACATACATACATAACAGAAAGCAGCGTCTTTTGCAGAGCTATCTTCAAGATATTTAAACTGACTATACCAATGTCTTTGAAACCTGTTTTTACCGTCGCTAGGAAATGATGACAAAAGTGGTTGATGTGGCCCTAGATTTATCAAAAACTCTCTTTGTTGATCATTTTTGATTTCCTGTCGTAAACTAGGATCATGCACAACAACTTCATTTTTGTCAGGATTATTATCAATTTCTAAATTAGTAAGTTTTGCATCAAAGGATAATAAATATGTAGTGCATTGTTGTTTTACATTTTCGCAAGCATCTTTTGCAGAGGTCGCTACGTCAACCATTTTTATCGTTGTTACGTACTCATCTAAGACTTCGTCTGATTTTATAGATTTTACAAGATATTCTACTGAGATCAATACATTTAATAAATAGACAAGCTGTCCAGAGCACTTTTCAAAATCACTAACCGATATTGCATCTGTTAAACTTGATATAAAAGCATCAGGCTTAAGCAGAGCCTTAACCTCATTACCCATGGTTTCACTTTCTACATGATGTTTTGTAGTAACTACTGGTTCTTTATTTTTATCAATTTCATGAATACCTGTAAGGAAACATGAAATATTATAAGATAGGTAAGTGGATTGGTTGGTATAAGTTATAAACAATAATATTACTTTATCAAAGTTAAGCTACTCGAAGTATCAAAATTATTTTAGAAAACCAAAAGGTAGTAATAAACAAAAACTTTACTAAGGTCAACTGCGTCCTCAAAAACTCAAAGCTAGACTTTCGAAAATTAAGTGTTGTTCACAAGTTCAAAATGGTGTTAATTCTTGCTACAGCTAGTAAAAGTAAAAATGCGGAATCATAGGATTTGCAATGATGTCTAGAAAATGTGCAAAATTTTACACGGCCATATAAACAATTGCAAAAGTTATTAACAGATTAAGTTAAAAAAATGGGTTTCGTTTTTCGCAAATAACTCAAAAACCATTCCTATTTCAGATATTTAAAAAAACATTCTTAGAGGATGAAAATAGAGCTCCACGCGCCGAGCGCTAAGACGATACGCTGCCCTAAAACCGCCCTTAACACATAAAAAAAATATGCCATAAATGTTAATTTAGGATTTAAAAAGATACGGTATTTTCTAGATATTTAAAGGAATACTGTGCCACGGAGAATAAAAATGTTTCACTTATTTCCATAAAATGAGTCTATCGTTATTTAACATTTTTAGAGTTTTTTAGATTACATTATGTCAAGTCGGATAATTTTTTTAAACACTTTTTGATATATTTTATTGCGATATTTTTAATTATCATAATCTGTTATTATATTAATAAATAGAAACTAACAAAAACTTTCTTCAATGTGACATGAAGTTTTTTTAAATATATGTTTACCTGCAAATTCAGTAACATTTACTTCAGCATCAGCTTGAGTTTTATCTGCATCCTCTGCATCTGCTAACTTCATTTCGTCATTGACACCATTGTCATTATCATCATGATCAGCTTGACTTTATATATACAAATAATCCTAGGTTAAAAATTATAATTTTGTAAGATGTAGGAATATATAGCTTAAAAATCATATTTATCTAATTTTGACATATACAGTGACATTTTTCAAAACTGACTTCCGTTAGCAAACGTCACATTTTTCGTAACCAGTTACATAATGATAAATATTATGTAACTGGTGATGAAAAATTAATTTTATCACCAGTTAATAAAAACAAGAGAAAAAAAAGAAAGTTTAATGTCATATTATAGAAAAATAACAACAACTAGAACTGAAGAGAACTACTAACAATAAGAACAACTAGAATAATTCACATTTTATTTTATGCATTATAAATATGTATGACACATTTCGAACAGTTTGTTAGGTTAACCCCTGCAGAATTAGAAGTTGATGTAATGTCGTGATGCATAACTGATCTTGAACTTGAGGTGCTTGATACACCAAGAATATTAGTGGCAATCCTTTTCTTATTTTCTATTAATGGTAAAATAATAAAGAAAAGTCTGAAATTAATGTATAAAATAAAAGTATTGTCTTGTGTAATATTGGTTGCATAACTTGTAGGAATCAAAAAGTGCTGTTTTCAAATCAGAAATAAATTAAATTTTCTTTTTGTGAAATGGGCTCACATAAAATAAATTAAATTTTCTTTGTCAAAATTAGATAAAATCTTGTATAAAACGTTATCAAATGTTTTATTGATAGGTAAACTAAACTTTCTTCTTGTCAAAATTAGATAAAATCTTGTATGAAACACGTTATGAAATGCTTGTTTGTGTAACGAGTGAAATTTTTGCGGGACGAGCGAGGTCCCGCAAAATGACACGAGTTACACAAACAAGCATTTCATAACTGGTTACATAAATAGCTATATATTTATTGAGATGACTAGGGTAGGTGGATTTTGCCAACTGTGTTTGGATTTGGAACCAACTGCCTAGGCTGTGGAGGGGGTGGCTCCCCCTCCCCCCCTTGGTCACGGCCTTCCTGTTGGTTAATGGTACCATGAAATTTTCCCAACTTTAAAACTACTTAAGGTTCGGTGGGGCCCTTAAGTTACGGCAGTTAAATACTATATCAAAAAGTAGGCCAATAACTGCTTAAGATCTAGGCCAATGACACAGTAACTAATGCCAATCAGTGGTATGTGGTGGATGTTTAAGAATATAATTTATTTAAATAAACTTATTGGAAAATAGAAATAAAATCGTATGTTTTTATAATCTAAAATAATTATATGACTAACATATTTGAATGGTGCTAAATTTTATAAATTGTGTAAAATATACTAAGCACTTGGATGTTAAGAGTACAGCGAATGGCCAATGACTGGTTGGTTTACCCTAGTATCGTTTCATCCCAATTTATATATCTTTTTGTATCCATTTTCAACTTATGAACTAGACTAATATTTGTATTATTGTTTTTACACAATTTCCACTTTCATATAAATTGTATTTTAATTAATAAATTTGTTTCAGGCGTCCAATTTGAACATCCAAGCATTTAAATGGAATTTTAATATGAATAAAGAAAACCTAGTAGTATTGTTTAACGGATATTCCAAATTTGAAGATGGTAATTACTTCGCTAATTGTTCTTGTGTTTTAATAAAAACCACGCCATCTATAATAATCGATACGATGACAGCATGGGATGAAGAAAAACTATCAAACGCTTTACATAAAGAAGGGATAAATTCCGACGATGTAAAATTCGTAATTTCCACACACGGACATTCAGATCATGTAGGGTGCAACCATTTATTCAAAAAAGCAACTCATATAGTAGGATTCAGTATATCACACAAAGACAAATATTTCACAGAACCCGACTTTAGTAATGGTGAAGAATACGTCATTAACGAACACGTTAAAGTTGTTCCTACTCCTGGGCATACCTTGCAAGATGTGACGGTGCTTGTAGAAACCAATGATGGAGTAGTAGCGGTTACCGGGGATTTATTTGAAAAATACGAAGACCTTGATAATGATTATGTATGGCTGCAAGCTGGTAGTGACTCTGAGAAATTGCAGAGAGATAATAGGAAGAAAATATTGGAAGTAGCGGATTATATTGTGCCTGGACATGGTACTATGTTCAAAGTTCCCGAAAAATTTAAGAAGAAATAAACTTTCATTAGATCTTGTGTTGTTTTAAGTTCATTTCGTATTAGCTTTGACTTTCTATTTTTTATTTATTTGTTAAATAATTTAAATAATAAAACAATTTTTAGGCAAATTGAGTTAACAAAACGTTCTTGCACCTCTTAAATCGCTGAATCCAATGCTGCAAGAACTGTTATCTAAAAAGACAAAATAAAAATATTATTTATGTTTGTTTGGTTGCCTACCCTACTCTACTAGGTAAGAACTGGTAAAGTCCAGACTAGCAGTTTATATTACTTTAGAAACACCATGTATATTAAAAAAATACTTACTTTTATTTCCAAATAGACCAAAACGTCAATAAAATTGTATCAATTACATCGAAATTTTTCAATCAAAAAAAGACAAACTAAAAATAAAATTTAATGTGAATTTTAAATGAAGACATAATTACACTGTGCGTTATGAAAAAAATATTATAATCTACTAACTTGAACTTATAATCTTAGGCAAAAATAAAATCATGAGCCACACATTTCACAACCCTCGCGATTCTGCAGTGAACAAACTAAACTAGCCATATTTTTCTCTTCCTCCTGCCGTAATTTCAACTTAATTTCTTCGAGATCGTTTTCCTTATTCTTAACGTCCTCTTTATCTTGTTCGATAATTTTGTTCTGATTCTTAGGAGCAGACTTTGTTCTCAATCTATTCATTCCGGTTTTGAGTCCGTTCTTCCAACCGTAAAAGTGCATGGAGCTCAAACTTCCGTAATTCGGATTAATCATGTGTATATTCAAACTTTGGCTTTGGTCTATGAACGCTCCTCTATCCACCGCCATATTTACGACGACTTTCTGCGAAATTTCCCAGGTGGTTTTGTATATGGCTTTTAAATCTTCAGGAATTTCCGAAATATTTTGTATGGAACCTCCGTTGTTTATTATAGTATCCTTCATTTTGTCGTCCCACAAATCTCTTTCGCTTAAATCCCTTAATAAATAAGGGTTGATGACGGGAAAATCTCCAGATGATAATCGTCTGGTGTACAAGTAAGATCTGTACAGATCTGTAGATTCGCTATTGCCAAATAGTCTGGATAGGATCGGCGATGACATTTGGGCGATAAGTAAGGAATTACGGATTCCCGTTTTGCTAATTTTTTCTTTTAGCGAAGACCAATCCCATAAATCAGAAGGGGTGACACCCCACATATCAAACTGTAGAATTCCTGTAAAAATAACAATATTAATACAACCAATTATGAATCAAACTATAACAATTATCAATATTTTTGACTAAATTCGTTATATCTGTTTTTATAGAGGATTTTAAAAAGTTATTTGCAAATATCCATAATATTTTTCTACATCAAAGTTATGTTCATTTCTTTAAATGAAACGCCCGGTATCAAATTTAATATCCCATTCACTTCCCTGTTACAACAATGTAATGAAGCAAGGCAGGCATACTGGAGTAGATGAGAACAGTGGGATTATAGGTGGCTACGCAGAAAACTGCTATTGGTACTAAGGGGCCCCAGGAACAGGGCAAAACTCCAGATAACAGTGGAAGGTAGCATTATCAAGCCATCGGTTACCATGAAATATCTAGGGGTAACCTTCAGCTCCAAATTAACTTTTGCCAAGCACGTCGAACACTGTGTAGAAAAGCAAATAGAAAAGCGAACGTCTTGAGAAGATTTCTCCGTAACATCGGCGGACTCAATTACGCAAGACGGCAAGTGCTGTGCACTATAATGCACAGTGTATTACTATACGCAGCCCCAAAAACACCGGATGAAACTAGTGATTATACAGAGAAAGGGACTGCTGTGGGTAATCTCGGCATACAGGACAGTCTCTGCAAACGCGGCCCTGGTGATATCGGGATTTCCTCCCGTTGATTTGATGTTCTCAGAAATATGCTTCCTATACAAAATAGGAACCAGACTCCCCAGAAACAGAACGATGGCAAGGAAGACGACGCTACAGAAATGGCAGCGACAATGGGTGGAGAGTAACGATATAGCGAAATGGACCCGGAGACTTATACTGGATTGGGTGTCTGCATAAAAAACAAACTACTACTTCACTCAGTATCTGACTGGCCACGGATCTTTTGGAACTTACACCCACAGAATTGGTAAAACAGATACGGATCTGTGTCATGTGTGTGGGGTCAGCGACAGCCCAGAACATGTGTATCTGATTTGCAATAGGTGGAGGATACAGAGAAAAGAAGTGACAGCACACATGGGTGCACTGCCGAACATTGATGAACAAATCGGAATTATGCTCAGTAACCCTGGAAAATGGAATATGATGTATGCATTTATATGCAAAAAAATGGAATTAAAGGGAATTGAAGGACACATAGTCATATTACACGGCCACTACTGAAGTTTTGGGAAATGCCTTTTTTCCGGGGGTGGACTGGTACAATTGAGGTGGGGGTACAGTAGGTGCGAGCCCCACACAACGCCTGGCAGTATTGCACATCCCAGTTGCTGGGAAGGATGGTAGAGCTTCCTCGTTATTCAGGGAAAAAATATGCAAAAGAGCAATATAAAAAACAGAGCATACAATTGGTAGCGGAAAAAGTAGAAGGTAAACAGAAGGATAACAAAAATAATGCCAAAAAATAGTTGAAAGAAAAGCGAAGACCAGGTTGAAATGGGTAAGAACAAAACAGAAGATAGGGAAGAATATGGAACATTGTGGAAAGAGTAGGAAAACAATCATTACAAGGAAAAGCTAATGGATGAACCAAAGGATACAGGAGATAGAAAACGAGAGCAAGAGCAGGAATTGAAAAAAAATTTATGAAAAATTGGAAGAAAATAACAGACTCTTAAAAACGAATTAAAAGAAATAAAGAACAATCAAGAAAGAATTGTGGAGGAAGAAAAACGATACAAGAATGATTGACAATATACTTTGTAAGTTTATTGACTTAATCAAAATCAACAAGGTTATATTTTCAATTTTTAGTTACAAAGGCGAACGGCAACTTTTTGTCATAGAGCATTTATGGGAGTGAATAAAAAATACATTACAGAACCTTTTACAGACAAAAGCCAGTAATAGAGACGTATACAGATTTTACTAAGTTACAAAATACAAAATCTTAAATCAAGTGGTGAGGACAAACATAAAACGAAATACTATTTGAAAAATAGCGAAGATTCAGACGTGGCTATACAGCCTCCAGAGTTCAACAAGTCACCAATTTTATGGTTGAATATTGTTCAGGACATCTTATAGATGAACCCTATTAATTTTAGACTTACCAGAGCCAGTACAACGGGTGCTATGGTACTTGAAGTACAACATTTTTGGCGAAATATCAGGTTGTTAGTATGATACAGCCCCCGGAGTATATACAAGTGACCAACTTTATGATTGGATATTGTTCAAGACGTCTCACGGATAAAACCTATTGATTTTCAATTCACTAGAGCCAGTCCAACGGGTACTGTGGTACTGGAAGTACCAAATTTTTGTCATTTTTGGAGAATTTTTAGTTTGTTAGCACAATACAGACTCCAGAGTGCAACAAGTCACTAATTGTATGATTGAATATTGTTCAGGACATCTCACAGATGAGCCCTATTGATTTTCAGCTCACCAGAGCCAGTACAACGGGTTTTATGGTACTTGAAGTACGACATTTTTGTCATTTTTGGGGAAACTTCAGTTTGTTAGCAAGATACAGTCTCCGTAGTGCAACAAGTCACCAATTTTATGATTGAATATTGTTCAAAACATCTCACAGATGAACCTATTGATTTTCAGCTCACCAGAGCCAGTACAACGGATGCTATGGTACTTGAAGTACGACATTTTTGTAATTTTTGGAAACATTTCAGATTGTTAGCACAGTACAGCCTCCAGAGTGCAACAAGTCACCAATTTTATGATTGAACATTGTTCAGGACATCTTACAGATAAACACTATTGATTTTCAACTCACCAGAACCAGTACTACGGGCGCTATGGTAGTTAAAGTACGAAACTTTTGTCATTTTTCAGGAAACTTCAGTTTTTTAGCAAGATACAGCCTCCGTAGTGCAACAAGTCTCCAATTTTATGATGGAACATTGTTCAGGCCATCTCCCTATTGATTTTCAGCTCACCAGAGCGTACGACATTTTTGTAATTTTTGGGAAAATTTCACTTTATTGGCACGATACAGCCTTGAGTGCAACAAGTCACCAATTTTATGATTGAATGTTGTTCAGAACTTGTTACAGATAAACTTTATTGATGTTCAGCTTACCAGAGCCAGTACAACGGCTGCTATGGTACTTGAAATACGATATTTTTGTAATTTTTAGAAATATTTCATTTTGTTAGAATGATACAGCCTCCAGAGTGCAACAAGTCACTAATTTTATTATTGAATATTGTTCAGGACATCTTACAGATGAACCCTATTGATTTTCAACTCACCAGAGCCAGTACAGCGGGACGACGGGTGCTATGGTACTTAAAGTACAACATTTTTGTCATTTTAGGAGAAATTTCAATTTTTTTAGCACGATACAGCCTCCAGAGTGCAACAAGTCACTGATTTTATGATTGAATGTTATTAAGGACATCTTATAGATGAACCCTATTGATGTTCAGCTCACCAGAGCCAGTATAACGGATGCTATGGTACTTTAAGTAAGACATTTTTGTAATTTTTGGAGAATTTTCATTTTTTAGCATGATACAGCCTCCAGAGTGCAAGAAGTTACCAATTTTGTGATTGAATATTGTGAAGGACATGTCACAGATGAACCCTATTGATTTTCAGCTCACAAGAGCCAGTCCAACGGGTACTATGGTATTGGAAGTACCAAATGTTTATCATTTTTGGAGAATTCTCACAGATGTGGAAAAGTTAGTTTTAATCTTTAAAACCGTTTATTTTTTTATTAAAGACCTTCACTACCTCACAAACGAAAAATCCCCAAAGTACTTACATCTTCCGACATATCAGAATCGCCTTTTTGATCATCCTTCACCTGAAGAAACGTGTAAGGTCGAAGTTATCTTTGTGGAGCTAGATACAATAATTACTAACCTCCAAATTTGGTTTTCAAAGTATAACTATATGTTAAAATCAATAGTATTGCTCAATTACTATTTGATTGGAATAACATCGACAACAATACCGTTTTGAGCATCCAACAGTTTTATAACTTGTCTCTAAGCTTCTATTCTCGCTCAAGTTCTTCCACGGCTATGCAAAAACTAATTTTATCAAAACAGACAAAAAAGCTGTAAGTATATTGTTCCAAGAGTTAGTTGCTTCTTTTATTAAGAATGACTTTGAAAACAATTCACTACACTGTTGGAAATATCGCTTTCATGGCCTATCAAACAGCCAGCACCAAAAGCCATTTTCTACAATACGATGTCTTAAGACGTACTTAAGAAGCACAATTAATGAAAAGCGTTTAAAGAGGTTTAGTGCTGATGGCAGTTGAACAAGGAATAGCACTTAAATAAATGCAAAATCGCTTGTTGTGTTCTCTATTTTTGATGAGAAAGTATCCTAATATGCTCAGAAAATTGGAATAAACATTTAAAATTTGTACCGATGTAGATGTTTTATTATTTGACATTAAAAAAAATTGTTGGAAATCAATAAATAACTTCAGATTACACATGTGTGTTTCCAATCTAAATAAATCAGATAAAACGGATTTTACGCAAAAGTTGATCACCCTGTATAGCAAATCCATAAAATAACTACTTTCATTTCAAAATCTGAATTACAGTAGAAATAACAAGAAAAAAAACAGGATTTTTTTTAAATGAGAACTCTGAAGGGGTAATACAGGGTGAATCATAAGTACTACTGTCCAGGTATTCTCTTTATTGAATTATAGGAGCGACAGATGCTAGTGATAAGCTTAAGAGACCATATCTCCAACCAAGAAATAAGACGAAGATCAGATGTCGTAGAATATATCATAAAACAAAGTGAAGATGGACTGGACATGTTGCTTGACAAGACGAATCAAGATGGTCAAAACATACTCAACTGGAGACCAAGAGAGCATAAGCGAAGTGTCGGGAGACCACCAAGACGACAACAGAGAAGTAGCAGGAATAAAATGGCACCAACTGGCGCAAGATAGAGACCTATGGAGAGTACAAGGGGAGACCTATGTCCATAAGGTGTTTAGTTGAAAAATATTGTGATTTATAACATCACAATTGTTTCTTGTTTACTTGAAATAAATTTATGCATTAATTTAGGAAATTTTTGAAAAAAATATAATGATCACGTATAATAATACAAACCTTTGCTTGCAGGACTGTTTTCATACGTAGGATAAGGCTCGTTCAAATCTGCCAATTCAGAACTGGCTTCCAACGCTCCATAATAAATAGTTTCAAATATTTTCTTGTTGAGATTCCTGGCATCCCTGCTGTCATAAGGTAATCGCATTAATATAAACGTATCTGCTAATCCTTGGACTGAGATTCCGATCGGCCTATGTTTCAAACACGACGTTTTTTGCTGATTTACGGGATAAAAGTTGACATCGATTATTTTGTTTAAATTTTTGGTTACCACTTTACAAACGTCCTTCAATTTTTCGAAATCAAACGTTTTTCTATCGGCATTTACAAACATGTTTAAAGCTATAGATGCTTGAGGGCATGCTACGATCTCATCAGGTGATGTATAACCTACTACTTCTCCACTGTAACTTCCACCCTAAAATTAAAAGTAATTATAATAATGAATATTAATACCGGTAAATATTGTTAATGGTTCGTTTATTCTGTATTTTCAATTAATTCTAGTAAACCAATGAGTGTCTAAATAGTTAGTTAATGCTGCTTTATTTTTATCGTTTTGGTGGCTTTTTAATCTATTTTCCAAATATTGTTATGTTTGTCCTATGTAAACAGAAAATAGGAAAAAAGTATAAACTCGAATGAAAACCCAAAAGCTTAAGTATTTTAGGCACAATTATGAGAAATCAGGAAAAGTATAATGTATTGCACCTCAACATCCAAGGGGAAGATCTACGAAAAAATATTGAAGATGGAATTGAAATTTATAACAAAAGTTAAAAGAAATGCAGGTGTTTAAGTAAAACAAAAACATCTAATTATTTTACCATAAGAACCTTCGTACATACAAGGTGATTCATAAAGGGTGACTACCGGCCGTATCTAACTGTATGTCCTACAACTTAAGAAAAAAATTCTTACAACAAACTCGGCCCAAAAAAGTGTTTTTAAATATTTCTGAGTTTTTCATGGCGTAATCTATCACTTACAAAATATAATTGTGCTTTTTAAAAGGTATACCCTAATTAAAGTTGGTAAAAAATATCTACATTATAAGCTAATGGTTCCATTTTAGTGATTATTCTATATAACCTAACGTTAAGTAATGGGGGAAACATACTTTTGTTGAAAGAAATAATACCGTAACTTATGCGTGAACCGATTCTCATTAACTTACTCTCAATATAATTAGCGTTAGATATATTTCAGAAATGAATAACAATAATAAATTTAATGTTTCAATTAGAAACTAGAGGGCGTTATGTGACACTAGCTCTATTTGTGATTATTTCTGGGAAATTTCAAATGTAACGCTAAACTCAAATCAGCTTACAGAAAGTCAAATATTATTACTTATTGACCTGTCCGCAAATGTTCTGAAGTAATTGAATTTTTCTTTTTGCTGCAGAGAGTTTAAAAGCTTACCTTGAATTACCCTAGAATCTAACACTATAGGTAACATGTGAGCGAATGGTAACAAAATAAGCAGTACAAAGAGCATTGGTTTGTAGACAGTAACGAAGCTGTCTTAGTGTATAAATTTGAGAAAATACTATAGAGCATAAAGCTTGAATTTGAGCAGACCAGTTAAGACATGAATCAATGGATAATTCAAGAAGTTTTACCAGCTGTGCTGTTTGAAGTGAAAACATTTTTTTTGGTTTTGCTTTCAGTTTAATAGCAATGTATTGCTACAGACCAGTTTTTAGACAAAGAAAGATGTTCAGATCCATCAGAACCATCTTCATTATAGAGTAGCATCGAATCATCAACATAACAAACACTAGTACATCAATTACCAATCAATGGATAGACTTTGATAAAAATAAGAAACAATAAGGGTCCCAAGACTGAGCCCCGTGGAGCTTCCGATCGGATCGGAATATTAGCAGATTCGCACCCTTTAAAGCTAACTTCATGTGTTCTATCAGCAAGATAGGAACTAATGAAGGTCAAAGGTAAGCCACGAATACCATTTTTGATAGTAAAAGATCAACGTCTACGCAACCAAACGCCTTGTTGTGGTCACACAGAACAGCAGAGGTACCATGGTGCTCATTAAGGCCCTCAATCACAGTGCCAATTACCTTAACTAGAGCATTTATTGTTGAGACGTTCTTCCTGAAACCATACTGATAAGGAGAAATAATAGAGTGTAAATCAAGGAAAGCTACCAGCTTTTGGTTAATGATGATTTTAAAATTTTTAGAAATAATTGGAACAATGGAAATGGGTCTGAAGTTATCAGCACAATCAAATTGACAATACTTTTGCAATTTTCAACTCACTAGGCCAGTGACCCTCTACCAAGTAAGCATTAAATAAGACTGTGGACCAGCAAACAGTTCAAGAGTACCGTTTATCAAACGACTATTTATACTATAATAATCAGTGCATGCCGTGTTCTTCAGCTGCAGAACAGCAATAAGGCAAAAAGAGGTGGGAGGACTGGGAAAACCCTTGAGAAAGGTGAGAGGATTAGATACTGTGGCCGGCAGAGAGTTGGAAATTCTTTCAGGTATTCAGGTAGTAAATTCAGAAGAAGTAGAAATTGGTTTATGACTTTTTCCATGTCTTTCTTGATTTATCAAACTACAGATCGTTTTATTCTCATTATCCGAAGAAAGTATGGCCTCCGAATAAGAAATTTGTTTGGCGGTTCAAATCTCCCACTTGTATGTTGTTTGTTAACATAAATAATAGAACATCATAAAACATAATTTACATAACAATCAGTGCTGATTTACCCTGTAAGTTTTAAGAGGAATTAGGTAACTTAATTTGTCTTGACAACAAATAACAAGTAGGAACACATTAAAAACGTAGGTAATAACACAAATAATGGAACATAATGAAACAAAATTTACTAACAACAGATGTTTACATAACAATTAGTGCGGACTCACCCTGTAAATATTGAGAGAAATGAGGTAACTTAATTTGTGTTGACAACGAAATAACAAGAACGCATGAAAAACATATGTAATAACATAAATAGTAGAACACAATGAAACAAAATTTCATAACAACAGAATTTATACAAAGTGAGTCTAACTTGGGATAAATTCAGCAAATAAAAAAGTTTTTTGTTGGAAACAGGCTCGGACATGATATTATTTTAAATTGTGCTCTTTTTGATGTAAGGAAATGTTATACTGTGTGTCCCAAATTTGCGATGACATCATCTACTATTATTTTAATTGACAATCCCAATTTTTTATGCCTATTCTTGAAGAGTATATCAACTTACACATGCATATACATTTTGTCGTTTAAAAGATATTTAACATCAATTAATTCAAAAATGAAAAAATCTGATTAACTGATCTATCTGATATCAACATATTTTTCAATAAATGCTCAAAATGTTGTCCATTAACTGACAATATTCTGAACAGTTCTAACTATTTTTGCGGAAATTAGCCTAAACTCCTGTCTAATTCATTCTTGTAACTGCTGAATGTTTCCCGGTTTGGACTTAAAAACTTTGGTTTTCACATACGTCTATAAATATTAAATCCAGAGACCTAGGATGTCATTCAAAAAACCCTCGTCCACCAATCCATTTGCCTGGAAATACATCATCCAGATACTCATAGACAAGTCTTGCAAAAAGGAAAATCAGATATTTCTATTCTGGTCACAGCTTCAGACAGAGTATCCTAATTTGGAACTAGTTCTTCCTGCAATTTATCTAAATATCCAGCTCCATTGAGATGTTCTTGGAAAAGAAAATTGGTCCTATTACTCGATCACCAATAATCCCTTCACAAACATTGACTTTTTCTGGATGTTGAGTATGGCCTTCCTTCATACAATGCCTAAATTATCTTACCATTTAATATAAATGTTGATTCATCAGAAAACAGGACGTTTTCTATGTTTAAACATTTCTGTTTAGTAGATCCATAATTTGTTCGCCATCGAAACATATCACCCTGTAAATAAACATGGTACCGTAAAAATCTTTAATTCAAAGAAGAAGGGTTTTGCATGATCCCTAAGTTAAATCAACCCATCTTTCTGATTTTTTTGGGATATAAAAACATCATTTGCTGTTGACAGTGAACCCCATAGATCCCATATTGCAAATGACATTGTATTGGCCCGAAATACGCCATTCTAAGAACCTCTTTGTTTACCATATAACTCATTCTCCTAAGGGCAACATGACCATTGGACAGTCTCTTATTGTTTTCTGTAATTATTTTTCTGCTCAACCTATCTAATATGTGCGAAAAGTATTGGTATTTTTGGTCTTGTTAGCACGATACATCCTCTGGAGTGCAAGAAGTCATCAATTTTATGATTGAGTATTGTTCAGGATATCTTACCCTATTGATTTTAAACCCACCAGAGTCGGGTGCTATGGTACTTGAAGTACATTTTTGGAGAAATTTCAGTTTGTTAGCATGATACAGCCTCCGGAGTGCAACAAGTCATCAATTTTAAGATTGAATATTGTTCAGGACATTTCACAGATGAAGCCTATTGTTTTTCAGCACACCAGAGCCAGTACAAAGGGTACTATGGTACTTGAGGTACGAAATTTTTGTAATTTTTTGAGAAATTTCAGTTTGTTAGTACGATACAGCCTCCAGAGTACAACAAGTGACACCAATTTTATAATAGGATATTGTTCAGGAGGTCTCAAAGATGAACTCTATTTATTTTCAATTCACTAGAGCCAGTACAACGGGTGCTATGGTACTTGAAGTACCAAATTTTTGTTATTTTTGGGTAATCCTCAGTTTGTTAGTACGATTCAGTCTCAGAAGTGTCTACAAGTGACCAATTTTATAATTGGATACTGTTCAGAGCGACTTATAGATGAACCTTATTGATTTTCAGCACACTGGAGCTAGTTCAACGGGTGCTATGGCACTGGATATGCCACATTTTAGGGAATTTTTGGAGAAATTTCGGGTTATTAGTATGATACAGCCTCCATAGTGTATACAAGTGATCAATATTATAATTGGATATTTTTCAGTGCGAGTCGCAGATGATCCTTAGTGATTTTCAACTCACTAGAGCGAGTACAACGGGCCTAATAAATCCAGATATACATTTTTTATTATTTTTGGAGAAATTTCGGTTTGTTACCATGATACAGCCTCTGAAGTGTATACAAATGACAATTTTATGTTAGGATATTGTTCATTGTGTGTCACAGATGCAAAAAAGTTACTTTTGATCTTTAAAACCGTTTATTTTTGTTTTCCTGCTGTCTATATGAAAACTTAGTAACCACATGTTATTTTCATTCTCATGCTACTCTCCTTACTTGTTTTTATTTAGCTGTTTTTATTGACATTGTCAACATAAACCCAGTTTGATAAAAAATGATAAATAAATACCTTTGGACATTCCATTTTTAAATTGCCTGAATTATATCATTGAGTTGGATCAGATTTTTTCATTTTTTGAATTAGTTGTTCGTTGAATATTTTTTAAAGGACAATTAGTAAAAATTTGATATTTGGTAGTATAAATTGATATACCCTTCAAGAATAGTCATAAAAAATTGTTATTTGAAGAAATAGTCAATGACGTGATATTTCAAATTTGGGACACGCTGTATAACATTTATTTACATCAATATGAGCATAATTCAAAATACTAATCGACCTGTCCGAGCATATTTCCAACAAAAAAATTGTCTTTGACTGAATTTATTCCAAGTTAGAGACTCGCACTGTATATAACAATTAGTATTGACTCACCCTGTAAGTTTTAGGACGAATTAGGTAATTTAATTTGTTTTAATAATGAAATAACAAGTAAGAATGTGTCAAAAACTTGAATAATAACATAAATAATGGAATACTATTTATTATCAACAATATAAAACGAATAATCTCTACAAATTAAATTACCTAATTTCTTTTAAAATTTACAAAGTGAATCAAAATCACAAAGCTAAAAATAGTTTTCCCAAAACAATCCTTTATGAATCCACCCTGTATTTGTACATACCTGTAAAAATTAATTTGAAAAAAGTCTATACTCACCCTAATAGTGCCTATATGTTTCTGATTACTTTTCTTATTGCAGATATCTTTATACATCACTAAGGGTCCTCCAGTTTCTGCTTGTAATACGATAATAGCTCTCCATAAGTCCTGCGCTGAAATTTGCTTGATGTATCTGCCTTCCAATTCATATTTTTCATAAAGTTTTTCGAATTCTTCCCCGTAACAATCCAATAGACCGGGAGATTTGTGTGGGCACATCAAAGACCATTTACCATTCGATTCTACTCTCTTCATGAATAAATCAGGTACCCAAAGAGCGTAAGATAAATCCCTAGTCCTCACTTCTTCCTTTCCACTGGCTTTACCCAAATTTAAATATTCCATGATATCGGAATGCCACGGTTCAATGTACATGACAATTTCAGAAGGTTTTTTGGTGTTACGTTGATCGATGTAACAAGCAGTAGTATCGAATACTCTTAACAACGGTACTAGTCCATTAGATACACCGTTCGTACCTGCTATGTAAGTACCTTTAGCCCTGATATTTTGTATACTTAATCCTATTGTTCCCGCGTATTTAGATATTAAAGTACAAAGATGTACACAACTGAAAATGCCCTCTATACTATCATCGGGCATCATCATGGCACTACTAGAACAGAGTTGTGGTGTAGGACTAGCGGCTGAAAGTAAAGTATTTGTTGAATGTATGTAAAACCGTTCGGAAAGTAAATTATAAGTGGTTATCACATCATCTATGTTATTCCCGTTTATCCCTACAGCAACTCGCATCAACATATGTTGAGGTCTTTCAACGACTTTCCCTTTAATTCTTAGTAAATAACATTTTTCCAGTTCTTTGAAGGCGAAGTAATCATAAGAAAAATCTCTATCATAAATTATGCATGAATTGAGACGTTCCGAGTGTTGTTTTATTATTTCGTAACATTCGGAAGATATTAAGGGAGTTTTTTCTTTGGTTTTCTCATCACATGCATTATACAGATCATCAATTACATCTAGAACAAAATAAATTCAATAGTAAAAGCAGAAGAGTCTCATCACACCTTTGGATTCAAATTTTAAGCAAATATATATTTCTTACCACTAAATTGTTTTTTAGTCTCTTTCTGTAGATTAGATATAGCAATACGAGCTGCTAAAATTGCATAATCAGGATGGTCACCACTGAGTGCAGCTGCTGTTTCTGCTGCTAAAGCATCTAGTTCTGCGGTAGTTACTCCAGGGTATAATGCATTTACCACTTTAAGAGTAATAGGAACCTAAACACGATTGGTTTTATTATGAAGACATCAATAACTGGTTAGAATAAAACAACGTATTATCCAAAATATTTACCGCTTTTTTCATCAGTATTATATTAAAGAAATTGATTTCACAGTAAAAAAATCATTGTAATCTGACCTTTTCTATTATTGTAACCACCAGATTAATACTGATTGCTAAATATTGCTTAATAAGTGATCCCCAATTCATTTAAAATATACTTACAGGGTCAACGTAATCCACATTTAATCCATAGCATAGTTTTTGTATTCGAGATGTAATTTTATCGATATGAACCTCTTCTTTTCGCCCTCCTAAACAAATAAAATATAGAAAAACAATACACAAAATATATTATATATTTACCTCTCTTTAATACATAAAATTTATTTAATGGTTTAACCATATTTATTAAGTTTAAGTAATCACAAAAATGAAGGTTTACTTTCTTTACGCAAATTCAATTCCCGCCAATATCATTGAAACTAGTTGACTTGAAAGGTTAAGTTCACGTTCTTCTTTTTACTTGGCCCTAGAAAGCTGAGTGTGTTTCTAGCTTTCGCTAAGGCCAGTATTACACTATCAAGGATATTGATACAAGATACTTGATGTAAAATTTTACAGTACAATAGACATAAGCTTAATATTTTTCATCATTAAACAAGTTTCAATAAATGGTCCTCAAGTTTTACAATTTATATTGGTTAAAATTCATCAAAAATTTTCGTATTTTCGGCATGTGTTTAGTTTAAAATTTCTGTAATGTGTGCATATGTAGTTTTTGGATAGGTATTGGTGGAATATTAACAAAATTGCGAACATTTCTCTGGTCACTTATCTAAATAAAAACGTATAGAAAACTTTCAAAAAACAGTGTCTGATAAATAATTAATTGGTTTGTAAAACGTGCATTAGCCCAGGAATAAATATTAACATTTTTGGTTTGTGTACCTCATAGTAGGGTAAAATTAGTGTGACGGCTTGCAAATGTTCTACATATGATGATCCTACTGGTGATAAATCAGTTGCATCTGGTAGCTGTCATATCATTATGCACCCTACTGAACACTGTACTGGCTTGAGTCCGTCCGAACTTCGTGCTGTGCATGTGGTTATTCAGAAGAGAACTATGGTTTATTTCTATACAGATAGCTGGTTATCATTTAAAGGTGTTCCTAAAATATCGAGAGAAGTTGAGACTCTTAGGTCTGAAGTTGAGTTACTGAAAGCTGGAATTTTTAGAAATCGAAGGAAGATGGGAGTATCTTTTCAGCACCTGATGAGGTCATGACTGAACTTC
The DNA here is from genome assembly GCA_963921935.1 of Galeruca laticollis. NCBI lineage: Eukaryota > Metazoa > Arthropoda > Insecta > Coleoptera > Chrysomelidae > Galeruca > Galeruca laticollis. The sequence continues at coordinate 59,805,620 of OY998176.1, read as the reverse complement.
AGGAACGCCAAAGAAAAGCAAATAATTTACTGATTTTTAATCAATCTGAACCAGCAACAGCCTCCGAAGATACTGATCAATTTAAGTCACTTTTAACGAGTACTGGAAATGGTGTTGCTTTGAATGTGGATAATACCAGGAAAGAAAAACAAAAATTGTCACAATCCTTTAAGGTCATTTTTCCATCTGCTCGTGATGTTCTAAAGAATAAGACAAGGTTTTAGGTCGTACAAATAAGGTGTTTTTTTAGTTGGATCTTACTCCAAATCAGAAAAAGCTGTATGATTCTGTAAGAAACGATCTCTTGTCTCGTCAACAGTCTGGCGAGCAAAATTTAGCTATTTATTACTTTAGCAACATACCTAAGATTATCCAAACAACCAGTAAAGTCAACTGACTTGGGCGGCCTTCCTTTGTACTACCAGAATATCAGGGGTCTTCGGACTATATAAGCTTGTTAAGCTGAGTCTAGACGTTTCAAATTGCTATTATGATATCATTATTTTCACAGAAATCTGAAATGTCTTTAGAACTGAACGTTCGCCTCAATCCAGTATTCATAGCAGGGGTGGAGGTGTTCTGATTGCTGTTAAGAAAAAAGTATCCTCTAGTATGATCGATTCTAATCCATCAATTAAACAAGTATTTGTTCTAGTTAGTAACAAATTTATTTTTGGCTCTGTATATCTTTCTCCTAGATCTTAACCTATTTTATACCATGACTATTACAACCAGCTAATAACTATAAATGAGCAGTATACAACTGCCAGCTTCTTCCTTTTTGGCGATTTCAATCTTCCATCTGCATCATGGGAAATAGACGATTTTTGTTCAGTAGCTCGTCCCTCTCCCATGGCATCTCCATCCGAGACTAATTCTATAGATACTCTATCAAATATATGTGCTTTCTTCAATCTATTTCAATCCAATACAGTAACTAATGAGAGGTGAGCTCACAGTAAAAACAGCTAAAGATGCTTTGATCCCACAAGATAGACATCATCCCCACTGAAATGTGACTTACCACACTTAAGATTGAAGGAAACAACAAACGTTCCCGGTAAAGAATATTACTACGATTTCAATCGTGCAAATTATGAAGCAATGCGTCTTTCCTTGGAATCAATTGACTGGGATAATGTTTTACGTGATAAGGTTCTTTCTGAGATGGTGTCCATATTTTACGATATAATGTACACTATAATAAAATGCTTTGTTCCACTGAAAAATATTTGCAAGAGGAGGTTTCCATGTTAGGTTACTCCGCAGTTAGAGAGGCATTTGTGCGAGAAAGAAGTGGCTCACAAAATTTACAAGATTACTAGGTGTCCTGAAAACTATATGGAATTTATTGCGTTAAGAGCTCAGTGTAAACTTTTATCGCGAGAGTGCTACAGAAATTATGTAAAATATACTGAAAATTGTGTTACAGATAATATGTTAAGTTTTTTTGGAAGTTTGTAAACAGTAGAAGTGTGAATAACACTATACCTTCAGAAATGACTCTTGGGACCTTACTGCTGGTAACGGGAATGATATTGCAAATCTATTTGCTAAACATTTATCATGAGTTTATTCAAATCAACCTGAGGCTGTTCAGGTTTGTTCAATAGTAAATGTATCCAATTATCTTATTGAAATTTCGAACATCTATGGTTAGTTATCTAAACTTGATGTTAAAAAAGGCCACGATCCTGACGGAATACCTTCCATTCTTCTTCGGGAATTTAGCTTCCTTTTATCTCGTCCGCTCTTTCATAAATTTAATGTCTCTTGTTACAGGCAAATTCCCAGATTATTGGAAAACTTCATACGTCACTCCAGAGTATAAATTGGATAGAAAATCCTTACCATGATTCCCAAAGTCTTTGAAAGTATTACTACAGATTATCTCACCTATGACTGTTCGAGTATTATGACATCACAACAATTTGGCTTCATTTCTAAAAGGTCTGCAGAATTGGGTGTACTCACATATGTTGACTTTTTCTCTGATGGCTTGGAGGGGGATCAGTAGATTGATTCTATGTACACTAATTTCTCTAAAGCTTTCGACGGGGTTAACCATGAGCTTTTGCTACATACACTTTTTCTTTATGGTGTTGATGGTCTTGTATTACAATGGCTAAATGATTATCTTACGAATAGGTTACGAGTTAATCATTACTAAGGCTTGGAAAATATGCACTAAAAAATACCAAAATATGCATGCAAATATGCTCTAAAAATAGGTCAAAATATGTTTTTTGTAATACCTTAACACTTATTAAATGACCCTTTCCTTGACCGTTTTCATTTAAAGTGCCAACGATTAGATTAGCTACATACCTCCCCTTAACATCTGTGGTTTCATCAACTGAAAACCACAAAGATTTGTTTTTCAGTTCATCTCTAATATTTGTTAAAGCAGCGTCGTAGTTTATATCAACATATTTCTTTCGTAGATTTGAGGATGAAGGCAAATTAACATTTTCTTTACAATGTGCAATCCCTTCCCCAAAAGCATATTTAATAGTTTGAAAACTGGTAGCGGGAATGAATGAAGAATATCATTTACGAGCTAGCAAGGTTATTTTATTACGACCCATGGTTTTTACAACCACCGAAATATTTAAGCCGGACGTGAAGAATTAGTATTTGAAAGAAATGTAAAAATAATCCCATTTTATGAGACCATCTGTCGTTTAACACAAGAACGGCAGTAAAATAGTAATTAGTGGGTCCTAATCCCGATACAAAGATGAATTGCGGCTACCTGACAAGCCGTCGCACTGTGTCTTGTTCTAAAAATGCACTAAAAAATTAAATTTTTGCAAAAATACGGTAAAATATGCACTTAACATGCATTTTGCATATTTTCCAAGCTTTAATCATTACTATTCTCATACTTTTCCAGTAACCTCTGGAGTTCCCCAAGGGTCTCATCTAGGACCATTATTATTTAACATATTTATTAATGATATAATGCATTATTTTCAAGGTAGCAAAACCATGTTATTTGCTGATGATCTGAAATGTTTTAGGGTGATTAATGGCAGGGATATTGCTCCAATATTATAATCTAATTTAGATAGTCTATCAAATTGGTGTACACTTAATGGTATGAATCTAAATGCATCCACATGTCATGTAATGCGTTTTCATAGAATACACCACCCAATAGCTTTAGATTACAGTATTAATAATGAAACTCTAAAGTGTGCTTCTCAAACTAAGGACTTGGGTGTTATATTGGACCCCACAATTAATTATAAGTCTCATGTTACCGCTGTTGTTCAAAAATCTATGAAGATGTTGGGTTTTATAAAGAGAACCACTTCTGATTTTACTAACATCACTGCTATTAGATCTCTATATTGCTCACTGGTCAGAACTCATCTTGATTATTGTTCACCGGTATGGTATCCTCGTTACATTACATATAAAGCGAAACTTGAAGCTGTTCAGCACAATTTTATAAGATACATTGCCTTCAAGCTGCACGTTTACTTTCGTTAGGATTTCTTAGAACGTTATTTAAACATTCTTACTCTGGAGGTTCGCAGAAGGCAAAGGGATCTGATACAGCTGTTCAACATAATAAAAGGTATTTGTGATAGTCCTGAGCTTTTCTCTAAAATATATTTAGTTGTCCCTCCTCGTCTTACTAAGCCAGGTACAAACGTTTCATGTTGCATTTCATAAGTACAACTATGCAATGAATAGTTTTGGACACTTGGATTAACAAATTCTGTCGATGGAATTTTAATTTTTGATGTGTCAACTTTCAAGTTAAAAAAAACCTTTACTGGAGCTTTCACTTTAGAGCGTACAACTTTTATTGCTGGTTTAATGTGTTATCACTACTCTTACTATATTTGCTTTTTTCTTGTGTACTATACTTTAGGTTTTTCCTTTTGTTTTATACATAAGTTTATTGCATGTGTCAATTGTTCCATCTTGTTCTAGTTTTACATATTTTTCTTTTTTTTGTTATGTAGCATTTTTTTATATTTCCATATTATACTTATGTGAATTGGGCCCGTGATTGAATTAAATTAGAAAAAACAATTTTTTTATAAAATATCTGTTATAAAAACAGCTGGTTGTGTACTAAATTTCATCAAAGGTTTGACAAGGTCTATTTATAAACTTGCAGTTGCTGTCGCCATTACCGTTTCCGCTCCCGTTGCTGTTTGACGTTGCCGTTGATAGTATCAATTTATAAACCTGTCGTTTGATGTTCGCCGCCGTTTTGTTCAGGGTGGATAATGTTTATTTTCATTACATCCTTCTACTTCTACAATGATTTCTTGAGAGTCATTGTCATGAAGAATTATATTTGTCATCCCTATCGAAATCCATTCTTCATAAAGCACAAATCACCAAATCAACAAAAATAAATGTTAATCAACGTGACTCAGCTTTTAATGACATATTTAAGGTTATGTTAAACCGACTAAACCCGATTCATGTCAAACGACCCGGCTTTTGATTGGTTATTATGCGAACGGCACGAACAGCGAACTGCAAAACTTAGAACTTCGCTATGTCTCAACATCAGGGAACGTCACACTCAACGGCGAACGGTAACAGCAACGGAGAATATAAATGCGCAAATGTGGAAATGGCTTTTTAACTTTCAACGGGAACGGCAACTGCGAGCGGAAACGGCAACTGCAAGTTTATAAATCGGCCTTTAAAATGTCTGACGCCAAGTTTGTGCGGTCCATTTCTGCAACGCAATTAATAATTTCTGAATGTAAGTCTTGTAAAATATTGTATAATATAGTAAAAATGTAAATTATAAAAATAGAAACAAAAGATTGGAAACTTATAGATTAATAGCCAAAACAGTAATTACAAAATTAGTGTGGCTTTACAGGTTTCTGGAACTATGTCTGAAAAGATAAATTGTAGTATATGTTAAGATCATATACAATATGCCCTCCTAAAAGTTGGAATCATATGGAAAACTTTTTTATTATTAATTTTAGCAAAAAAAGTTATTCTTCATAAAAAGTTCTATATTATCTAAAACCTAAAATACAGTCATCAAATAAGAAAATTTTTAGTCGTATACGAGGTTTGTCAAAAAATATGAGTAAAGTACCTTTAAATTTGACAATATCGAAAAATGTTACTAAAAAAAGTTGATCAGAATAAAAAATTACGTCTAAATATGAAATTAAATTCATTCACATTATTCAAATTATTTTTAAAACGTATGTCTACGATAATGCAAATTTAACTGTAGTTAAATGTAATCTATGATGCACTGACAAACAAATAATTTGTTGATAGAAGGAAATGTTGACAGTAAACTTCAAACCGCGTTAGAATTTATAAGACATTTGAAAATGGTGGCGTTATTATAACTGATAGAGAGAAAATAAATTGTTTTGATTGTAGGAGATTACTATATGTTCGCGCCACCCCCTTAGTTTTCATAAAAATTCGGCGCGCCGCTCATGGACTATTTTCATTAAATTTTAAACTGAGTTCTTGTACATTTTTGATAAAGTACTAGTTTTTAATTCTGGGCATTATCGTTACCGCTATCGCCGAGGAACAATTCGTTTCAATCTCACTTAAAATCAATTCTTTTCGTAAAACCTCAAAATCTGTTAAACCGCGACGTGTGTCAACTTCTTTTATTCTCTTGTGATATTATTCGCTAATATACACGTTAAAATAAACTTTAATTAGTGTCACAAAGGCCAGGACTTTCACTATATTCAACTGTAATCCAAACGATCGATCGTGAAAACTCATAGTGTGTGGTTCTTTGGTAAGTACAATTTGATTGGAGCTTATTTTACATTTTGTCGATACGCTGATTGCATAATTGAATAAATATACAGTCCATTGTTCTTTGAGCTATCATTTTTGGTCCTTCGAGCCGGATCTATTGTTCTGTTTTGCGGTTAGCGAGTTGACATATGTCTGCGAATAATATTTTCATATATCTTTCATTCACCGCAATTTTTGAATCCATTAAAAATTTATTTTATTTAAAATTGGAACAAATTTCCTACACGTTTTATCGGACTCGTGTTAAATAAAAACTAGAAGTAATTAACTGGTTTTTCATCTTTGTCAAAATTCTTGCTTATTTATTGAATTTGTTGTCGACTATACACTGGTTTTTGATTCAATAAAATTTATCTTCTAGATCACGAGTTAATTAATTAGTGATTATCCGCGTTCAAAACATTTTTACGTTTACCGGGGCAGGACGATACATTCTCCGACTATTAAATTTATTCTTGCATGTTTATATCTTTCATTTATTATTATTTATCAACTGTTTCTTATTCATTGTTAATTTACGTTTATCAAAATGGCTGCTGACGAAAAGAATCGTAAATTAATGATGCAATACGTAGCAAGGCGACAAACGATTTTCTCCGATGCTACTAGCAGCTGGGATGCAGTTACAGATTGCACTTATGAACAAATTGCTGTTGCGCAGGTATATCATGATGATACCGCGCGATTGCAATGATAAAATTAGTGATCTCAACTGTCTCCTACCTCCAGCGGATAACATTGATACAGAAGCACCTTCCAATGCTTTTCGCACAATTCTTTTCAAAATAAGAGCTAAGTTTGTACAACTTACTAATGAAAAACCGACTCCGACTACTACTTCTGTCATCAGTGTCAGTCCGAGCTCTCAAAGCAATGTTGCATTACCTAAAATTCATTTACCGACTTTTTCTGGTGATATTGAGAAATGGCCTGAATTCTTCGCACTCTTTCAATCCCTTATACATAATAGCACGTCTCTCTCCCCTATCGAAAAGTTTCATTTCTTACGCTCAAACCTGAGCGGAAGGGCTCTCTCAGTTGTTTCTAGCCTACAGCTAACAGGTGAAAATTACGAACTAGCTTATATGGCCCTGGTCAATAGATATCAATCTCCCCGCAGAATAGCTCAAGCCTATTTAAATAAAATTCTGAAATTCAAACCAATTTCTTCTAATTCACTCAGCAATTTGAAACATTTTCATGAGACGCATAAAAATTCTGTACAAGCTATTAAAGCATTATCCATCAATGATTTAGCCAACTTCATTTTGTTAACTTTATCATTAAATAATCTTGATGCACGTACCGCTAAAGCCTTCGAAGATCGACAATCTTCAGAAGGAGTTCCGCGATTTGATGATTTGTTGGAATTCGTAATACATCAGATCAAAACATTGGAAATAATCTCTACCCCCGCAAGTTCTAACCCCAATACTCGTACCACGGTCGCTTCTAGATCAAATTCATCCATTGCCAGTCGTAATTCAAATTCTTCAGATTCAAATTCACATCGTTCTGTTCATTCCGATTCAAAAATCCTGTCTTGTATATTTTGTCACAAGGCACACTCATTGTCCTCCTGTTCCGCCGTTTTTCTTCTTTCTCGAGATGAAAAGATCGATTTCATCAAGCAACACAAACGTTGTTTCAACTGTTTAGGTTCCCACCTGAAATCACAATGTAAATCTACATCTGGCTGCCGTAAATGCAATTCTCGTAATCATCATACTCTATTGCACCCTTTTCAATTAGACAACTCAGGTAACAGTTCCGTGTCCAATCGCACCTCGGATCATGTCAATCATGAATACAATATTGCATCTACCTCCTCTGTCGAACAACCCGCAACTGCTTCCACGCTCTCGTTTAGTTGTGCGACCTCAACGCCTGTAGCATCACTTTTAGGTACCTTCCGTGCACGCATCTTAGATGAGCGCAAAGGTTATATTCCCGTACGGGGAGTTATTGACCCTGGATCACAACTCTCCTTTATCTCAAAGCGTTTATCTAACCAGTTGAGTCAAAAGATTCATGATTTGACAGTTTCCGTATCAGGCATTGGCGGACACTTCTCTACCTCTCCTGGTACTATCCCATGCCAACTTTTCTCCAGGCTTTCTCCAAATCATATTGACATAAACCCATCAGTGGTTTCTCATATTACTGACCATTTGCCTCCTTCTAACATTAGTACCGAAGTTGCTCGTGCTTTTCGATATTTAACTTTGGCTGATCCTGAATTTCATCGCTCAGACAAAATAGACTTACTTTTGGGTGCTGACGTCTACCCCCAGTTATTACTACCTCAACCTTCTGTTCCCAGCTCTCTTGGCCCGGTCGCAATCAGCACCATATTTGGTTGGACAATTATTGGTCCTATCCAAACACGTGATCGAAATCAACGAATCACTTCTTTGATTTTTACTTGTCAGATTTCTCACGACCTCAGCAAATTTTGGGAAATTGAAAATGTTTCTAATCTCACACTTCAAGATCCTCTTGACATTTTAGCAGAGCAACATTTCATCGCCACTCATAAACGAAATGAAGACGGCCGATATTCAGTCTCTCTGCCGATCAAACCAAACGCGGCCCCTTTAACTAATAATCAGAAGGTTGCTCGTTATTCACTTGTTCAACTCATCAAACGTCTTGATAAGACCCCTTCACTCAAATTGGAATACGAACTATTTCTACAAGAGTATTTAGAATTAGGGCACATGTCCAAGTCTCTGCAACCCACTCAGTATATTATTCCCCATCATGTAGTAACTAAACTTACAAATCATGGCAACAAAATCCGAGTAGTTTTCAATGCATCTAGTCCCGACTCTTGCCTAATCAAAGGACCCAAGTTACAGTCAGCTGTCTCAGACATATTACTCAATTTTCGACTTTCTCGAATTGCTCTTTGCTGCGACATTCGACAAATGTATCGACAAATTCTGGTACATGAACAAGATCGTCACATGCAGCATATCCTCTGGAAACCCAAAGCCAATCTTCCTGAACAAGAAGCTGAGCTAAACACCGTAACTTATGGCTTAGCTCCCTCCGCTTTTCTTGCCATGCGCGTTCTCCAGCAACTCGTTCAAGATGAAGGACATCGTTTTCCTTTAGCTTCACAAGCCTTATTAAACCAGACTTATGTTGACGATATCATTTCCGGTGCGGACGACATTCCATCCGCATTGGATTTGCAAATGCAATTAATACAATTACTTTCGTCTGGAGGGTTTGAACTACGCAAATGGTCGTCTAGTCTCCCTCAGCTTCTTAGAGACTTGCCTCCTAGCCATTTAGAAGCTCCTCTACAGTTTAATGATGAGGACAATTCTTTAAAAGTTCTAGGTTTGAATTGGGAACCATCTCGAGACTGCTTTGTATTCAGAGTTCAACCTTTTCCAGCGGCTTGTACTAAGCGTAACATGCTTCCCTTCTTAGCTAAAATATTTGACCCAAATGGATTTTGGTCTCCTCTCGTCATTTCCTTTAAAATTATTATCCAGAAGATATGGCTCGCCAAACTTGATTGGGATCAACCAGTTACCTCTGAAATTGCAATACATTGGAACCATCTTATCAATAATCTTGATCGCATCGCCACGCTTAATATTCCTCGTTGCGTCATTCCTAACATATATTTCGATCAAATACGCCTGATAGGTTTCGCGGATGCCTCGTCTCTTGCTTATGCTGCAGTAGTGTACATATGTTTGGAATCCGCTAACTCGCGCCATTCCTTTTTGTGGAAGGCCAAAACTCGTGTTGTCCCACTAAAAACACTCTCTATCCCTAGACTTGAACTTTGCGCCGCATTACTTTAAATTGATCTAATCAATTCGGTTTTGCATATTCGGTATCCGAAACCGTTATCTGATATCCGACTTTTTTCGGATTCTGAAATAGTACTTACATGGTTACACACTCCCCCTCATACTCTCAAAACTTTTGTTTCACATCGAATTGCTCATATTGTCGGTCATTCACCTCCTAATTTAACGTGGTCCCACTGTCCTTCTGCTCTCAATCCCGCTGACATGGCTTCACGTGGGTTATCTGCTTCTAATTTTCTTCAAGACAAGATATTTCACTTATGGACTCGAGGTCCACCGCTATTGACCGATTACCACCAGCAATGGCCTATTCCCTTTCGCAGTACCAATTTGAACTCCGAATCTTTATTAGAGTTCAAACCGAGTCCCCTAGCACTCATCACTGTTCAACCCGATCCCTCATTTGAAGAATGCTCTTTACGATTCTCTTCCTTTACACGTATGCAGCGAGTTGTTGCTTGGATGCGACGTTTCGTTTTCAATTGTAAATCCCGCAATTATTGTAAACCTCCCTCTGCAGGACCTTTGAGCGTTATTGAATTACAAGATGCATTACGTACAATCATCGTGCGTACGCAGTCACAACATTTTGCTGGTGTTCTGCAGGAACTACGAGTCACTAAAACAGTTAATTCTCTTTGCAAATTGACCCCCTTTCTTGATGGCCATGGGGTCCTCAGGGTGGACGGTTGACTCAAAAACTCTCAACTAAATTACAATGCACAACATCCAATATTATTGCCCCGATCCGCTCACCTCTCTATGCTCATTTGCAAGCAATATCATTTAACCGCCTTGCACGCTGGACCCACCACGTGTCAAGCTTTAATCCGTGTTCAGTATTGGATTCTTTCATTACGTCAGCTTATACGTAAAGTGATTCACCAATGCCTCACTTGTCATCGCTTTCGAGCTTCCACTATTCAGCCAATTATGGCCGATTTACCCCCTTGTCGAGTTCAGCCAGGTAGACCCTTTCTTAACACAGGTGTTGATTATGCCGGACCATTTCAAGTTCGTGCTTCTCGTCTCCGTAAAGCCACCGTTACCAAAGGCTACCTATGCGTTTTTGTTTGTACCGCGACTAAGGCTGTACATTTGGAGTTTGCTTTCTACTGACGTCTTCTTAGCAGAGCTCGATGGGTTTATCGCTCGTAGAGGTCTTCCTCATTCCTTCTTATCCGATAAAGGTCGGAACTTTATTGGTGCCAACAGGCACATTCAGGAAGTTTATCATTTCCTCCAAACTCATCATGACGAGATCTTGAGTACCTTGTCACAGCGCGAAATTAAGTGGTTTTTTAATCCTCCATCTGCCCCTAACTTTGGCGGGCTGTGTGAAGCAGCCGTCAAATCTGTCAAGAATTTGTTATATCGCTTGTGTGCTGAAATTACCTTCACTGCGGAGGAGTATGCCACACTTTTTGCACGAATCGAAGCTATTCTCAATAGTCGACCTCTATGCTCATTGTCCTCAGACCCCAATGAAGCATCCATGTATCTCGGTCTCTGTCCAGGTCATTTTCTTATTGGTGTCCCTCTCTTATCAAGACCTGAAATCCCGCTCTCGGAAGACATTTCTTTAACCTCCCGTTGGAAGACTATTTCACAGATTTCACAATCATTTTGGCGTCGTTGGTCTCGGGAATACCTCAATACCTTGACTCAACGTACTAAGTGGACTGCATCGGCTCGTCCGCTCAAAACGGGCGACGTTGTAATATTGAAGGGAATGAACTCTTCTCCCTTATCTTGGCCCTTGGCTCGCGTTACTGAACTAAAGTACGGCCAAGACGGTGTTTCACGCGTCGTCGTCCTTCAAACTCCCACTGGCGTTCTTACACGTCCAGTTAACAAGCTCATTCCATTTCCGGAATGATTTTCTCTTTATTCTCTTTATTTTTTTTTGTCTGTTCTATTTTGTTTTGTATCTTGTTTTGTTACCACGCATGGTAACTTTCTTTATTAGTTCCTCCATTTTCTAAAGTTTCGCTTATCTCCCTAGTGCTAAAATTGGACAAACATTCCAATTTTGGTGGGCGGTATGTTCGCGCCACCCTCTTACTTTTCATAAAAATTCGGCACGCCGCTCATGGACTATTTTCATTAAATTTTAAACTGAGTTCTTGTACATTTTTGATAAAGTACTAGTTTTTAATTCTTGTCATTATCGTTACCGCTATCGCCGAGGAACAATTCGTTTCAATCTCACTCAAAATCAATTATTTTTGTAAAACCTCAAAATTTGTTAAACCGCGACGTGTGTCAACTTTTTTTATTCTCTTGTGATATTATTCGCTGATATAGACGTTAAAATAAACTTTAATTAGTGTCACAAAGGCCAGGACTTTCACTATATTCAACTGTAATCCAAACGATCGATCGTGAAAACTCATAGTGTGTGGTTCTTTGGTAAGTACAATTTGATTGGAGCTTATTTTACATGTTGTCGATTCGCTGATTGCATAATTGAATAAATATACAGTCCATTGTTCTTTGAGCTAACACTATAAAAACACAGATTATAAAACGCATATGGAAGCAGCAAATTTTTTCAATAATAGGCATCCCAATAAAAATATAACCCAATCAACTGTAACGGAAATAGTAAATAAATTTAGAAGAACTGGTAGTATTGAAAATAATTTTAATGGAGAACGTCGAAAACTGGTTGCTGATGAGAATACGCAGCTTGATGTAATGCTGTCTGTTGTAGCAAATCCAAAATTGTCATTGCGCAAAAGAAAGTCGTTGTTACAATAAAATGTAAGTAAAAATTAAAGTGGCAAGAATTTTATAACTAAATAAACACAAACTAAAAATCGTACACACATTAAAAGAAATAGATTATAATAGGCACTTTGATTTTTGCTCTCTCATCCAAGGAGAGTTAGAGGAGGACCCTTTTTTTATGAGGCATAAAATTTTTTCCGTTGAGGCGACATTTTCGTCAAATGGAACTGTCTCGTCGCAACATTGTCGCTGGTTGTCTGAGGAAAATCCCAATTTTGTATTAAAATCTCATGACCAATATTCGCTTAGGACGGACGTGTGGTGTGGCATTTATAATAACAAATTAATAGGACCTTTTTTTCGCGCATCTATGAATGCCGAACGTTACTTATAGTTTTTACAAACTCATATATCAATGAAATTATGGACGAACTACCCTTAACAGAACGTCTCGAAGTACGATTTGAAGAATACTTTGTAGATCACGCTGTTTAACCCAAGGTCTAGCTCAAAGACGTCGTGTCTAGTTCTTACTTTTTAACTTTAGTGCTGCACATAACAGCACTTTATTGTAGTGGCACAAGCGAAACAATAGTGGACTTTCATTTTTATTACTTATACTACTGATTCTGTTGGAAAATATTTTATATGTAATGTAATACCGAAATTAAGGTTCGTAAAAGAAATGTTATCAAAAAATTCTATAAAATATCTTTATCAAAGATCTTTAATAGTGTAATACTGGCCTAAGACAACAACTTCTTACCGACAAGGCCATTTACTTCCCATAATTTTTATATATCGCCAAATCAGTTAGAATAAAGTTTCTGTCATATATAATGTGATGTTTTGAAAACATTTTTGATTTAATCGACTGATTTAATTACCTACATAATGTGGATTTTATGAAAGTTTTATTTCTGTTCCGATGGAGCTGCCGAGTTTCTAAAAAGAGGCAGATTATTTGAAAAAGTAGCGGAAATTATCTTCGACTTTTGGCGGGCAAATATAATTAGACAGTAATTTTGTGTTTTTAATAGATATAGAAGCGTAGTTCAATATCCTACTTTTTAAAGTGATAATTAGAATTGTACATTATAATGGTGGCAAAAACTTCAACCAAGTTTTATGTTGTAAAAAGAGGTAAGATTAAATTTTCAAGTATATTGCATGATACCCCATAATGTTCTTTTTCATTCAGATGGGCGAAGGGAGCGAGTTCATGTAGATAAAATTACATCCAGAATACAAAAGTTATGTTACGGATTAAATATGGACTTTGTAGACCCCGTAAGTACATTTAGTTCAAATTATTTCTATATAATCAATTTAAATAAAGTTAATATTTTCTAAAAATAATAGTACTATTGTTTTTAAAATTTTCAATACGTAAAATAGAATGTGCATTTATATCTTTTATCCAGGTGTCTATAACTCTAAAAGTCATCAGTGGTCTTTATCCTGGAGTGACTACTGTGGAACTTGATACATTGGCTGCTGAAACCGCTGCTATGAAAACCATAGATCATCCAGATTATGCTACACTTGCTGCTAGAATTTCCATGTCAAATCTACATAAAGAAACTAAGAAACAATTCAGCGGTAAGAATTTTATTTTTATATTTGTAAAATAGAAGTTTCATATATAATCGTCAAATATCAACTTTTAAACATTAACTTTAAATAGATTAACAATTTTTATATTGCGAAATAGGTGGTGGAACAGTGCTCCATCCATGACATATTTTGCATTTGTGCTAAATAATATCAAAAGTTCGAGATTGTAAAAGTTTTTTAAATTGCGCAAGTTAGTGTATTGTTTTTAACTAAGGGTTTTGACTGTCTGCAATTGTGGGCAAGTAATCTCTTGTTTTTTAATCGTATTTAAATTGCATCCTAATATTTTACACATATTCCGACTTATTTATCTCGATTTTACATTAGTTTTTACCATTACTTAATTTTATGTCGGAGTACTTATTCCACCAAAGGTGGCTCTCCATGTTTCTACCCACATTGTGCTGGTTGAAGGTCGAACTTCCCTCAAGTATCTACTGTGTACTATTTGTGGAAAACACAGTAGCGAACATGGTATGTGATAATATCTGCTGACCAGACTGTGAAAGAAAAATAAATGTTTTGAGTGGACATTTGTATACAGGGTGTTTCATAGGTAAACTACCATAGGTTAACTGCAAGTAGAGGACACTTTGGTGGTTCCAAATAGACTTTGTTAATTGGTCTAACATAATTATTAACGGAGATACAGGGTGTTTTATTCAATTAATCCAATGCTTTTGAAGGCCATAACTTTATAACCACCCTATATATATTTCTTTCATTTTTGGTAAGGATAATATTGCATTGATAACACAATAAGATAGTGTAATAAAAATAATTATAATCCAGGTCTGGTTTAAGGAAAATTTGCAAAATTCGATAATCTCCAAAACAACACCCTGTATATCAGAATTTTTGAAATCCAATAGGTTATTCGAAGAGAACAGAAAAAGTAGAGCGGCACCAAAATATTTTTCGAAGTGTACATCCCGTTTTACAGCTTAACTTTTAATGTCAAAGTTATTTAAATGCATCATTGACATTTTCGTACGTAATAACTTTAGAACCACCCTATAGATTTCTTTCATTTTTGGTAGGTGTAAGTTACATAAGCATCAAAATCTTATCATGTAACAAAAACAGTTATAATCCAGGTTCGGGTTAAGAAAAAAAATATATTATCAAGATTTTTATAAATCAATAGTTTATTCCAAAAGAAAAAATTGAGTTACACGGAATGTCATTATTTATAATAATTGTTAGAAATGTCCACCATTTTGTCCTATGCATTTACGAGCTCTTTTTAAGATGTTTTGTGTTGCTTGTCTTATCATTAATGGATTTGTCCTGATTTCCTCACAAGCATCATCAACTCTTTGAATAAGATCTTCTAAGCTGTTTATCTCATTAGAGAATAGTTTGGCTTTCAGATATCCCCAAATATGATAGTCCACTGGGTTAAAATCCGGTGACCGGCAAGGCCAATTATTGGACCCGCCCCTCCCTATCCACATATGTTTCTAAAATTCTCGTCTAGAAAATTTCGCACAATTATCCTAAGGTGAGGCGATGCACCATCGTGCTGGAAATACATTCCTCATTTTCTAATAGCACTGGTAACATATTTTGCAAAAAAGCGAAATAGTCGTCCCCTGTTTATGTACGGGGTAGAATATATGGTCCAATAAGGTAATTATCTTAAATTCCACACCAAACGTTAACCGAAAACCTATACTGCGAATGTGTTTGTCTTGTAGCAAAAGGATTTTCATAATCCCAAACATGGGAATTTCGTAGATTGTAAACCCCATCCCTTGTAAATGTGGCCTCATCAGTGAATAGGCACCTGCTAACTATTCTTCTCCTTCTAAGTATGCACCGACTAAAGTCTAATCGCGGTTCCAAATCACGTGGTTCTAGTCTTTGAACCTGTTGAACATGATAAGGGTAGAAGCTAAATTTTTTTAATCTCCTCCAAGCGGTAGTATGGGGTACATTTAATGCGTGGCCAATCCTTCTTGTACTGATTGTTGGGTTGTTGTCAACCATAACTGGAACAAAATGAAATTATGGCACTGGAAGAGACTAATTTAGTATCACATATTAATGTATTAATGTAATGAACAAAAGGGAAATTTCTAATCGACTCTTAGTCTTAATATCTATTAAATGAAATTTAATATCTTTACTTTACCTAGTATATCATCTCCAACATTTAAGTGTTGTCTTTCACCATAATCATTGGTTGTCGCTGTAGGAAATCTACCATGTTGCCGACTGTAATCAAATACTCTTGCAAATGTCTGGTAATGAGTGCGACGATTAGGAAAGCGTCTTTCATATTCCCTTACTGCTTCTCTACCATTTCCGTTACAAAAGCCATACACAAATAGTATGTCTGCATATTCTAAATTTGTAAATTTATGAAGCATAATTAATTATTATTCAAAATGTTCTAAATTATTTCGTGCGAAATTTACTAACAACAAACGATTAACTACCAATAACAAAACGAACTGTCAAAGTTTTCCGTACTTCAACAGTCTACGCCTATTTGATAATTTTTCTGTTCCTTTAGAATATTAGATCTACTTGATAATTGTTAATGATTTTGACTTGAATATTTTAGTAACTGTGGACTTCGAAAAACATTTTCGTGTATCCCAATTTTTTCTGTTCTTTTGGAATAAACTATTGATCCTTATGTAACTTACACCTACCAAAAATGAAAGAAATCTATAGGGTGGTTCTAAAGTTATTACGTACGAAAATGTCAATGATACATTTAAATAACTTTGACATTAAAAGTTAAGCAGTAAAACGGGATGTACACTTCGAAAAATATTTTGGCGCCCCTCTATTTTTTCTGTTCTCTTCGAATAGTTTATTGGATTTTAAAAGCTCTGATATACAGGGTGTTGTTTTGGAGATTATCGAATTTTGCAAATATTGCTTAAACCAGACCTGGATTATAATTATTTTTATTACACTATCTTATTGTGTTATCAATGCAATATTATCCTTACCAAAAATTAAAGAAATATATAGGGTGGTTCTAAAGTTATCGCCTTCAAAAGCATTGGACTAAATGAATAAAACACCCTGTATCTCCCTTAATAATTATGTTAGATCAATTAACCAAATCTATTTGGAACCACCAAAGTGTCCTCTACTTGCAGTTAACCTATGGTGGTTTGACTATGAAACACCCTGTATATGTCGAGCTAACAAAAACAACAACGTTCATACCAATCTTCTAATTAATTTAAAACAGCTAACTATAGAAAAATAATTAGAAGGCCTGGAGAGAATGTCAATACAAAAATAGGCCAGGAGAACTACTTCCAAATATGGCTGTTTTTGGAAAAAAACTCCAAACAGGGTATGCTCTACGGGAAAAGGTAGAAAAAGTGATTAAAAATACTGGGTAAAAAATTCAACGCATCTTTTCCTTAACGAAGGGGTGGGGGCGGAAAGGGGTGAAAAATGGTTTTTCACGATTTGCCGCATAAATACTGGATTTATTTAAATATCAGGTGCAGCCTTTATGTAACCATAGATCACACATACTATGCATTTTATCCAGTTGTCTTTATTATTGGTGACTCTTTAATCATCGCCACATCCAACGCATTCATTTTTGAAATCTGCGGAGAAAGATCTTCATCAGAGGCGTTGTGTAGGACTGCTCTTTTCTCTTCTTCTTCATGCTGGAAGATAGACGTTTTATTGGTTTTGTTTTCTTCTTTTTCCGTGGTTTTTCTCATTATTATTTCTATTATTTTTAATTATTAATAACTATTAGGAATAATGTTTTATTTTATCCATTTACATCGGCCGCATGTGGCAACCTTGTTATATATATCCCAAACGTGCTAAATATAACAAGCAACATCTGTATCTGACGGCTGTCATCATATTTCATATTCATTTTTAAGTGTCACTGTAATAAGTGCGAAAGAAACTAGTTAAAACTAAACAAATAATAGTTTCAATCAATAATTACAAATCGAACCAGCATTATTCGAGTGAATAGTTTATCAAAGGCGATAAACAGCACGAGATTTGACATTCACCTAAGCCATCAATGAAAGCCTGGATGCCCAGACATTCCATCATGTTCTGTGGTGCTGACGGGTAAGCAAATCGAACTTGTCGGGCAATGTCCACTTCATACTCTTGGTATTCATCACGTTTCTGCCTTCGGTTCTTCAGCTAGATTGGTACAAATGTTCTAGATGTTAGTGACGGTATCGCATGTCCAATCTCTTCTTCAGCTGCTCGAAGTCATCCGTTTCTTCCAAAGGTGTCGTCTGAAGTACATCTAAGGCATCTCCGCGAAGCAATTGTTTCACATAATTCGTCCACGATGTCTTTCCGACGAACGTTGGAGCATTAACTCGGGCAAAACTGCCAATGTCTTCTATCCTGGAGTTTATTTCTGGCTTGCAGGGTTTTATATGTTCAATCTTCTCTTCTTCAGCTGGCGTGTCTTGTGTTCTTAAATCTGCCATATTTCTCTCTAATTCCTTGATTTTCTCGTTCATCGTTGTCATCTTATTTTCGATTTTCTCGTGCATTGTTTTATACTCAATATCCGATTTTAGAGACGAAATTTTATTCTCGCCGTCAGCAGCAATGTCATTTTTCAACGATAAGATATCGGCAGAAATATCATTCTTCATAGTGGAAATATCGCTCTTTATAGTTGAAATCTTCTCGTCCATGGCAGAAATCTTCTCGTCCATGTTAGCACAAATATCATTCTTCGTAGTAGAAATATCGTTCTTCATATCAGAAATTGACGAGATTAAGGTGGAAGCCTCGTTATTAAATAAAACTTTTTCTGGATCAAAGCCGTAATTTTCCAGTGTCACTTTAAGTCTTTCTACTAATTAGCTTTTCTTACCGGACAATTTTCTAATTCTGTTCTTAACTCTGTCACTTTTAAGTCACTTAGTTTCTTGGCCATGATTACGTGATTATTTATTTATATTATCCCACTTCTGACCAATGTAATGTTTTTCTTATTTATCTAAAAACAGTTTATATCCTGATGGGTGGGATAAATTCATACACACGGTAGGTTCACTTACTTAATTTATTTATTCACTACACTATTCACTAATTCATAATATATGCACTCAAACACTTCACTACTTAGACTATTTACTTGTTCTTGTTTATATCACGAGATCACTTTATCAACTGACTTCTCCCGCTGGTCGGTTCTTTATATATTAGTGCCTTTTTTACTAGATAATTCTAGATTGCCGCTTATTCAAAAACAATCGCCTCTCAGGAATATTCTTTTCTTTTCGAGATATTTGTCAAATGCCGGCTCAATCCTTAAAAGATCTTCGGAGAACATGTCTATAAAAACGGTCACAAAAAATCTCAATAGACCTTCTCAGAATTCGGGACGCACGCCATTTTTTAAACTCCGTTAACATAAGGTTACAGGACCGTACTTAGTATCTACTTCGGTGTGCGAGTTCATAACAATACATTAGCCAAATTAATTCCAAAGTCGAATCAAGAACGTTTGGATCTTCAGTCTAACGTTGTTCCAACTAAGCTATTTCACTTGTTAAGAGGGGCCTCACGTTTTAGGAACCTGAAAACAGTTGGCACCCGTGATTTGCAACAAAATTTAGGTCATTTTGTACACAACAAATCTAAAGAACGCAGGGAAATTAAGTGTTGAAATTATAACACAATATAACTTGGACCTTTGTCTTGGGGATCAGGTATTTTGGTTAAGTTTTATATTGTTATAAAAAAGATATAAGCCATTAAGTGATGGTGTGATTTTGACAGTTTTGACAATTTGTGGTCACCAATCTGGACACCAAAACCTGATCCCCAAAAGGAAGCCTAGAGAATTCGATTCTGAAAATATGAAATCTCAAATCATTGTATTTTTTGAGATTTGTTGTGCGCAAATTTTTGCAAACCAACATCTTTTTACTTTAGTTCAACCGCTCCACCGTCTTGATGCATGGCGCTGTATAGAACAATATAGAACTATGACAGAAGACGACGGTCAATTCATAGACAAATAATATATAACTTTCTCTATGGGTCAAATGCTGTTGTCATATGTTTTGTATTCATAAAAATATCCCAAATTTATAGTTTAGTGCGTATTGTATTTGTAAGTGATTATAATTAAGTAATTTTCATGCTAATAAGTGAATTTGTGCTTCGTAAATGCTATTTATATTTATTCCACAAGATTGTGTTTAGTGTAGCCTAGACATAAAATAATCCACAAATATTTTTAGCTGTTGCTAGTGATTCCGCAAGTGCATTATATTGATCCCCATATCAGGGCCTTTTGGTTCCTCCAAGAACCTGTACACTGCCACAGCCTTCTGAGTTAGTGAAAAAAACTACATTGGTAATAGTATTAATTGCTTTCTATTAATTTCACAAAATATACATTTCTTATTCTATTCAAAAAGTAACACAATATGTAATCTTTTATTTTCGAAATTCAGGAATAAAAATGTTATATATTTTTTGTCTTCATTTTTTCCAGGTTATGTATTGAAATGTTATACTTTTTGCATTTTCCTCCAGTTTGTAATAAAGGGACATGCCTGTTTTTCAATTGACTCTTCAATTATTCAAGTAAATGATAGCAAAAGTGTTTTCTTTTATTGAAAACAAAATCAAATCAATTATGCAATATGTTTGTTTAATAGTATTACAAATTTGAAGTACAGAGAAAGTAAGTAGGTAGTTTTTATATTTATTATAATACAGAATGTCTGCTTTTCCACTGACCCCTCTTAATAATTCAAATGAATAGTAGCAAAGAAATGCTAATTAATAAGGTAAACTATAAAAATGTTTATTATAGCAATAAACAGACATGTCCGCTTTTTCATTGACCCTTGTTAATTATTCAAAAAAATGAAAGGAAAAATTGGTATATGTTTTTATTGAAAAGAAACAAATAAAAAATATTTTATAAAAATATCAATAAAATTATTATTACAATATTTGTCTTAATATTTATTAATAAATGGCAACTGAAGTTCATCTTCTTCTCTACCATTTCTCCTCATAACAAAAAGAAAATAAAAAGTTTATAAAAATATCCATTTTTTACGATTCTATACTCACAAAGGGGTGGTGACCCCCCATCCACATTATTGAAATCTGTATCCACTTAGTTATAAAGACTGAAAAAATATACTTTAAATATTTTCTTTAAATAAATAATATTTTTACTTACAAAATTATTTTCCCCCCGATTCAGCAAAAGTATACAAGTAATCCATTTTATCTTGGAATCCATATTACAAATTTGATATACATAAGTACTGAATACATTTTCTTTATTTCTATGCATACATGGCAACTGAGCTGCATCTTCTATTTTCTTAATCCTCAGACAAAAAAAAAAGTTTATAAACTATCCCTTAAAATTACATCAGGCTGCATTTTAGTTTTAGTTTTTACTTACTGAATAGCTATAGCGAGCATGCTATATAATTATTTGGACCCGTGCGGGCTGTTACATCAGGTTCCGTTTTAGTGAAATTGTCAGTTCTGAAAATGAATAGACATTTGATTTTTGTAAATAAGTCTTGTTAGTGTTTTTACTTCCGGAATGGTATAAGGAAACTCTGTTTTATGAAATATTAATGGACCTGCAGGGCAGTTACATTGGGCTTAGTTTTAGTTACATAATCAGAACTGTAAATGAAATAAGAAAATTAGATGATTCTTCTAAGCAGGTTTTGTCATTTTTTTATTTTAAGTTTAGTTGTAGCGAAAACTGCTATATGAAAATTATTTGGCCCTGTGTGGGCTGTTACATCAGGTTCCATTTTAATGAAATTGTCAGTTCTGAAAATGAATAGAAATTTGATTTTTGTAAATAAGTCTTGTTAGTGTTTTTACTTACGGAATGGTATAAGGAAACTCTGTTTTATGAAATATTAATGGATCTGCGGGGCAGTTACATCCGGCTTAGTTTTAGTTACATAATCAGAACTGTAAATGAAATAAGAAAATCAGATGATTCTTCTAAGTAGGTTTTGTCATTTTTTTACTTACAGTATAGTTGTAGCGAAAACTGCTTAACATTGTTTTATTTAATTGATAATCAAATGATACGACATTTTGAGAACATGTTTGTATAAATAACAGAAAAATACAAGAGTAAAGTCTCCCTATGGTGGGGGTTACAATTTTAAACATGCATGAAATCTCTTTACATCCATGTATAATTTTCTTGATTTGGATCATACAGAGTGGCCCAAAAGTCTGGAAACGGCCAAGTATCTGGTAAAATGCTAGTTCCAATTGTACAAAATTTGGGGTACATCTATTTTGGGATATAGAGATTCCAGATTTGATATTTGCAATGTTGCCAGATTTGCCGTTTCTCTTATATTATTAGTAACTTTGGTTTTTCAAATTCATAGCCCTGTATATTCAGTCATTTTTGGAATCTCCTATTCAATACGAGTTCAACCATATGTAACACTTATGATTTTATGTAGTCTGGAAGGTATAAATACATAAAACAGAAGTCTGGCAACGCCTAATTGCCTCATTAAATGTTTTAATACAAACTATTTTCAACTACATTAAAACGTAACAATTGAAAGATTGCAACGTTTTTAACTCAATGGTTATTTTATCAAGTGTTCAAAATGTGCTCCATTTGTGATTTGACAGTACCCTAATCGATGGTAGAATGCGTCTAACACATTTCTCTATGATTGTCTAGAAATTAATCGAGATTCATCGATAATTCGTTGCCTTCGATCTGCAAGACTTGCTGGTTTAGTTTTGAAACTGAATTTTTCAAGTATCCCTAATAAAAATAATCTTTAGGATTGAAATCAGGTGAACGTGGAGGCCATTCAATTCTACCTCGTCTACCAATCCATCGTCCGGGAAATATCCCATATAAATAACGCCGGACATTTACACCAAAATGAGCTGGAGCTCCATCTTGCTGAACCCATATCTGATTAAAATTGGCTCCAAAGAAGTTTCTCAATGTAGGTACAATTTCATTTCTAAGTAGAAGTTCATATTTATCTGATGTTAAATTTCCTTGGATAAAGAATGGCCCAATTAACTGAGTACCTACTATACCTGACCATACATTTAGTTTTTGTGGTCTTTGAGAATGGTTCTCACGCATCCAGTGTGGATTTACGTCACTCCAGTACCTTAAATTGTGTCGATTTATACTCCCACAAAGTGTAAAGGTTGCTTCAGCGGAAAAACATATTTCATCATTTTCAATTTTATCCATCACTACCTTAGTAAACTCTAATCTACGATCGAAGTCATCTTCACTTAATTCTTGCAATAACTGAATTTTGTATGGAATAAATTTAGTCTTATGTAATACACGTAAGGCTGAATAACGACCTACATCATGTACTTGTGTAACCCTGCGTGAGGATGTATGTGGATCTTCAACAAAACTCTGCATTATATCTAAAGTTTTGTTGTCATTCATAACTGTTTTCGGTCTACCTGATCGGTATCTATCTTTTACTCCTCCAGATTCCTCAACTCGCTTTACAGTTTTTTGTACCGTCCCCTTATGAATAGGAGAACGGTTTGGGAAAGTATCGTTGAACAAATTGGCTACTTCACAATAAGATCTTTTTCTGTCGTTGTACCCTCTCAACATTAGAATAGTAATTCGTTCTTTTTCGTTAAGAACCATTCTAGAGAAGCAATTTACCTTGCAGAACTTCTCAAAACACATCAAACTACTGTCAGTTTTCGTTAATAATGTAAATGGTGAACAAATGTCAAAATCACAGCATTCTACATTTAAACATTTAAATTACTTCAAATCTACATATTTTTTACTGTTTTATCTATTTAAGACCTCCCAGACTACTTAAAATCATAAGTGTTACATATGGTTGAACTCGTATTGAATAGGAGATTCCAAAAATGACTGAATTTACAGGGCGAAGAATTTGAAAAACCAAAGTTACTAAAAATATAAGAGAAACGGCTAATCTGGCAACATTGCAAATTTTAAATCTGGAATCCCAAAACAGGTGTACCCCAAATTTTGTACAATTAGGACTAGCAGTTCACGAGATAATTGGCCGTTTCCAGACTTTTGGGCCACTCTGTATATAACAAAGTTACAAGGGTAAGAAAATCACATTTTTCAGAATTTAGGTGACAGTAGCAGACAAACGGTTGAAAATCAAGAAATACGACTTCCATGTCCCTATCCTAACTTCTCAGGTTCTATTCTGTGACACAAGAAAATATCAGATACAGGGTGGTAAAAAATAAGTGGTTTTCGATCGCCCTGTAATAAATTTTTTTCATGTTATAGCATAGAACTTGAAAAGTTTGGGTAGGGACATGGAAGTCGTATTTCTTGATTTTATACCGTTTGTCTGCTACAGTCACCCAAATTCAAAAAAATGTAATTTTCTTATCCTTGTAACTTTGTTAGTAATTATCCAAATTAAAAAAAAATTGAACATGGATGGAAAGGGCTTGCAAAACCCTTACGAACAAGGTGTCACAGGACCCCCTATCTCATTTGCAATTTTCAGGGTTGTCATAATTCGAAGCGATTGAAAGGAGGGTGTTATATTTTCATACTAAAAATTAGCAAATTAAGGAGAAAAAATTTAAAGCATTTACTATTTTTACGGTAAATCCGAAAAATAAAATAAAATGATGTCACATTTTCGAACGAACATCCAGTGTGTCACGTGTAAATGTTTACAATAAGTTTCTTTTTCCTGTAAAATATAAAAGTCATTGATAATACTTCACGACCGAAGTGTTTTTAGAATTCGAAATTTAAAAATAAAATCGCGTACAAATGACACAATTTCAATAACGTTCAGGTCCTCTTTGATATGATAAAATAATGAAGTTCTTTCGTGCACTTACTCTATGTTGTGAAAAAATACCTGGTCTGTCAACACACCAAATTTTTTTACTGAATCATTTAGTAAAATTGCCGGTAAAAATCCTCAAAATATTTTGTTACTCCTTATACTTTTTACCTATATAGGTTGGTACTACTATAGAAAAGCAAAAAATTTTTTACTCACTGTAACTTTGTTTTTGCCTTTTTGTTCCGTTTTTTTGTTCCTGTACTTTTCTCGCGCCATACTAAGTATAATGCTAAAAAAAAGGTGTCTCTTTCACCAAGGGAGGGTTCACAATAATGAGAGTCGAGAGATAGTGTTCTTTTCACCAATGAAGATACCACAATATCGCAATAAAAGTAATAAAATGGTGTTCTTTTCACCTTATAGGCAATAAAAAACTAAGTATAACACTAACAAAGTAGGCTGAAACAATCGGTAACGACCAAATAAATACTCCCTGTGTTGTGCTATCTTGAGCCAGTCGAATTTGTTCGTTTTTTGCACAAAAAACGTAAATGTTTAGAATTTACATAGTTGCCAGAGCTAGAAACATAATGTTTAATTTAGTAATTTAGTTACGGTAACGAGAAAATAATAATGAAAAACCTACAATTATCTGAAATAAAACAATAACAAAATATAAGCACATATTTACCTGATATATCTCTATTTTGGAAAACCAAAAATTAGTCACAATTTACCTTATGGCTAATACACTACGAAGTCGAAAATCGAATTTTGAAAACATAAGATACCTAACATACAGGTAAAATGCTCACTATATAGATATTGCAAGTTCCTGAATATACCTAATAATCTTATGACGTGCATAGTTTTTCTTGTTAAAAAATATTGTTTTTTGCTTTTTTCTCTTTGTTTGAGGATTTTCGTATAACTTGGCAACATCGGTTATAAATGTCGCAATAATATCCAATCATGGAATTGATCATTTATATACACTCCAGAGGCTGTATCGTGCTAACAAACTGAAATTTCTCCAAAAATGTGATACTTCAAGTACCATATCACTCGTTCTACTGGCTCTGGGGAGCTGAAAATCAAAAAAGTTCATCTGTGAGATATCCTGAATAATATTCAGTCATAAAATTGGTGACTTATTGTTGCACTTCGGGGGCTGTATCGAGTTGTACAGATAGGATTTTTTTTTCTAAAAACCATTTTTTTTTGTTGTTCTTGCTGAAAAACGTAAAAACAACTCAAAAAATCCAAAATTCCAACTTTTTTTTGGGTAAATACTTTTCTCGCATATTAGATGGGTTGGATGGAAAAGTAATAATACCAATAATGTATTATATAAAAACAAAAAAAATATTTCCCATACACATATGTGTATCTGTCATGGAAAAAAGAAGATTGAACCAACTATTTTTTTGTATAATGAAGGACAAATGTTTCAGTTCCAATCTCCACAACACATATGATCAATCTTTGCAAACAAGGTAGAACCAAACTTGTACATGTTGATTGTATGTTTGATTTTGTACTGTATATATCGATCTCCCCACAATATATACTATTATTTGTCATTACAGATCTTTCGCTTTAAATTTTTTATTAGTTGTTATAGTTGCTTTGTAAGTTTTTTAAACGTTTGCTATTTTAAATTGAAATTCCTCAGTGTACCTCACTTTCCTCTTTCTATTAAATGTAAAACATTGTATTACAAGTAAATATTTCTTTGTATAATAAATTTGGAAACTCTTTGTTTATATTATTTGTTTCTAGATAAAATTGAATATATTTACACATGTAGTTGAAAAAGAGCCTACATGTCAAATAAAATTTGAAAGCAACCAACAGAAACTCTGAATATGATTAGATTGAGGCAAAGTTGTGACACGACGCTCTGTGTTTTCAGACTAAATGGCCTATTTTAAATCATGTAAATTTGCAACTTTTCCGCAGTTTAATTTTCTCAGCATGAAACAAACAAATGTATAATTATGGAAACATTTTATTATGTTAATATAAATGGTACAAATTTTGAAAGGTAGAATGTTTTTAAAGTATGTATATTTACATTTATGAAACTCTTAAATAATCAAAAATCTACACTCAAATGGAAATTATGTCAACAAATTTTGTTTGGATCCGTGTATATAATATTCTCCTATCTATGCACAGCTGTGCTGTGGTTTGGATGCAACATAAAAAACAGAGATAAGCACAAATCACCTATGGAGATAAGGTTTCTGTGCTCACAAACAGTCGAAATATTTAAAATCAAAACATTCGAACAGAGATGCGTTTCTTTGAACCGTCAAGAATGGAAAGACAGAGAGAGAAAATATGTTGAATAAGTAAAAGCCGATTCAGTACGACTATCGACATCTATCGTAAATATTTTGAACCAAATAATTACTAAATTAGTAACTAGTATTGTGTAAGTTTTTAGGTTTATATACCTATGAGGAGGCCCTTCTTAATGAATTTGAGTCGAGTGGGGTAACAGGGGGGGGGAGAACAGCATTGCGTCTCACTCAGTTTAAGTAAATAATAATAAGAATCTTTATTTAGGAAACCCTAATATACATAAAAATTTAAAAAAAGAATTACAATATCGTAGTTAAATACAACTTGCACACTAAGTATACACTAACACAAATGTGACATAATAATTAGTTTATAATAACGTTGACGGTACTGAAAAGAACTGATTCAAAATATTAAAACACATTGCAAAACAGCGCAATTCAGCACCTACACAAATGTACTACAATGTTTCATATTCATCTTTATACAAGAATGATAAATATCTTTTGAATTCAGAAAGACTTTTTGAATTTTTGATATTATTCGGTAAATTATTGTAAGTAATAAATCCTTTAAAGAATAAAGTTTTCACATTATATGTACTATTTTGAGTATTTACATATAAATTATTCTGGTTTCTAGTATCATATGTGTGAATTTGATTAGCAAATACGATTAATTTACTAAAATATATCGGCAATAGATTGTGTAGCATTTTGTAAATATAAACCATAGTAGTCAAGTATTCCAACCGTCTCTCAACAGTAAACAACTGCAAAGTTTGGAGCATCAGTGATACAGGAGTGATTCTACTACACCTCAAAATAACTCTCATTGCTCGATTTTGTAACGTTTGTAATTGACACATCTTATTTAAATCAAGGAAGAATAGCAATGTTGGACAATATTCAAATTGAGGTTGAAGGATGATTTTGTATACAGTAATTCTTGAATTTAAGCTTAAGTCTTGTGACACTCTTGAAAACAAATATAGCTTTTTCAAAATTTTCTTCCTAATCTATTTAAAGTGACTATTAAATGACAAGATATTATCTAACATAAATCCTAAATATTTGAACTCTTTTACGATCTCAATTTTTTCATTATCTATGTTGACAATGTGATCAATATTTATTTGTTTGTATTAATGTGGTGTAGCAATTATCATAACTTTGCTTTTATTCACATTTAGCTTTAATTTATTCATTTTTAAATAGGTATGCATACTCCTTAAAACATTATTCATTTTTGCTATAGTTTTGCCTAAATTTACATCACTAACTGAGATTAAAGTGTCATCAGCAAAAATATGAATATAGTCACATTTAACACACGTATCCATGTCATTTACATACATTAAGAAGAGTAGAGGACCTAGAATACTACCCTGAGGAACACCATGCTTTACCTCAATAGCTGATGACATTGTATCATAAACTTTAGTTATTTGTTTTCTATTTGTTAGGTATCCTATAATCCAATTAAACACTTTACCCTTTATACCATATCGCTCCAATTTTTTAAGCAGAATTGCTCTATTAACAGTCTCAAATGCTCGTCTTAGATCCAATGATACTGCTATAGTATACAAATGTTTGCTAATGCTATTTTTCCACTCAGTGACAGTCAGCTGAATAGCTGACTCACATGAATGCTTGGATCTAAAACCAGACTGGTTAACAAATAAACAATTTGAATTAATATGTTCTAATAGTTGTTGGTAAACCACAGATTCCAATACTTTTTCTACAAATGGTAACGAATTAATTGGTCTGAATTCACCACTTTTAATTGTATTAGCAACCTTTTCAATAGGCGTGACAATACTAGTTTTTAATTCCTCAGGAAATGTACCACTTTCCTATGATACATTCACAAAGTGACACCACACATGCCCAATAACTTCTAAAGAATTTTTTACGATTTTACTATTTAGTTCACAAATTGTACTTCCTCTATTTTCTAAATTTCTTATAACTATTCCTAAACCGTGTAAAGAAACTAACTTAAAACTACTAAAAATATGCTCACACATTTGAATATCACAAATAAATTCAATATCTTCAATACTAGACACCATATCATCAATACCATTAACGAAGAAGTTATTAAAATGTTGAGAAAGCCCACTAGCATCCCTCACAAAAGCAACCTGGCCATTATTCTCGAATTGAACACCGTTAGAGAAGTTATTATTAAGTTGTTTTGGATTGATTAATTTCTTCAAAGTTTTCCACATTAAATGGGGATTCATCACATTTTTATCAATATGATTATAATAGTATTTTTTTCCTTAATCATATTATCAACAGCATTACGTTTTTGTTTATAGCTTTCCCAGTTAATATTATTGGATTTACTTTTAAATGTTTTATATGCGAATGATGTTTTCGAACTTCGAGAAGGCCTTTTTAAAAAACGAACTACACAAAATGAGACGTTTATTGAGTGAATTTTAACAATACAATCCCCTATTTATTTTGGTACAATGATATTTATTTGTTTTATAATATGCTTATGGCACAAAATGCATTACTGCATAATAAACAATATCCATTGACGTAACTCCTCCGCCCTAGGAGAGAACTATGGGGATGGACCAGAGTTCGACATGATGGGAAAATTTTTCAGAACATCTTCTTCACTTGTTGTCGTCCGTTTCGATTGACTTTTCTTCTTTCTATTCTTGAGTACTAGGTAGATAATGCAGGCAGTAACTATAAAGTAGAATAAAATTGAATAAAAGCTTATACTTTTGAAATGAATCGGTGACCAATCTATTTTCTCGGCTAAAGTTTTATCTTCTTGAATGGCACTGATGACATTGTTCATTTCGTTAAGATCAATTGAATCCAAATACACAGGTTTTAGCTTAACGGTATCTAAAGTGTAATTATTTTTATTAATTTGTAATTTCGGTAAATCAATGTTTTTATATTCTGGCACTTTGGTCTTAAAAGTTCTTAAATAAATATTGTCTATTAAAATTTCACAGCGGTTATTAAGTTCGATTAAGTAACTACCGTTCACAGGAATGTTCGTAATGTCTTTGTTACAATTTTGTCTGGCTATAACACTGTACGGGGTGATCACAATCCAATGGTCAGTTTCCAATTTCTGCACTTTAACTTCACTAATGGTAGATGGAATTTCTCGACAACTGTTTGTAGATTGGGAATATTTTAGAAGTTGGACTTCGCAAGGAGCTTTCTGTGAGATTACTCTTGTTTGTATCTCTCGGCAGATGAATTCTTCTTGAATAATTTCTTCACACTTCGAATTTGTAGATGCATAGCTTAGCTCATTTAAAAGGAGAAATTTGGTTTGGGGTATTATAAGTTTAAAATTTTGGTTTGAAGGTGTAGGTATGGGATATAGATGATAGTAGTTATATTCACTAAGTTCTACAATCGGTACTTCTAATATGAAAATAATACTATTATATTTACTGTAACTTTTAACTTTGATAATTTTCTCGAATAATAGAATATTGTTTAAAGAAGTTTCGAAAGGAAATCTGTTATTTTTGTTAATATTTTTCTTAACTGTGTTAATCTCTAAAAGTATTTCGCTTGGGTTTGTTATAGAATTGTGAAAGGTATTTATTTTTGCGAAGCTTATAGCTACTTCTATTTTATCGAGCATATCATATATTATTTGAAAGCTAATAGAAAATTGAGAAACGATCTGTTCTATTGAGAAGAAATGGAAAGTTTCTATATTTTCAATTTTTATATTTCGTAATTCTTTTTGTAAATCGTTAATACGTGAGCTTAATATTTCTTGGTTGTGGGATAATATTCTAGAATTGTTTTCAAATATTTTCATTGATGATTCGAGTAATGTTACTTGGTGTTCTAACAATGTTTTTATTTTATTTTGATTATCAGATAAGGCTTTAATAGCTTCGTCATATCGTATTGCATCGTCTTGGTCTAAATTACCTGTCAAGAATTTTATTGCTGAGCCAAGTCCGTCAAAAAGTGATCGTTTTACTTGCTTTCTCCATAGTGGGTTTATTTGATTGATTTGTGAATATATTTTATTTTCTAATACTTGAATTATATGATAGGAGTTATCGAAGTGTTCTGTAAAATTAAATATGCTGGGGTGTTTTGATAGAGATTCATGTAGATTATCATATTGGTCTTTTAAAGTTAAAAAGTGATCTGTCAAGTTTGTAATATCATAAATGTGTATAAAGGTCCAAAAATCTGTTTGTACATATGCTGTTCCTAGTCGTAAGGGTAGGAGGCCAGGATTATCGTTCAGGTTATGGAATTTAGGGGTATTTAATCTTCCTTCGGTGGTCCAACAGAGGAACCTGTAATGGGAGGTTTTTTTAGTTCATTAATGTGAATAATTTCTTGATGTGCTTTAAGTTTTTTATGTTTGAGTAAATTTCCAGAAATTTCAACACGATTCCTGTCAAGTATTTGAGTAATTTCGAAAGGGCCTAGAAAACGTTTATCTTTTTTATTTCGTTTCTTGGGGTTGTGCTTGTATACAATTTGACCGATTTTAAATTCATTATTCGAGTCACCTTTTGTATTACGTTTCTCTATAATGTTTTCTTTGTTTTGTTTCAATTTGTCGTGTACATCTTTATAAACATGTTGTAATTTTGATTGATGACTGTTCACATAATCGTTATAGAAAGCTTGGGGTATGAAAATTTCGTTAGGATTTCTAGAATCTGTGTGACCAAAAGTAAGTTCAAAAGGGGTAAAACTTGTAGAACTATGTATAGAATTATTATAACCTATTATTGCGTAATCCATTAAATCATCTTCGTCGGGATAGAGTTCTCGTAATAATCTTAGATGTTCAATTAAGGTTGAATGTACTCTTTCGGCTATAGAGTTGGATTCATGATGACCAGCTGTGGTAAAGTGTATTTTAATTTTGTGTAACGCTAAGAGTTCTTTAATAGTTTCGTTATTAAATTCTGTACCTTTATCTAAAATAATTAATTGTGGTACTCCGAAAGATGTGAAATATTTTATTAAAGCTTTGCTTATAATAACAGCTGTTTTAGAAGGAATGTGCACTGCTTGTGCAAATTTTGTAAATGCATCTGTTAACGTTAGATAAGACTTTCCGTCGTAAATAAAAACATCAATGTGTATAATTTGAAACGGTTTGGACGCGGTTTCAGTTAGCATTAGCGGAACATACGGTTTTTGTCTAGCATATTTATTTTTTTGGCAAATAGTACAAGAATTTATGTAATTAGTTATTGTATTCTTCATATTTTTCCAATAATAATTTATTTTTAATTTTTCTAAAGTTTCCTGAATTCCTCTGTGTGTGGTCTTGCCTTCATGGTAATTTTTCAATAAAATCATTTGTTCCTCCTTATCAGATACAGTGTTTACTAATTTAGTGCATTTAATGAGTCTTGGTTCGTTTGAAGAGAAATGTTTTAAGTAAACTTTATTAAAATCGTTATATAAATTTTCTTTGTTAAAATAAATGTAAAACGTGTTATTAAGATCTGTGTATTCTACTAAAAATTCAAATATGAAACGTTCATTGTCGTTTTCAGGGATTTTAACTTTTATAATTTTATGATTTTCATAAGTATGTTGAGAGATATCTATTTTTTGATATAAATTTGAGTATACTAAAATTTGGTGAACTTTGTTATTTATAATTTCGTCTAATATAGGAATACCTTGATTAGTGGTTTCATTATCAGCTATGGAATGAACGGTTGAAGAATTAGATTTAGGAGTAGAAAGTTTCGTCCAGTCAGGTTGAGGTGTATTGAGTTCGTCTCTAGAATTTGTAGGTATATCAGCGGTATTATTAGGAGGCTGTATTCGTATATCTGAAATAATGTTTATTTTTGATTCGTTTTGCGCACTCGTAGAAGCTTTTTCCATTTCTAATGAGCTTTCAAACTCACGTAAGAATTCTAAAATTTCTTGATTAGTATCACCAGGGTTATTAATAACTGATTCAGTGTCTAAAGCGTTAATTGGTATTCTACTCAAGCAATCAGATACAACATTTAAAGATCCGCGTTTGTAAAATATCTTGTAGTCATATTCCTCTAATTTCAAACGCCAACGTACAAGTTTTGAATTTGGTTCTTTTAGTTTGAAAAGCCAGGTTAGAGGTTTATGGTCAGTGTATATGTGAAATTGTCGACCATACAAGTAAGGTCGAAAATGTTTGCAAGCCCATACGATTGCAAGTAATTCTTTTTCGATTGTGGAGTAGTTGATTTCTGAATCATTTAAAGTTCGTGAGGCGTAAGCTATAGGTTTGTCATTTGGAACGGTACCTTGTGATAATACTGCTCCAAGAGAGTAATTACTACTGTCTGTTGTTAGTATCATGGGTTTAGAAAAGTCCGGATATTGTAATATTGGGTCATTTGTTAGAATTTCTTTGCAGTTTCGAAAAGAGTCTATAAATTCTTTGTCATGAATTATTCGCATACCTTTTTTCAAGCATTTAGTCATGGGTTTTGTCAATTTTGCAAAATTGGGTATGAAGCGACGGTAGTATCCTAGTAGTCCAAGGAAACTTTTGATTTCTGTTTGTGTTTTAGGAATTGGGAAATTTTTAATGACAGAAATTTTCTCGGGATTAGGTTTAACACCTTCGGGAGTAATAATATGACCTAGATATACTATAGTTTTCTGAAGGAATTCGGATTTGTCAAGTTGTACTTTCAAGTTATATTTTCTCAGTCTGTCAAATATCTGTTTCACTCGTTGTATATGTTCCTGAAGGGAAGTACTATAAATTAAGATGTCGTCAAGATAAACAATACATGTTTCGTCAGTTAGTCCTCGTAATACGTTGTCCATTACACTTTGAAAAGTGGAAGGGGCGTTTTTAAGTCCAAAAGGCATTCTTTTGAATTGAAAGTGACCTTGTGGGGTGCTGAAAGCAGTTTTGGGTACGTCTTCGGGATCAACTTCAATTTGGTGGAAGCCACTAGCTAAATCCAAGGATGTAAAATAGTTAGCTCTTCCTAGTCGGTCCATAATTTCATTTATCCTGGGAATTGGATATCGGTTTTGAATAGTCTTCTCATTTAACTTGCGGTAGTCTATTACCAGTCTCCATTTTTTCTTGCCAGAAGCATCTGATCGTTTTGGGACAATCCATATTGGCGAAGAAAACGGCGAAGTTGATTCTTCAATGATGCCATCTTGTAACATTTTTCCCATTTGTCTCTTTACTTCTTCTCTATGAATTTCCGGGAACCGATATGATTTGGTATAAATTGGACTATCGTCGGTTAATTTAATTTTATGTTTGATTTCGTTCGTGAAACTTAAAGGGATGCCTTCACAGTAAAATATATCTCTATACTGATAGCAAATATTTCTTAATGCATCTTTCTCTTCTTTATTACAATGATCTAATCTGATATTTTTTAAATTTTCTTTCAATTTATTATCATCGGAATTACTAAAATTTATTTCTGAATCTACTTCCATTTTTCCTAAGAAATTAACTTCAACTAAACTTGAAGGTTCGATGTCAAAAGGTTCATGAATATCAAGTTTAACCGGATTCTCATTAGAATTTATTATTGTAGTTATTGCAAAATTATCAACTATATTTACTAAAGCTTTTGGTGTTTCGAGTCCATTACCTAACTTCTCGTAATCAAGTATTCCAATGCCATTTTTGTAATTAACGGGTAATTTAACAACTTGTTGAGTACGACCCGGTATTATTAATGAATAATTTTTTATATTCTCCTCAGTATTTGAACCAAATATTAAAGGAATAACTGTGTTAGGGGTAACAATTTCCTTTTTACTAACATTAACGCTAGCATTTAATTGTTTAAGTAAATCTACGCCTATGATTCCATCAAATCTTTCACTAAACTTGAAAAGATAAAATTTATGAGTTTCCTGTAAATTAAAGATATCAAACAATGGAATATGAGCTACCTCGTCGTGATACGTGATATTATGAGCAGTTTGAATGTTAAATTTTTCTTTAAAAATGCAATTGTTATAAAATTTATACGCAAGTTCCGGATCTATAAGTGACTTTGAACTTCCTGTGTCAACTAAAAACTTTGCACTTATTTCTGGAATTTCTATGAATGGCAAATTCGTTTTCAAGGCGTTAACATAAATTATGTTGTTTGGTTTAGATATGTGCGAGTATGAAAATCCTGAATCTGATTATTTGATATTTCCGTAACGTGAGCGTCTACATGAGAATCTCTGTAAAAATCATTGTAACTTGTCGGATCATTTACGTGAGGATATTCTGTTTCCGGCGTATAATGATTGTCAGCATTTTCATCTGTTTCATAATTATATGAATTTTCGTAATCAAATAATTTTTCATAATTTTCTGTATCAAATTGGTTATCGGTTGGAAGGGAACTATTGATTTCTTGATTTTGATAAGGATTGTCTACAGTTTGATTGAAAAGTTCTGCTGATGTAAATTTGGGATTTGATCGGGACTTAAGTATCGTATTTCCTGAAGAAATGTCCATAGGTTCTGGTTTGAAACTTTGAGAATTATTTGGACGATTAAATTGTTGATTATTATGGCGAACATTTTGCTGGTTGAAATTTGGAATTGGCTGTGAGGGTCGCTGTATTGGGTTGTAAGTTTGATTTGTGAAAAATGGATGACGTTGAGTCGGATAATTGTTATTTGGACGCCAATTGTAAGATTGGTTTGGAGGAGAATGTTGTGTATACCTCTGTGGATATGATACTGGAGGACGAGTTATTAAATTAGATGGAAATATTGGTCGGGTTGGTTGAAATTGTGTTGGTGATTGGTGTCGATGTATATTATTATAATTGGGGGTGAATGAAGGGTACTGATTGAAATTTTGATTCCTTGTAGGTGTTACTCTTAAACTAGGCTTAAATGATACATTAGAATTTAAGTTACTTGATCTTTGAGTGGAATATAGAAAATTTTCTTCT
Organism: Galeruca laticollis; assembly: GCA_963921935.1. Classification (NCBI taxonomy): domain Eukaryota; kingdom Metazoa; phylum Arthropoda; class Insecta; order Coleoptera; family Chrysomelidae; genus Galeruca; species Galeruca laticollis. The sequence continues at coordinate 59,769,584 of OY998176.1, read as the reverse complement.
TCTACAACTAAACTCATAGCTTTTTCTAAGCTGTCAGGTGATCTTAAACGTACGTTAGTTTGTATTGGTACAGGTAATCCACGAACAAAAATTTTTAAGGCTAAATTGTCATAATTTTTAAGATGTAGGCGTTTTTCATTTATGTCTAAGTCTAAAGAATTTAATTTGGAAATAATAAGGCTCCTAGAATCTTGGCATCGCATACCAAAATTATAAGGACTTTCATTTTTTAAAGGTTTTAAATTAATAAGATCTTGTACCAAACAGTCAATGTTTCTTTGGTCTCCAAAACTTAAATTTAAAGCTTGTTTAATTTCATCCCACGTTTTTAATTCTGTGCGGGAACCAATTAATATTTGAGCTCTACCTATTAATTTACCTATAATGTACCGTAGAAATGTATTTAAAGAAGCATCTGTGTTACTAGCGAACGCAGAAATAAAACTTTCACAATTACCTATAAAAATATTAAGTGTATGAGGGTTTCCATCAAAATTTGGAATTGAGTCTAGATATAATTTAAGTAGTTGGTAGTTTGTACCTGATGAAGTCATTTCTAAGTCTAAATTTCCTAAATTATTTTCAGTTATATTATTTTCAAAATTATTGTTTTCACTTTCTTGTAAATTTAAAATATTTTCAAGTAGTGTACTTATATTCTCTAGTTCAGATTCACTCATCAAATTATATTAATTATTTTTATATATATATATATAACTGTAACTACTAAAGAAATGGTTATGGAAAATAAAGGAAATAATAATGAGCACTTACGTTATAACTAAAGCTATCATATTCTAGGGTCCTAAAGGTTGGAACGATGCTAGTTCTTAACCCAGGTGGTTTGTGGTCTTCGTTTTTTCTTGCTCTTCTGAAGTTCTTTCTGGTGTCGTCCACTGGAACTGCTGGAATCGCTCGATGTCCACTCGAACTATCTGCAGCTTCGATATGCACTCGAATACAGTTTCTGAACACTAATTCGAATATTTCGGTTAATCGTTGAAACGAAAAATTTCCCGTGCGATACGTTAAACTTCCGAAATATCCTACTGACTGCGCCAATGATGTTTTCGAACTTCGAGAAGGCCTTTTTAAAAAACGAACTACACAAAATGAGTCGTTTATTGAGTGAATTTTAACAATACAATCCCCTATTTATTTTGGTACAATGATATTTATTTGTTTTATAATATGCTTATGGCACAAAATGCATTACTGCATAATAAACAATATCCATTGACGTAACTTGCGACATCTCTATCTTTACTTAGTTTTTTTATATCACCATCATACCAAGGTAAATCGTCCTCACAATATGTTATTCCTTTTATGGGTGCAATCTCATTAACAACTGTTTGAAAAACACATTTAATAGTATTATAAATATCGTTAACGTCAGTACTATTAAGTAAAAATTGACTATCAATTAAATTTAAATTTATGGTAAATAAGTTTTCATCAGTTAATTTTCTAACCATTCTAGTACATTTCTTTGTAATGATAGATTTATCTACCTGAAAACATTTAACAGTTATTACAGAATGATCAGTGAATTTGGGCTCATCTAATACATTAACTAGTAAAATGTCAACATTTGTTAGTACATAATCTATTAAAGTTTTACTGGTATTAGTAATTCTCGTATATGTTTTTACTTTCTGACATATTCCCTGAGCATTAAAAATATCTTTAATTAATTTTTTTTACATAAAATTCGTTTGACAAAAAATCTAAGTTAAAATCACCCGTTAAAATCACTTGAGAATTCTTACACAATACCTCCTCACATATTACCTCCAATTAATCAAGAAACGCTCTGCATGGCTACCACTAGGTGAATGATAAAGGTTTCCTATTACCCATTTAGCACCACCATAACTTACAGATATAAATCTGCACCAATAATTTTCATTAATAGAAATAGAAAATGACAAGGAGTTTAATAGAATTGTTAACTACTCTCATTCCAAAATTCCTATAGTGTCCCATAAAAAGTTTCACTTCAAAAATTAAATAGGAATGATTCTTTGATTTTCGCATCTAATAAATTGTTTATTGAACCAATCTACATGTTGTGTTATTATTTTGCAGTTTAATTGTAGCATGTACTGAATTTATTTTTTCATTACAGAAGTTGTCAATGATCTGTACAATATGGTGGATTCTATAACAAAACGACATACACCGATGATATCAGATTACCATTACAATATCATAATGAAGAATGCGGAACGTCTCAACTCGTGCATCATCTACGACAGAGATTTTTCTTATAGTTATTTCGGTTTGAAAACGTTGGAACGATCGTATTTGTTGAAAATAAATGGTAAAATAGTCGAACGCCCTCAACACATGCTAATGAGAGTCGCTGTCGGAATTCACGGAGAAGACATCGACTCAGCTATTAATACGTACGATTTGTTATCGGAAAAGTATTTTACACACGCCAGTCCAACTTTGTTTTCCGCCGGTACGCCTAAACCTCAACTATCATCATGCTTTTTACTTATGTTACCCGAAGACAGCGTGGAAGGTTTTACGACGCTGTTGACACGTTGTGCGTACATTTCTAAGTCTGCCGGAGGAATTGGTATTCATGTGCACAATGCTAGAGCGAAAGGAACACCCATTAAAGGTATCTGCGGGGAATCTAAAGGTCTAGTACCTTTATTAAGAGTGTTCAATAATACTGCAAGGTACGTAGACCAAGGAGGTAACAAAAGACCCGGTGCTTTCGCCGTATATCTCGAACCATGGCATGCAGATATATTAGAATTCCTGAATCTTAAAAAAAATACCGGCAAAGAAAAACTACGTGCCAGAGATTTATTTTACGCTCTTTGGATTCCTGATTTGTTTATGAAAAGAGTAGAAGCTAATGAAATGTGGTCGTTGATGTGCCCGCATCTTTCACCCGGCCTTTCTGATTGCTACGGGGAAGAATTCGAACAGTTGTATCAGAAGTACGAAGCTGAAGGCAACTTCGTTAAACAGCTTCCAGCACAGGAAGTGTGGAAAGCCATAATCGTATCTCAAGTTGAAACTGGTACACCGTACATGCTTTATAAAGACGCGTGTAACAAGAAGAGTAATCAAAAAAATCTTGGCGTTATCAAAAGTAGTAATCTTTGCACGGAAATAGTCGAGTACACATCCCCGGATGAAATAGCCGTCTGCAATTTAGCATCAATAGCGGTAAATATGTTCGTCAGTCCAGATAGAAACTCCTATGACTTTGTAAAACTGAAAGAAATCACTAAAGTCGTTACTAAAAACCTTAATAAGATAATCGACGTGAATTATTATCCAGTACCAGAAGCTAAAGCATCCAACATGCGTCACAGACCAATCGGAATTGGCGTCCAAGGATTAGCGGACGCTTTTATATTGATGAAACTGCCTTTCGACAGCGAAGAAGCGAGTCTACTAAATCAAAAGATTTTCGAAACTATTTACTACGGAGCTTTAGAAGCCAGTTGCGAACTGGCAGAAAAAGAAGGTCCTTACTCCACCTACGAGGGTAGTCCTGCTAGTAAAGGTATCTTGCAGTACGATATGTGGGACGTTACGCCTACCGATCTTTGGGATTGGAAAATTTTGAAGGAAAGAATAGCAAAACACGGTATAAGAAACTCCTTACTGTTAGCACCTATGCCAACAGCTTCAACGGCTCAAATTTTAGGAAATAACGAATCAATCGAACCGTACACTTCAAATATTTATACCAGAAGAGTGTTATCCGGAGAATTCCAAGTTGTTAATCAACATTTAATAAACGATTTAACCGAAAGAGGTTTGTGGGATGACGCGATGAAAAATCAGATCCTAGCTAATCTCGGTTCGATTCAAAACATCCCGACCATACCAGACGATCTTAAAGCAATCTATAAAACAGTTTGGGAAATTTCGCAAAAAGTAATACTAAATATGGCTGCCGATAGAGGAGCGTTTATCGATCAAAGTCAGAGTTTGAATATTCACGTCGAGAAACCTAACTACGGAGTCTTATCGTCTATTCATTTCTATGGTTGGCGTAAAGGGCTCAAGACAGGGATGTATTATTTGAGAACAAAACCTGCCGCTAAACCTATTCAATTTACCGTCGACAAAACTAAATTGATTGTTAAGGACCAGAAGGATGAAAACGGTGTCGCGACTCCTAATAGCGTGAATGGTGATAGTGAAACTGTTAAAAATGGCGTGTAGAAAATTATACTCGAAATAGAAATATATTGTGATTGTTTGGTAAGATCTTACTAAGTGCCTTAGCGTACAAATTAGTTAAAAAGACTAATTAGTTAAGTAATTATACTTTTATTAAGAAAGTTCGTTATATCTGTTACTATAGGAAATTAATAAAAACTATATAGTAGGCACGTTTTAAAATTATTTATAAACATACAGGGTTTCGCATAACATTATACCATATCAAAATAAGTTTTTTTAATAAAATTTACTTTTATTTTGACTCACCCTGTATTATATTCAACGAAATGATTTTTATAAATTTTGACAATGATCAATAAACTTTATCTATAATAGATCATTGTTTTTGTACATCTTTTCATTTAGACAGGGAGTTGAATTTGTTACGATTTCTGTCGACTAATACAGTGTTATAGAAGACCCTGTAAGTTTGTTGATAATTCTAAAACGTGAAGCTTAAGGCTGTCGAGTATATTTGTAAACTTTTTCTTATATCTTCTATATTAACAGATATAACGGACTTTGTAAGTAAGTTGATCACCCTGTAGAATAGATTTGGCACTTTTAAAAATATATTATAAATAGTTTTCTCGGGTAGAAATAGTTATTTGCAGCATTGCAGTTTTATAATCCTATACATATTAAATGGAAAATATGATGGAAACATTGTTTTCACAATATATATATATATATATATATATATATATATATATATATATATATATATATATATATATATATATATATATATATATATATATATATATAAGAAGAATTTTCACCTGAAAAGTGTGATTATCAGTTAATTGTGTGCTGTTAGTTTTTTTATTGTATAAATGTTTGTAATTGATTAAACTTTTATAAAAACAATTTGAATCATTTCTTACTCGACCAAATATAACTAATAGCGTAGGAACCAACACTGGAAGTCCCGATATAGTAAATTTGGAATAATGGGATCTTATTGCTGAGATATACGCTACCACATAGCGGTAAAATGAACTTCTCTAGATGTGTGATTTTTGTTTTGTTTTATGGCGTTTGGAGGTATCCATGCAGCCAAATACTTTGTGTTACAGTATATATATAGTGATGTATTTGAATCCAATTTCAATTAAGTGCCAATCAGAATCGATACTGAATTTGTTATTGATTTTCGTGTTGTGGATATGTATCCTATTACTTAAGCGAGCCCTAATTTAACCTATCAAACTATCGTCGTCTGCGATTCAAGTTAATACCGCTTTTCGATCAAAGGATTGGTACAGGGTTACAAGTTTTCTCGCCCAGGAGTCGCTCCGGGCTTTATTTGAACACATACAAAGGTAGACCACGGATGGAAGGTATAAACATTTGGGTTAGGGTAACAAAAGTCACAAGCTCTATATAACAACTATATCGATATGCTAGTCATCCTTAGAAATTTTACTAGGCAGTCTAATATTTTGATGTTATTCAGCGCCAGTAAGTGTAACATGTTGATGGAAGGGAATATTTTTTCATGTATTATGTTATTATAAAGTTCTTTCGTGGCATTACGATATTCCAAGCATTCAAAAAATATATATGATCCAGGTCTCCTATGACATTACAAGCTGTACATAGGTTTGATTTGATTACGCCTATTTTGCTTAAGTGCTCTGGGTACGATGCGTGTCCAAATTTCATTCGAATTATACAGCTAATTTTCCTACGTGAATAGTTAATTACTTTATACCACTGTTGTTTTGGTATTTCCCTATGCAGTAGTGTGTATCTAGTAGGCTTTATTTTTACATAGTGGTCCCATTTCTCTTTCCATGCTGCTTGAAATTTTCTTTGGTATTTATTTAAGCAATCTTGTAGTGCCACTTCGTTCGGTTGACATTCATCTTTTTCAGCACTTGTTTTGGCTAACTGATCAGCTTTTTCGTTGCCGTAAATTCCATAATGTGCTTTTACCCATATTTTTTGAACGTCACTCTCTTTAGTAAGTTGGTGTAATAGGGATTGAATTTTCTTAATGTGCGGGTGAGTCATGCCTTCCGTTAGGGATAGATACATTTTTCTTTTTTTTGGTGCATTGTGTGTTCTAGCGCCTTCATTATGCCTGCAACTTCTGCTGAAAATATACAATAATCGTTGCTTAGCTTAAAGGTTTTTCCTTCTTTCGTTTCTTGCACATAGAACGCTGTGCCTGTACCTTTTGTTGTCTTTGATGCATCTGTATATATTGTTATTGTACTGTTGATGTCTTTTTTTGTAAGTCTGATAATTTTTTCTTTGTTTAATTCTGGTATTTCTGAGTACGCAGGAATTATTATTTTTGCAGAGTGTTCTATGTTCTCAAAGTAATTGCAACTTTCATACGTTAAAATTTCTTCTTTATTGGTGTTACTAAATGCGGTGCATATCGGTGGCGAGTTCTTTTTTTCCCAACATTTATTCGTCAGGTTCAATGTATTTAACTCACATATTTTGGCCATCAGTGTAGAATTTTTTGCTTTATTCTTAAGTACCATTTTTTCAGCGAGAAATGCTCTTCTCAATTCCAATGGTGGTTCGAGTGCTTCCACCCTTAGTGGTTCCACTGGTGTTGTTGACATCGCTCCTAAGCATATTCTTAACGCTTTATTCTGTATTACTTCTAGCTGTTTCAGTGATTGTTTTGATGCAGATCCGTATAGGACGGAACCATAGTCTAAAATGGACTTTATATATGCTTTATAGAATAACAGGCATATTTCAGTACTTGCGCCCCACCATGTTTTGGTGATCATTTTGAGGAAATTAGTGGCTTTATTACATTTTATTTTGATTTCTTCGATATATGGTTTCCAATTTCATTTATTATCTAATGTTACTCCTAAGTACTTAATTTCTTTTTTATATGGTATCATGTGGTCCCTCAACTGGATGTTCTGAGTTTCTGAGATACGGTGCCTTGAAAAGGTGGTGACATTTGATTTAGACGTTGATAGATCGAACCCTACATCTTCAATAGCTTTTATGATGTTTGAGGTGGCCTTGTTTAGAGTATTTAGACAATTTTCATATTTTTTGTCCTTGACATATATTACAAAGTCATCAGCATATTGTAGAAGTGTGTAATTCCTGCATGCTTGATGCATTTTGATGGTATATATGTTGAATATAACAGTGGTGCTAAAACGGAGCCCTGTGGTAAACCTCCAGATGTATGTCTTGGTCCTAATAATGCGTCTTTTTGTCTTATAAATATTTTTCTGTCTGTCATAATATCGCACAGAATATTTCGTATTTTAGTAGGCATACCGATTTGTTTCAGCATTCCGTTCAGTATTGGAATTTCTACAGAGTCGTATGCGCCTTCTACATCCAGGACTGTAGCTGCAGTATACCCATTTTCTCCAAAATTAATTTGTATATCAGTGACAAGTTGGCTCACCGCGTCCATTGTGCCATATCCTTTCCTGAATCCGTACTGATGAATTGGTAATATTTTGTGTTCTTCTAACCACCATTCTATTCTGTTTTTTAATATCCTTTCGAATAATGATATGACTCTGTAGGAGCCAGGGTCATTTGGATATTTTTGATGTTTTAATATTGGAACTGCAATTAGGTTTTTCCAATCTTGTATTGTGCATTTGCCCATTTTTAGTATGTTGTTATATATTTCCAATAAAAAAGATTTGGCATTATTTGGTAGGTTGCATAACATCGGATATCTGATATTGTCTAAGCCTGGTGCGGTGTTTTTTCTTTGTTTTATTGTGTTTTCTAGTTCTTGGATATTTATCAGATTTTCGAATATTTGTAGTATTGTTTCCTCATGTTCCTGCTCATTTTCTAAATTATTTTTGTAGAAGGTAGATGGCGGTGCTATTCTCTCTAGTAGCTTTTCTTCCCAATCCTCACTGCAGAAATGAATGTTCTCTGTCCGTATGAAAGTTCTTCTCATTTTCTTGGCCTGTTTCCAAATGTCTGACATTGATGTGTTTTTATTCAGATTGGTGCAGTATGGTCTCCATGAGGATCTTGCCTTTTCTTTCAAAAATTTTTTTGTGCTTGCTGCTATTTTTTGCACTGTAATGAAGTTTTCCAACGTGCTGTTAATTTTGTAGGCAATTACCGCATTTTTTCTATCTGTTACAGCTATGTCACATTCTCTGTCCCACCAAGGTGGTAGTGTTCTTGACTTTATCTTGAATGGTTTGTTTGTTGGCATGGATACTTGGGCAGCTGTGTTTATTCCTTGTATTAGATATTCATATTTTGCATTAATGTCATTAAAAATAGGTGGTGTTTGTGAGAAATACAGTTCTGCTTCGTTTTTGAATATTGACCAGTCTGCTCTATTTATATTCCATTTATTGGAAGGACATATTAATTCCTTTGTTTGTAGACACTTATTTTTAGGCACATTGATGTTAATAAGTATTGGAAAGTGATCTGAACCCAGTGTGTCCTTTATTACGTTCCAATCTATGTTGTTTATGAGATAGGGTGTACTAAGTGTCAGGTCCACTGCGGAATTTTTCCCGTTGCGGTTTAATCTAGTAGGTGTTCCATCGTTTGCCAATATTAAGTCATGATTTTCTAAGACGTCTAGAAGTTGTATACCCCTCTGATCATTTTTGTACGAACCCCATGTTCTGTTGTGTGCGTTAAAATATCCACATATTATGCCGTTCTCTTTAGATATAATATTAAATATGCTTTTCCAGTCGCTGTTATTGATGCTAATTTTTGGGGGGCAATACACAGATAATATTTTAAACTGTAAATATTTATTAAAATTAATTTCGGCAGCACATATGTTGATGTCAGTATTTACTTTAATGTTAATATCTACTTTTTTAAAATTTATTTTTACTTTTATTAGTGTTGCTCTACCTCCATATCCGTGATCCCTATCAGTTCTAATTAGATTATAACCTGGAAAATTGATGATGTTGTTTTTTTTAAACCACGTTTCAGATATAACGCAAATGTCAATATCGTGTTCTGACAGACACTTCATCAAACTATATTTATTTGCAATCGCCGAGCGCGCGTTCCATTGTAATATTTTAATTTTATTAAGCATTGGTATTTTTTGGCAGATTATGATTCATTTTATATAACCTATCTGTTACAAATTGAATGTCAACTTTTTGTAATTCTTCAAATGAACTAATGTCTTCCAAGATGTTTTTGAAAACTTGGAAGAACGTTTGAATAAATGTTGTATCATTTTCTTCATTTGACTGCATGGATTCTATCTCCATATTTTCATTTGTACTATTATTTTTAAATTGAAATACTGGTTTACTAGGACCAAAGGATCTGGGAAACATGGGTGCTTGTCTGATTTCATTGTTGGGTGATTGTATCCTACGGTTTTTGGTTTGTGTGATTGTGTGTTTACTGTGTGATGTTGAGGGTTCTGATGGTGTATTTTTTTTAATTGTATTACTTTCCCTATTTGTTTTGTATTGGTGGATTGTTGTCTTAGGAAGTAATGGAAAGCTTTCCGACGTATTATTAGGTACATTGAACCTGTTATTTCTAATTTTTCTAATATATGAATTATCAGACCAGTTTTTTGCTTCTATATAGGTTACATTATTATCTGACATGAATTGTTTTATTTGCTTCTATTTTTCAAATACGGGCATTTTTTATGTATGGTTTTATGATCGTTTGATTTACAATAAAAACAAAATGTGTCTTCAGGATCTTTGCATGAATGATTTTCTTCCTTTTTCTTGCTACAATTTATGCATAGTGTGTTTACACTGCTTGGCCACATGGCCATACCTCAAGCAGTTGTAACACTGTACTACCTACTACATTTTGAATGTATTTTTCTACAGGACATACAACGCTATTAGTTATAACAAGTGGGGGTAACACGTTACCCTCGAATGACACTAAAACTGTTTGCCTTGGTATATATACTGCTTCCCCATCAATATCAATTTTTCGTTTAAATCTACGAATATTGGTAACTGCGTTTGGAGACTCAATATTTTACAACAAATACTCGTCACTGAATGTGGTATCTACTTCTTTGATTACCCCTTTCCTTTCCATTAAATTATTGGGCATGAATGCTTTTAATTGTTCCTCTTTCAAGTTTTCGTTTTTTATTAACATATTAGCGTCTTTAGTAGTTTTAACTTCTACTCTTACTCTATTTCTACCTACCTTTTGTGTTTTAGTAATGTTTTGAACTTTTAGTTTTTTATGTAATAATAAGGGTCCAACTGACATGGAATGTAAATTTCCTAAATTCTCATTATTAATTTTTTCGATAAATACGTAAATTTTATCAATTGAATATAAATTGGGTTTATCAAGTTTGAACTTTTTTGCTACTTGCACTGAAATACCTGTCGCTGTCTGACCAGACAAGCGTGTTTCTTTATCCTTTCCTAAGTTTTTGCTTTCCTGAAATTCTGTTTGGTATGTTGAATTGTAACGCACATTCCTTGAGTTATCATTATTATTGCACATATCTGAATTTCCCCCTTTGTCAGGGAGATCTGCACTAGACATTTTTCACTGAACTATAAATTTGATTAACCGATTTAATAGGTGGATTGACCGGTTCAATAGAATTGGAATTCTTAACAAAAACGATTTGTTGATAACGTCTATACTAATTGACTGTTAAAATCACACTGTGAGATGTGTGATTAGATGCTTGTCTACTATTTGTTTCGTGTGATTTGGACATTGTTTTTGGTATTTTATATTGGATACTTGTGAAACTATTCTTATATTAGTTGATAAAAATGTGAGAAGGAAGTCGGCAATATTTCTCAGTACCACAGTCCAAATTGATAAGAATTATAGACTTACAATTAAGTTTCCATCGATTTACTAAAAATGGAAAGTTGAGAGTGCAAATAAAAAATAAAAAAGGAGAATTCGGAATGATAGATTACTTTCAAATTAACTTGAAGTACAGTTTTTAAAAATGTTTATGTTACAAAAATGATAATTCTACTAATACGATAAAACAATGGATTTATATTAAATTAAAACTTGCCTTCATATAAAAAATCGCACACAACAATACATCGATTTTAGACGAAATTTCATCTAATCGAACATGTTTCAGGAGGATGATAGGCCAAAAATATATTTTAGGAGAATTGCGAAAAATGCAATATTTTCATGTACATATTTGTCGGAAAATATTTTTTCTCTCAAAAAATACTGAAATTATGAGAAATAGAGTTCTTCGGTACGATACATCGACGGGCGTTGTCCATTTTTCGGTGAGATAAATGTTTCAAATATTGGAAGAGCATTTAAGTTAAAAGAAAACATGCTATCATATAAAAAATACAATGAAGAGGGTAAAATCAAATATCCATAGTTGTTCAAAAATTAATAGAGATAGGGCATTAACAAAGTCACGCATCGATTTTAGACCAAATTAAGTTAAAAGAAAACATGCCTTCATATAAAAAATAGTACAGACCAAAATAATGGAAGTATTCATTCAATTTTCTGAAAAAGTATCGTCAAAGGTACAATCTATGATAAAAAAAATCGGGAGTGCTCTATAGTGATGCGATTCAGAAGTAGAGTGCGTCAAACTTGGAGTATCCAATGAAGAGGATAAAATTAAATATCCATAGTTACTCTAAAATTAATGGAGTTAGGGCATTAACAAAGTCACCCATCGATTTTAGACGAAATTCCATCCAATTGAACATGTTACGTGAGGATGTTAGGCCAAAAATATATTTTTGGAGTATTGCGAAAAATGCAATATTTTCCATTCGCTCAGGTATATATTTGTCGGAAAACATTTTTCGTCTCAAAAAACACTGAATTTCTGAGAAGAATAGGGTTCTTTGGTGCGATAAATCCACTGGTGTTGTCAGTTTTTAGATGAGATGAATGTTTAAATAATTAGCAGCTAATAGAAAACGTGCACTACAATTATGCGAGTCGGAAGTAGAGTGCATCAAACTTGGAGTATCCAATAAAGATGGGTAAAATAAAATATCCATAGTTACTCCAAAATTAATGGAGCAAGTCAATTTACCCCAAAAATTGTTTGATTTCGGGTTTTAATTAGTAGGATTAAGTTCACGTTCACGTTCAGATCACACAAACTCTTAGAAAACTTTACTTCAGAGAGCTCTCCAATGCAGCTTTGTTCACCATAATTAGCAGTCTTTTTCTAATTTAAAATTGCAGAAAAAAGATGAATTACCGCACACGAAACTTATTATACCTCATCACACAATAGTTAGCTGAAGTTTCGTATTGTGTAGGTTTTGGTCGAAAAATTAAGTGAATCTCCAATTATTAAAGCGAGTATAAAAGGCAACCACGATTACAACCGTTTGTTGTTTGGGTTGTCTACCTCGCAGGAAAATAATTAAAATTCAAATCTAACTGAGATCCAACAGCTAGCAACAAAATGTATTTTGATTTTATTCTGAGTGACTTTTACCAATAGATATAAAGCACTTAATTTTTGACAGAAAAATGATCACTCATTAATTCCATTAATTAATAAGAACTAACAAAATTATTGCGATAATCTCCCGTTGCTGTAAGCAACGTAATCAAAAAGGAGCCTTATAATTGGTTGAAAATAAATGTATGAATTTTTCAATGAAATATACTCATTATAGAATGTCCGGTTCACCTCTATTTTGATGAGTTGCAGATACAACTGAATTCCGTGCCTCGGGATGCTATGTGGCGGAGACAGCATTTTTCCCAGCCCAAATCTGTCATATAGGTTTCCGAGAAGGGTGTCTCCAGGGAGAGTGGGTGGTCGTGGGTCCTACGCTCTTTTAAGAGCTGTGAGGGACGCACGACCAACCAACTTCAGGGATAGGCGATGAATAAGAACGACCCAGTTCCGAATAATCGCCCGCTGATCAAAGGGGATAGAGGAGTAAACCTGACTAAAAATCACCGTCGTCATCCTCCCTGCCTCCGCTGATCATCTATCAGTCAAGGGGAAGAGAAATATTATCAAGACTATCAGGTCTAACATGCTTTCCCAAACCCACATTTTGCCATCTTCTTCCTTTTTACTATTCTACTTTCTCGCCTTATCCTCTTTTGTATCTCTTCTTAACCCACGCTGCACTATTTTCTTCTCAGTAATCTACTTTTTTTCTTTTCTTCTCATTTGTATCTCTCCTTGATGCATCTACCATACCTAAACTCCAACCATTTTCCACGCTTTCTTCTCTTCCCTTTTCCGTCTATTTTACCATCTCTTCTACTTCTTACTTCTTTTATTCTCTTTAGCCTTCACTATATTTGGTCACCAAAACATTTTCCATCAACTAGGCATAGGGGAGGGAGCTATGCCTAGTTATATATACTTGTTGGTAAGAACTGCGACCTACCCACATCCCACACAAAAGGGAAAAAACCTGGCAGAAGGTATAAAATGTACCAATTCAAAATGGTAGATAAAACAAAAGGAATATTACTTCAGGTGGGTTCCGGCACGGCCGGGGTATCTCACTCCTGTTTACAGGGCAGTCCCGTGGATTCTAATCTATCATAGAGCGCCTATGGATTGGAACTGCTAGATAAACAAAATAAAAGATCAAGCATTACTCCTAGATCACCGACGCAGCGAAGCTTCTCATGGAGCTTTCCAGCAAGTGATAACTTAGAGAACCCGAAGGAATCATAACACATAACATCCAAGAATGGCAGCCTAGTAGACGCTCAAGAAAATCTATCGAAACGGAAAATAATCACCACTTTTAAAAAGAGAAGATGCATATCATATATGTGAATGGATCCTAAAAGCCTAATCTGAGATGGCAAATCCAAAAGCTTCAATTTTTGTTCAGAGAAATGGACGTTGAAAAAGTTAGCGCCCAAACATGCAACTGTAAAAATACGGAAACCAGGGAGAAAGAAAACCCAAACAATTTTGGCAAACTAACCTAAAATAATTAGATCACTAGAGAAAGTTTTAGACTTCTCTGAGTGCAAGAACATAATCAATATAGACTAGAGTGAAGAGGCATACAGTACCACATAAGTGATTGTTGGTGATCCCCTGGAGGTAAAGCCGGTGATAACGAAGGTGGTAATAGTAGAACCCAGTGATCCGAATATGACTGTAGGGATACAAAACCCGTACAAATATAGATTTCCAGGCATTGTTGACACCAATGAAAAATATACGGTGATTAAGCAAATCACAAAACTCAGGACTGACCATGGGCAAGACACAATCACTCAGAAAATCATAAAGTTGTCACACATTTTCAGTGAAGAAGACGTATGGAATTCCCTAAGGGCTGTCAGAGATAACCCAATAGAAGATGTTCAGGTTGCACTGCACCATGTTGACAATATTACCATGGGGAAGTTTAGGAAACTCGTTGAGTGTGTCTTTCATGGTTCGGGTATATAGGTCTTCATCAATACCACTAAGAAGAAACAGGAAACGGAAAGCGTTCAGCCAGTGACAAGCAAACGACGACCAACATCATACGCCCTTATAGTCAACAAGCATAATAATACTTACCTAGAAGCTCTAAACACCGTAAAGGAAGCTGTTAAAAATACAAAAGATGCTAAAAGCATGAGGCAAATCAGAGAAACCAAAGACGGCAAGGTTCTAATAACCATGGACAAGGACCAGGAAGCGATGAATTCCTTAAAAGCAGCAGTTGAATCCACCGATATGAAAGTGAGCACGAGGGGTACCCATTGGCCTAAAAATAAAACGTTCCACATTGGTGGTATTGATGCAACAGCCACAGTAGAAGATGTGGCTGAGGCAATAGAGCGGAAGGTCGAGGAGCAGAATAAGGAAAGCTGCTCTATTGGAAATCTTAGGCCGAATGCTGGCAACACTTTGGCAGTCACAATATCTGTATCGGAAGACAAGGCCTGCGAGTTAACCCAGAATCCGTATATTCGTATTGAGCTATCGAATTGTAGGATGGAACCCAGAGTGAGCGTCGATCGATGAAAAATATGCTGGTTATACAACCACCAGACTGAAGAGTGTAAGGGTCCAGATCGTAGAAATTGCTACTATAACTGTGGAAAGGAAAGACATCTGTCAAAAGAATGCAAAGATGAACCCTTCTGCCTAGTTTGCAAAGAGACGCATAAGTCATATACCGGGCAATGCATCAGCTTCTGTAAACCACTGAGTACGACTAAAGGAATGAAACGTCAAAAAGTTTACTCCAGTAATGAAAATATTACAAATTAACGCCAATCGTAGTATCACAGTCCATGACATTGCTGCAATTACTGATGCTAACAAGAAATGTGATGTTATTTGCGAGCCCAATATCAAAAAGTGTGAACCTGGGAATAGAAATGTGTACGTAAACCCTACCAAAGACGCTTGAATTGTTAATGTAAATAGCTCCATGCCTGTTTTAAATGTGTTCAGTAGGAACTGTTTTGTGTGTTCAGTAGGAACTGTTTTGTGTTTGTCCAGTATACGAACCTAGCGTAGCTGCAGGATGTAGTTCTGCGCCTTCGGCATGGGAACAAAAACACACCATTTGTGATCACTGGAGATTTTAACTCAAAAAACGAAGTCTGGAGGGGGGGGGCGAGTAACAAACCGTAGGGGCAGGGAATTCTTGTCCTGGTGCAATGATATGAACTTAAATGTCATTAATTGTGGACTTGTCCCCACGCTTGTTAGAGACACTGGGCAACATACATCGATCTTACTGTGGTGTGTGACGGAATTGAACGACAAGACCCTCAGTGGATGGTGCTTGTGGATCCTGACGTGACGGAACACATATTGATTTTAATCGAACTCTCAAGCGTGAAGCCTGTAGTCAAGAAATGGAAAACAAGGTTTGATGAATCGAATAAAGAATTATTTATTCACACGTTTAGTGAAAGGTGTGCACACCGAGGGTTTGCTGCAATGAGAACTATAGCTTGTCCTACTGGTGGAACTAGTCAATACAAGAGGCCATCTTAGATGTTCATCACAAGAGGCGCCTCTTTCAGAGAATAACAAATGACCCAAACCGGCGTGAAGAAAAATATAGAGAATACAAGACTGCAAAAAATATGCTAAAGACTGAAATCAAAACATTAAAAAGGCGAGCTTGGCAAAACCTTTGTAACGACCTTGCAGACGACATATTTGGCCAGGGATTCCAAATAACAAGAGCTCAATTGCGAAAAACGCCCACTTGTATTGAAATGTCAAGCGAAGAAAAGGAGAGACATTTTAAGGAGTTGTTTGTTACCAACTACCCAAATAGAAAACGGCAACAAAAAGAACTAACTGTGATACAAGACTGCGATATGCTTAAACACCAGGAAATATTAAATGCCTGTGATAGAATCAAGATTGGCAAAGCCCAGGCCCAGATAATATACCATCTGTGATAATAAAATCTGTGATTAATAGTAATGTCCAATTTTTTGTTAATTTTTATAATAAGTTTTTAACCAGGCAGTGTTTTCCAGGAGAATGGAAAAGAACCAAGCTATCGCTTATCGAGAAACCAAGAAAGTCACCCGACGACCCTGCAAAATATTTGTTTAATAGACGAAATTGGAAAAATCTACGAGAGACTCTTGAAGACCCGGTTGATTGCGGAATTGCAAAACAAAATTAACCGCTTCCACGGAAACCAATTTAGATTCCGTAAAGGACGGTCTATGTCACATGCAATGGAAAAGGTTCAAGACATGGTAGCAGCAAATAAAGGAAAACATTGTGCATTAATCTTGGTGGATGTTAACAGCGCATCCTGGACAGCCATCAGCAACGAACTTAACAGAATAGGAGTGAGTGTATATCTTAAGAACATTTTAAATTCCTATATGGATGGAAGAGTAATTATCCTGAAGAGGACTTTGAAAGACAAGTTTTTGGTGGCGTTCCACAAGGATCGGTTCTCGGCCTTAGTATGCGGAATATTCTATATAACGAAGTAATGAATCTGTCAATGCCAAGTGGAGTTGTAATATTGTGATACGCTGACGATCTAGCGATATTCGTAGTTTCTCGGACCTCCAACAAAATGATTGATAAGGTAAACCGTACTCCTGATCTTGTATTTCCTTGGATGACTCAACACCATTTAGAGATTGCTCCTGAAAAACCGAAGCTATTTTTCTTAGCTATAAAAGAAAGACCGATGCGATAAAATTTAAAATGCAAAGCCAATAAATAAAACCCCAGGGATTAGTTAAATATTTGGGATTTCACCTAGACCGAAGGCTAAAAATGACAAACCACATCCGAGAAACCTGTCTGAAGGCTGCGTAAACAATAAAGGCTCTTTTGCCCAATATCGGAGGACCATCTGCGGCGAATCCTGGCGATGGTGTGTCAAAGTGTAATCTTATACGGCGCGTCAATTTGGGCACTCAACAAAATAAGACTTATAAAGACACAGCGAAGCATTGCGATTAGAGTATGTTCTTCTTACTGCAACGTTTCAGGTGAATCTGCAATGATTATCGCTGGTCTCATTCCGCTGCACCTTTTGGCGGAAGAGAAGAGGAGATTATTCCACATGGCTGGTGCTGCTGTGGCTGCCCAAAAACAGATGGAGAGGGAGAGAACTCTGCAGCAATGGCAGGAAGAGTGGCACAGCGGCCCAAAAACTTGGACCAGATGCCTTAACCGGAATATCCGACCTTGATACAATAGGAAATGGGTGACAGTATCCTACCATCTTACTCAGTTCCTCTCACGCCTTGCCACTTTTACTTTTAAAATAAAAAAAAGAGAGATGAACGTTGCATATGCTGCGGACAGCTGTAGATGACCTAAATCACACTGTCTTCGAATGCCCACAATGGGCAGAGAAGCGCCAAGAACTCTGTTCAGATTTGAGGGAAATATGTATAAACAACGTCATTGACAAGATGCTTAAATGTGAAAATAGGTGGAATGAGATTAACAGATTTCATTACTTAAGTAATAAGCACAAATGAAAAAGTTGAATTACGAGCCCGGGCAAATGCAGAAGATTAGGCAATTTTCCTTTTTTTCTTGAGGAGATGTCCTAACGGTGGTTCCAAGAAGGAGAGTGGAAGTTCTTAATAGAGGAAAAGGTTTTAGTGGGTCGAAGGTTACCCCATCCCCACACTCCCCCAAGGGCCGAAATACCAATGCCTGGGGGGTCTGCTAGCAGATCTCCTAAACCTCTTATAAAAAAAAACTGATATGTAGGTTCGAATGGGTTTATTGAAGTGGAGTATAAGTTAAGGATGTAAATGTTGAAAAATAATCATTTATCACATAATCGATTTATTTCCTACAATATAATAATAATAACATTTTTGACTATCAACAGTTCTAAGAAATAAAATATTCAATAATTACAATAAGGTTACCAATATATCAGTACAATAATACATCGGCTAATGTTATAAAACTATTTACATCACTAACTTTTTTGACTCTGGCAACAGCTTTTATAGGTTTGTGCTCGCCATAATGCTATTAGAAACATTTATTATGAAAAAGCCCTGTATAAAAATTCAACCAAATCTACCGTTACAAGTTTTATATTTCCAATTTTTTTATAGTTATCATGTTTATAAATAGAAAAAAAATATTCCATATAATATATGTAAGTTGTTGAATGGTAAAGGATTCAAAACTCTATAAAATTTAGAGAGATAACATGTTTAATGAGTTGGTATATTTACCAGCCAACAAATTCGGTTTCCCGTTCTATTTTTAATTTTATTTTAATAAAACTGTCTCTTTGAGAAAGCTTTCAGAATATAATAAGTAATCACAAGAATTTATCGGTACCAAAAAAATCTATCGATATAAAATATGTATTACTAATATTCTTTTATGACTACATTTGTATATATTTTTTTATTTCAGTTCCTTTTTGAAATTGGAAGCAGTTAATTACCACTAATTCTTTTCTACATTCTAGGAAACTAACATTGATAATTAACTATGAAATGTAGAAACAGCAATTGTTTAACATTCAGACTTCATATGGAAATCCTCTCGCATCTCACTGCATTTAAATGACAATTTTTTCTGTTTATAGTAGACATCTTGAACTGCCAATTACTTTTGGGAAAATAAACATTTCCAAATCATAGTAATTTGCTTTCTAAAATTCCTGAAAGGACTTTGGAAACCTAGTTATATATTCCGAGCTCAATGAACCTTTACCATGAAAAGTTTCTAAGCCAATTGATGGATTTTTACAAATTCATGAATATAATTCTATTAAATCAAGAGGAATATTGTGTGATTGAAAAATTTCGGACATCATACTGTATATTCATTTATTTCATAAATTACTTTCCAATCACAAAAACATTCGGCCAAATTTTGAATAAGTTTTGGAAAAATTATTACAGTAGGTACAATTCAAGTTTTTATACAGAGCATGCGATAGAATTAGCCTGTTAACATGCTGCACTTACCGGTAAGAGTATTTGACAATCAGAGCCCTACTAAAAAATGCTAGAGCCCATTTATACATTTATTGGTTACTACATACTTAGTCTTGGCGAGAACGGTTGGCATAATAAAATAGAAGGACATATCAGAAAACTTTGAATATTTTATATGAAAAAAAAACACAGCATTTCAGTTCACTCCAATTTTAAATCAGTTCTTATTTTGCTCTAAATATTTACAGTGTTAACATTTATTCCCAATAGAACTAATATAAACCATAAAGATGATTTTTGAATGCAATGAAATCTTACGTGTAGTTGATGCGAACAAAGAATAATAAATTCATAATTCATCATTCATTCACCTTCTTTGGAAAAAAACTATCCAAATTAGTATTTTTCTTGTTTACATGAGTAGCAACATGCGGTCAACGTGGAGATGCGGTTTAAACGTATTTGACGCGAATTACATCCTGTTTATAGCCGAAGTACCCTCTGGTTTCCGGTACTGCAATGACCGTTGGTGCAACCTCACCACATTCAACGTATAAATACGATTGTAAATATATTTCATTTAGTCTGCACAGTATTTTTTATCTACATATCCTGTTTGTACAATTTATATATTTTTCTCTATTTCTGAAAGTCTGTATTTTGTATTTCAAGTGTAATAAAGTTTTTAAAAAACAAACTTCGTGTAACAACACATATATTTGGCGCAGTCAGTAGGATTGTCACGAACGGCATCCAACGCGGAAAACTTTCAACTATTTCAATAGTGAAGTGACAATCACACCAAGAAAAGTATCCAGATCCATCCTAAGAAGTCCAGGATCAAGGGCAAATGAAGACAGTGTGGTAAGTCGATTTATTTTCATTCATTTAGTATGTCAGACACCTCTAGTGCTTCCTCTTCCTTCAGTGATAGCGAGAACGACCAAGAGTTAAATTTAATTAACGATACATCTAATAATAATTTAGAAATAGCAATACTTGCTCAAACTTTAAATTCATTTTCATTAGACGAAAATAAATTAGAAATGGCAAATATTCACAATTTTAGCAAAGTTCATGCCGAAACCATTCCAGATTTCAATGGTAACGAGAACAAACTACATTTTTCTTTAGAAAGTATCGATAGCATTGTAAATAATTTCTACGATCTCCGCATTCAAAGATATTATTTGTAACAATGTTTTAGAAGATGTAATTGGTCACAATTCGCAGATATAAATAGTACAAATGCGTTATGGATGTAAGAATAATCACAGAGGAATTAATTAAACTGAGATCTAAATTGAACGTAAATATTATTGGCCTAATATCAGAAGTACTGTAACTAAATATGTAAATAATTGCGAGCTATGTCAAAAGATGAAGTATTGCAGAAATCCCCCAAAATAAAAATTCGAATTAACACCAACACCTAATAAACCTTTCGAAATAGTTCACGCAGATGTTTTCACGATTAAAGGACAAAAATTTTTGACAGTTATTGATAGATTTAATAAATATGCACAAGCATATCATTTAGTAGAAGTAACTGCAATATATATATATATATATATATATATATATATATATATATATATATATATATATATATATATATATATATATATAGCTTAAGACATTTCCTTAGACACAGTTCACCAACTCAAAAAAGAAGAAAATCGAATGCAAGAAAGTTAGTTTGAGAAATTTTCCACACAACTACGCCTTTGCTTGGTCTACACCCCTCTACATCGTTGTTGCGATCGCACTTCTTTTTGGTATTTTCAAATGGAAGTCGAGATGTTACACCCATTGATTGGAAATTTGGCACGTTTTGGTTTACCAAAAATAATAGTAACCGATAATGGTCCTCAGTTAACGTCCGACAGTTTTGAACACTCCTGTGCTGAGAATGGAATATCCCATATAAAGGTTACACCATATCATCCAAAATCAAATAGCTCAGCTGAACGAACAGTGAGAACGTTTATGGAACGGATCAGATCTAGCGACCAACAGAATAGTCAATTCGAGAGGCTTCAGTCATTTCTGTTTTCTTATAGAAATAATGTTCGACGATCAACCGACAGAACACCTAGTGAACTAATCTTAGAAGCAAACTTTCCTTGTTGAAACCTGATATTGCCAAAAATATCGATATGGAATGTATTATACAGAAGAGAAATCATGATAAATTTATAAGACCACAAACAGCTGTATGGGTACATAATCCAGTTACCAAAGTTCAGTTGCTGGTCAAATTGTTAAACAAAATGATCCTCTTTGGTATCATGTAAACATAGATGGACAGTTTCGACGTAAGCATAGTGAGCAGCTAAGAAAACGAAGAACCGAGCCTATACCGAAATTAGTTTCCAATGATGACTCCGATGAAAATCAAAATGCCAACTTTTCGCTAAGGATTCCTCCAGATTTAGAACAACCCTCTACTTCAAAATTTTCCATTAGAAACCACCCAAATCAATGTGAATCATCTACTTCAAAAGATGTCCACCACTCTGATGTAGACGAATTTGATTTACAAGAAGATTCACCTTTTAAAAATGACCCTAAAGTTTATAGAAGAAATTATCCACGAGACAGAAAACTTCCACGACGATACACGGATTAGAGTATTTCTTCTGTAGGGAAGAAATGTGGTATTTCTGAACATGCTCCTGGGCAATATTGGAACACTCCATTTATATAGACGTTTTCACATCAGTGTCATTTTGATTGATTTTCCAAGATGACACAGATCGACAAGTTGACATTGAGACATGCAATACATTTTTCCATAAGCTTTTGTAGTTGATTTTCAATAGAGAGTTTACCTTGAAACAAGTGGTTTTGTCATACTACACATAGAATATTATACCTAAGAAGATATTTCTATCATATATATACCTAGTACCTAAAACTGTTATCTGGGGTGGGTGGGCCATTATAAAAAGCTCTATACATTTTTTCAAAATATTTTTTTTACATTCCCATTGGAGAATGGTACTGCCCTAATTTTTACTCACTTTCGTTTTCTTTTATTCCGCATTGGGTCCTCTCCATTGCCTTCATTTTCCCATTACGACCACTCAACCACTGGACTTCTTGCTTCTGATACATTCTCTCCGAGAACGATTTCCATGTTTTTATTTTCTTCTCCTTTAAATTGTACATTAATTTAATTTCTAATCATTTCCCTCGACGGTTTCTAATTTTAAGTTTGTGTCGATATTTTCATAACTATGTAAATTTTTCTAGCAATAATTTTTTTCCTACAGTACTTTTCCCATATATATCTACTGACACATCTTGGAGTCTACTGATGCGATGGACATGTGAAAGCTTTCCTTTTATAAAACTTTCATGTAAATTATATTAAGGTAATTCGATATATTTTATAATAATTTCTGAACTTTGTCTATCTTGATACCTTTTACAGGCCTGATGATGGCGCAGTGAGCCGAAACTAGTTACCCCTTCAGCTTGTAATAATCTATGCTGTAGTACGGATTTTGCGTTTTAATTACTGCTAATTACCGACAGACTACA
Organism: Galeruca laticollis; assembly: GCA_963921935.1. Lineage (NCBI taxonomy): Eukaryota > Metazoa > Arthropoda > Insecta > Coleoptera > Chrysomelidae > Galeruca > Galeruca laticollis. The sequence continues at coordinate 59,746,490 of OY998176.1, read as the reverse complement.
TCTGAGATGGATAGTCTTTTTCATTCGTATAAATAACATCCTATCATCTTTATTTACAAAAATAAAATTACAAGAAGCTAAAGAACTCAGCTTTCGAATTGTGTAAAAATATACAAAGTTGTTTTATCTTGAAAATAGGCTAATTTTTTCTCGCCCTGTATAACTGGGAACATTTTTTAATTTGATTTGGGAAAAACTTTCCAAATTTGAAACTCGCTGTTGAAAAACGCACATATCAATCTAATTTCGTTTAGTCAATAACCACGTTTAAAATGGGTCAGTTTCAACTGGGACAACCTGGAAATCTGTGAAATTCAGACATGGTCAGCAAGAGCCTTTAGACATGCTTTTGATGGGTAGGGCGCTCTGGTTGCATTTTCCGCATACGTCGACGTCACGTAAGATAATGCGTTAGAATAGCAATTTCCTACTCCCCAGTATGTGAGATACAGATTTATTCGAACTGAAGATTTAGCAAGTTTTTAGTTTGTTTGTTCCGGGTGCTTTCTCAGACACTTATCTCAATCTGTACTTTTTCTATCATGTCATGAATGGTCATTTATGTCTAATTTGCCAGTTAATGTTTCCAAATCCTTTGAGGATGTCCTAACTTCTTCTTCTTCTTTCTCAGCCACTTCTTATCCACTCCTGGACGTAAGCCTCTTTCATATTTCTCCATGCTGTCCTGTCCTGTGCTTAATGAAACCATCTGTTTCCGGCCTGTCTTTTGATATAATCAAGCCATCTTCTCTGTGGTCTTCCTGTGCTTCGCCTTGTTTGTCTTGGTCGCCAGTACGTTAGTTTGGTTGTCCATTTAGCTTGATCCTGCCGGGCCACATGCCCTACCCATTGCCATTTCAGCTCCGCAGTACGCTTTATTATATCCATGACTTTAGTTCTTTGTCGGATATCTTCATTCCTTTTTCTGTCTCTGAGAGTAATTCCGAGCATCGCTCGTTCCATCGCTCTTTGCATCACTCTTAATTGATTTGCTGTCCTCCCTGTCATTGCCGTTGTTTCCAGTCCATAGGTCGCTATCGGTAGTATACAGGTATCGAAAACTTTTCGTTTAAGGTTGATCGGTATGCTGCTATTTCTGAATATATAGTTCATTTTTCCGAACCCCGCCCAGGCTAATTTTATTCTTCGTTTAATCTCAGCCGTTTGATTTTCTTTTCCTATTTTTATTACATGTCCCAAATATATATACTCTTCCACGTTTTCTAGTTTTGTACCATCTATATATATTTGTTCGTTGGTGTTACTTATTATTTTAGTCTTTGCGATGTTCATTTTTAAGCCGATCTTTTTTGAAGCATTATTAAGTTGTTCTAACATGTTGCTCAGTTCGTGCACGTCACTGCTTATCAGGACAATGTCGTCAGCAAACCGAAGATGGTGTAGATAGGAGCCGTCGATATTTATTCCTTTTGTTTCCCATTGTAATGTTTTAAAGACGTTCTCAAGCGCCAGAGTAAATAATTTTGGTGATATTGTATCACCCTGACGTATTCCCCTATTTACCTTAATCTTATCCGTTTTTAGATCTTCATTTATTTTGACATGAAAAGTGGCATTTTTATATATATATTTTAATAAGTTTGTGTACCTGGAATCTAATCAGCATCGTTCATAGCTTGTATAAAGGCCCACGTTTCGACAAAATCGAACGCTTTGTGAAAATCCACAAATGCCAAGTGAAGGGGTATGTTGTATTCCGTTGTTTTTTCTATCAGTGTTCTAATAGCTTGTAGGTGATCTATAGTACTGAACCCTTTACGGAATCCCGCTTGCTCTACTGGCTGGTACGCGTCCAATTTATTTGTTAGTCTATTGGTTATTATCCTGGTGAGGAGCTTATACATATGAGAGAGAAGGTTAATTGGCCGATAATTTTCTATGTTGCTGTTATCTCCTTTTTTAAAAAGCAGGATCACTTCCGCATTTTGCCATGCATCGGGAATTTTGCCTTCTTGTAGACATTTATTTAAAAGAATTTGTAAAGATTTCTCTGTCCTAACTATTTATTGTTAATATCATCTGTTACTTCATATGTTATTTATATAATTTCCCACAATAATTCTTTGCTTATTTTCTCTTTTTTGAAATTTCCCGCTATTCTACTCCAAAAATCCAATTCAGATGCTTTCAGAGTTTTTCCGGTTTGGTTTTTTCAAATGTATCATACTTTGGAACCGTAAGTAAGGATATTTCATACGATAGATATGCTTTTAACACAAGAAATACCATTTACTAGGAAAATAGCTGTTCTACCAGAGCAGGTTATCGTCTAGTCTTGAATTTTTCGTTGATTGAATTTGTTAAAAATTGAAAATATTTTTTTAATTATACAAAAGTATGTCAATTAGTCGTCCAAAATATTTGGTTATTTTCAGTGATTCTAACGATCACATCCTGAACACACGTTCACATTTTGATATAAATAAAATGAAAAAATAAAAAATTAGAAATTTTTTTATATTGATATAATGTTTAAGAAACCTTCCAAACGCGAAGGAGAAAATGTTTGTAGTAATTGGAATCCTATTATAGATAGTCAATATTCAGAATTCAAATACTTCCGGGCTCAAATAAATGTATTTCTAATACACATTTTCCTTCCTGCACAATAAAAGTATTACCAAATCGATGGAATCAAAATCATGATCCTCATTTGAAGTAAAATTTCAACAAAATATCAATAAAACACCAAATAAAAATTTATTTTCTTACCATTTATCCCCAAATTTATAGATAAACCCACGTACAAAAATATTTTTCCAAGAAAATAATGCAGAAATATTTCATTCTTTCGTTTTCCCATATGTCCATGATTCAAAAGGGGTTTTCAGTAGTCTCGCCAAGGCTATGTGTCCTTTTTAGAGGCCATAATTAATATTTTTACAATTTTTTTCATAAGCGCAACAACAATCATTCTACAATTTTACAATGTAACAAATTCAACGCATATATTGTATATTAAGCCTGATTTAGAAAACCGCATACATTCAATCTTTACGAAGTGACCAAAGTATTAATACAAGTCTCAGTATTTTTCATCTTTAGTAATCAAAATATGTTACAGTAATTATCAGTGACAATAAATCGCTCAGTATAGATATATAAAATGCTCGTTTAAGTTAGCATAACTATATTTTATAATTACTAAATTTCATTTCAAAGACGTTTCGTTTAGAACAGGAATTTCCAAATTGATATAATTTATTGTCGAACAGTATTTTAGTTTATAACTGATTTTTGTAAATTTACCGTTTTTCAGCTGCTGCAACTATTTTCAGTAACTTGCTAACAAAATATTGCTATGAATTATTATGAAATTATAAGAAAATTCAACTAAACAAAATCAATTTCTTGGACCACCTTAGAATATGTAGAATGATTAGATCAAAAAGAAATAGTCTATTCACCATTAAGTTATTAGTATTCATAGTACTGGCTATTTTGTCTGATGATCCGTTAAATTGTACATTATATCTTGTCAGTTGAGGTTAACTCATACATAATTTACTATACAAATTCTAAAATTTAAATATTTATCAATATGTATCAATAAAATTTTTACTATTATCTCACCCACTTCCATGAGATGATGGTAGAGGTGGAACTTCTTGGACCACCTTAGAATATGTAGAATGATTAGATCAAAAAGAAATAGTCTATTCACCATTAAGTTATTAGTATTCATAGTACTGGCTATTTTGTCTGATGATCCGTTAAATTGTACATTATATCTTGTCAGTTGAGGTTAACTCATACATAATTTACTATACAAATTCTAAAATTTAAATATTTATCAATATGTATCAATAAAATTTTTACTATTATCTCACCCACTTCCATGAGATGATGGTAGAGGTGGAACTTCATCTATCAGTACAATAGAGGCATAACAAATAATTATGACCAGCACCTACTTTCCACATACTTGTAGAGGTGGAACTTCATCTATCAGTTCAATAGAGGCATAACAAATAATTATTACCAGCACCTGTTTCCCACATACCTGTACATATATATATATATATATATATATATATATATATATATATATATTTTTATTTGTTTTCCGATATTTCGTGTGACACTTTCAAAGAATCTCAAATTTTATTCAATATTTTATTAGTTATGGAAAATATGGTATCTTCTTTCAATTAAATTCAAACTAATAACCCTTTTTCATTTAAATCGACAACGTCGCTGGTGTTGATGTATAGTCAAATGCGGTGATTGAAGGTGACTTCCAATTCTGCGGGTTTCCAACTTTACAATTATTTCCAACAACTCAAATTCGAATTTAGTACTGTATTTAAATGCCTAGTTACCAAGACAGAGGTTTAACTCTAGTAGTTTTCTCCGTAACTTGGACTGTATTGATACATATTGTATTATAGAACTGTTTTCCGGTGTAGGCTGTATTGGATTTCGAGTACGTATCTACTCTTATAATTTTTGAAGCACTCAAATAAAAGTATCATATTCTTTGTCGTATATATATCAAAGGTATATAACGATTAGAAACCATGAAGTTGTAGGTCTAGGGCACTTGAGAAGTTCCTTTTACTCAGTAATGTGCTCCTCTCAAACTACCAGAGTTTTTTATACATAATGTTAATTTGTTGGATTTTTGAATTAATCAAAGACCACATTTTTCCAGACATAAGTAAATATATAATCCAGTGGAAATGGCAATAAATAAATTGTAGTCTCTTTATCATTGACACGGTACATTGGAATTACAGGAAAGATATTATAAAAATATTATTGGGTCAAATGTGAGTCTGAAAAGTATGTTTCTAAATATCCCTACAAAAGTTGTTACCAAACTTTTCGCGAAATTTTCAATAAACATATACAAATATTGCTTTTCGTACATTCTGAAATGGTAACAAATTTCCTTATACAAGAATGTAAATAGATATATCTTCATTTCCTACTTGCATTTACCCGTAACATTTATATGCTACTCCATTGTATACCTGCTATCTTCCTTGGGGAGGTGGGAGAAGTAATTGATTCCAGTGTGAACTATGAAACAAGCTAGTAATGATGATAATGTCACTTTAAATTGAGCAGCAATATTAATAATTTAACAGATAAAGTACAACCATCGTTGTAGATATGATAGGCATTTGTTACTATACTTTTTCAAACGTCTCAAACTTGAAGTTAGACAGAAATATGTTCAATACAAAGTTCTTCTGCATATTCAGCATGCTACGCTCGTACGTTATGTTCAAAATGCAAAAAAATCTGGGATACTTCATTAACAATTTAAAAAAGAGATGAATTGTTTGATAAAGGAGAAATTTCTGAGAAGACTGTTTTTGTTCTATTAGTTATGATCTACAATTTATCTTGCTATGTATTCTTGCCAAGCGTATAAGGAAAAACGCTCCATCAAAGAGTAAAGCCCGCGGATACCAACTCCTCTGCTTTTTCGTTATACATAAATCCTCTTCAGCTAGACCCATTTCATACAACCTCTTCCGACCTTATCCACAGCTTCCTAGGCATTACTAAATCAAGCCTCTCAGACACATTTCACGCAATCTTCACGCAATCTTCCACCCCCATTCACATCTTCATAGTCATATTTTTCCCACCCATTCCAGTACACTTATCACCTTCAAGATACATTTCCAATTCGACATTCACCACAAAGCGTCCGCACCTGAAACACACCTTACAAACAAAACCACAACCCCTTCGAATAGAATTGTGAAATATTAGGGTATCCAAAATTTACTTCGCTAAAGCTACTTCGGTTTTGGCGGTTTCCCTTTAACCTAGTTGAACCAGATGGCCAACGCAAGAGACAAAATGCAGCCGTAACTTTATCCAGCGCGAACTATGAGTACCTTATCTATCTATATCACATTTCCAAATAATTGAAATTCACAAAACCCAGCTTGTTTTTCATGATACCTTCAAACGAGCCACACAACATACTTAAGATCACACTGCTTAGCTTTCTGACGAGTAGATTTAACAAGAAAATATCCTAACTCACGTCCTCAAAAGGAAAATATCTTGTATCAGAATCTACACAGGAAATTAAACCCCCTTAAATGGAAACTACAAAACCTAACACCATAAAAGTATCTAAACGGGGAACAGCGGTGGTCAACTGATTCGGTGCCAAACTCTATACCAGTCTGATTTTATCGTATTAGATAAAGTTTCTCCACAATTTCGAAGAAACATGTGTTCCATCCACCACCCACTTTCTCTATGATGTATGGATTCATATCAATAATAACTTTCTCCCCAATAAATAGATTGGACGGGGAGGTGGATTTTCATGGCCAACTTGTTCCCAAGAATTAAATCCTTCTCTTATCGATAGGGGATACAGTTTTCCGTAACGTTAGAAGATTTGTTTGATCTATCAATTTGGTCATTGTCATTACAGGCCACAGTTTGGCTACCACTAATTTTGTCATATACTGCATATATTTTATGAGGGTTCTATTTCTTTTTTGAGAAAAATCGTTTCTTAGTATATCCTATCGAATTATTATCTGAAGGGATTCTTAGATATTTTCGAACTCGTTATTCCTCAGGATCAGTTCAATATTTTGATCGGTATTCTTTTTCCTATTCATATATAGTGTGTCCACCAAAGTTCGCAGCATATGAGAAACTTTTTTATTATTAATATCACGAAGCTAAGTTATTATTGATAAAAAGTTTTACATGGTGTAAAACAAAAGTGGATAGCCGCTAATAACAAACAAGAACGCTCTTTAACGAAATTTGGACCATGGTTCAATAGTTAACTAACAATTCCTACAAGGGTAATAAAAAGATCCGATCGATCAACAAAATAATTCAAAGAATCGAGCGAGTTAACGAAGATACACAGAACGAAGGTTTTGAGGAAACAAGTACCTCGTGATCAATTAGAATATGCGGCATAACTGATCCAGCATGCTGCAGAATACAGTGACGCATCGAAAGTTATAGAAGATATGACTACATCCCCAACAAAAGCCAGAAAATTTAGAAAGAGATCTATTTCTATTGAAAAGGATGTACCCAAAAATCACACACCATTTCAGGCATTATCAATTTTTGTTGAGGCAATGAAACGAATCTACAATATCTTCTAGATCACACTTGTGCGTGGCTGTGTGAGTACCTGGACGAGGTTTGAGTGAAGTTGAAAGAGACAATTTAGGACTGATATCAAAATGGAGTTATGTTGGCTCGCAACAACAACAATTCAAACAAACATTTCAGAGTATTGAAGACAGCGATGCAAACATCTCGCAAAGTTCAGTTGTACCCAAACGACTCATAGCAATATTGGTGAACAAAATACAGTAATTTGGCAGAACTTCCCGTCCGCAAACAGATACTGCCGACCAATCCATGAAACAAAATATATTACCAATGAAGATATTCACCACACTTGAGACAGACTCAAATACCTAAAACCTATGGAATACTACAAATAAAGCTCTTTTAAAGATGAAATGGTGCTATTGGTTGATATTCCCGAGGCAGGGTTTGGAAATACCATTGATGGCAATACGTCAAGATTTTTGTCAGATCCTCAAATTTCTTCTTGTATCACAGAAGTTGATATCAATCTTATTAAGAGATGCAATGTACTGTTAGAGGTCTTGTCTAGGGGACACAAATTAAATATAATAAAAAATTGAGAATTATACAGAAGTCACAGTAAAACTTTACGAGGAATTATATGGGTGGCACCCAATAACACCATCTATGCACCAAATCATGCCATAGTGCTTATAGGCCATCTTTCAGAAGAGGCAGCTGAGGCCCAAAATAAACACTTTTGTACGTACAGATAGAATTTTTCAAGAAAGGTTTCGCGATAAAGATGTTTTGTTCAAAATTTTACTGACCTCTGATCCTTTGTTGAGCAGAACAAGGAAAGCCCCGGGAAAAGTGAATCTTTCTGCAGTGAAACCTTGGCACTCTTGCTATCAGAGACATCGAACATAACCACAATCGAGATTAACGATGAAAACAAGAATATAACTAATGAAAGCAAATCTGATTAAGCACAGAACCATTTTTTTCAGTTGTTGAAGTTTGATTCAAAATTTTTGTTATTAATGCTGTTCTGGATTTGAGTTTTTAGTGTTGTTCACATAATTATTCCTCAAAAAAGTGTTTCTTCACATTTTAGAGCGACTAATATTAGGAAATAATTTCGAGCAACTTTCGAGGTGAAATACTCCACTGTGGAACGTTGAGTATAACAAGTTGATGCGTAATGTTGTTGCTGGCATTTTATTTCTGCACTTTCGTATATGTTTACTGATTTGAAGTGTTCATTTCATTTTATTAGCGTTATCTGTTCGTTCAAACAATTTTCCTATGCCTGCACTTATCACAATGATCCTGCGATAGTGCTACTACATTTCTTCAGTTCTTCTCGATTGTATATAGGCAAGAATGTTTCTCGTTTTTTGATCAGTATCGGGTGTATCAAATGTTGACTACGATCTGTGGGTATCAAGTGAGCCTCCGGAAGTAACATAATAGACGAAGAACATTTATTTGCGCGTGATAGAACAAGCAATAGGAACTATATAATAAGTGATTTTCTCCATTAATCAATTCAAAAGACCGTATGTAATATGAAAAGGAATATACCTCATACATGAAATTGTCAATTTTTTAGAATTTTCAACAATTTTCATTATATTGTGGAATTAGCTAGAAATAGTGAGTTTCATTTAAAACACTAATACCTCGTACATATTTGTGAAATGTTTTGAATTTCTTGATTTTCCAGTGGAGTGTTGCAAAAAAGGCGCAAACATGATATCAAACGGCTGAGAGCTGTAATGTGGTAAGGGACGACAGTCAGTGGAAGTAGAACGTATATTATGTGGGAAAACAAAAATAAAGGGTCTTGAATTCAGTCTTCCCCTCACTCCATACTCTAACACTCGGTCGTTTAGAGTCATGCTTGCGACTTTTTTAATGACATTTCCAAACATTTCATTGAAAAATAATCACAAATAATATACTTCCAAAATCGTGTCTGCTGGCGCTCCTACGTCCCCATCGGGATAAAAGGACAAATAAGTCACAGATATTTTACAATTGGTAGTATTCAATTATTAAAATAACAATTATTCTCCCACAGGGTATATTTTTCTGCAAACTCAAAGAGCGTAGCTACTGCCAATTTTTTACCAAAACACAGTCACGAACGATTGAAATTTATGGAGCAAACAACATCAAATTTTCGCGTTTTTAAGATTTTTTCCATTTCTATTCACACGATCATGTTTTTGATTTGGATCGTTACTAAAACTTTATGAACAGTATTAAGGTACGTTGACGTGGATTGTGAAGCACGAACGTGCGTAACGTTCTTGATGTTCATAATTTTTTCACGGCCTGTTGCCAAGCCATCAGTTGGTTTCTTTCCAGATGCGAACTGATTTTCTCATCTATGATTGAAGTGAATGTTTTATATGCGACGGGAAAACAGGTGATTGGTCTGTAATGTTGGAAGTTTTCCACTTTCTCGTATTTGTGCAGTTATACCTTTCGTGAAGAATTGTGGTATCTTTTGTGGGTTTTGCAGAGAATCATTTAGTTGATTGGCAAATATTTGGTGAATCGATGTGAAGTTCTTCCACCAATAAGCGTGAATTTGAACTATTTCTGGTGCTTTCCAATTAGCCAGTTTTTGTTTGGCATCTTCGATATTCTGAGAAAATATTCCTTTCTTGATCCAAAAAACGGTTTCATCATGTTCTGTTTCCCCACAGCTGTATCCAGTGATCATGCATGTTTGTTTTATTAGGTGGACCGGTCATATATTTTATTTGTTTTCATCCCAAGTATCGATAGAAGAGTTTTTGATTTTGTTGAAATGTACGATTTTCCTTGTATTGGGCCAAACTATATTTGCACATTCTTATTCTATTGTCTAGAAATTTGTTTTTTGGTTTTAGCTCCTCCATATAAAATAACAGACGCCGATACCTGTCTGGTTAGTTACATTTGGATTTTAGTTTTTTGTGTAATTTATTTATTATATTGGTTGTGTATGAAACTGTCCAATTTCCTTACTACACTCTTCTATTTTGTTTTGTAGTATTTCAACCCATGGTGGTTCTGTGTTTATTGGGTGTTTTTCTTCCGCAGTTTCAGGGCATCTCAGTGGGGTGCCTAGCAGCTCTAGGACGGTAAACGCTGAGCAGTACATGAGATGACATGTGTCTTCCAGCGGCGAGCAGTCACTCAGTTCCTCCGTCAGAGGTATCTTTTGCTACCTGCGAGCATATTAATTTTTAGTGAATTGGACGATTTTGTAACGGTAGTCCATTATAATTTAGTTAATTTGCTTCTAATGTGTTTGCAATTTCTGCTGGAATATATACTGCCGCTACTTCAAAGATGGTTGATCTTTTCTGCACAGCCGCTGTAGCTGGTTCGACGTTGAGGTCTTGATTTTCCTGGTTTTTCTGGCATCTTTATTTGTTTTCAAGACAATCTGTTCCAGCCTCTACATATCATACTTGATCGGATAATTGTTGGGGATCCCGTCAACAGTCAGGTCTGATTTGTGACCATTGTTCGTGAAGTCTGATTCTGTAGTTAGTTTTGTCTTCAATAATATGTTATAGTCAATGGTATCCAACGCTTTGGAGATATCGGCATAAACAGTGTCAATCTGAGTTATTCTATCAATGCCTTCCGCATGAGATTGCGGAAATTCAACTAAATCTGTAACTGTAGAACGACCTTTAAAGAAGCCATTTTGCTGAGATGTCAGGTGCTATCTGTTACAAGCAGGTTAAAAAAGGAATAAGAAGGGATAAAAGAACATACAATGCGAAACTCATAGAGGAAACCATAAAGGATAACTGAAAGATGAAGGTGTTGAGCAAAAAAGTTTCGAGAGGTAAAACAAAATCACAAAAATGCAAAATGAAAACAATATTCTAGTACACAACAAATACGACATCATTAAATCGATTGAAGTTTTCTTTACTGGCCTCTTTCCATCTAAAACTCAATCTAATCGGAGGATCTTCCAGAAATCACGGAGGGAGAAATAAGCACAACACTAAAACAAATCAAAAACAACAGGCGAAGATCAAGTCACTACAGAAATGTTGAAACGGGGAGGGAAGACTCTACAGAAAACAATACAAATACTGCTAAATAAATGCCTGCACGCCGGTAAAATACCAACAGAATGGTGCAACTCTGAAGTATACTACTTTTCATAAAATCTGATAACACAAGCGTCAAAAATTATAGGCCTATATCCCTTCTATCACATTTGTATAAATTTTTCATAAAAATTCTAACGAATCGCCTAACATCCAAACTGGATTCTTATCAACCAGTTGAACAGGCGGGATTTACAAAGGGATACAGTACGATAGATCACTTATATACAGTCCGTACCCTCATAGAAAAATGCGCGGAATATAACGTACCTCTACACCTAGCCTTCGTTGATTTCCAAAAGGCTTTCGACACGGTTGAATTATGGTCAAACCTAATGGTACGGTAAAACGCAAGAATAGATTCGAGATACATCCAAATCATCGAAAGTATCTATAAGGAAGCAACGATACATATTAGATTGGATGAAACAACTATCACAAACAAAATACCATTGAAAAGGGGAGTGCGTCAGGGAGACACCATCTCACCTAAACTATTCACGCTGGCCCTTGAAGACATTTTCAAAAAATTAGAGTGGGAGACCAAAGGCATTAATATAGACGGTGCCAGACTTAATCACCTCAGATTCGCAAACGACATAGTTCTAATAAGTAACAACGTCACGGAACTGCAAGAGATGCTAAATGAATTAAATCTAGCATCTATAAATATCGGGTTAAATATGAATTATAGTAAAACAAAAATAATGAGTTCTGAAGATATCAACATATCCATTCAAGATAATAACATCGAATGCGTAAATGGATATATATATATACCTGGGACACACTATTAAATTGGGTAAAGAAAAAAATCAATACGCGGAAATCAAAAGACGCATAAAATTGACTTGGGCAGCTTTCGGCAAGCTGGGGCACATTCTTAAAAACAACATGATCCCTATAAATTTGAAACGCTAACTATATAATACCTGTATACTACCTGTGCAAACATACGGATTGGAAACAATTAGCCTAACAAAAGCATCTGCAAACAAGCCCAAAGAGCAATGGAACGAAGCAAGCTAGGGATCTCACTCCGCGATTAAATTAGAAATGAGGATATCAGAGGACAAACTTGAGTTACCGATATAATACAAGAGGCGGCTAAGATGAAGTGGCAGTGGGCCGGTCACCTGGCTATACTGGATAAAGATAGATCATAAAAAACAGTTTGGAGGCCTAGACAGACCAAGCGAAGCATAGGACACCCAAAGAAGAGATGGGTAGACGACATTAAGAAGGTGGCAGGCAAGAACTGGTTAAGTACAACTAGGAACAGGGAGACATGGAAACAAATGAGAGAGACCTATATCAAGGAGTGGACAACTATGGGTTGAAGAAGAAGAAGACCTGGCTAGCGTTTTTGTTCTCGTCATGGTAAAATGACCAGTGTGTAATTCTTGTAGTAGCTGTTTCCTTAAACATGATGGTATGACTATTTTGTGGCCCCACAATATAACATTATTATCAACCGTTAGTTGTAATTTTCGATACCAATAAGGTTTTAAGTTTCCATCCATGTTTCCGGGAAATTCGTCTTTTAAAATATATCTCTTAACCTTCCTTAGTTGTTCGTCTTTTACAGTCTCTTGTGCTATCATCTTGCTGTTGATAGGTCAATCTGGAACTTGCTCTGTGAAATGAATAAAAGAAATTGACTGTCTCGACCCTTACTTCGTGGAATATGCTCATATTAGTGTTTTTAAATGAAACTCAAGGTCTCTAGTTAATTCCACAATATAATACAAGTTATTGAAAATTCTAAAAAATTGATAATTGTTTCGATAAATCAATATCATCGTCAGAATGACAGAAGTTACATTTCATTTTATGCCTACCTGATGTTTAGTAGTTAATTTTGGCTAGACCAAGAAGTAACCTAACTTGTGATTGGCTTAATAGGTAAAAAGGTTTAATAAAATAGCTTAGGAATGTTTGTAGTGAATGAATTTCCATTTAATTTCTTTCAATACCTTTGTTTATAGCAGTAAATATAATTCTGTATTTATGCAGTGTATATATGAAAACATTCAACATTTTTAAATTTTACCTTCATTCGTTTTGAGAAAGCTACTGTGTTAGTGAAACGCGTCAACCAGTTTGAATTGAACATTGGTTCAAATAAATGAAGTTATAAACAAATTAAATTGTTTTATGTCATCGTTAATTATACTTCAATTGATGAACCACAACGTTCTAATCTGATAATCTACCGGATCTCCCATTATGAAGTAACACATTTTAATGGCTTATTACTCGAGAATGGGAAAAGATATCGACGTGCAGTTTTCAATGAACTTCAAATTTTTATTGACATAGTTGTCAAATGTATATTTTTTCCCGAAAATGCCGAAAAAAAATGACCATTTTTGAAACGAAATTATCGGTTTAGTTTAAATACAACACCCTATTTTTTTTAATACCATCTGAAAGTCCCTTTCTTCCCCTTTCCAAAAATGTATACACTATCGGCATATACTAAAGTTTTTAGGGAAACATTTAAATTTTTATGAAACCATGTCAATAACTTCCAAACGTAAATTATCACATTTTAACAGCTTGGAAATGTTAAACTCGAAAATGAGACAAGGGATTAATCAGCGGCTTTCACTGAAATTTTTAAATTTTTTATGACACAGTTCGCAAGTCTCAAAAATCGTCTAAAATTCTCGTAAGAAATTTACTTTTGTTAATTTTTTACGGAAAGGTGGCTTTGAAACAAATTCATATAACTGACATTCACAAACGCCAAAAGGTTATTTATGTAGTATGAAGTATAACAACAAACACAGTCAAATGTATTAATCGAAAATGCATACTTTGATGGAAAAAGCGCGATGCGTCGTATTATATGCAGAGACAAAATCAATAACAGCGACCAGAAGGAGATTCAGAGCCATTTTTGACAGAAATCCGCCTACACGAAAATCGATATTAACTTGAGTACAACAATTTACAGAATCCGGAAAACTAGAAAGGAAAACGAGAACACCTGAAAACGCCCAGGACAATATGCTCCATGATATTCTGGAAGTAAAGGAAATTCTAGCACTTAACAATAATAGAATATCTGTTAGAAAAATATCCCAAATCACACAATTTTCAAAAAGTAAGCTTCAGCGGCTCCTAAAAATTATTAAATTTATGGCATACAAAATACAAACTTTCCAAAAAATAGAGAATCATTCATTCGAACAAAGATATTTCATGTTAGAAACATTGTTGGATCTGGTAAGACTTCAGCCTAATTTGAACCTAATAATGTCAGACAAAGCCACATTTCATATTAATAGAAGAGTTAATAAGCATAACTGCAGGATTTGGGGAGATGAGAATCCAAGAGCGTTCAACGAATTTGAAAGGGATGCACCGAGAGTAAATGTCTGGTGTGGTGTATCTAAAACTAAAATCTACGGCCCCTTTTGTTTCATAAAGTAACAGTTAAAGGAGACACTTATACCGACATGTTGGAGGAGTTTTTGTATCCCCAATTACAACAAGATAAAATTATAAACACTGTATATTTTCACATTACTCCTTAGGTGCTCGAAATTCATTATCCGATCATTTTGGCAACAGATGGATAGGTCGAGCTGGTCCCATCGAGTGGGCCTCATATTCCCCGGACTTAACCATACCAGACTTCTTCATATGGGGTTATGTAAAGGAGATATGCTATAACCCAATCCCTACAAACCTTCAGGAGTTAAGAAATAACATAGTAAATGTTTTTAATACCATAACACCAGAAATGCTGCAAAATTCGTTCAGTAATTTTTGGATGAGATTAGGATTATGTAGAGATGCAGATGGAGGTCACATACAACAACTTAAATATAATTTTTGTTTTGTTTTGATGTGTTTTATGAAGTTATGTTTTGTTCTTTATTCTTATATGTAAATAAAAATGTTGGTTTTAAATGTTTTCTTTTTTTCTAGTTCTCCCGATTCTGTAAATTGTTGTACCCAAGTTAATATCGATTTTCGTGTATAGGCGTTTCGATGTCGAAACTGGCTCTGAATCTTTTCTTGGTCACTTTTATAAATAACCAAAAGTAAATTTCGTACGGAAATTATAGTCTACTTTTGAGACTTGCAAACGGTGTCATAAAAAATGTAAACATTTCCAAGAATTTCAGTGAAATCCCTTGTCTCATTTTCGAGTTATAACGTTTCCAAGCTGTTAAAATGTGATAATCTACGTTTGAAAGTTATTGACATGACAGAATTAAATCTTTCCCTAAAAATTTGAGTATATGCCGATAATGTATACATTTTTGGAAAGGGGAAGAAAGGGACTTGTGTTGTATTTAAAATAAACCGGTAATATCGTTTCAAAAATGGTCATTTTTCTTTCGGCACTTTCAAGAAAAATTATACATTTGCCAACTATGTCAATAAAAATTTGAAGGAAATATAAGGATTTTAGCGAAAACTACACGTCGATATCTTTTTCCATTCTCGAGTAATAAGCCAGTCAAAATGTGTTACTTTATAGTGGGACACCCTGTATTTGTATATTTATTAATGTCGGTACAGTGAAAGAAAAAATAATTAATTAATAAAACAATAACAGCAAGTATACCAAACGTGAAAATTTTCAGCATTTGTTTCTGCTATATCCAATTTTTTTGTTAACATTCAAAAAATAACAAATAAAGTAAACTGTATTCTACTCGTAGTTTGTTGAATTGTCTAATTTATATGTAGGATTATAAAGGATTTCAAAAGGTATATTGTTCGTATATAACTGAATACATGTCACATTAATAATCCAAAAGTTTCACACCTCACCTCATAATTCAACGGCACGTTCTATCAGCAATCATTCCAGACCGACTTACAAAAATTTGTCGAATCTTTCTTATTTGTAAAACTCGTTACAAGAGTCCAAAGAACCGTTCCGTATATTACTTATACGCTAAGGCATACTAAATCTAAAATCAACAGACATACATAACTTGTGCTTAAAAGTATGAGTTAGTGTAGACATTTAAATTTTTATGTGAACGAACTGAAAACTGCACCGTAGACAGCCGTTCGATTTTTTTCATTTC
This sequence comes from Galeruca laticollis, assembly GCA_963921935.1. NCBI lineage: Eukaryota > Metazoa > Arthropoda > Insecta > Coleoptera > Chrysomelidae > Galeruca > Galeruca laticollis. The sequence continues at coordinate 59,730,229 of OY998176.1, read as the reverse complement.
ATTTTAGTTTTACAACATCTAATATAATATATAATATGTTTTAGACTACTACTGTAACAACAACGAGAAATATTTTTGTAGAACTCTTAACAATTTAACCTTAAAACTATGTAATAGTTATATAAACGCGGAAAATTCTACTTAGAGATATCCTGGTGACAATGTATTGAGAAAAACGATGTTTAAAACTTAATATTCACATTTTTCATACATTTGAACGAAAAAGACTCGATTATCCTCGTAAGGAGTAATTTGCATCTATTATTTCTCAGAAACTACCATAATCACTAATGGTACCAGCGACGTTTTCTTTGGTCAGAATTTTTTGCTCCAAAGTTTTGTAATTATTTGTTACAGTGCAAAGCGACCCCATATCTTGGTAGATTGTTTTTCTTTATTCATCATTTTCATCTTTAATTTCCGTCCTGACAAATTTCTTTTTCATCCACTTTTCGCAGCCACACAATACAAAGATTCTAATAACTATTTTGATGTACGTGATAACGATCCATTCTGTAAACTGGATAGTTAAGATTTTATTCTCATTTAGAAAAAGTCACTACATCTACTACTAGACATTGCAATAAGAAATAGAATGTATAGTGAAATTAACTGTCTCGACCCTTACTTCGTGGAATCTGCTCATATTAGTGTTTTAAATGAAACTCACGGTTTCTAGTTAATTCCACAATATAATAAAAGTTATTGAAAATTCTAAAAAATTGTCAATTTTTTAGAATTTTCCATAACTTTTATTATATTGTGGAATTAACTAGAAACCGTGAGTTTCATTTAAAACACTAGAATGTATAGTATGTACGTGATATATATTTCATATTCGAAAATGCTACAAAAAATGGAGGTATTATAAATATATAGTGGCTTCACACACCTGTAGGAATAGTGCCGCTCTTACGAGCTTTCTAGATCTTTTTGTAGAGATGGATCAGTCTCCATTTCTTTCTTCATATTTTTTCCACCATTTGTAGACATTACTACCTTTTCCTGTCTTCTCGTCCCATTGTCTAATTCGCATAGTCTGGATATTATCTAATACCTCCTGCACCTTCTTCTTCTATGATCTACAGGGCTTCCATTTTAATGTTTTCTCTTTAATTTTCCTTATTACGTCTTTTCTATCTATTGATATAGTTCCATATTTCTTCTTTTCCTATATTCCTCACCTATTTTTTGCACCTAATCTTGTTCTGAGTATTTTAATTTCCTATATTCTTATATTCTCATTGTTTTTTAGTCACAATTGATGTTTATACCACATACATCATCACCGGACTAATTATTGTATTACATATTCTTATTTTCATGCGCTCACTGATTATTTGACTTCATAATAAATTTTGTTAGCCTGGGATGCTTTGTTTGTCCGTAAAATTCTATCCTTTATTCCATTTTCTCGGTTTCCATCATTACTTATTGTTTTCCTCAGATATTTGACTCTCTCCATTTCTTCAAATTCATATCACTCAATTTTCACATTTTTGTATTCACATTTCTTTTCAAGTCTCAATAATTTGTTTATTCATATATTAATTACTATTCAAATATTAAATGAGGTATTTTTTCGTTAATTTTACTTTGTGAATGAAATTGACTGTCTCGACCCTTACTTCGTGGAATATGCTCATATTAGTGTTTTTAAATGAAACTCAAGGTCTCTAGTTAATTCCACAATATAATACAAGTTATTGAAAATTCTAAAAAATTGACAATTGTTTCGATAAATCAATATCATCGTCAGAATGACAGAAGTTACATTTCATTTTATGCCTACCTGATGTTTAGTAGTTATATTTTTGGCTAGACCAAGAAGTAACCTAACTTGTGATTGGCTTAATATATGTTTATAGAAAAAAGAAGAAGATGTGATATTACAAATATTGAAGCTTAGATATTATTAGCCCTATGGTGATATCCTGGATATCATTTTTCCAATTAAGATCAGTATAACTGTGCAATGATATAGAAAACCAGGAAAACTATATCTGCTGATCTTTACAATTATCACTTAATAAGACAGTTTATTAGTGGAGAATTCCCTAGATTTAACTGTTCATTGACAACTTCATATTGTGGGTTTCTTAAATGTCTTCTAATTTCCAGTTCTTCAAGGAAATCCAGTTCTTGTTTCTTTTCACAAATATGCAGCACTTCTAGTTCTGTAATATTTCAAAGATAATATCTTCAGCAACAAATGCAACAATTTCTTTTAAAATAGAAAGTAACGTTAGTACAAAATTGTTAAATGTAAAAACAAAAATACCACTATTAAAGAAGTCAGGTATATATAAACTCAAATGTCCAGAATGTAATGCTGTCTATTTGGGTCAGACCCTTAGGAATTTTGAAATACGATACAGTGAGCACTTACGAGCTTACAGATTAAAACAACCAGATAAATCTCACTACGCAAAACATCTACTTGACACCAATCATTCATTGACACCTAACACAGAACTAGAAGTGCTGCATATTTGTGAAAAGAAACAAGAACTGGATTTCCTTGAAGAACTGGAAATTAGAAGACATTTAAGAAACCCACAATATGAAGTTGTCAATGAACAGTTAAATCTAGGGAATTCTCCACTAATAAACTGTCTTATTAAGTGATAATTGTAAAGATCAGCAGATATAGTTTTCCTGGTTTTCTATATCATTGCACAGTTATACTGATCTTAATTGGAAAAATGATATCCAGGATATCACCATAGGGCTAATAATATCTAAGCTTCAATATTTGTAATATCACATCTTCTTCTTTTTTCTATAAACATATATTAAGCCAATCACAAGTTAGGTTACTTCTTGGTCTAGCCAAAAATATAACTACTAAACATTAGGTAGGCATAAAATGAAATGTAACTTCTGTCATTCTGACGATGATATTGATTTATCGAAACAATTGTCAATTTTTTAGAATTTTCAATAACTTGTATTATATTGTGGAATTAACTAGAGACCTTGAGTTTCATTTAAAAACACTAATATTACTTTGTGAACTTAGCAGGTACCGTAAAATGGAGTTAAATTGACCGCTGGGGTGAATTTGACCAAAAACATAGAAAAATAAACGGTTTTAAAGATTAAAACTAACTTTTCCGCATCTGTGAGATGCCCTGAATAATATTCTATCATAAAATTGTCACTTGTATACACTTCGGAGGATGTATCGTGTTAACAAACCGAAATTTCTCCAAAAGGAACCAAAAATGCAGTATATCTGGATTTATAGGATCCGCTGCACTCGCTATAGTCAGCTGAAAATCAATAGGGTACATCTATGAAACACCTTGAATGAGACACCTTGAAAAATATCCAATTACAAAATTGGCCACTTGTATACACTGCGGAGGCTGTATCGCACTAAGCCCGGAATTTCTCAAAAAGGACAAAAATGTGGCACTTCAGGTAGCATAGCATCCGTTGTACTAGCTCTGGTGAGCTAAAAATCAATAAGGATCGTCTATAAGACGCCCTGAACAATATTCAATCATAAAATGGGTCACTTGTATACACGCTGGAGGCTGTATCGAGATAACAAACTGAAAATTATCCAAAAATGAAAAAAAATTGGTAACTCAAGTACCATAGCACTCGTACTGGCTTGACTGTGCTGAATACCAATAGAGTTCATCTTTGAGACGCCCTGAATAATATCCAATCATAAAATTGGTCAGTTGTATATACTCTGGAGGCTGCATCGTGCTAAGAAACTGACGTTTCTCCAAAAATGACAAAAATGTCGTACTTAAAGTACTATAGCACCTGTTTTTCTGGCTCTGGTGACCTGTAAATCAATAGGGTTCGTCCGTGAGATGTCCTGGATAATATTCAATCATAAAATTGGTGGCTTGTTGGACTCCGGAGGCTGTATCGTGCTAACATGCTGAAATTTCTCAAAAAATGACAAAAATGTCGTACTTCAAGTACCATAGCACCCGTTGTACTGGCTCTGGTGAGCTAAAAATCAGTGAGGTTCATCTGTAAGATGTCCTAAACAATATTCAACCATAAAATGGGTGACTTGTTGCACTCCGGAGGCTGTATCGTGCTAACAACACATGTAACGAAAAGTGGCCGACGACAACGACGACATACACACAGGATTTTTTTTCTAAAAACCGTTTTTTCGAGTTGTTCTTAACGCGTTGAAGGACAAAGACGTCTATAGACGTTATTGACGATGTGCGCTCTGTGACACCTTGATGTAACGACGTCTATGGACGTCTTTTATAATACCTCCATAGCTCGACAACAACTTCTACAGCCGCCGGATTTGAATGGTAAATCAGTAAAGTGTCATATCAAGCACACTAATTTGACTCTGTGCATTTGATGTGAGAGGTGGGGATAGTTAGAACATGGCGTCATAACGGTTCGTGCGGTGCACCTCTGCGGGCCTCCGACATTTACTATTTCAGTCGGTAATCGGAATGCAACACGTGGTATGGCATTAGCGTAATAAAAATTAGTAGTCATACGATTTTTCTCGTAGTTTTTCTTATTTTTGATCAATAACAATTATTGTTCGACGTGCTAAATATCTATTGAGGTATGTACTACAAATTATGCTAATTTTCAAGTGCTTAAGTATTTATAAAAACTAGAGACCTTGAGTTTCATTTAAAAACACTAATTTATAAAAGCGTTTTCTTAGTAATGGACGAGCGCGAAGAACAACAACTTTTAGAGCGGTATGAAGAATCAACCGATGATGATTTGATGAGTGCGTCTGAACATGGCCCCTATAGCAATGATGGAGAGTTTGGCGGTGTTGCTGACTATGTACCCATGAAACCATCGAAGCAGAAGTGTCCGAAAACGATGAGGAATTAGCTCTAGAGGAAAATCAAATACCAGAACAAGACATGAACGAGAATGATAATTGGAAAGAGGTAACATCTCATATCCCCAATTTTCAATTTAATGTAACCCAATCTGGTGTAAAAATTGATGATATAGAACATATGCCGCCAATCAATGTTTTTGAATAGATATGGGACCATAATATTATGGATTTTATGCTGACAAGCACTAATACTTATGGAAAATATCTGCACCACACAAATCGTCCCAAAACTCGTCATAGTAGGTTTTGCGAGTTCAAACCGATTTCAGAAAGAGAGCTTATAATTATTTTTGGTTTATGTCTTCTTCAAGTACATCTAAAAGTACCTGTGATCAGGCAATTATTCACACACAATCCTTTATACTATCATCCAATGCTTTACACTGTGTGAGTGGTCGTCGATTTGAACAAATACTTCGATGCTTGAGCTCTAATTCGAATGATAATGATCCAAATGATCGCCTTAGAAAAGTGAGAGGTCTTTTGGATTTAATTGTAAAAAATAGTAACTCGGTATTTTCTCTTCCAGAAGCTTTATCCTTAGGCGAGTCCATGTTACTATTTAGAGGCCGCCTTCTGTTTAGGCAATACATAAAAATAAAAAAACCCAAATACGGTATAAAATTCTACTAGCTCACTTCCCACGATGCTACACATATTAAATCTAGAGATTCACCAAGAAAGAGATGAATAACAACCGAATCCAAAACACAATTCTAAGACCGAGGAACTTGTTTTCAGACTTACGGGACCGTATCTCAACAAAGGTCATCACATTTACATGGACAATTTCTACAATAGCGTCGTCTCCCTGTCTTCAAAGCTATTGCGGCATAAAACTCATTCTACGGGAACTCTGAGAACAAACAGAAGAGGCAATCCTTCAATAGTTATCAAAAAAAAAATTGCGTAAGGGTGAACATATTTGGCGAAAAAAAAAGACAGAGAGCGTTAATGTCAGCAAATGGAAAAACAAACGCGAAGTTGTTGCGATAACGCCTGGATACAAGCCAGTTATAGTTACAGTGAGAAACAAATATGGTATCGAAAAGGAAAAGCCTATAGAAATAGATGCTTACAATAGACACATGTCCGGAATCGATAGAAGCGACCAAATGCTAAGCTATTATATTTGTCCACGCACAACAATTCGTTGGTACAAAAAGGTGATTTTTCGATTTTTGGACAATGCAATGTGAATTCATATTTCTTATACACAAAAAGTGTGAGAAAAATTAAGTTTATCGAATTTAGAGAAGCTGTTATTCGATCTCTACTTCAAATGGAAGATATTGAAAATGGCAGAAAATATGTCAAACAAAATCCAATAAAAGGAAAAAGAACAGCTCCTAGCCCAAATCAGCATTTTTGGAAAATATTCCAGTTCCTCAAGATTATAAAAAATCCAATTTATTTCTAAAATATAGGGAATGTGGGAGTGAGGCGAGAAACGAGATACAGGTGTGAAACTTGTCAAGATAAGCCCCCACTTTGTCCTGCGCCTTGTTTTAAATTGTGGCATCAAGAATAACACTTTGTTAATACATATATGCGTTTTATACAACATATGTACATTTTTGATAATCATTATTTCATTTCATTATTGTTATTTTTCATTTTTATTTAGTATTTGATAACATATTATCCATTTTTGTAAGTTTCATTAGTTTTCAAATAAAAAATATATTTGCGTGATTCTAGTGTTTTATTTAAACCGACAACGTCTATGGACGTCTATGTCACAAATAGTATAGAAAAATGTCTATTATGTAACAGCGACGTCTATAGCCGTTTTTGTATTTTTTTATATTATTCAGCTTTATTAGAAGTCAAATAACATATATGTACAAGTTTTACTATAATATTGCAAAATTTTGTGAAGTTGCAATAGTACCAACGTGTTAATGGAAAACGCAATTTTTTTTTTCAAAATTCTAACTTTTTTGAGGTAAACCAATACGCTTCTCGCATATTGGATAGGTTGGGCGGAAAAGTAACAAAAGGTTCACTAAAATAGGATTTACACGGTTTTTAAATGATTACTCTCCCATCTATATTCCTCCAAAATCAATTTGAAAAGAGACATGAATTCATTGTAACCTAAATTGTCGATTGTAATGAGAATAAGGCGAATGCAATAGGGGAGACCGGGGCTTGTTGTTATACGGGGCAAATTGTTACACTCCCTTTTTCGAAAAATCTTAAATATCTCGGAAAATAATTTTTTTTGGTTGTGCAAAAAAATTGTGCTAATGTAGCATAAAAAAAGATATACTTTCACCAAGTTTCATGCAAATTGCATTTTTTTGCCAGAGAAAAAAATTAAAAAAGAAAAAAACGGTTTTTTGCGATTTTCATCTTGAATTTGAGGTTATGTTGAAAAATCTTTCATTCAAAAGTTGTTCATTATTTTATTATCTACAACTTTTCTGTAGTACATTTTGTGCTAAAATGTCATTTTCTGCCTTAAAATTGCAAAAGTAAGTATTCAGCCCCTACAAAACCCCTCCATTTCCACTCGAACTTTGTTTAAAGTATTTTTCCTGTATTAGTTATACCCCAAAATATACTTTTTTTAGGGTTCCTGGGTGTTGCTAATTTTTTCGTAAAAAAACGAATTGCACTTAACTATATAGTTTGCAATCAGCCATAAATCGGTTGTACGCAACCATTTTCCGCAGTCGCAGTTGGGTTTCAGTTTGAACTTGCTCCGATGATCAATATTCTTTCTCCTGGAGGCACACACTCCCTCCTATTTGCATCCTTCTACTCTATGAGTGGGCTAATAATCCTTGTCAAGTCCAGGTAAGATTTTATCGACATTCTATAAAAAGCTATTAAATATCTATCTGTTTGAGACAGTTTTGTGCAAGTACAAATAGTCTGGAATTCAGATTTCTCGTTACGTATGGATGGACCCAGTAGGGGAAAGTCGGGTAGCATCGGACATTATAACAAAATATTGCAAAACATATCTTTGTTAACAAATTTGTTCAACAGCAGTTTCCAGCTTTTTATCAGTCATACTGAGGCTGCCTCCCATGTTTTGTTAACTTGACTGGGCTATTGTAAGATTAATAAAAAAATTAAATACATTATCATAGCCCTTTTTGTTTATTTCTTCTTCTATGAGAGTATAGATGAATCTCCAACTCTTGCCTCCATCTATCTCCATCTTTGTTCCTCTAGCTGCTCCTCTTCAGTATCGGTACATCTTCATCCACTTCACAATTCCATGTTTCCTTTGGTCTATTTCTTTCTGGATAATTGTAGTCTCTGTAATTCAACGTATCCATACACATTTTTATGCCGTTCCCTTTCTGTTCATCCTCCTCTAATTTTTTTAACAACACTTAAATTTAAACTTTTTCATTTCAATGAGCTATTTCAAAAAAATCAGTCGAATCTTTTATGTACATCCAGTCAAATCATACTAGTAACATTCCCTTGAGTTTAAGTTGCTTCAATTATACTCGTTTCACATACTTCTTTGTTTTGTTGAATGGTTAAATATTATTTTTATGTCGATTTATCACTGTTTTCACTGCATTCAGAATACATTGTAAACCAGGACCTCGAGTTGTGTATATTATATTTCTACAAAAGCACTCTTCTTAAACAATTATTTAGTATCCGATAAAACACGTAACGCTATTAGATGCTATGATCACGACATGAACGACTATAGGGCTCAAACAAAAGTCAACTTTCAAGCGTGACGTTAGCATTTAATAGCACTGACAAATTTTTGAGCTCGACCTATTTTTAATGTGACATGTATTCTAGCTATATATAGTTGCTCCTTATTTTCAAACAATAGCAACAAGATCACAGTCTGGAAAAAAGATGTGCTTGGTGGAAAAGTCTGGATAGTACTTGGAGGATCTATCGGGGAATAGAAAATTATGATCGCTGAAAGCCAGCTTAAACAACATGGTATTCCAGAAATAGGCGGTCATTACTTTACACACATTTGATATATTAATTCACTTCTCAAAACTTCACCTGAATCACTGTAGGCTTTGGTGCGTTTTAAAAACAATTTTTAGCTGTGTCATCACTATTTTATATATTGACAACAAAATATATAGATAGGAAGCAAATCAACGTAAAATAAGATAATATATTTGTACTGGATCAACAAAAGAAGCTAACGTTTCATTTCACATTGGTTTTTAAGTGTTACTAGTGAACGAAATGATGAAAATTGGGTGAGATTGCTCTGGAAATAACTGAGAGTCTAAAGTAGAATCTGAACAATAGTAGAAAATAAATTTTATATGTATTTAAACTTTGGCTAATTCATCAGACTATCGGTATTTACTAAGGTGTCAAAAATCAATCAAATTTTGTGAGCAAATACTTTGAGCTGAATAAAATAACAGTTACACTTATAGTGATTGTGATTTGTAAAACTATACCATGACAATATATGCTGATGATTCCGTCGAAACTCACTTCATGTGAAAATAGTGATAAGTGTTAATGATATATTCTATCGCAATACGTGACAGTAACAAAAGACGATTTAAAAATAAAAAATAGTTCTATAAAATTCGAAAATTAAATTACTAATTATCACCATTTTCTTTGTAATTCAATGCATCTAATCATCTTACCATACTTTGAACACTTCAAGAATTATTCTAACGTATTGTTTTTGATTTGGCGGATGTATTAATAGATACGTAGTGTTGTTAAAGATATCCTAATGTTGCGTAGGTCTTCACAAATGGAGTATCAACTTTGCAGGTATCCCTGTAAGAACATACAGATTTAATTAATATCATGAATCAATAATAGTTGTCCAAATAAGAAGTAAATGAACGATTTTGAAGATTAAAACTAACTTTCCCGCACTTATACACTCCAGAGTATGTATCGTGTGAAAAATGACTGCAATAATAATAAAAAGTGTAGAATATCTGGATTTATGGGACTCATTGTACTAAAAGATGAAATAAAACAATTTAATTAGCTTAAAACTTCATTTATTTGAACTAATGTTCAATTTAAACTGGTTGACGCGTTTCACTAACACAGTAGCTTTCTCAAAACGAATGAAGGTGTGATTTAAAAAAGTTTCAATATATACAGTGCGTACAGAATTCTATTATACTCATGTTAACAAAAAGGTATTGAAAGAAATAACCTGGAAATTCATTCACAAACATTCCTAAACTATCTTCTAGGTAAAAAGGTTTAATAAAGGAGAGTGATTGATATCTATTTGGTCGTTAAGAAGGTTACCTGAATGTTTATTTTTGTTTATCTCCAGAGTCTGTAATAAATTTAAACTGAAGGATTTACCGACTATATGCAAAATTTGGGTCGAAAATGTGTTGGTTTTCTAATAGATGATTTGAATAGTTAGAATCTAATTTTGTGTTGTCATAGTTACGTTTGTGTTCCAAAATTCTAGTTTTAAAATTTCTAATAGTTCTACCGATATAAATTTGATCACAATTGTCATTACCACATTTTAATTTATAAACTGCTGGTTTGTTCAATTTCGAAGATTTAGATTTGTTATTTTTAATGAGTTTGGATAAATTGTAATCAGTTTTAAAGCAAATATTCATGTTCGAAGTTTCTAAGAATGATTTATTTTTTACGGAAGGTGTTCCAAAGTATGTTAAGCTTTTAAATTGTTTATTATTATTTTTATCAGAAGGGAATACTTGTTCTGAAGTCTGTTTTTGTCTTTTTATTTATGATATTGTCAATTAAATTTGGATCGTAATTATTATTAACTGCAATTTGTTTTATGATATTTAATTCTTTGTTACAATTATTATTATTTAATGGGACTCTTAAGAGTCTATGTATCATACTATTGAAAGCTGCTAGTTTATGACTGATTGGGTGGACCGAACTATTATGAATTGTAATATTTGTATGTGATGGTTTACGAAATATAAAAAAAATCATGTTAATTATTTATATTTGAAATTGTAAGGTCTAAAAAGTTTATAGACAAATTTTGTTCAAGCTCGACAGTAAATTTGATATTATTATGAACTGAGTTTATCTAAGTAATGAAGCTGTCCAATTGTCTATTTATATCGATGCCAGTACATAAATTTATTACTAAGTGGGTGTTTATAAATTATTTTTTCTATATTATCCATGAAAATTTCTGCTTGTAGGGGGCTGAGAGGATTGCCCATAATCAAACAATCTCTACTGCTATAAACCTCTCCATTGAAATGCAAATAATTTTGATTCAGCTCCCTACTAGCAGAAATTTTCATGGTTAATATAGAGAAAATAATTCTTAAACAATCCCTTAGTAAAAAATTTATATACTGGCACCGATATGTGGACGACATTTTAGCTAGCTTCACCTGTACAAATAGACAATTGGACAGCTTCATTACTCACATAAACTCCATTCACAATAATATCAAATTTACATTAGAGCTTGTAACGCGCTGCGTCCTTCACCTCACACAAGTTCTTACCAACTGACGCGTTATTTTGGACACCCTCGATACAAAGTTTTTGAAACAAATGCTCGGGCGCCAGATTATTTTACGTATCTTACTCCACGGCCTCTTGAACCTTAGCGTCAAGAGTTCCAGGTAGCCTCAGATAGAGGTTACGGAAAATTCCAGAGGTCTCGTTGAATTTAACACTTCTACAAAACTATAACCCTTAGACGGCGATGCTACGGGATATGAAGAAAACACTGGTTGTATTTATTTGAATATTACAAGTCCTATTGGAACTATGTATACAAAATAACACGTAAGACAACTTCTGAGTATTTTCAAGCGGTACCGAATCAGTTAAATATATACAGTATGCAAATGTGTTCAAGCCTTATTACGCACCATGCAAAATTTGCAGGTGTTAAGGAATAATAATAAGCTTTATTCACAGGTAAATATGGATACATATTACATTTTTCAATTTGTTGAATAGAGCGGAGAACCGAAAAGTGTACTAACACTTGTTACGGTATACAAAACATATTAAGAGAATATATAATAAAATAAAATAAAATACCTATACATACACTAATATCTAAAAAAATTGATATTGAAAACAGGGTGAGTGCCAATACTAAAACAGCTAAACAAATCATTTTTTTAAGCATGTCCAAATAAAACTAAGTTTCAAAATAACTTCTTATATTAACTCGATTATTTCCGATAATATACTGCTTAAGATGTTTTTTAAACCTATGAATATTCAATATTTTTCTCAAATCTTGTGGAATTGTATTGTATAACTTAGGGGCCAAATAAGAGTAAGACCTTTGAGAAACTGTTTTTTTCATGAAGGGAACCACAAAATACTGACCTTGTCTTGTATCGTACGAATGAGTAGGTAACTTACTACTGTGTTTATGTGTGTGGTATCTAATACATACCGATAAGAAATATAGTTGTCTGAGATCCAGCATTTTTGTTTCTGTATATAATTGGTTACGGGATATCTCGCGCTTTTTGAATATATTAATTTTATAAATCTTCGTTGTGTTACCTCGCGTATGTGCAAATGAGTCTTTAAAGCAGAGCCCCACACAGTAATTCCAAAACGTAGGTGACTTTCCACCAACGAATAGTAAAGAGTTCGTAAGTAGTTTTATGATATAATGTCCTCGAGTTTTCTAAATTTCCATAGTATAGTACGCAATTTGTTAACCACATATGTTATATGCGCATCCCATTTCAAATGCGGGTCCAATACAATTCCTAAATATTTGATATTCTTTTCAGGCAATATTCGGTATGTATCCGATTCAGTATTTATTATTAACTCACGAAATAAGGGCATTCTGAATTTATTGCAACTGCATGTGAGCAATGACACAATAAACCAGGTTTAAGCAAGCAAATACAATTGTTAATAACAGCGGAAGCGGTATAAGCAGTTTGTAATTATGCGGTAAGCAGCAGTAAAACAATAATTACCTATGACAGTAGTAAACGTGTTATAACTATCTTCGCGATAGGGATAGTCAATCGGGATAGGTGGGAAAATGCGACCAGACCAGTTTATAACAAAAAAAACTAATGAACATAAACTAGATTATCAATCAACCCATGGCAACAACCTCAAACTTGGTTGAGAATCTTATTATTGTAGGAAATAATACACTTTTCTAAACAAAATGAGTGAAAATAAAATAAGCTACTCCCGGCTGGCAGTTGGGCAGCTGGTGGCAATAGCCTCTGCTCTGCCCCGCAATCAGTTTTTAAATTTTCAAATTATCGATTAGAATTATTCTAAAATTTTGGCTGGAAGATAGGACAGCGGTTTCCCAAATACAAGCAAAATAAAACAAATGTGTCTTAGAATAGATAAACAATGAAACGAAATTATTACCGGCTGAGAGTGGAATAGCTGGTGGCAGCAGCCTCTGATCCGCCCCACAATCAGTTCTAAATTTTCCAAATTGTCGATCAGTTAAAAGTATATATAATTTAGAACTAAAATAATTCAAGGAAATTTAGAGAAAAATATGCTCGTTCCGAAAGGGAGACGGCTGGTGGCAAAACAGCCTCTGATCCGTCCCACAGTCGGTATTCAATTTTTCAAATTGCCGGTCAGTGAAAACTATATCTAATTTAGAACCAAAATAAATCAAGGTGATTTAGAGAAAATTATGCCCGTTCCGAAAGGGAGACGGCTGGTGGCAACAGCCTCTGATCCGTCCCACAATCAGTTTTCTATATCAAATTATTGGAAAAAAAAGGAAAACCCTGATATGTATTTGGGTAATTTGAAACAGGACAATAGGTATAACAATCTAAATCGCAAAATTAAAATCAAAATGCTATTTCAATGTATTGAAGGTTCGGACACGAATTCCAAAGAACAATATAAAGAACGCAACAATAAAAACTGTAAATAAATTTTGTTTTTATCGCTTCAAAAAAAACGGCTTACCAAAATATAGTATTATATTCCTAAATAGCCAAAATACTAAATCGTATACTGAAATTAAATATAAAACTTTTAAAACTCGGCGTAATATTTTATTCGGTTTTCAAAAATAAATTTTCACGTACTCAGAAAATAAGGGACGGTCGGACATTAGACTTTGAACTATCAATTTAATAACTTGGTGACACGCGGTAGCAAATTGCAAAAATCTTTAAACGGTCACAGGCAGACAGCGATATATATCTAGATTCAGCCCCCCCAAAACGTTCGGTTTTAGGAATTTATAATTTAATTTCTACCTAAAATTTTTGGCGATAACGGTGGTGAGGGAATTAACTTGAATCGATTTACTTACAACAAGAAATATTTCTACTATACTGGACGGCTTTGGTTTTAATTAAAATAGTTTATATACCGGGCGTCCTCGATAATTTAAATATTAATAAGCGGAATATAATAAATATTACATATTTCTTTAGATGGTAATTCATGGCTTTTAAATTACTAATGAAATAAATACTTAAATTAATGTTACGGCACTGAAACGGTACCAGAAATCAAAGTTGGAAAGTAAGTAACGAGTTATATCCACTTATTAAAATTAAAATACCATCGGAAATGCTTAAAAAATAACTCGTTACAAGCTTGAAAAAAATATGTCTATAAACTTTTTAGACCTTACAATTTCGAATATAAATAATAATAATGATTTTTGTATATTTCATAAACCATCACATACAGATATTGAAATTCATAATAGTTTGGTCCACCCATTCAGTCATTAACTAGCAGCTTTCAATAGTATGATACACAGATTTCTAGCAATCCCATTAAATACTAATAATAACAACAAAGGACTGAATATCATAAAACAAATAGCAGTTAATAATAATTACGATCCAAATTTAATTGACAATATCATAAAAAAAAGATAATAAAACAGACTTTACAACAAGTATTTCCTTCTGATGAAAATAAAATAAATTAAAATGCGGCAATGACAACTGTGATAAAATTTATATCGGTAGAACTTTTAGAAATTTTAAAACTAGAATTTCGGTACACAAACGTAGCTATGACAACAAAAAATTAGATTCTAACTATTTAAATCAATTATTAGAAAACAAACACATTATCGACCCAAATTTTGAAATTTTACATGTAGTCGGTAAATCCTTTAGTTTCAATTCATTAGAGGCTCTAGAGATAAACAAAAATGAATATTCAGGTAACCTTCTTAACGACCAAATAGATATCAATCACTCTCCTTAATTAAACCTTTTACCTAGAAGATAGCTTAGGAATGTTTGTAGTAAATGAATTTCCAGGTAATTTCTTTCAATATAGTCCTAGAGCCCGTGAGGGCCAGACCTTCGGATTTTTATAAAAGCTGAAAGTTTTTTTTATGTATATCCCCAATACAGGTAAGAATGATCCCCGGCCATGAAACCTGGGTAGTGGTGGCTTTGGCAGGTAACAGGTAGCAAAGGTGTATAAAATTCCACCTCAAATTTATCAATTTATAAAACTCAATTTTTTTATATTTTACTCGTAATAATATTAAAACTCGCGTTGTTCATTGCCAGACACTTAGTATAGTTACAACCCCCTGCCGGACACCCCTAAACTATTATAATTCGTAATTATACTTACGTTATATTATAAAAGCTAAATTTTATATAATTTTTTTTAGCAACTATTAAATAATGTTTCCTTAGTAGCCAGACAGTTTCGAGGGTTCTATTGTCCTGCCAGACGTATGAAATATGTAAAATAGTTGTGAGTGAGAGGAGCATATGCAGCAACGGGTGCGAGTGAAATAGAGCGTGCAGTCTGTTGCGATCTTTTACTGCACATCTACTGTTGTTTATTCCGAATTATCTAGTAATATTTTTTCTAATTTTTCGAAAAATTTCATTGAATAAAATTATTAGTCTGAAATATAAATTTTTAAAACAATATTCCGTAAAATTTTACAATAAAATATCAATCATATCAAAAATCTAGTAACTCAATTCATGTTATTTCTAATAAATTTTATTTATTCAATCCAACTGAAATTTCAAAGTCATCAAAATCTTATTGTTTATTATACGAAAGAACTATTTTTTTTTTAAATAAGAAATTTACAGAAAAATAGATTCATTTAAATCAAACATTTAAAAATCTTCTTCATTGTCATCGTTGTTGTTGACATCATCATTTTCGTAGTCACTGCTACTCGACTCCCTAAATTCATCGTTATATACATCGTCTACTTCGCCTGCTTCTGCAATAGTAAAATAAAAGCAAGTTAATTTAATTATAGTTAGTCACAAATTGCTGTAAAATAATTTGACATAATTATTATATACCTGATACAGTTTTTAGAGATTCACTAACATAATTCGGAAGTTGATCCCCTTCAAACCATTTAAAATGGTATTGATTATTTTCCATTATTTACTGGTTCATACGTTGTTGGGTTTTTCAAATGAGCATTGTTCCAGATAGTACATATATAATTTGCTCGCAAAAATTGCTGTAGTAGCTCACTTTTACAAGGTGGTAAACTACTAGCGTCGAAATTTCGCAATTTTTTTCGATTAAAAGCTTCGTTCACATCAGACACTGTATAAGAATCGATAAAAATTTGTAGTCTAGCGGCATCAACATCATTTATATTATCAACATTGTATAAATAGCATATAAAAGTTTGAATAGCATTGTAAAGAGCTTGTTGTTCATTATTATCTTCGATGATTTTGCTGTTACCAAACTTCATAAAGGCTTGCTGAAATTCTACGTATTTTTTTAATATCTTATACGGTTTCAATTTTGCTTTTCTGAAAAATGAAGGGTTGTAATCACATTCTGTAATTGCGTGTAGTCCAGGTAAGCTTTTACAAATCGATTCTCCCAATTCTTGGTATATCTTAGTTAGGTTCACATACCTCAAATTATTTCCAGTTCCTGTAAGCATCCAAATTTCCGATTCATCATGTAGACGGTTCATATGACCCAGCATTATAGCAACAAGATCAGTATCAACAGTTCGGATAACAATGTTTGCTCCGTAGTTAATTTTGCACGCATGGTACACAATTTTGGTATCTGCCTCTTCATGCTCCGGGCAAGACAATTCCTCAATGATACTTGATATTACTTTGTTTGTCTCATTAACCATGAATGAATGACATTATCTGAAATTTATATGTATTATTTTGCTACCAATAAACGGCGCCATTTCAACAGTAGCCCAATGTAAAATGAAAAAATCAACTAGAGCTTCTTTAAAATTTGATTTTTTTAATTCTTTAACGAAGTCACTAGGACGAACTTGTTCAGGCCCAGATATGGTATACTCTAATTGTGCAGATTCAAATCGTAGAGAATTTTTTATCGATGGCGTAAAATACTGGTCAAAACCAACATCAATTCTTGACGCTTTTAACTGAGTTACCATCTGCAACATTTTTTTAGAAATGCTTCCAAATTTTTTGGGAACATTTTTCATGGTGTGTAATAAAAAAAATCCGTCAATTATTAAAATATCAATTTGAGGTGGCTCATCATGCTTAACCTCTTTCACAATCTTTGGAAAAATTATTGATATATGTTTTTTTAATAGCGTTTTCAAATCTTCCAATGTCAGTTGAATTGAATATAATAAATTTTATAAAATTTATTAGAAATAACATGAATTGAGTTACTAGATTTTTGATATGATTGATATTTTATTGTAAAATTTTACGGAATATTGTTTTAAAAATTTATTTTTCAGACTGTAATAATATTATTTGATGAAATTTTTCTAAAAATTAGAAAAAATATTACTAGATAGTTCGGAATAAACAACAGTAGATGTGCAGTAAAAGATCGCAATAGACTGCACGCTCTATTTCTCTCGCACCCGTTGCTGCATATGCTCCTCTCACTAACAACTATTTTACACATTTGATACGTCTGGCAGGACGATAGAACCCTCGAAACTGTCTGGCTACTAAGGAAACATTATTTAATAGTTGTCCAAAAAAATATATATAAAATTTAGCTTTTATAGTATAACGTAAGTATAATTACAAATTATAATAGTTTAGTGGTGTACGGCAGGGAGTTGTAACTATACTAAGTGTCTGGCAATGTACAACGCGAGTTTTAATATTATTACGAGTAAAATATAAAAAAATTGAGTTTTATAAATTGATAAATTTGAGGTGGAATTTTATACACCTTTGCTACCTGTTACCTGCCAAAGCCAGCACTACCCAGGTTTCATGGGCGGGGATCATTCTTACCTGTATTGGGGACATACATAGAAAAACTTTCAGCTTTTATAAAAATCCGAAGGTCTGGCCCTCACGGGCTCTTGTTCTAATACCTTTTGTTAACATGAATATCATAGAATTCTGTATTTATGCACTGTATATATTAAAACATTTTTAAACTACACCTTCCTTCGTTTTGAGAAAGCTGCTGTGTTTGTGGAACGCGTCAACTAGTTTAAATTGAACATTAGTTCAAATAAATGAAGTTTTAAACAAATTAAATTGTTTGATTTCATCGTTCAGTATGGTCTTCATCAAGTAAAAGCCTCATCTATTCAACCTATTGTACTAGCTTTGGTGGACTGGAAATCAATAGGGTTCATCTGTGAGACTCCCTGAATAATATCCAATTTTAAAATTGGTCACTTGTCTACACTCCGGTGGATCTATCGTGAAAACAAACCAGCTCACCAGAGCGCACAGTCCCATAAATCTAGATGTTCTTTATTTTTGAATAAATCTTGTTTTGTTAGTACGATATAGCCTCTGGAGTGTATAAGTGCGTAAAAAATAGTTTTATTCTTTAAAGTCGTTTATTTTGTCTAAAAACCCTTTTTTCTGTTTTCCGTACTGAAAAACGTCAAAAAGACTGTCAGGTAATAGATACGAGGATAACCCACTAGATTTCACTGAAATTTCAATTTCAGAAAAAAGTGGAGTTACACACATTCCTTGTTTCATCGACAAAATGTGATTGTCTAAAACATTTTCTATTGATATTTTTATAAATACGATGTTTTATTTTTCTCCGATTTGGAGTTATACACTTATCTGGTTTAATCGACGATATGCTATCGCAGTTAAAAGGTTCACAACATAGTAAAATCTAAAAATTTTGTGGTAAACAACCTCCGATGTTCAAATCTACTAAGATCTCCTCTTATAACAAACCGTTCTCAATTTGTGTTTAATATTGAATCATTTTCAAACTCAATTCATACAAAAGTACATACATAGAGATTTAAAGCAGTTAATTCGAGAATCATCATAATCTTACGTTAAATAAAAAAGTTAGATTATACGTACTCATCTTCCCAAGGACAAACATCATTAGACTTAGCTTCAGCTTGTTCCTGATCCTGCTCATCATTTTGTTCAGTTTCAGGATCCACTGCTTCTATTTCTACAGTTTCTCCTATTTCCGATGGGGGTAACTCACTCCCTGGGGACTCACTATCAGGTTCCGCTAACGGTGCTAATGGTTCCTGAATCATACATATCGTTATTTCGCTAACATTCTCTTCTTTCTCTTCTAACTCACTTACTTCTGAAACAGACGGAGTACAGATCGCCTACATACATGATGTGCTCAGAAAATTAGGCTATTTTTAATTTTTCAATAAACATATTTATTTCTCACGAATCTTTTATTTCCAAATATTGTCATAGCAACAACCAACGTAAACACACCCCTTACTCCATAGAGATATATATGAGGGAGTTATGGGCTCATAACTTTTACGATGATAATAATTGGGCAAACTTTGATGAATTTCACACAATAATTGTGCAACCTGGGCGGATTTACGAATGTGCCGCCCATGCGCCCAAAGCATTTCGCAAACTTACACCCCTCCCCCTCTCGCGTCAATTTGCCAGGCCTAAAATAATAGTATTTGAACAAGAATATTTTGAAAATAAATTTAAATAACATCATAATGTCGTAGCTTTACATAACCTCACTAACTATGGTCTAGGAATAATGCCAACTAGTACATTTATTTGTCTGTGACTAGTACTATGTAATGTGGATTATTTGCAGAGAATCACACCTCAAGATATCGTTTTAACTGTTAGACTAAACATAATGTTACGAAACTGCTCAATGGTATAGTCCCTGAATCCGACACTGTCTAAGCTATGTATTAAAGTTAAAATTATGGCGGATGCGCAGGGATTGTTTACAATTGTGACTATCTAATCTAGACATTGTTTTTGTGAACAGTCTTATCTAGAAAATGCCAGAGCCAATTGTTTTTGTGTAAGCGGCAATCTAGAATTATATAAAGGACCGACCATGGAGAGCTAGTTCAGTTGTGTTTAAATAAATTCTTGAGTAGCCGGTATGTGTGTTCAAAATTGGCCAAGAGACTAAGGGACTTGAAGGTGACTGCGTTAAGAGCAGAATTGGAAGATCATGAGTTGGAAATGTCCGGTAAGAAAAGTGAATTAGTATAAAGACTTAAAGTGGCACTGGAAAATGGCGGCTTTGATCCAGAAACAGTTTTATTTAATGACGAGGCTTCCACCTTAATCTCGTCGATTTCTGCTAACATGGACGAGAAGATTTCTGCCATGGAAAAGAACATGGACGAGAAGATTTCTACTATGAAGAACGACATTTCTGCTAATACTTCTGCTAACATGGACGAGGAGATTTCTGCCATGGAAGAGAACATGGACGAGAAGATTTCTGCTATGAAGAACGATATTTCTGCCATGAAAGAGAAAATTTCAACGAATTTGCAAAACGATATTTCTGCTATGAAGATCGATAATTCTGCTATGAAGATCGACATTTCTGCTAATATTGACGACAGGATTTCTGCTTTGAAGAACGATATATCTGCCGATATCTTATTAATGAAAAACGACATTGCCGCTGACGTTGAAAATGAAATTTCGTCTCTAAAATTTGAAATCGAGAATAAGATGTCAGCGATGGACGAGAAAATCGAGAATAAGATTACAACGATGGACGAGAAGATTGAGAATAAGATTACAACGATGGTCGAGAAGATTGTGAATGAGATGGCAACGATGGAGGAGAAAATCAAGGAGTTAGAAAAACACTCCCTAGGTTAGAAGATAATAGCAGTTTTACCCGAGTCAAGGCCCCAACGTTCGATGGAAAAATTATGTGAAACAGTTTGAAGCAGCCGCTAGAGTGAATAATTGGTCCGATAAGGAGAAAGCAGTGAACCTAGCTATAGCGCTTCGGGGAGATGCCTTAGATGTACTTCAGACGATACCTTTGGAAGAAACGGATGACTTCGAGCAGCTGAAGAAGAGGTTGGACATGCGGTATGGCCACAAACATCTAGAGCCCTTGTACCAATTCCAGCTGAAGAAACGAAGGCGGAAACGTGACGAAACCCTTCAAGAGTATGAACTGGATATTGTCCGACTAGTTCGATTTGCTTATCCATCAGCACCAGATAACATGATGGAATATTTTGGCATCCAGGCCTTTATTGATGGCTTACGTGACCCCG
Source organism: Galeruca laticollis (assembly GCA_963921935.1). Classification (NCBI taxonomy): domain Eukaryota; kingdom Metazoa; phylum Arthropoda; class Insecta; order Coleoptera; family Chrysomelidae; genus Galeruca; species Galeruca laticollis. The sequence goes on along the minus strand of OY998176.1, from coordinate 59,708,942 downwards.
AAATGCAGAGGACGCTTCGTTTAGCCCATCCGAAAAGATTAGTCGACGCATTGGCAGCTGCTCTTGAATATGAGAAGCAGCAACGAAGGCTTCAGGATATAACAAAATTAGGACCAACCAAGAAGAAGGTGACGATGACACACTTGACCAGATCGTCCACTTGTTGAAAGGTATGGTAGACAAGAAGCCGAAGAAAGTCAGGTGCTGTAATTGTGGCGAGCTAGAGCATGCACGCAGTTCGTGTAAGCATCCTACGACTCCTGCAAACCAAGAACCTCTTAGTTTCCAGAAGTCGGAAGCAATATGTCATTTAAAATGGTCGACATCTCATGATTTTGACATTAAGCGCAAGTAATACTTAGGCTTTTACTTTGTTTTCATCCATTTAATTATTACATTTTAATAAGATATTATTATAACTTTTGTCTTGAGAAATTCTCAATATTTTCAATGATATATTAATTATCATATTTTGCTATTTAAACTTTTAAAACTATATCTCACTTCGACTATATTCAATTTGAGAAACTCTGTATATAGTTAATGGCATTTTATTAATTATTCCATTATTAAAGTTTTGTAAATAACATCTAATATTGTAGCTGTTACTTTTAAATTTAATCAATTTCCACTTATCATCATTTTATACTTTAGATGTCATGATTTTTCATATACTATTATCATCAATTCAAACCTATTCATCTATTGGAATTATCAAACTTATGTATTGAGTTCGAGTGTTTTATTTGCTTCACAAACATAAAGAAAAGTATCTGATGGGTCTATTGAATGAAAAAAAGTATTGGCTTCTACTTCCTCTTATTTGAGTATTTTCTTAGTATAAATTGAATAAAAGGTCAATGATTACTTCATGTAAAAGGGATTACTTATGGCCAGAATGGTTTGAAGTAGTTACTTAAAATATAAGGATTTTTCCAGTACTGGCTTATTTTTATTTGAATAAAGATAAGATCTGTCTTAAATTAGTAAGTTATAACTTGACGATTTTTAAGGTACCTATAAAGCATCCTTTTTTCCTATGGTAGTTGCTAGTGCTAAACATGGTGGACTTCATAAATGTTCGTAACAGAAAGAACTATAGGAAGAGAAGAAGCATCAGCCCAAGCAAATCTAAGCTCTTGTTGCGTTTTGAAAGTGAAAGTGTAGACTATATTTCGGATTATTTTTTACCAGAGAAAGATGAATCCAGAGGAGGTGCACTTGCATCTCGGCAAAAGATGAAGATATTCCTACGATATGTTAGTGATACCGGATTTCAAACAGGTATTGGTGAAGATTTTGGCGTTCATCATACTACAGTATGCAAAACCATAAATAAAGTAGCTGATTGTATATTAGAAAAGGCCCACCATTGGATAAAATTTCCATCTAATCTAGATGCCACGGAAGAAGCAAGATTTAAATGGTCGAATCGATTCCAAATTCCTACAGTCATTGGTGCTGTAGATTGCACTCATGTTCAAATCAAAATACCACCAGAATTTGGCGATGATTTTATTAACAGAAAAGGATTTGCTAGCATAAATGTGCAAGTAACTTGTGATGTTAATGAATTGATTACAAGTGTAGACACTCAATGGCCTGGAAGTGTTCACGATTCCAGAATTTGGAAACAAAGTTCCGTATATGAAAATGTGTGCAAGATTTCGGGGTAATTTCTGCCTTCTCGGAGATAGTGGATATGGAATTGCTCCTTGACTATTAACACCTTTTATAAATCCGAATTGAAGAATTATTCAATATCACTCACTCCAAGGAAAGAGTTGTAATTGAGAGAGTTTTTGGACAAGTAAAGCAAAGGTTTCCCATCCTAGGACACAAGGTTAAAACATCTTTGTCAAAAGTTCCATAAATTATTGATTGCTGTGCTGTTTTACATAACATTAGCAAGCATTTACGAGATGATTTTGAGTTTGCATTAGATGAAATGGAAAGTCCTGGAGACTCCGATTACGTGTGTGATGAAACTGAAAATAGTACTACTATCCATCATTAAAGCTGGATGTTAAATGTAGACTGTCATACTGAGTGTGTTTAAATAAAGCAGTTTTCTGATTATCATAATTATTTCATTAACAATTTTCCGTTTTTTTTGTATTTTATTAAATTACAAAGTGCAAACACAAAATTTTATTACACAAAGCTCCTAATGTAACAACTAACATAATATATACAAAACAGAAATGCATATTTTTTAGTTACAGGTTTGACAGGTTTCTGATTCACTACAAGTCTATATATTCTCGGAATTCTGATAGAATGCCGCTTGAACTTCCCTCTTGCCTCCCTAAGTAACTTTCGGGATGATGGTTTGGCTGATTTGTCAGTCTGTCTATCATGAGTTGTTCTTTTTTGGCTTGCAATCTAGCGATATTCAATTGCTCAAGTAGAACAAGGCGTTGCAGTTCTTGCGTTGACAAGTTTTTTGTTTCTCCAGTTTCTTGTTTCATTCTTTTGTGTGGCCGCTTTTGTACAATGTTTGTAGGTGAAGGCAATAACTGTGTATCCATATTAATTTCCGTGGAATTGTGTAGAGTATTTCCTTTATCATTCTCTGTTCCAATAGAACATGCACCAGGAATTTTTACAAAAACTGGATTTTTTTCATAATTCAAAAGTTTTAAGAACTCTTCTTTCCATTCTTGTAGTTTAATTTTTTTGTCCCCGGTTAGATTTTTATCAGTTTTTTTCTTCACGTCTGTTTTCATATTATTGAGGATTTTTTTCAACTTTTCAACAGTAGTGTTTGTGCCTGTTCAGTTAAGTAAGGTTTATAAAACTTGTTTTATTGTTTTCCCCTAATTTCCAAAATCATATTGTAGCCTTGAGATGGCGATTTTAGGCCGAATCTAGTAGCCGAACCGTTTAAATAAAATTAGTGACATATCGAGTTTGAGTTTTTTTTAAATTTATTCCTAGTCACATTTGAGAAATTGATAAGAATTCACTTTTTTTAGATCTAATATATTGGAAGGTATTTGAAGCTTACCTGGATAAATAGTTTCATCCACAGCCGAACTAACACTTATAATAGGTGCTACTGACCCTGATCCGCTAGGCGTAAAAGTTTTTACAAGACTATGACTTTTTTTTAAAGTTTTATAAACTTTTTCCTCCGATTCCGAGGACTTATTGTCTACGTCACTAATATTACCGAACGCGCAAGATGACGTCGTATGCGTAGTAGCAGCGGAATTTGATGCAACTACGCTTCCACTAATACCTATAGTTTCGACGGAGCTCAGCGCCGATACTGTATTAAGTGCCGATGCGGAACTAATAATTGCCGAGCTGTCTTCGAACGAAGATACTTTTCGTCTTCCAACTGAGGAAGTTGTGTCCGCTGCAGCTGATGGTGTGGAATGTTGAATTGGAACGGAAACGGAGGCTCTTCTTTGGGGTTCTGTCGGCTGGGCTATTAGATTACGGCAACTGTCAAGCGTGTGTTGTTGCGTTAACATACACGATCTCTGTACCTGCAATAAAAGTATCGAATAATATTGAATGAATATTTAACTACATTATATCGAAACATTATTTCAAAATCTACACAATTTCTCAAAGGCCTATTACGGCTCCACCTACTATTTTTGATTTTGATGCGATTTATCGAAAAATACTTGGAAAAACATCAATTTATCAGAGTAATGATGGGTGAAGGGTAGTGAAGCGTCTCTCATAGCCTCTCCTACCAATTCCTGCTCGCACCTCCACGTCGGTAGACCCTGGTAAACCATCTCTGAAGATTCAAGATCGGGTAACCAACCCCCGATGGCAAATCTACAGCAGGTAGGCAAACGCGAAAGTGAGAACAACCTTTCCAAAGTAATGGACAGTGGAAATAAAAATAGGCTAGGAAAAAAGTCGCTGCCGGGGGGTGCCCGGGCACGCCTGGAGCCGATGCTACACGTGACAACATACGAGCCATCGGCGATAGGACAACCAGGAGGCGGACTTCTATCGGCAATGTTGAGTCGACTACGGCTGCACAAAGGGAAAATGAAGGTTACCTCAACGAGAATACCCACGTTGGACCTCAAAATTCCCAACACCTGTCAACGGAATCCCTTAATGAAATTTCGAATAACTGTAGAAACAAGTGGACTAAAACAGAATATTCAGAAATAATGTGGTGCTATTTTTATGGCCAAGAAACAAGTTCTGGTTCTAAGGAAAAGACATAACATCTGGAGACAAAGGAATCCTGAATTAAGATTGAATATAGATTGAAAAAAATTTGGAAACCAACGCAAATTTATAGTAAATAACCGAAAAATAACTCCCATAGAAATAGATACAATTGGGCCCTGTTATGCAAAAAGCAACCAACCCACAATCTTAAAAATCCAGAGTTAATCTCGCCTATTGATCAAGAATTGTCCATTCTGCAGAAAGCTACCGAGTTGTCCTAAATATTTAACCTTGAATAATGTATTGAAACTTATCTCCTGTTCATTAATAGGACATCTCAGATTTTGCATAAAACAACCATTCCACTTGGATTGTTGTGTGATCAATATTTTTGTATTTACATTCTAAGAATACCAACCAAGTGGGTTGGTCTTTTTATGTCAAAAAAGATTTTTTAAATTACTTTTATTTTTCACCAACCAAGTGGGTTGGTATTGTTTGACAAAACATAGTTTGCGTCAAGTATAGGTGCTGTGTCATTGCATCATTTTTTACTCTCTCTGAAACGGCGCGGTTTTCGTGCTTAAACTAGTGTTTTTTATCAAAAGTGTTGAATGATGTTTAAATCGAAAACTGCAAAAATAATGAGAGAGGCCGGAAAAATAGCCATAAAAAATGGTAAGTTTCAGTATAGAGGTTATGTTTCCAAAATATTAGTTTATTGTTTCCTTTGAACTGCATGAAACATTGTATTTCTATTGATTAATAATTAGTTAAAAGTCAATGTTATAGTAGTAGCAATTTTAATTAGATTTTATATTTGTCTTTAGAAATACCTATTGAATATTTTTGTGGGTTGGTTGCTTTTTGCAGATCGTATTTCTTACTTTTTAGATCATTATTCCACAAGTGCCGATGTGCAAGAAATGGAATCCTGTTCTTCTAAGACCGTCTCAAATAATAATCTCTCATCCTTACAAAAAAACAACGCAATTGTAGAACCAGTACGTGGTAAGTCAAACAAAAAAATCGTATAGTTTCCATAAGTGTCTATTTTTATCTTTTTTTTTTCAGAAACAAACGTTGATAACTATTCAAAACCAGGTCCTAGTTGCCCAGTTTTGAACAAGGACATTATTATCAGAAAACTACTACAAACTTTTGTATCAAAAGTTGATAACTATTCAAAACCAGGTCCTAGTTGCCCAGTTTTGAACAAGGAAATTATTATCAGAAAACTACTACAAACTATTGTATCAAAAGACAGTGACGTCATAGAAGACAATGACGTCATAGAAGACAGTGACGATTCTATTGCTGATCCATCATATGAAATCAATGGTAATCTATCACGTCATGTAGTTGCTGATGATGACTCAAATTCAGATAACTCCAATGAAGCATCCATTAAACAAAATGAAAATCCGGGAAGGCCTAAGCGAGGTCGTAAACGTAAATATATAGCACAAAATAGATAGATAAAGAAAATTAATAAAAACAGTAACAAAACATATTTTAACTACAAAGGCAGAAAAAAGGATCCAAAACCATTCAACGACTATTTTTGCGGCTGTCCAAAAAAATGCTCTGAAACAGTAAGCAGTGAAAAAAGAAAGGATGAGTTTACCAAGTATTGGTCATTGGAAACGTACAATGCACAAACCAACTTTATTGCTGCAGCAGTATCTGAATTCCCAAAACAAAGACTATATGGTCGAAATGCCATTAAAAGGACTTTTTCAAGAAAATATAAGCTGGGCGAAGAAACAGTTTGTCGCAATATTTTTGTTAAAACTTTGGGAATATCAACGTTCAGAGTTAACACGGCTTTAAAACAGTTTCATGGTCGGTCTGCTTTAACTGACCAGAGAGGAACTACGGGAGGCAAAAATAAACTACCCCATGCAAGTGTACAAAGAGTAATCGACCAGATTAATAAAATACCACGTTATGTTTCGCATTACTGTCGAGATAAAACTGAAGCTAACTTTCTGCCACCAGATATGACTCTACAAAAAATGTATAATTTGTATTGCTCTGAAGAAACTACCGCAGTTAGCATTGCCAGGTACAAAAGAATTTTCTACAGCAAGTTCAATTTACGAACAAAATCAATCAAGAAAGACACATGCAATATATGTGACAAATTGAAAACTGCAATAGACAATGAGAAAAATATAGAATCGAAGGAAGAACTGAAAAATAAGCATAATACCCATCTACTTTTAGCCAAAGAAGCTCAGAACCTTCGGAGGCAGGATTTTGAAAGTGCTAAAGAAAATTATGAACTGGAGTGTTTAACAAACATTTAACATGGAAAAAACTCTACCCTTGCCCAGAATTCCAACGAATATAGTGCTCTACAAACGGCAGCTTTGGGTTCATGATGCTGGAGTACATAGTGGTAAAAAAGATCAAGGATACTGTTACGTATGGGTTGAGGGCCAGGCTGGACGTGGATCCCAAGAAGTAGGATCGTGCTTAATGGAACATATCAAGAATCACGTACCGGCAACACTAAAGCGCCTTTGGAGTGAGCACTAGAAATAATTTTGTAAAATACAGATGACATCAATTTAACAGATATCAATAATATCATATATGTGGTAGCTGTGTTAGTCTCAAAAAAAGTAGGTTGTATTAAACAAAAACGCCAAACGGCTGGAACACAAAACAGAGAACCCGTTTGAAACATGAATTAAAAGAAAAATAGAAACCCTTCGCGGTAGACTGTCTATACTATGAGTACGATCAAAAGAAAAGCAGAGCTGGAAACTTCAGAACAAATTGAGGCACATATAGTATACAGTGCTATTCAAAAGTCCCCTCCCCCCCTCGTATCTTTTGAACGGCTACACTTACATTAATAAAATTTGGAGGGTGGAAATAAAGTGTTGTTAACTTCTCTACGAATGGTAACAGGTGACGTAATAGTAATAGATGACGTCACAGTGCCACTCTGGCCAATAATTTTAAATAGGACCTTATGGCAAGTGATATCTCGTTTGAAAGGCATTGACATTGGCTACATAGCCATATTAATTTTGTTTGGGTTTAAGTCAATTTTGACGGATAAATTAAATAAATACCAAAATTATTATTTCACATTTAAATATTGAAGATTTTTCAGTCCGCCTCTGGTTAGTTGTCAAAAAAATTGACGTTTTTAATTTAATAGTATTTGTTGCTTTGCAAAGTTTTTCTAAATAGCTTAAATATTTAATTTTATTATTGTTTAACGAGACGTTCAAGAATTTATAAAGGCAAAATGGTACGTACTCAAGCCGACAAAGTAGCAGCTATCTTAATAATTAGTGAATCTAGAAAGAATCTCCATGAAGTGGAACGTTTATTTAATGAGAGATACCCATATCGCCATATCTCGAGAACTTATTTGAGGGAGCTTCTTCACAAGTTTGAAGCAACAGGTATTGTTCAAGATGCCGAACGAACTGGTCGACCAACATTTAGTGATGATAAAAAAATTGAGATAGTTGCTGAAATGGTAGTAAACCCTACTTCCTCTTCAACTGAAGTTGCGTCTATCTGTGAAGTAAGTAAAAGTACAGTACAGAAAGTGTTGGCTAAAAATAAATTTCATCCATACACGTTAAAAATGGTGCACCAACTTTCGGATGACGACCCCGACAGAAGACTCGAATTCTGTGAATGTATGACAAATAAAATTAGTCAAAACGAAAGTGACGAAAGTACTTTTTGCCTCAATGGAAATGTGAATACACAAAATGTAAGGTATTGGAGTGACACAAATCCTCACACCTTTCGTGAATAACATACCCAATTTCCAGAAAAAGTCAATGTTTGGGCAGGTGTTTTGGGAAACCACATAAATGGTCCTGTTTACCTAAATTCAAATTTAAGCGGTGAAGTGTATCTGGAGATGTTACAAAATGCAATTGAGCCGTTAATTCTTGAAATTCTGGAAGATAATCAAGATGAATTCGGCCATCTGGAAATAACATTTCAACAAGATGGTGCTCCTGCACATTATTATGGTGTAGTAAGACGTTACCTGGATGAAGAATATCGAGGTAGATGGATCGGCCGGCGAGGTCCTATTAAATGGCCACCTCGGTCACCAAATCTGACACCATTAGATTTTTTTCTATGGGGGTACTTGAAATCCAAGGTTTATACTACGGCACCAGATAGCATTGGCAATTTGAAAGAAAGAATTACTGAAGAATGTAATACTATTTCAGCTGACACATTCGAACGAGTACGACAAGAGTTTACTAATAGGGTGTATTACTGTCAGGAAGTAGACGGAGCACATTTCGAACACTTGCTATAAGAATCCATTGTTGATATTTTTGATTAATTAAATTTATAAAAATAGTTTCAATAATTTTGGTATTTATTTAATTTATCCGTCAAAATTAATTTAAACCGAAAGAAAATTAATATGGCTATGTAGCCAATGTCAATGCCTTTCAAGCGAGATATTACTTGCCATAAGGTCCTATTCAAAATTATTGGCCAGAGTGGCATTGTGACGTCATCTATTACTATTACGTCACCTGTTACCATTCGTAGAGAAGTTTACAACACTTTATTTTCACCCTCCAAATTTTATTATTGTAAGTGTAGCCGTTCAAAATATACGAGGGGGGAGGAGACTTTTGAATAGCACTGTATATACAACATTAATAGTGAAACTGATGCAGAAACAATCACAGAACAACTTAAACAGAAGATATTAGCCTACAGCAGGGGTGGCCAAACTTTTGACCTGTGAGGTCTACTTGTGCTCGAAAATACGTCCTGCGGTCGACTACAAGGTAGAATTTAGAAGAGAGAAATAAAACATTTTTGTAATAAGTTTGTATGTATTTATTTATTGAATATTACGTACTCAATTCGAATTTTTCATTGCGTTTTACGCTTTTAAGTGGATGTTTGACACTGCATATTCTCCACATGTTTATCATATTGGCGAGTGTACGAAGTAACTGCGATGCGCAAACAGGAAGTTAAGTGAGCGTCTGTTAAGCGGGAACGATTTTTGGTTTTTATCGCATTCATAGTTGAAAACGTTGATTCGCAAAGATAGGTAGAACCAAAAAATTAAGTCAAATATAAAGCCACCTTTCTTAGGCATGGAAACTTTTCTTTGCAAATCACTTTCCAAAATTCTGTACTACCAGATGCTCTAGCTTTCAGAAATATATCGCTTCTCATTTTTATTATTTCTTCTTCGACCACAAGAGATACAGTATCGGTTAAGTTGCCGATTTCAACGGTCAGGCTGTCAATGTCATTGTTTTCATTGAAAAGGAATACCATGAAACTTAGCACTTCTTCGAAAGCGGCAAAATCTGCAAACCTTCTTTCGAACTCCAGATGCAAATTCTCCAGCTGTTCAGAGAAAATTTTGTAGTCTCGATTTGAATTGTGCGTACATTCTTCTTCCATGTTTTTATAATTTTTTAGTTCACCTCGTTTTAATTGAGATGCATGCATTTGAATTTGACTTTTAAAAGTTTTAATCAAAGATGTCATGTCAATGACGGTTTTGTCTTTCCCTTGAAGATTTAGGTTCAACTCATTGATTTTTTCTGTTATTTCACAAAGAAAGGCCAGCTTCATAAGCCATTTTTCATCTTCAAGCTCAGGTATATTTTTTCGTTTTGATTGAACGAATGTCTTGATTTCTGGCAGTAATTGGCGAAATCTCTTCAAAAAGGCACCACGGCTAAGCCACCTAACATCTGTATGTAGCAAAAGGTCTGAGTGTTCGGCTTCTGTCTCTTCAAGAAGAGCTCGAAATTGACGCATTTGCAAACTTCTGGCTCGAATAGAATTAACTATTTTAAAAGCAATTTTTATAATTACATCTGATTCCAGAATTTTAGAGCACAAAATTGCTGGTGTATGATGCAGTGATAGTTGGTGAAACTTGGAATGTTGTCATCATTTTTGCACAATGAAATAAAACCAATTCTTTGTCCCAGCATAGCGGGTGCTCCATCTGTCGTGATAGCAACTAATTTGTGTATCGGAAATGAAGTATTTTCTACAAAACTCTTAAAAGATCTGTAAATATCTTCACCTCTGGTTTGCCCCTTCAATGGAATCATTTTCAATAATTCTTCTTTTGTTGTCATGTCTTCAAAAACTAGGCGCACGAAAACGCACAATTCAGCAATGTCGGTTACATCGGTGGATTCATCAAACTGTAGTGACAAGAAACAACATTTCTGCAAGTCTTCATTAAGTAATTGTTCCAAATTTTCACTTAAGGCTTCACTGCGTCGCATTACTGTGTTCCGTGAAAGTGAAATATCATTTATTGCTGTAATAATTTCTTTTTTGTTTTTAAAGTTATTAGAAAGTGCTTCTCCAGCTCTCTGCATGGCTTCCTTGATCATTTCTCCATCTTCGAAAGGTTTCTTTCGTTTTATTAATATTTCAATGACGCCAGTGTTGCAGCTTTTGATTTCGAATTTGGTATTGTAAAAAAAGATTGTTGTGCGTTTAAACTGCTTTTTAATTCACGTACTTTTATCTTTCGGTATTCACTGCCAAATGGAAAATCGGTGGCGTATTTGGAATGTGTAGTTTTAAAATGCCTTTCAATATTAGCTCTTTTCGGTAATGCGACACTTGAGTTACAGATTAGGCACACACATTTATCCTTGACCATACCGGAAAAAAATTCCTGTTCCCACTCACTGTGATAATGGTAAGTCTTACTTTTTTTAGCACTCGAACTAGGTGGCCCACTCATTCTGATAAAATAGTTAAAAAACACTAAGTCTCAAGGCCCCTACGTTAACTTTTAATATTCGCGACGCAACAAATTAGTTGTAAATACCTACGTTCGCACTCAAGTCAAAACTAGTACTGGCTCTTGTTATTATTTGGCCGATACTTCGTGGGCGAGGTCACAAAAAGAGAAAACTATGCGAAATGAAAAGAGACAACAATATACTAGCGGTGAGTCGCGTTTACACGACTGACTCACACACACGCACGCAACAATATACCACGTTACGAGTTACGACAGACCGAAGCGTGTGAGTACCTACTTATATAGACGTGTTCTTCGATCGAAAAGGAACATGTTAAAATAAATTATATTATTTTTAAATTTTTTCTTTTCAGTTTATTTTCACTCTCGCGGGCTACCTAAATCGTCTTCGCGGTCGACCGGTAGACCGCGGTCGACCTCTTGGCCATCCCTGGCCTACAGTCACCAAATGCGCAGACATAACAGAAGAAACCACTTCTATCACCAAAACAGGATCTTTGACACAAATCCCAAAATTTTTTATAGAACTATTGACAGCAATCAAACAACTTGGCACGGACTTCCTAGCAAATAAGAAATAACTGATATCTGGGGCTAACTTTGGGGTTCTGATTGTCCTCATGACGATAGTGCACCATGGATCAAACGTGAGGAGCTACGTACACAAAGAGTACCATTTATGAAAATAGATCCAATAACAGAACATGGTGTCGAAGACACATTAAAGCACGCAGCAAACTGGAAAATAGGAGGACACGATAAAATCACCAACTTTTGGTTAAAATAACTAACATCGCTGTACCCAGTACTAGTGAATGTAATTAATAGACTCTTAAAAGACCCCGAACAAATCCCAAATTGGGCTACCAAGGGTATAACACATTTATTTTCGAAGAGTTCTGAAACTAAGAATTCTAAAAATTATAGACCCATAACGTGTCTGTCAGTAATATATAAGTTGATTACCTCCATTATATCAAACAAAATATACGAACATATCCAGTAAAACAAAGGAGTTATGCTAAGGGTTCATACGGTTGCGAATAATTACTTCTGCTAAATAAGTTACTAACAGATGAATGCAAAATGAGGAAGAAAAATATGTCGATAGCTTAGATAGATTATAAAAAAGCATTCGATAGCATCCCACATAGCTAGATTGAACAAATATTGAAAATTTATCACCTTGACCCTAATATAGTCCAATTTTGTATGAGTTCTATGAGGAAATGGCGTACTAAAATAATTCTAGCTTCACCAGGAGAGACAATGGAAACAGAGACCATCTGTATAAGACGAGGGATATTCCAGGGGGACTCTCATTCACCTTTGATATTCTGCATGTCTTTGATGCCTCTAACCAATGAACTAAATCACATGAAGATTGGCTACACTGCTGCAAATTCAGATATAATCTCTCACATGTTCTATATGGATGATCTTATATTATATGCGAGAAACGAAAAAGATCTACAAAATCTCATCACAACGAATGAATTCAGCAAAACAATTAAAATGGAGTTTGGACTAGATAAATGTGCTACAGTAACATATCTCCAAGGTGAAATAACTAACAAAATGGATATTAAAATCACAGATAAATTAGAAATACAAAGTTTAGAGCCAGGGAGTACATACAAATACCTTGGGGTGCAAGAAAGAGCTCAAATCGAACATCAACGGATAGAGGATATTCACAACAAAGAATACTTCAGAAGAGTCAGGAAAATATTACAAACCGACCTCACTGTCAAAAATAAAATCCTGGCCATTTCATCCTTGGCAATACCTACCTTGGAATATAGCTTCGGTATTCTAGAATGGCACACTGAGGAGATAAAAAATAGTGACAGGAAAATCCGTAAAATACTAGCATCGAATAGTTTACATCACCAAAGATCAGATGTAGATCGAATTTACGTACCCAGATCAGAAGGAGGTAGGGGTCTAATGCAGAGTATATCTAGCAGAGTAGTAAGTAAGCATATCTCGAAAAATGATGATAAATTTATAAGAATGATAAAATATCTAGAAGGGCAGTTAGCAATAACAAAAACTATCAAATATAAAGTAAAGCGTACGAAGAAAGACTTACACATATCAAGTGAAGATGAAAATTATGAAAATGTGCAACAAAATATAATAAAAAAGAAAGCACTGAGAGAGACAAATGGACGAATTAACCTCTACATGGACAATTTCCACAAAACATTCATAAACCAACTATAAGTAGTGAACAAACATGGTCTTGGTTGTAAAATGGAAAATTGAAGGGTGAAACGGAGGCATTAATAATAGCGGCTCAAGATCAAGTACTAAGAACCAGATATTATGAAAAACATATATTGAAAATTAATATCAACAGCAAATTCGTTTATGTAATGAAGAAGAAGAACACATTATACATATAATGGGATGCTGCCGTGAATTGGCCAAAAAAGAGTATATCGAAAGACTAACAACATTTGCCAATACATATACTGGAAACTGATCAACTCAATAGAAGTGGAGTGCGTGGAAAACTGGTATAAACACCAAACTCCAGACGTTGTTCACAAATGACACATAACAATACTATATGACCAACAAGTTCACACAGACAGACACATACCAGCAAATAAACCTGATATAATAATAAGAGATCAAGAAACAAAAACATGTTTAATAATAGATGTGGCTGTACCTTGTGATAACAATGTTGTTCACAAAGAAGCCGAAAAACTTCTGAAATATAAAGACCTCTCCGTAGAAATTAATCGAATGTGCCACCTCAAGGTGGAAATACTAGTAGTCGTAACATTGGATACTGTGACGAGTAACTTCTTCAATCACACGCAGAAAATCCCAACGACAGTAAATGTAGAACTGATCCAAAGAGTAGCATTAAATGGCACAGCACATATTTTAAGAAAAGTACTTTGAGTACGACTTGACCTGAGGTTAGCAACCCACTCAGTGAGAAATAATATTGCTGTGAAAACACGAAGATAACGTTACTCGGGAGGACCAGAGTTCCAGGTTGGCTCTGCTCGGAACCGTCAGGATGATCAACCTGACTCACAGGAAAGTAAAGCGAGTGGCACCTCTATAGGTAATGGCACCACAAGAAGGTTACAATGGGCAAGAGGAAATATCGAGTCCTCCAGCGTGAGATTAGCCCATGAGGACGATGCGTTTCCTCCAGGAACTAGACGTGTAGACAAGCGCCGCAAAACATTACAAATAAAAAACAACGAAGATGTCATGAAAGCGTACTTTCTCGTAACGAATTATGAAAGGAACAAAAGCGGGTTTCGTAAGAAGATGCTGACTGAGTGTAGGAGAATAAGACCGGACTTTGAGTTATCAGAAATGCAACTGGCAAACCAACTAGATGTAATTAGAAATCGTAATTTGCTGACTGAGCTAGAGATAGCTAATGTTGAAGAGAATGTACAAAAAGCATTGCCTACATACAATGTAGGACAAAACATAGTATTGAACATGCAAAATATATCTGAAAAATCTGAAACAACAGAACCTGAAGTCCATGCAGGAAAAGTAAAATTATCGCACCAGCCACTGCAGCACGAATCACTAGAAATAAAAAAAAATGTTAGATAACTACAGGAAATTTCAAATAGAAACTTAGTATTATATGAGGGTACAGATCCAGAAAAGCGACCGAAATTTCCAAAAATCCGACCAAACAATAAAACGAAAGAATGTCTTGAAATAATTAATGGAGAAAGAAATGCCAACATAAGTAAAGATGATCCTATCACGAAAACTTAATTGTTTGTTCACTGTGCGGCCTTTACTATCATGGAACAGATGGGTATAAGATTCAAAAATCCGCCCAACAGTAAACTAAGTAAATAAATACCGCGATTGAAAATCAGAATAGAAAACAGCATTAAAACAATCCGTAGCAAGTTCACAAAGATAAGTACATGGGAAAGAGCTAACCACAGTAGAAAACTGAAGAAAGATGTCAAGGTCATACTAAAGGAAAATAACATTAAACTTAACAAACCGGAGTTCAAAGAGAAATTGGCGATTCTCAGAGACAATATGATACAACGTATAGCAGTGTTGGAAAAGCGATTAAGACGATACAACTAGAGCTATAAACGAAGAGAACAAAACAACATATTTCGTAAAAATGAAAAGTCGTTCTACAAACGATTAGAGGAACATAAAACTAATGTCGGTATGTCGCCAAGCAAAAAACACCTCACAAATTTCCGAGCTAGTATTTGGCGCGCAAAAGGAGAGCACAATAGAACGGCTCATTGGCTGAAAAGAGAGCGACAATATCACCAAAAGATTGAACCAATGACCCAAATTAAGTAACCAAAGAAGATGTGGAATCAACAAATATGAAAGCACAAAACTGGAAAGCGGCAGATGTAGAGCGCACACATAACTATTGGTGGAAAAGCTTGAGAGTATGGAAGCAACTTGCCCCTCAAATAAATAGAATAATTAAATATTACCAGATAATTTCTTACATGCTACCGAAATCAAACCAAACAAAAGAGCCAATGAACTACCGACTGATTACGTGTCTCTTGACCTTATATAAACTTATAACATCGATAATTGCCATCAAAATAGATTAACACCTACATGATCGAAAAATTCTAACAAAAGAATAAAAAAGATGCAGAAAAGAAACGCAGGGGTGTAAGGAACAAGTTATTATTGACTCCGTGGTAACTGAGTATGCCAAATATCGCATCGCATGGATCGATTATCCAAAAGAATTCGATTCTGAGCCACATTGCTGGTTGATCGAGGTTCTTGAGATCAATGGGATTGACAAAAATATAATCATGCTCTTAAAATAATGCATGGCCGATTGGAGAACCACATAACACATCAGTTTAAAAGAAACGCAAATAGACACCGAGAAAATTCGAATAGGTAGTGAAATTTTTCAGGGAGATTCGTTGAGTCCCTTATGTTAAGTTAAACTTTGAAGAATGCAATGAAATTCTATTTAATACAACCAACCAGCACATAATGATGGGATATTTTAATTCCCATGATCGAATGTGGGAATGCAGTAGTAATGATGCAAATTGTAACACAATTCAAGCATTAATAGAAGGCGAAAACCTAATAGTATTAAATGATGGCAAGTACACACGTATGGGGGATCACAACCGCAATCCATCGGTACTGGACCTAACTATAATATCTAATAGTATTTGTTTCGGAGAATGAAAAATGTTTTCGTTACGTTATGAAAGGTTACAAATTAGATGTAAAAAAAGTATGATGCAAGCAAATCGCCCAAACTGGTATTCTTACCTGAAGGTCCCGGATGATCTTCTGCGATATTCTTGGAAGCGATATGGTGGACTGTAGCAAGGGTTCAATGGGTTTTATTAAAGTTCGTGGCACTAGCGCGTTAAATATTAATGACAACGAACGGCTCACTTCGACAACTGTTCTGCTTCTCTCCTCTCTGCTTGGAGAACTGGGCTTTTAAATTGAACATAATGTATGTATACCGTATGTCCGCTAGGTGTAAAAATACCACCAACGATTTGCATGAGATTTTAACATTGACATTTTATTATTAAGTAACCTTACATATTAAATATAGATCAAACAAATTAAAATAAAACTAATGAATACCTAACATACCCACCACCAAAATACATAGTATTTTAACTAACTTATTTAGAACATATTGGTAAAGGACATAACTTTACCGTTGGTCTTTGAAGAAGACCCTGAGTGGTTCTGACATTAGCAACTCTTGCAATACCATCAGAACCCGGAAATAATTTTACAATTCTTCCCAATTTCCAATTTAAAGATGGGACATTGTCATCTTTAATAATAACTAGGTCGTTAAGTTTGAGTGGAATTTGTTGGTTTAGCCATTTATTTCGTTGTTGGAGTGAATTTAAATATTCACTATGCCACCGTTTCCACACATCTTGTTGTAGTCTTTGTATAAGCTTTCCATCGATCCAACTGATTCATATTTAAATGGGAAAGATCCGTATCGGCAACTGCCGTTGGCGGCTCTAACATAAGAAAATGACTTGGCGTTAACACGGATAAATCATTGGGGTCTGAACTTGCAGAATAGAGCGGCCTGGAATTGAGAATAGCTTCAATCTGAGCTAATAGGGTGTAAAACTCTTCAAAAGTTAATACTTGAGAGCCCACAACTCGGAAAATATGAGTTTTACCAGACTTTATGCCCGCTTCACTAAGACCGTTAAAATGTGGACCGGACGGAGGAGAACATGAAAATTTTATTTATTCTGATCCACAAGCCTTTTGCATATATTCATGGAGAATGCGAGAAGCCCCCACAAAGTTGGTTGCATTATCACAAAAAATATGGGTGCATCTGCCTCGACGGGCAACAAACCGACGCAAAGCAGCAATAAATGCATTCGAAGAGAGACTCGATACTAACTCCAAGTGTACGGCTTTTGTGGCGAAACACACAAAGATACAAATATAGGCCTTTTATGACTTAATTCCACGACCTTTAAGGGGAGTGACCAAGAAGGAACCTCCATAATCAGTACCTACACAAGAAAATGGTTTAATTTGGTTGATGCGGGTAGGAGGTAAGTTGCCCATGAAAGGTTCGTGGGCCACAGGTTTCAGTTTAAAGCATCGAATACAGCGACTCAACACACTCCGAATTGGGCGTTTGGAAGAGAGAATCCAAAAATTCTGAGCAATTAAGAAATGTGAGTGCTGTAAACCTGGATGAAAATATGTTTTATGAACGGACTCAATTATTAAATCTGTCAAACGATGTTGACGAAATAAGGAACATTTATTCAAAATAGAATGTGCTACTGATCCGTATTGTATCTGTGGACAAACAGAAGATCACTATAAAATTTTTTTGGGATCCCAATAAATCACCCAATTTTGATTTAGACAATAAGCTAATAAAACTATAAATACCTACACCCATAATACTACCTAACATTATAAACAAAGAAAAAGCAATATTATAAAACTACTCATGAAATTCACTAAAATTTATAAAATAGAGATTTAAGGGAGAAAAAATGTAATCCACATATAATGAAATCAAGTAACTATAAACTCCTTCCTATTAACACCTGGGTCCCATTACTCCTGTCCGAGGCAACGTTCCGTCTGTGTGCAGTGCTCGGCCGCTGCCCCTAAGCGAGAAGAGTCTTAACCTTTGATGTGATTATCTTTTAACATGTCTGGCTCACAAGAAGAATACGACTGCCAACAAGAAAACTACAAGCTTTGGTTTAAAATAAATCAAAGCGAAAACCAGCGCTGGCCAAATACTGTTGAGGTGGAGGCTAAAACAGAAGACAAGAAGAATAAGAAATTATTTTAGATTATAATTAGATTTTTTAGTTATGTCAATGTTTAACCGGTGTCAATGTTGATCCGCGTTACCTTATTGCAAAAAATATTCTTAGGAGGACTTGTTTTGATAATTTATGTAATCTATAGATTTCAGACTAATAAGAATTATACCTTTCCTGTAACGTCGGCTACTGCAACACTGATATCTGAAGATGAACTTCCAGAGTCAAGCTGAGTTGAATTTTTCCGACTTCTAGCTTCATTGTTACCTGTCTCCCACGGGCAAACGTCTTCAGATGTAGATGCCCCAGCTACGATGGCTATATTGGGCTTCTTTATCCTAAAAGGCAAACATTATTCCAGAATAATCTGTGATCTCATTATATAGTATCAGGTTCGTGCTCTTAGATCATATATTAAGAAAATTAGGATTCCACATCAAATACTGGTGCTATACAATATTTTTTGAAAGTAGTGAAACAATTATACATTAAATAATTTATACAATAATAAATGTAACTACTATTTATTGAAGGCATTTATTCCAATCAATCATATATCATCACAGAGCTGTTTTTAATTTTTATCTGTGTTAATAAGTAGTATAAAAGTCAATATACGTGACTGCAGGCGACAGAATAAGAATGGTGTCAAAACAACGATTGTGAAGCTGGCAGAACCATTTCGGCAGAATCAAATAAAACCTATTGCGCTTTTTAGTATTCATTTTGTACTAATTTGTACCACAAAAAACAAGTTTGTACCTTTACCCATTTAAGAAAAAAACATGGCGCTGCTAGCTTCATGTTAACCTAGAAAGCCCAAATTAATAATAATTTGAAAAAAATGAAAAAGAATACAGGAAATTGAAAAACTGAATTTGTACTAATTTGTACTACAGAAAAATTAACGTCAACCCTCTCAAACAACCCCCGTTGTGATAAATTGAATATCAAGCCCATTCTTCTCCGATCTTTTCCATGTTTCCTGAAAAACGAAATATTAAAATCGATTCTGGTATTATATTTAATATTTCCTTGATCAGTTTTTTATTTTTTCGAGATCGTTTTATTCAATCCAAACACTGGCTCTCACACATTGCCGTACAATGTCCTATTGATTGTGTAGTCCTTGTCAATAGAGGTTTTTAATTGACCATTCCAAGTAGCTTATACATATTATTATTGCTATTACAAATTAAAAATAAATTGAAGTATATTTTAGGACTAATTTGTAACACGAAAATTTGAATTTGTACCACAAAAATTAGAATTTGTACCTCCTCAGTTTTTCTGTAAAACCGCTATGCTAGTTTGAGCTCAAGCAGCACCTCACCTTTATAAAATCAAATTTTAACAGCATACATTTAAACTTTGAATTCAGGACTAATTCGTATCCAAGAAATAAAATTTTTACACACCCAGTCACAGCATGACATTAAACATTGAATTTGGGACTAATTTGTACCCAAAAACCCAAAATATTTTGTTTATAAAAGATAATAAATTAGACCACGTGTTTTATTAATTTCCAAGTAAATTATTAAAAAATTTGAAAGTATCAAAAGTAACTAAATAATGTTAATTTTATAATATAGGCTTTTTAATGTAGTGTCTTGACCTCACAGCGTCCTGATATAAGTTCAAAATGGACCAAAATCTAGATAAACTGTTGAATGAAGTATTTCATGAAATCTTGTCACCTATCTACTTCCCAGTCATTTTTATTTTGATATTATGTATTGTTTTGCCTCTAATAATAAATTAGTTATATTTACAATTAGAAATCCATATTATTTGTCATAGATACATACTCTTATTTTCAATGAGGTCTTTTGGGGTAAAAGCGGCAATTATTTGAGAGGACAAAAAAATTTAGTTTTCTTTCCCTTCTGCAGGTGCGTAATAAGGTACAGTTAGAAGATAAGAATGGCATCATACTCTGGTGTTATCAGTAATTAGTAAAGATGATTGGATGAAAAATTGAGAACATTTTTTTGTTACACTGCAGCAAAAACCAATAGGAGTTAGTGTGGCGATTTTTTTGTTTTTCAGATGGGAGGCGTCTGACATCTGATCTATCGCTCCTATTGACCTATTGCTGATTGATGCCTTTATTTAATAATTTTTCTAGTGGTTGGAAAAATTTTAGCATGGATTTTTTGGAGTAATTAGGCAGTGCACAAAACGTCAAAAGGCTTATTTTAATTTTTGGTACTTCAGTCTAAATATGTGTAGAAAATATTTTGTGGTACAAATTAGTACAAATTCCGTTTTAATGGAATCAACTTTTATATTTCGTTTTTCAAGAAATTATGAAAAGATCGGTAGATAATGGGCTTGCTATACAATTTATCAAAGCAGGGGTTGTTTAAATTGTTTAACTTCAATATTTTGGAATATTTTTGTGGTACAAATTAGTACAAATTCAGATTCAATGAAATCTACTTTAATATTTGAAGGGTACAGGGGCAAAAAGATGAATGTCACAAAAACAAGTTTCCGAGAAAAACGGTTTTGAAAGTTTGAAGACTTTGATATCATACATCTGAAAACATAAAGGTGTCAATTATTTTATAAACTTCATATAGTTATATCGTCTAACGTATGTAAAACTACTATAGCGATATAATGACCACAGGCATAGAAAAAAAATTATTAGGTGACCTCGCATTAAAAAAAACGTCAAAATATATGAAATATATATTTTTATGATAGTTGAAAATAAACATAATTTCAATAATACTTTTTATTGTGAACGAACATTATTTTATCTAAAAAAGAAAAGTGTTATTGAGCATTGAGGATATGGTGTGAATTTTCGAAATAGCTACTTGCTCAAGGATTTTCACAAAACTTCTCCAATTCTTGGAGGTTCTGGTACTTTTTGAATGGTAATGGAAGACGTTCCTTGTACTTGGTAACACGGATTGACCAGCAGACAATAAATCAAGATTCCTCTGTTTTCGCTTCGGTGGCATCACCATAGAAGTAGTACAGGGTCCATTGTCAGTTTCACGATACTCTATCATTCTGGGCATTCCTTCAAAAATTGTCAGTTCCTTTATAGGTCTGCCCTCGAATGGACACTTTTTGAAAAAATACCCCGAAAGATCCGTTCAGGAAAGAAATATATCCTGATTCTCACAATCTACTAATTTCAATGGATTAGGCTTTGTCCTGGCGTTCAAGATCTGTTCATTCCATTCTGCTGGAAGCTCTACGGTGGTTGTCTGGTTTATTAATCCCATATTTCGATCACACTCTAGATAACTATGTCCTCTTACGGGAAAAGTAATCTTCAGTTTTTTCAGTCGCTTTGTTTTATGTACGAAGAAATGCAAAAAACGGAATAAAGTATAATTCTTATTTTGGCCGCCACACGAATCACAAAAAATTTCTAATTCTTCTACACTCAAATCAAAATAATTAAAAATCAAGTGGAACAGCATATATGCTACTTCATCAGCTCCTTTTTTTTGCTGCGGTTTCTGTATAAGTATAAAAAAATGATTCACCTGTAGATAGCACATGGATATTGAAGGAGTTAAATGAAAGTTGACGTTTATAGTAGACATCATTGGTGCTTATATTAGGAATTGGTAAATTTTTCTGGAAATCCATCTGTTTTATTATTTCTCTGTGCATTGAGGCGTGCCATCTTCTTTCTTCTATAGACGGTATCAGCCTTCAGAAGGTGAAGTTTGTGTTCTGTTTCCAAGACTGATGAGTTCGCTATTTGTTTGGGATCTTGTACCATACTTAACTTCTCCGCCTTATACTCATCGCAACTTCTGCAAGTGTTAGTTCGTGGATATCCAAAACTGATGTTGAACTTTGTCACAAAAATGGTTCTGTAGGTTTCATAGGAAACTTTCATCCCAGGATATTTTTCCAGATACATTTTATGCATCTTATTCACATTCAGCTCTTCAGGTAAATAGATTCTTTCAGAATCGTGGAGGCTGTAATGCGATCTTCTACCCTTGAATGACTTGATATGTTCATAAACCGCGTTTGAAGTTGCTTCTTCAAGTTTGTTTTTATGGTTATTATGTCGACATCGCCTATCATGTTGCACATATCCAGAAGTGATCAGCTGGTTTTGGATACCTTGAAGATGTTTCGCAGATATGCCGTGTAATGAAAGCATTGCTTTATAACATATCGGTATTTCTACAGAATTATCATCACGCTAAATGCGAACTTTGTACTTTTATGAGAATGAGTGGTAATCGGCGTTTTCATCATTGATTTTCCTGCTCCGATGTCTCTTCACCGGGTGAAATGAAATCAGACCCCCCAAATAGAGATTCTGTTCGTCATGTGATTCGAATCCATTAAAATGTTTAATAATCAGTTTTCGATCTCCTTCTGTGATATGTTCGAAATATTTGAACTTGGTGCAATCACAACTTACACCTGTTTCATGACTCTGTAGTCGCAGTTTTTTTGCAACATCTCTCATACGTCCATGTGTGGCCCTCTTTTTAGAGTTCAATGAAATATTTTCATTCGTTTCATCAGTCATTGTATAGTACCTGGAACATACTTTATTGAATTCAAATTACCAAAACCAAAGTGTCGAATTCACTCACTTTCTCACTATAGCATGCGTATAAGGAATATATCAGATTATGCTTTTCTAATGATATTTTCACTGCACACTTGTGTTCTTCTAAACAGCTAAAATCAAACTGAATTAATCATGCAAAACAGCACTGAGAAAATACGCGCCAGTGGACATTCATGTTTTTTCGCAGAACGCAGGGCCTGTACTGGTAATTTTAAATTCGCTGTTACATGCCAGTTTCATTGTTTTTACCTGGTTCGAATCACATATTGAATTCTAACGTATTTGTTCTCCAGTTTGGCACCATAATCTCAAAATGGCCGTTTTTGGACATTTATCTTTTTGTCCCTGTACCCTTCATTTCCTTTTTTAAGAAATTTTGAAAATATCAGAGGATAATGGGCTTGCCATTCAATTTATGAAAGCAGGGGTTGTTTAAGTAGGTTGACTTTAATATTTTTTGGGGTACAAATAAGTACAAATTCAGTTTCAATGGAGTCGACTCCTATATTTCATTTTTTTAAAAATGTTGAGAAGTTCGGAGGATAATGGGCTTGCTATCAATTTATCAAAGCAGTGGTTGTTTAAGTGAGTTTACTTTAATATTTTGGAATATTTTTCATGGTACAAATTAGTACAAATTTAGTACTAATAGAATCGACTTCAATATTTCATTTTTCAAGATATATTGAAAAGATCGGAGAAGTATGGGCTTGCTATTCAATTTATTACAACAGGGGTTGTTTGAGGGGTTTGACGTTAATATTTTTTATGATACAAATTCAGGTTTATTGAAGTCGACATTTATATTTCGTTTTTCAAGAAATTTTGAAAAGTTCGGTGGATAATGGGACTTGCTATTCAGTTAGTTTATCTACGCAGGGATTGAGTGGGTTGACTTTAATATTTTGAAATATTCTTCTTGGTACAAATTAGGTACTAATAGAATCCACTTTTATAATTCGTTTCTCAAGAAATTGTGAAAGGATCCGAGAAGTATGGGCTTGCTATCCAATTTATTTCAACAGGGGTTATTTGAGGGGGTGACGTTAATATTTTTTATGGTACAAATTAGTACAAATTCAGTTTCAATGGAGTCGACTTTTATATTTCGTTTTGAAAAGTTCGGTGGATAATGGACTTGCTAATCAGTTTATCTTAGCAGGGATTGTTAAGTGGGTTGACTTCAATATTTTGGAATATTTTTCGTGGTACAAATTAGTACAAATTTAGTACTAATAGAATCGACTTTAATATTTCATTTTCCAAGAAATCTTGAAAAGATCCGAGAAGTATGGGCTTGCTATTCAATTCATCACAACAGGGGTTGTTTGAGGAGGTTGACGTTAATATTTTTTGTGGTACAAATTAGTACAAATTCAGTTTTAATGGAGTCGACTTTTATATTTCGTTTTTCAAGAAATTTTGAAAAGTTCGGTGGATAATGGGCTTGTTATTCAGTTTATCTAAGCAGAGGTTGTTTAAGTGGGTTAACTTTAATATTTCGGAATATTCTTCTAATTTAGCACAACAGGGGTTGTTTGAGTGGGTTGACGTTAATATTTTTTGTGGTACAAATTAAGTTTCAATGGAGTCGACGTTTATATTTTGGTTTTTTAATAAATTTTGAAAAGTTTGGAGTATAATAGGCTTGCTATTCAATTTATCACAGCAGGGTTTGTTTAAGTGGGTTGACTTTAATATTTTGGAATATTCTTCGTGGTACAAATTTAGTACTAATAGAATCGACTTTAATATTTGGTTTTTCAAGAAATCTTGAAAAAATCCGAGAAGTATGGGCTTGCTATGTAATTTATCACAACAGGGGTTGTTTGAGGGGGTTGACGGTAATATTTTTTGTGGTACAAATTCAGTTTTAATGGAGTCGACTTTTATATTTCGTTTTTTAAGAAATTTTGAAAAGTTCGGAGGATGATGGGCTTGCTATTCAATGTATCAAAGCAGGGGTTGTTTAAGTGATTTTACTTTAATATTTTGGAATATTTTTCATGGTATAAATTAGTACACATTCAGTACTAATAGAATCGACTTTAACATTTCGTTTTTCAAGATATATTGAAAAGATCGGAGAAGTATGGGCTTGCCATTCAATTTATCGCAATAGGGGTTGTTTGAGGGGGTTGACGTTAATTTTTTTTGAGGTACAAATTAGTACAAATTCAATTCTTCATTTTCTCGTATTAAATTTCATTTTTTTCAAATTTTGTTTAATTTGGGCTTTCTAGGTTAATATGAAGCTAGCAGCGCCATGTTTTTTTTCTTTAATGGGTAACGGTACAAAATTAATTTTTGTGGTACAAATTAGTACAAAATGAGTACTTAAAATCGTTATAGGTTTGATTTGATTCTGCCGAAATGGTTCTGCCTGCTTCACAGAGGTGTTCAAACAAAATATACTCAACTCATATTTGCCTTACAAAATTAGGACGGTAATAGTAGCCTACTAGGTCATAAAAGTTATTACATGCACTACATTTGGGGCAATTATTTTCAGTTTTAAATCTAAATATATATGCTTCAAATTAAAAAAAAATGTACCTACCTCTTGCTGTTGCGTATGCATCTTTGTGAGAAATAAACTCATTCATATGGTGTTTAGCATATATATAAGACGTGTGAAATATATGTTTAATATATGTAATAACTATTGCAATGTTGCAAAAGTCACATGAAATTTACAAAAGAAGATAACCTCAATATGCCTGACGTTATATCATCTTGTTAACAGTTTACAATAGTTTTACTTACAGCTTGTAACTATCGTGTGTTATTTACATTACTTGGCTCAGTCTATGTGGTAAATAGAGTCGGAGTGCATAAGATATCATTCAGTGGACACTCCTATTTATCATGGAAATTATGGTTTATAAGTTGCTTCAAACCATAAAATAAGAATTATGTCTGATATGAGCCCTTGTAGTTTGGAAGCAACGTGGGAGAAAATTTTCGAAAGTTTTAGCAATCATTTGAAATATATTTAATAGCGAGTGGCAAATTTCAGAAGTCTACAGTACGTTAAAGTTGACGACAAAGATGATTCCGATAAAGTGTTTCCCCGTGAAGGTTGGCACTTTCGCCTGTGGCGGTCCGCAGTCTCGTTGGAAGAAGCTTCTTCTTGGGGTTTATTATCTCTGGTTGTATAATGGTTCTAGTTGCTCCAGTATCAACCAGCAGAGCATATTTCTTGCCATTTGCTTCGCCATCCACATATACACTGTTGTTGGGACATCTGAGCGAAGCTATCAGTATGAGAGTATCTTTGGAACGATCATGGGTCGGTGCTGCCCCCTCGTAGCCGACCTGTTCTAGTTTTCCTGTGACTGGGGTTCTTCAGCAGGGATTGGTATGAATGTTCTACATGTTCATGACCATATCGCATGTCCAACCTCTTCTGCAGCTGCTCGAAGTCATCAGTTTCTTACAAAGGTATCGTCTGAAGTACATCTAAGGCATCTCCCCGAAGCGAGATATCTACAGTCTATAGCAGTCGCAGTCTCGTTGGAAGAAGCTTCTTCTTGGGGTTTATTATCTCTGGTTGTATAATGGTTCTAGTTGCTCCAGTGTCAACCAGCAGAGCATTTTTCTTGCCATTTGCTTCGCCATCCACATATACACTGTCGTTGGGACATCTGAGCGAAGCTATCAGTATGAGAGTGTATTTGGAACGATCATGGGTCGGTGCTGCCCCCTCGTAGCCGACCCGTTCTAGTTTTCCTGTGACTGGGGTTCTTCAGCAGGGATTGGTACGAATGTTCTAGATGTTCATGACCATATCGCATGTCCAACCTCTTCTGCAGCTGCTCGAAGTCATCAGTTTCTTCCAAAGGTATCGTCTGAAGTACATCTAAGGCATCTCCCCGAAGCGCGAAATCTATACAGACCAATTATTCACTCTAGCGGCTACTTCAAATTGTTTCACATAATTGGACCACGATATTTTTTCATCGAACGTTGGGGCCTTGACTCGGGTAAAACTGCAAGTTTCGTTTGCTCCGTCTTCTTTTTTTCCTCTGGCGTGCCTCGCGGTCTTGAATCGGCAGTCTTTTCCTCTAACTCATCGATTTTCTCGTCTACCGTTGTAATCTTATTCTCGATTTTCTCGTCCATCGTTAACATCGATTTCAGATTTTAAAGACGAAATTTCATTTTCAACGTCAGCGGCAATGTCGTTTTTCATTAATAAGATTGTCACAATCGTAAACAATTCTAAGAAATTCCCTCGCGTCCGCCATAATTTTAATTTCCATACCTGGCTTAGACAGAGTCGGATTTAGGGACTATACCAGTGTGCTGTTCCGTAACAATATGTTCTTTCAAGTTCGAAAGTCCTTTATTAAAATAATTAGAAAAGGCATAGAAGTCGGAGGAGGCCACGTGGAACATTTAATTTGAGTAGGCTTTTTTTATATTACATTTGTTTCTAATTATGCTTTATCGTCGAAATGGAAGCCTTAAGATACAAGTTTTTTTTATTGTCTGTTACTTGAAATCCCCTTCCGATACTCTGAACTGTTCAATTGCGTTTTTCTCGAAAACGAATGAGAATATAGTGTTAGAACAGGAGTACAAATATTACGTAGAAATGATATTTATGTCCTATTTTCTAATAAAAATCACCAAAAAGTTTCGTCAAAAAAAGTTATCAGTCAATCAGATATCCTTCACGAGGCTCACCCTATAACAAAATGTCAAATAAGACATAAAATAATATTGCCTGTATAAAATTATGTCACTGTGCCGGTTTTGATAACAATCGATAAATATACAGTGGAATTAAAAAACGAAAAAAAAAATTCAACTTTAACGCCCTTTATTTTTTTCCACAGCAATATTTTATTGAGGTATATTTGGTCCTATCTAAGGTATCTAAGCTTTGAATACAGCTAGGAGGCATTACAGTAGCATTACCTCAGCGCTCTAACTCAACTGACAGAGTTCCATAGGGATCGGTGAACGCGTTCCTATTTTTTCGGCAATTTGGAAATTGACACTTTGTATGAAAAATAAATTACTGTATACAGGGTGTTTCCTAAGCAATCTAAAATATTGCAGTGGGCGCTAGGTCACTCCATTTTAGGACGAAAAGTTCTTATAAACATGTGTGATAAGTATTGTAGTAAATGAGATAGAGGGTGTTGAGTTGTTTAATTATTTCAACTGATGTTTCATAACTCGGTATGTAATACCGGTGGAAAAGTGCCGTTTTATGATTATACTCTCTCCCCTCTCTCGATTTTTACTAATTTCATTATTTCTAATTCATAAACGTAGCCGCTACGAATTTTTTTATGGTGATTTTTAATAAAAAAATTTTAGCCAAAATGGGCGGCTACGTTTATGAATTGGAAAGAAATAAATTAGTAATAATCGAAAGAGGGGAGTAATTACATTCATAAAAAAATATGGCGCTTTGCCACCGGCACTACAAACCGAGTTATCAAACTTCAAAGTTGAAATAATGAAACAATTCAACACCCTGTATCTCATTAACGACAAGACTTACCACACATTTTTATAAGAATTTTTCGTCTCAAAATGTGTCACGAAGCGCCTACTACAATATTCTAAATTACTTAGGAAACACCCTGTATATAGAGACTTTTCATGGTTCGATTTATATACCGTAGACAGTTTGTATTAGGCTTATTCAGTGTGGTGGTTTTTGTGGAGGTAACTCGGTAACTACCGTTGCCTGTGATATCGAAATTTCATATTATTTTTGTGTTCAACAACTTCTCACTCACTCATACGATTGTAATTATGAAATGTCCTTTCTCTCACATATCTATGAGAATTTGGAAAACAGTGGGCTGTATAGTTCATTGAAACTTACTTCTCAGTTCATTTACAAAAATGTACGACATATTGAGATATGTAACTAATATAAAATTTTCAGAATTCTTCAAAATTTCTACAAAACTTGATGATCCTAATTCATGTTTTGACACGTCTTTTATATAGCTGTGATTATACAACATTTAGATTCTGTAATACGGGTATTTAGAGAAAGACAGTTTTACTTTATGTACAAACGATTTAAAACTATTTTTAATTGTTATGCCACAACATAAATGTACAATAGCCATAACAAATACTGATACACAACATTACATCTAGAGACTGTTCATTTTATTAAGGTAACGATGTACATAAATTAATGAATTTGAAATTCTTATCAATTGAATTATTAATCTAACGAATGAATGAAAAACCAGTGCAACAGAAGAAGGCCTTACATTTACTTTATTTGAACAGTGAACATACAAAAGAATCCAGAAAATCAACGTATTCCATCAACATCGTTACAAGTAGAAGAAGCGACAGGCAAATTATATATTCTATACTAAATCTGACACATTATATTATATTCCTATTAAGAGCTACAATCAACAACAAATGATGAGTGAACTGTCAACAAAAAGTATAACAACAACAGGAGAGCACAAAATGGTAAATTTCCTACTCAATAACAAAAGGATCTTCAAGGAATGCCTGAAACTTATTTGAATAATCTAATTTACTCGAATGTCACAATCACTCCTGAAACTCTGCTATAAGTCCTCACTGAACACCTCGTCAAAGATACCAGAACAGCAATTTAATTGAAATTGTCAAATACTAAGTGCACCATTGTCAATATGCGCATGAATAAGCAACACGCAAATTTAGAATGACAGATATAAAACCAAAGAACAACTTTGAGAATTCAGACAGTATATCAGAAACTGACAGCTCTTAGAAA
Source organism: Galeruca laticollis (assembly GCA_963921935.1). Classification (NCBI taxonomy): domain Eukaryota; kingdom Metazoa; phylum Arthropoda; class Insecta; order Coleoptera; family Chrysomelidae; genus Galeruca; species Galeruca laticollis. The sequence goes on along the minus strand of OY998176.1, from coordinate 59,679,360 downwards.
GTCACTGATATCATAGCCCATTTTAAAGAATCATCTGTATAATACGTAGAGTAGACAGAACGTTAGTAAGATCATGCAATAAAAATGAAAACTGATTTTCTCCACATCGGAAGAATATCTTCCAAAGATTTACATCACAATTAGTACCCCAAGAAGCAGAAATCAATGATAAAAACTTAGATCACGACATCAAGTGCCGCTGTAACCTAAATTATTCACAATTAAAGACGTTCAAGAGAAAATACAATACAAACATCGAACAAGTTCACAGAATAGTAGACAGCATTAGAGATTTTGAACAAAAAAGTGATTTTATTGCTGCTTCCCTTGATGTGATCCAGACCTTCGAAAAAGAATAGTATCAAGGATTTTTTTATAAATTGAACACAAAATGCCTTGTTTCAGAAATATATTCGCACTAAACGGAGTGCATAGTTCAACACGATCCAAAAAACAACACAAATTTTTGCAGTTTTGGCTGGAGTTGTCCAGGAAATGGATTGAAGTCCTCCTTCCATTTTATTCACGCAGCTGATTACCATGCATCCAAACAGAAGGGAAACAGGCATGCACCTTCAGAATCATCAGACTGGAGAATGATAAATCAGTAGAAGATACTTTTAAATAATTCAAAGCTATCTCCAGCAAGTATTCCAAAAGAACCAATGTGGATAAAGGCAGATAGAGTGATATTTTTAGGACTGCAGCGGCATATAAAACTTATATGAAACACCTCCATATCAATGGAGAAGAAACAATTGGCACACAAATTTAGCAGGTACTAGTACGTAAAATATATTAAGCAGACCAATACCAAAATGGCATGGCGCGGTTCATACAAACAAATATATCACATACGATTCGAAAGAGAGTAGTGTCCCAGAATAATTTGGTTGAAGACTAGCGTTCTCCTGAAATCTCTAGTAGAGAATTATTCACATAACAGCGAACAAACAGGAAGAATATAGGAAATCTCTTTATTTTTTACAAAGATAAAAATTAGAAATGAAGTTTATCTACAAGAGAAATGGAAATTCACGAATCGGAATACAAACTCAATAATCTGTGAGTCCTCTTAAAGTAGTCTCTAATTATTGATTGGGAGTTTATACAGAACTGAAAAAATCGAAATCTGTGGTCGATAGATTTATGAAAATCACTGGCACCTCCTATAAAAATGAACAGTCAGTAGATTAAAATCAAGATGAGAGTGTTTTTTGGAAAAGAAAATGGTTGGGAGCCTTTTTCACTTACAGACTGACGTTAGTATTGGCCTGATTGGCTGCGACTACGGGGAGCTTCGTAATGCGCGGCAGATCGCCCCTGTAATTCAAGCATGAGTTTTCTCTATCTAACTACTCTAAACATAGCCAATTGTTTATTAATACAACAATTTGAGTACTACCAAATAGTTTTGACATTATCTGTAGTACTGAAGCATAATTAAATGATAATTGTTTTAATATTTTCTTTTATAGTGAAAATCGTGTAAGAATATTAGAAAACTGAATGATGTTGTTTTGTCTTTGGATATATATGGAAATACTGAAAATTATCCAGCAACATCTCTTGAGATGTAAGGGTGAACGAAAATTACTATATCATTGAATGCTCAAAGTTTCACGTGAATATTATACGCAATTCTGTTTTAGAGAAGTGACAATGATTATTCAAGCAACGAAAGTTTCCGCTTATTCATCAATATGTTAACCCTGTCCTTACTAGCTTCCCTGAAATGATTGAACTGTTCTCTGCTTCTTTTGCTTGTCACTACTGAACGTATTTTGAGTATACTTAGTGACATTAGTGTTAGAAACAAATATTCAAGATCGCCAGATTTGTAGATGTGATCTCTCTGTGTGATATTTTTTGTTTTTAAGTTGTTGTTGTCTGTCAAGTTTTGACAATAAAATTAGTTTTGCAGTTTACGTTTACGAATAGTATTTAATTAGTAAAATTAGGCTGTTCTTCCATTTAAAAACCATTAGGTTATGGGCTCAGGAGTTGTTTAAGACAGACTGTGTAAAAAGTGAAGCGGAAACATAAGGCTGCAGTAAAACCATACAGTAATGGAATTTTCATTTCACAATTCAAGATTTCGAATTGACAAATTGAATAACAGTAATTATGAACCATGGAAATTCAAAATGAAGATGATGTTGATTAGGGAGGGAACATGGAAGGTTGTCGATAAACCAAAACCAGAGATTTCAGATAAAATTAGTCCAGTTTGGATAAGAAAGTACAGAGTTCTATATCCTTATCAGTAGAAAATAACCAAAAAATCCACATCTGTAATTGTACATCAGCCAAGGATATGTGGGATATTCTACAAAAGGTTCACGAAGAGCTTTATTTACTGAGAAAATTATACCAAGCCAAATTTGAACCTGGATAAAATATGTCGGAATACATAAGAACAACTTTGGAAATGGTCGAAATGTTAAGAGGTATCGGTGAAGAGATAAAAGACTTTCACGAAGCAGCACTTTTATTGGGTGGTCTCCCAGAAAAATTCGAAACTTCAGTTACAGCACTAGATGCTAGACCCGCCGATGAACTCACTCTAGAATATGTGAAAGGAAAATTAATGGATGAGTTCAATAGAAAGCAAGGAAACGACAGTGAAGAAGGTAGAGAAACTGCATTGAAGATATATAACAAGCAGAAGAAAGAGACAGCAAGTAGATTTGATAAAGAATGTTTCATCTGTAAAAAGAAGGGTCATATTATGAAAGATTGTTATTTCCGTATAAAAAGAATATTCGAAGAAACAATAAAAAGACTAAGAAAAATGATAAAATTGCAAAGAGTGCAGTAGAAGATCTGTTTTTGTGAAGGTAACCGGAATTCGAACGAATGGTACATCGATTCTGATCAAATCAAATGACAAACAACAAAAATTTCTTTGTCAACCTCCGAAGTGCAGATGGAAATAAATTTTTTATTGCAAATGGTCAAGAAATGGTATGTTCAGGAAATGGAGATGGATACCTTAATTATCAAGTCGATGAAAAATGTCAAGATGTTCATATCACAGACGTTTTATATGTACATCAATTTCGAAGTAATCTATTATTAGTGAAGAGACTAACAGAAAAAGGATTCAACGTTGTTTTTGATTAACAACATTGTTCAGTAAAAATGGGCGAGAAAAATATTGCTATGGGAATAATTGAGAATGGTATTTACAGATTATGTTTGAAGTCAGATGAGCGAGCAAATATAACAACACAAAGTCGGCATGAAAATTGTATTCACGCATGGCATAAACGACTAGGTCATGAAAATCCGTTCGATATCAAAAGACTTGTGTCACATGATCTAGCCACAGGAATAAAAATCGAAAATTGCAATGAAATTATGAATTGTGTGAGTTGCATAAAAGGAGAACTAACAAAGAAACCATTTTTGAAGAATTGTGACAAACGATCAAATCAATGTCTAGATTTGATACATTCTGATGTTTGTGGTTTGATGAAACCAGAAACTCGAGGAATGAAACGCTATTTTTTGAGATTTATTGATGACCACTCCCGTTATACCATATTATACCTCCACATTCCAAAGATGAAGTATTTCAGAAATTTGAAGAATTCATCGCTCTTGTTGAAAATAAATTCGGAGTGCTAACCAGAATGTTCAGATCTGGTAATAGAGGATAGTATTGTGGATCAGCAATTCAAGGTTTTTTGGAAGAAGAAAGGTACTTCCTTTCGAACTGCAGTTGTGTATTCACCCGAACAAAATGGCATAGCAGAACGTAAAAATCGAATCTTATGCGAAGCAGCAAGGTGTTATGTTGTTTGATGCAGAATTGCCGAATAAATATTGGCGTGAAGCAATTGCCACAGCGAATTATCTTCAAAATCTCCTTCCTACAGAAGCTATCGAATGTACTCCATATGAACTGCGGAATTCAGAAAAACCAAGATTGGATCGTCACAGAGCTTTCGGCAATGTGGCCTATACCTATGTTCCTAAAGAAACAAGAACAAAATGGGATGCTCGAGCACAAGCAGGGATTTTGGTAGGATATAATGAAACTTCCAATGGTTATAGAGTTTTGAATCCAGAAACCAATAAAATAATAATAAGTAGAACTATAAAATTCCTTCGAAGATAAAAACTACACTGATGAAATCAGAATCTATCAAAATCTTGGATGGAAACAGTGAAATAGCTTTTGTAAACGAAGAGGAAGAAAGTATTGAGGAAAAGGTTATTGCCAAGAATAATACTAATATTGAAAGTGAAGAGACACGTTTGGATGATGAAGGGTTGGAGTATTTAAGACGATCTTCAAGAAATAATAAGGGGAAACCACCTGGGAAACTGTCGTACTTTACTTCAAGTGAAACAAATGATGATCCTCAGACTTGGTACGAAATAATGAAATTACCAGAAAATGAAAAATTTAAATGGATAAATGCTATAGAAGATGAAATGGAATCATTCGGGAAGAAAGGCGTATGGACGCTGACCGAGCTACCTCCGAACAAAAGAGTTATTTAATGTAAGTGGATTTTCAAGACAAAAATCCATTCAAATGGTGGAATAATGAAATATAAGGCTCGTTTGGTCGCAAAAGGTTACACACAAAAATATGGGGAGGACTATGATAATATTTTCGCTCCGGTGATGAGACAAACGACTTTTCGAATACTGTTGTCAATAGCAGGCTGTTCGTGAATTAAAAATCAGGCATTGTGATATTAAAACCGCATATTCGAATGGTCTGTTGAATGAAGAGATTTATATGTCTCAACCAGAAGGTTATATAAATGAAAATGATTCCCATCTTGTATATAAACTCCACAAGGCAGTATACGGTTTGAAGCAATCTGCGAAAGCATGGAATGATACTATTACTGGAAAACTTTTGGAATGTGGATTTGAACGGAGTCAAAATGATCAGTGCCTCTATATGAAAATGAAGAAAGGGACTATACTATATGTATTGTTATATGTTGATGATTTGTGTATAAGTCATGAAAATGATGAAGTGATACAATGGCTTGGAGATAAACTCTATGAGAGTTTCGAAACGGTCAACTTAGAAAATATTTTATCATTTTTGGGATTATTTGGCTTCAATGAGAGACGTGGAAATTATAAGTAACAATAGGAATAGCCATTTTAATAAGAGAAGGATCAGTTTTTAAAAAAATCGGAATACAAAATTCATTAAACTTTGAACACAAATGTATTTCTGTGGAAATACCTTATAAAAGCAAAAAAATACATCTAGCCTCAGTATATATTGAACCACGCTTCCGGATAACTTCACAGCAGTGGATTCCTTTTCTAGAACATACTCCAAAGCCCTTCATACTGGGAGGTGATTTCAATGCTTACAACCTAGCGTGTAACTGCGAATATGATGACGTAAATGGTAAGGTACTATTGGAAGCGATACAACATTGTAACCTTATAATACTAAATGATGGATCACCTACCCTAGCACACCATCAAACAGCAATAGATGTAATACTATGTTCACAAGATATAAGTCATCTAATTACATGGGCTATCATAAAAGAGCCATGTGGATCAGATCACCTGCCAATACATATCAAGATCACCTTGAACTCCTCACCAACAAATATCCCCACAAGGGTACACAATATATGGAATCTGAAGAACGCCAATTGGGAACTATACACTTCAATATTAGACTCTATTGAACCAATACCAACATATGTAGCCATAACTAATAACATAAACAGAGCCGCGAGTATTGCAATTCATAGATACTCTTCGTATATGACAAAGCGAAACCACACATCTAAACCATGGTGGAACAGAACTTGTGATATAGCTGCAAAAACACGAAAAGAAGCTTAAGCCCAATATCAACAAAATCCAAATGTTCAAAATCTGACAGAATATAAACGATTGGATGCAATCGCCAAAAAAACTTTCAAGGAAATGAAGAAAAAAAGCTGGATAGAATATTGTCAAAGCTTAAATCAAAACACACCAATCAGAGAAGTGTGGCACAAAGTTAACAGATTTAAAAATCGTAAACAAGCAAATAAAACACCTATAGACCCCAAAGATGCCTGGATAAACGACTTTCATGCAAAAATTTCACCTCCATGGGTAGAAAATGAGATAATGCAAGAAATTTACACAGTAAACAGAAACAACACACATTTGCTACTATCCTTTAATTTTTGGAAGCTCGAACAATGTTTAAAAAATACCAAAAACACCTTACCTGGGGTAGACAATATATCATACATAATGATACACGAAATGCCTCTAAAACACAAAAATGCAATATTAATTTTATACAACTCTATTTGAGCTGGCAACATCCAATTCCCAACAAACTGGAAAGACTATTTAGTACTGCCTATAAAAAAACCAGGAAAACCATCAGACAATCCAAACTCGTACCGTCCCATAGCTTTAGCATCTTGTTTATTTAAAGCACTTGAAATATTGATCAGAAATAGATTAAAACATTGGCTGGAAAGAGAAAAACTACTTCCGGAATCACAATATACTTTCAGAGTGTCCAGATCCACTCAAGAGCCCTTAACAGTTTTAACAAATGATATCTACTTAGGTTTCACAAAATAATTATCAACAGTAGCCGCATTTATAGACATTACATCAGCATTCGACAACGTTCAACTTAATAATCTTTGTAAAAAACTCACCCAGATCGGACTGCCAACCTCCTTAGCTAATTTTATGAATGTAGCATATTCTGAACCATAAACCTTTCTCAAGATATATCATGAAATTACTCAGCCTAGATGTTCCAAATTCTGACTACGTCAAGGCAGCATCCTCAGGCCTCTTATACATAATCTATACCATGGACTTAGAAAATATTATACAATTTGCTGATGACATAGTAATATACACATCAGACAAAACTGTAGAAAAATGCACAGACCCACTAAAGACCGAATTTATAGAAATTCGACAATGGTGCAACGTAATAGGACTTTCCATCTCTGAACCGAAAACTGAAATATGTATTTTTTCTAGAAACACAACCAATTACCAAGGACAACTTACAATAGGGTCATATAATTATCCCATAAAAGATACAGTTAAATACTTGGGCTTATTACTTGATAAAAAATTTCTATCGAAATATTGTATTCAACAAACAATAAGAAAGAGTGCAACCTCTATAAATATACTGACTTTCTGTAAAACTAAATGGGGATCAGACCCAAATATTGCACTTCTATTTTATAAATCAATGATTATGGAAGTAATTTGTATGGTGCAGGATCTGAATCTCACCTACATAAAATTGAGACCCAAAAAAACAAATGCCTCAGAATATGCCCAGGTTATCTAAAATCGACACTTATTAATGTCATGGAATCAGAATCTCGAGAACCTCCCCTCAAATTGAGGATACAATTACTTTGTGATAATATATTTATAAAAGCCACATCAAAAAAGGCGCCATATATAAACAAATTACATGAACTAACAATTTTAACATTAACACATAGGTACTGGCATCTCAAAAAAATCCCACCTCTAATCAATAGCATTACTAAACTTGCGGATTGCAAACATCTACTATATACCAATCATCACCTACCTTATTATTTACATATACTAGAAGAATTGTTCTGTTACAATATACCCTGCAAATACTTTGAACCGACAGTAGATGTAGCCAGCTACATTCCATCAGCATTCAAGGATGCGATAAGAACACACTCGTCTGATCATCCGCAGATATATACAGATGGGTCAAAAAAAAGTGGTAACACCGGATGTGCCATATTCCACTCAAACAGAAATATCAGTCTAAAATATAGCCTACATAAAGATACTTCAATGTATACTGCAGAACTAATAGCAATACTTCAAGCTATGAAATATATAAAATTAAATTTGGTTGAAGACAATTTCATCGTACTTACAGATAGCAAAAGCGCCGTGGATAGATTTAATCATATAGGTAGAAACACAAAAATAAACCACATGGAGCCGAAATATTAAAACTTCACCACGATATAAGAAGTAACAATAAATCGGTCTGCCTTATGTGGATAAAAGGACATGCGGGTATTCAGGGAAATGAAGTAGCAAACAGACTAGCAAAAAATGCCCTTCTCTCAGGAGAAGTCCTACAGCACGATCTATCAATATCTGGTTTATACAACAAATTTAAACAACAAAGCAATGAGGAATGGCAGCAACAACACAGAGATGCAGTGACTGGACAAAATTATATTTTAAACCAACCACAAATTCCAAATCAAAGATGGTTTCACAAAGAATCTAATCGAAACTTCATAATTACAATAAATCGAGCTCGATCAAATCATGCCTTAACACCTGAATACAAATTCAAACTTAACATGGTAGACAACCCCTATTGATCCTGCGGCAATGTAGGAACTCTGGTTCATATCTTGTTGGATTGTCATATACACGCCGTTGAAATCAATAACTTATATAGTAGTCTAATTAAACATGAAATACCTCCCCCAACAGACCTCAACTGCATGTTATTTTCTGAAAATACTAACATATTGTACATACTCTATTTACATATCAAAAAGTGTAAAATGAATTTGTAGCTATACTAACAAAATATTGTAAGCAATCTTATTATCAAGATAGATAAAAGAAAAAAGAAGAAAGAAAAATGAAAACAGAAAAAAAGAGAGAAAAAGTAAAAACAAATTGTAAAATATAATCATAAATATATTAACAAAAATAGCCTGGCTAATTGGCAATCGCCAAAGCCATAAACCTAGTTAAAAAAAATAGGAATTCTAAGAAAAATAGGAAAACTTTCAAGTAGAGAACCATGTAAACGATAATTTGGTGAATCGAAGGGCATATTCTGACTCGAATCTCGATGTTAAAAACGTAAAAAAGCTTATCACAAAATTCCATTCAATCGTGAACAAATAGGAGGGACAGTAGGCAGATATGATTTTGACGGGTTCTTCCAAACACTGTAGACACTTTCATATGGAATTATTTTGTTCTCGCTACTTCATGTCAATACAATTCTTTTGTTTAGTATTTCTTTTCAGTGTTTGCAGTCAATTTTTGTTACAAATTAAGAGTAAGAAACGGAGCTGATAATGTATACAATAATCTAATGATAGTAAAAAAAAATATGATTAATTTGTCACATTTGGGATCTATATGGATCAGCAAAATGTACAAAATATGTTTCCATTGGCGGAATAGAATGCTTCTTGAAATTGTATATAAATAATTTATAAAATAGCAATATATTGAAAATCCTATTTGATGGTACTCATATTGCAGAATATCTTAAAATAATTAATGAAAATTGGTACTTTTAGTGCGCCACAGTAATATTTGTGGGAACACTAGAACTCATGAGAAGCCATGCGCAAGCGCATGCAGCTTTCTCACTCTTCCGCAAAGAATTTTACTTAATGAATGTTTCTAAAACACTGCAAATTTTTAACATAAAATCAAAAGTTTCATTTGGCACCAAAATCGCTAGCGTGATAAGTAAAGACTCTGAAAATAGAACTTGTAAAACTTCAATGTGCCATGAGTAAAAACCTATTAAACGTCCAAAGGAAATTTAGTATTTCGATTAAAAACCTCACTTGGTTGTGAGAAAATTTATGGATATTCAAATACGCCATTTTCAAGTATCATTGTGTTGTGAAATGTTTTATCTTGAGACCTATAGATTTTTCTATCTCAAATCGTTTCAAATTGATGAACTATCAATCAGTTACTGATACTCAAATCGCATCTCAAGTTTTGTAAACAGTATCTTTATTCAACAGGAATAGTAATATTGATGAATATTTCAATTTTTGATTTGAGATGGCACGTCAAGACTTTCTGGTAGGGTGATAGGCACGTGATTTCGAAAAGGGGCCTGCGAGCTCTCCATTCTTCCTCCCTAAATTGTAAGAAAATAGGAATAAAAAAGAATAAAAAAATAACACTTTCTTGAGGAAGTATGATTCAATATTTGTTGGAAGTATAGTTTGCATTTAAAAGCAGCAAAAATATCATTTGGAATTATATTAATTTCCAAATAAATCAGATATGGATGATAAAAATCTAAAATCCACAACAATTTGAATCATTATGTTGATAATATGAAAAACTTATCTGCACGGAAGGTAGTCAGTTTGATCAACACTTTTTTTCTCTCTGAACAAAGTTACTTTACCTTCAACGATTACAACCTCGAATTAGATGATGATTTTCCCAGGAAATCTAACATTCATTAAGTAAGTTTCAATCGGCAAGAGTAAACTACTGAGCAGGCACAATAATAAAACTCACCTATAAGGTATATCACTGAGATTACTCTGAGAATGAGAATGGGGCACTTTGGTGTCCTTCACTCCAGATATGGCAAGTTCATGAGCAGAGCCAGAGAGACTCCTATCACTGCCCCGACGTTTCGAAAGGGCTCCGCACATAACGACAGTTCCTTGCGAAGGCTGCTGTTGAATTAGTTGCTGATTGGGAGCTGTACTGGTCGAAACTTTTTTCTTTGTTTGGCCGAACCCAAAAAAACTAAAAACATAATTATCGCATTTAAATAAAGAAAATTGAACTAAATAATTTGAAATTCGTTAATAGAAATTCACATGGAAAATGCAATAAGTAGAATATCATAAATATATCATAATATAAATGAAATTGGTCTGCTGATCAACAGGTTCATTTTATCCATAAATTGAATGGATGAGGCTTTTAATTGATGAAGATCCATACTGAAACCTGAAATAAAACAGTTTAATTTGTTTAAGACATTATTATGCTTGACCTCTTGTTCAATTTAAACTTGTGACGTGTTTCGCTAACACAGTAGCTTTATCAAACAAGTGAAGGTGCATAAATACGGAATTCTACGAATATTAACAGAGGTATTGAAAAAGTATACCTGAAAAAAAAGAAGAGTGGTTGATATCTATTTGGTCATTAAGAGGGTTACCTGAATATTTGTTTTTATTTATCTCAATATTGAAAGATTTAATTTAATGGATTCAGGTTCTACATGTAAAATTTTAAAATTTGGGTCGAAAGTATGTTGGTTTTCTAATAAATGATTTGAAGGGTTAGAATCTATTTTTTTTGTCATAGCTACGTTTTTGTTCTGAAATTCTAGTTTTGAAATTTTTAAAAGTTCTACCGATATAAATTTTATCACAATTGTCATTACCACAATTTAATGTACAAACTTTATAGAAAAAATTGAACAAGAGGTTAATCGGACCAACTTTTCACCATTCAATGACATAAACACCATTTTAAGCACATTCTTATTAATTAAAATAGCAGCTACCGAGAAATATATAGGGAAAACAAAGATTCTTAAAGACCATAAACCACTCCCGTGGTGGACACCTGAATGTAACCAAGTTACAAAATCATATAAAGCAGCTTTTAATAGATCAAAACGACACCAAACCGAGGTAAACATAGCAGAATATAAAAAACGCAGTGCCGAAGCAAAATACGCTTTAAAAAAAAACAGAAAAGAAGCTTGGAAAAAATTCATTTCTTCCCTTAACACCTCAACAAGGATAAGTACAGCCTGGAAAAATGTAAGGAAAATTTCAGGCAAAAATCAACCATATCAGATCCCCTTCCTGACAAAAAATAATAAAATAATTAGCGATAGAAAAGAAATTGTTAATATGTTAGCAAACCAATTAATACGAATCAAACTCGAGCAATGAAAGTTACACGAGCGACTTTAAAATATATAAAGAATATATTGAGAGGAAAGCGTTGAGAAACGGCGGTTGCGAAGTTGGATACCTTGACATTTCCCTTGCCTTGAGAGAACTAACCGAAGCTTTAAACTTTTCCAAAAATTCAAACCCTGGCCCAGATGGTACGAGTATATCACTGTCATTCCTATTACATCTACCAGAAAATGGAAAAACCTTAATTTTAAACTTTTATAATTTTATCTGGATCAACCAAGTATTTCCATCAACCTGGTCTGAAGCTATAGTTTACCACTTCTTAAATCAGATAAAACTCGAACATATCCAGAATCATACTGCCCAATATCCCTAACCAACGAAATATGTTTCAGACAAAATGATCAATAAGGGATGGTCCCTAGAAAAACAGAAACTCCTTATTCCACAACAAAGCGGGTTCAGAGAACATCCATGTATCACAGATAACTTAATCAACTTAGAATCAGAAATACACAAAGTATTTGCAAATAAACAATTTTGTATCTGTCTTCTTTGACATTACAAAGGCTTACGATACTGTTTGGAAATTTGATATTATATCGAAATTACAAACTTGGGATATTGGAGGTAATGTTAAAATTTATTTCAAATTTTCTCCAATCTCGCAGCTTTCACAAACGATCAGACAACGCTACCTCAAATAAAAAAATACAAGGGAACGGCGTACCCCAAGGATCAATATTACGTACAACACTTTTTCTAATAGCTATAAATGACATTCTAGATCAATGCTCGCCACTTGTCAACGTTAGACTATATGCTGATGACTTAGATATATTTGTCAAAGGAAAAAAAAACATGACATCCATTTAAAATTATTCACAACAAACCATCAATAAACTGGAATTATGATCTAGGTCGACCGGATTACAATTCTCTCCAACAAAAACTAAGTGCATCTTATTCACAAAAAAACACAATGTTCTCACACCACATCTGAAGCTGGGTATATCTCTGCAAATCGAATAATTTGATGTCCGAGCTTTTTTTTAAAGGTTCAATAAGTTTTAGCTGAGTTAGTTTTTATCAAAAGGTTAGTATATAACATATTGATGCTTTATGCATGAAAATGATGTAAAAACTTGAAAACATTAGCCCGAAAAAAAAACAATTTAGATATGATTTCTCACTCCCTCACTATGTCCAAATTGAGAAATTTTGATTTAGAATGGATTTTTTTAAAATCACTTTTCCTTTTAGCGCTGAGTGCTTTCAATATAATAAAAAGGGTATTTCAGACATTGTAAAAAAGCCAAAAAAGTTATGTTATATGAAAAATCAGATCAAGCAATTAAATATTTTTATTAGTACCAGTGACTAATGGTCACTCCCTCACACAGTTCTATATTTCGCGCTAATATTGTTCTGGTAAAAATGTATTGGGAACTAAGTTGGCAACACTGCCGGCACCAGTTGCTTTGTGGATACCACGCGGGAGCAGTTGTTTATCTCTGTATGTGCAAGTTATAATAATTTACAAGTGAAAAAAAATTAGTGCGTGTTTTTTTATACTATCACTCCCTCACAGAAGGTATTTTGGACCAGGTAAATATTAGAAATTTAATATTGTACTAATTAAGTTAGCTTTAGGTGTAATATTACTCATACAAAATATAACCTTCACAGTGTGAAGCATGCTGCCATGTTGCCAACTTTAAATTAAATCCGTCACTTCCTCACCAGTCACTCCCTCATAATTTCATATTGTGAGGGAGTGATAACATTTATGAGGTAGTGATTTTCTCAACTTTTTTTAAAAATATATTACTTTTTTGCAGAAATGGCACGGAATAAAGAGGAAGCCAAGCTACGAAAAAAACAATACGACAAAAAAAGACGAGAAGATATGAAAAATAACCCCGAAAAACTTGAAGAAATGAGAGAAAAAGAGCGCCAAAAATATAAAAGGAAACGAGTACAAGGAAAACTTTCAGCTAAGTTGGTAGCAAATATGAGTGACAGAGAACACCGACAAATAAAGAAAGAATGGCGTAAAAGATCAAAAAACTACGGAAAAAGTCAAAAAGACCGACATATTTTAAACAGAATCTTGGAAGATAATTCCCCTCCTCTCTCACCAGTGCCTATTCCCGATGCAGCGGTAACTCCCACAAACTCAAATTTGCCTACTCCAAACGCTTCAACATCGAGAAGAAATGTGGGTCGTAAAAGAATTAAGAAATCACGTTCAAAAATGTGTAGAACTATACAAAAATTAAATGTAAAACTGACCGAATATAAGAAATCGTCTGAGAAGTATAGAAAAAGATGGCAGCGCCTTAAAGAAAAAAAATTAAAAACCAATGCCATGTTGAGCCCCAACTCGAAGGTTAACCAGTTGTTAGGCAAAGAAAAAGTTTCCCAACCAGTCAGAAGAAAACTAATTTTCGGTGAAGTTGTGGAACGTCAGCTACAGGAAAATTACCGTACAGCTTCGGGTCATACAAGTAAAAAAAAATACCATGCTACTATGCAGTATAATATGTTAAAAAAATACAGACTATTAAATGAAGCAAAAAAAAATTGTTAATCCTCAATCACTGAAAAATTGCAACCGGAAAATTCGTCCAAGGGGTCATTTTATTTCTTCCCAAGTAAAAGAAGGAATTAGAGCATTTTTTGAACGAGATGATGTATCGCGAATGACTGCGGGCAAAAAGGAATATATAACCTATAGGAAAGAACAAAAACAAAAAAGATATCTATTGGATACTATGAAATTATTACACACGAAATTTCTTGACTCGGTAGATTATCGTATAAGCTACCAATCTTTCTGTCGCTTGAAGCCATTCTGGGTTTTAAAACCTAAAGTAGAAGACAGGGAAACATGTAGATGCATTAAACATTTAAATTTTGAATACATGGTTTCTGCATTAAACAAGGCAAAAGTTATTGAAACTCGTTCTGCGAATGACATTGTCAAGCTTTTATGTTGTGAACCTGTAAAACCTGACTGCCTATACAGAACATGCATGGAATGTCATACCAAAAATATAAAAGCTGGACAGTTCATGGATAAAATAACTACTTGTTATAAGTGGACAACTGAATCAACCAAATACACTAATAAAGGAAAAGAAAAATTAGTTCGCAAGACAATAAAATCAAACATTTCTATCAGGTTAGTTAATCTGTACAATGAATTTCAAGAAACATTAAGCTCCTTTTTAAACCATGTTGGTAACATCCTTCATCAATACCAATCAATATCCTTATTAAAAGCCTCTCTTAAATCAAATGAAATATTGATTCACGTCGATTTTAGCGAAAATTTTTCATGCAAGTACGGTGAAGAAGTTCAATCATTCCATTTTGGTGGTACAAGAGCACAGATAAGTTTACATACAGGTATTATATATATGAGAGATGGTCAAGGAAATGTAAAGCCGCGTCCCTTTTGCACCATATCAAGCTCTCTCCGTCATGATTACGTAGCCATATGGGCACATTTAAAAATTATATTTGATTGGCTTGACGAAGTAAAAACTGAGGATATTTCAAAGGTTCACTTCCTTAGTGATGGGCCAGCAACACAGTACAGAAATCATTTTATGTTTCAAATAATATCAAAATATTCAAAACATTTTTTACCAAGTATTAAATACCTCACTTGGAACTATTCTGAAGCTGGCCACGGCAAAGGTGCTGCCGACGGTGTCGGGGGTACATTGAAAAGAACCGCAGACCAAGCAGTAGCTGAGGGAAAGGACATATCAAATATTTCAGAACTCTTAGCCAATTTAAAAGTAAGATGTCCAGGAATATACCTTCAAGAGCTGACGGATGAGGCTTTACAACAAATACAAATATTATTTTCTGATCTTTCAGCTCCTGCATTTTTGGGAACTACAAATGTCCATCAGATTATATTCCGAGAAGTAGATGATCGTATATTCCTTAATAGACTTAGCTGTTTCAGCTGCTATTTAGATAAAATGCCATGCGTTCATTTTCACTTAGGAAAGGGTTATCCAAAGAATAAAGCTTCAAAATTAAAAGAACAGTCTGGAACCAATGAAATAAACAATTCAGAACCTTCAACAATTGACAACAATCAGTTAGCTGAATTGACTATAAATAATATAGTACCTTCAACAACCGACAATAATCAGTTAGTTGAGTTAGCTACAAATACAGAACCTTCAACAATTGACAGAAATCAGTTAGATGAATTAACTATAAATAATATAGTACCTTCAACAACCGACAATAATCAGTTAGTTGAGTTAGCTACAAATACAGAACCTTCAACAATTGACAGAAATCAGTTAGATGAATTAACTATAAATCATATAGTACCTTCAACAACCGACAATAATCAGTTAGTTGAGTTAGCTACAAATTATATAGTACCTCCAACAACCGAGAGCAATCCTGAGTTAGATATTAATCAGTGGGTTGCTGTAGTGTATGACGAACAATGGATACCGGGAATCGTCGAAAAAAAGGAACCGTTAGGAAAAATAAAAGTTAATTTTATGAATGTTGTGGGGCCTAACAGATTTACTTGGCCTAATAAAAAGGATACTGATGTCATCTGCGCCGATAGTATTTTATGCACACTCAACAAGTTTCCAGAACTACTCTCATTCAACAGGAGATCAATTCATTCTTTACCCGCTGATGAGTTTGCTCGTATAACAGACCTGTTTTTAAAAATATTTTGATTTAAAAAAATTGATTTTTCGCTGTAATAACTATGTATCTTTAGTTTTAAGTTTAAGTTGTCATATTAAAAGCATACCTTAGTTCTTAAATAACTTACTATTATCAAACCGTTCATAATGTCACTCCCTCATATCTCATGTCACTCCCTCATTTTGAGTTTTTTTTAAAAAACAACAAAAAAAACAACAAATCATCGTGAAATAAAAAGTTTCACTTTTAATTTAACCTATTGAATTAATCTAGGAACAAAAATATTTGATCTGAAATGATTCAACAAACTGCCAAATGGAAAATAGAAATTGTTCAATTTACAGAGATATACCCAGCTATACAATCAAAAACTCAATTTCACAAATAATATTCGTTTCCTAGGTATGACATTCGATGAAAAACTATCGTGGAAAAAACTTATAGGTGATTTGAAAAAAGCATGCCAGCTGGAATAAATCTCATGAAAACCATAGCTAGTAAAAATTGGGGTGTAGACAAAAATACATTATTAAATACATATAAGTCTTTAGTTAAATTTAAACTAGACTATGGCGCCGCAGTTTACCTTTCCGCTAAAACGTCTACATTAAAAACCCTGGAGGCCATTAAAAACGAATAGCTACAGGCGCGTTTTGTACTACACCAGTTGAAAGTTTACAATGTCTAACAGAAGTACCAAACAACGCAAACAACTGTGTCTTTCATATGCTTCCAAAATTGCTAGCAATAAAGAGCAACCAACTTATACAAAAACGTTCACAGATCGCTTTCAGGAGACATACATCACAACAAGATTAGACTCACCATTTTACGAAAGAGTCAGAAAAAACCTTAAGGACCTACAACTGCAATTTCCCAACTTTTTCCCAACACACATCCGACCCCTTCACCCTGGTTAATACCCATACCCAGAATAAATATATTAAGAAAAAAGAAAACTCCAATTAACCTGATTGAACAGTCTTTTTGAAGAGAAATAGAAAACTACCAAAACCACTTTATGATATTCAATGACGCTTTCAAATCATCCTCACTCGAAATATATCTATAAAATTTAATTTCAAACCGATCATTTATTCATACACTGCAGAGTTGTATGCAATATTACAAGCAGTCATTCATATTAAAAAATCTAAAAAGTTCCTGTTTCTAATAATAACAGACTCACTCAGGTCGCTACAAACTATCCAATACTTGTATACCAAAAATCCAATAGCCTTACTGATCAAAATAGAATAAGAGTACTTAAAAGAAGAAAATACCATCGCCGAATTCATGTTTGTACCATCACATTCCGGTATAAAAGAAAATGAAGAAGTAGACCAAATTGCCCGATCAGCACCAAACAACCAAGACTGTATCCAAATAGATGAAGTATCCACTAATGACATGAAATCTGCTATAAAATCTGAAGTGTTTAGTGCGTGGTAAAACTTATGGAGTGCAACATAAAATAATAATCTAAAAGAAATGAAACAATCAGTAAATCCGTGGCATCAACCAACGTCAAACAGATCACACCAAGTCAAAATGTCTCGTTTGAGGCTGGGTCATAGCAATTTAATCCATAAACATCTCATCGCACGAACTGAGTTACCAATATGTGAAACGTGTCAAATGAGTGTTAGTATGAAGCATATATTAACTGAGTGTAAACAATATAAAGCTACAAGAAAGAAGTACAACATTTCAACAAATATAGCGGAGACTGTAGGTGAAAACATGAACGTCGAAAGTACAATAGGTTATTTAAATGACACTGGCTTATAAACATTATTGTAAGTTTTGGTTCTACTCTTATGTCGCTATATAATATATATAATGAATAAAAAAAACCACGTCTTCATTTGATAACTTCAACAAACTAGGTATAGAAACATGAATTAACTTATAATATAATTTTCCAAATAGGTCTAATCTAAAACATAAAGCTTCCGAAATTATTAAAAAAGAATTTGCCAAGTTTAAAAAACATAACTTTGAATTATCAGTCGCCAAATCAATTCAACAAAAATCAAAGTCAAATAGTCTCATTTTCAAGGTAGCAGATAAAAGAAATACAAAGTGTTTTCCGAGGGAATGGAAAAGGGCCAAACTAGTTTTAATCCCCAAAGGAAATGTAGATGACATGAAGTTTAGACCAATCTGCCTTCTGAACGCCATTAGTAAAGTGTACGAAGGATTGTTGAAAAAAAGATTGGAAAAAGAGTTGGAAGTTACTGGGGGTCTCTCAGAGCGACAATATGAATTCAGAAAAGGACAATCAACGATACAGGCCATAAAAAGGGTAATAAGTGCAGTAAATGAAACATCAGATGATAAATGGGCGGCTCTTATCACATTGGACGTGAGAAATGCATTCAACACGGCATCCTGCGATAAAATCCTACAGAAATTGGAAGCAAGAGGGGTGGCTAGATATCTGCTGGAAGTAGTAGACAGCTCTCTAGAGAATAGATCACTACAAATAGAAAAAGATGTGATACTAGAAGTCTAAGCTGGATTTCCACAGGATTCTGTTCTAGGACCTACCCCGTGGAACGTGCTCTATGATGACGTGTTGAATGATCTGGCACTAGAGGGAGTGAGTACAATAGCATACGCAGATGATCTTGCAGTAGTCATAACTGCCAAAAGTAAGAAACATCTTGAATGGAAAGCAGACGAAGCGCTTCACCAAATCCACACCTGGATTAAGGAAAACGAACTACACTTAGCCTCACAGAAATCCAAAACAGTTATCCTGAGAGGGCAGAAAGGAAAAGAGCAGGTTAAATTCGTACGTGGAGGGGAAGAAATTCCTAGAACAAAAACCGTTGTGTACCTGGGAGTCACTATCGGTGAAAACTGTAGCTTCGCGCAGCATATAAAAGCCGCCGCACAAAAATCCGAGAGCAGGGTAGCTGCCCTGAGTAGAATAACCCCAAACGTGAGAGGTCCTGTGTCAAGAAAAAGAGAGATGCTTTACAATGTAGTACAGTCGATTCTCTTATATGGAGCACCTATGTGGCATAGATCCCTTACAGTTAAAAAGCACAGGCAACTATACACGAGAGTGCAACGCAAAATACTCAGAAGGGTCATTAGTGCGTATCGTACAATATCCGCGAAGGCCTCGCAGGTGATTGCAAGGAAGATACCTATTGAACTGATGGTAGCAGAAAGATAACAATTATACAGAAGACGAGACGGACAAACTAAGGAAGCGAAAGAAGAAGAGAGATTGATCACCCTAGCAAAATGGCAGTAACTGTGGGATCATACGGAGAACGAGGCGCAATGGACAAGAACTTTAATACCAAACGTACGAGACTGTGTGGATTGCAAACATAGAAGAGTGGACTATTTTCTGACACAAGTCCTCACAGGTCGTGGCTCGTTCAAAGCTTAAACAAAAAGAATTGGGAAAACAGATGATGAATTGTGTTTGTACTGTAAAGCAGTAGACAAAGCGGCACATACAATTTTTGAATGCGATAGATAGGGGGAATTAAGGGACCAGTTGGCGCAAGATATAGGGGTCAACCTTGATCCGCAAAATTTAGTGGAGACTATGAGAAGTAAAAGAGAGACTTGGAATAGACTACATACTTTCATAAAAAGTGTGATGCATCAGAAAGAGCTAGAAGAAAGACATGAGGCAAGCCGAACGTAACTTGATAAATAAAGGTTCATCGCAAAATTCCTGAAACACGTCAATTTTTATTCTCAATGGGGTATATTACAAATAGATTTGTTTATCGTTTGAATTATCTGGGGGGTTGCATACAACCCCAACTTTTTTTTTAAATGGAGGGGTAGGTTGATTAATTTTCAATTCCACTATTTTTGTTACCTTTTATAAGCAATGTGTCGGAAAAAAATGAAATAAGGAAATATTTACTCAAATTACTTTAATGCATAATTGTTCAAAGTGTTCTCCACCTTTTGCTGACAATATCCTAATCGATTATAAATAGCATTCCGAACATTTTGTAACACTTCCGGCTTTACTTGCCTAATTTCGTCCCTAATTCTTTGTTGAAGCTCGGCGATGTCGTTAGTTTTAGTGACATAAACTTTGCTCTTTAGATATCCCCTTAAAAAAAGATCTAATGGAGTAAGATTGGGTGATCTTGCTGGCCACTCAATTGGGCCCCTTCTTCCAATCCACCTATTTGGAAACACTTCGTTAAGATAGGTCCGTACATTTTCAGCAAAATGTGGTGGTGCCCCATCTTGTTGAAGCCACATCCGTTGGTCAAACAAGTTGGGATCCAAATTATTGGAGAATAAATTTACTGAAGTAGGAATCAGTTCTTCTTGAAGCATATTAAGGTATGTTTCTCCGGTTACGTTTCCATTGAAAAAAAAGGACCTACTATGCGATCCCCAATAATTCCAACCCAGACGTTTGTTTTTTGAGGCCTTTGGGTATGGAATTCACGCATCCAACGGGGATTTTCGTCAGCCCAATAACGGCAGTTCTGTCGATTGACGTGCCCATGTAATGTGAACGTAGCCTCATCAGAAAACAACATCCATATCAAAGCAATTTGTCCACCATCGATAGAAGCCATAATTCGTTCGCAAAATTTGAGTCTACGATCAGGATCATCTTCGTTAAGCTCCTGCAGGTTTTGCATCTTATTTGGGTGCTTTTTGGCTTCTTTAAGAATGTTTAAAACGCTTGTGTGACTGACAACATGAACGAGAGCTATTTGCCTAGCTGCAGTAACAGGATTTTCTTCAACTTCCAGCAATATGTTCAACTGACCTTCTTCGTAAACTTTTAAAACCTTTTGTCGAGGAGCCTCCCTTACGCGGCCCAACTCCCGATATCGAGTTTCAGTTTTGCTAATCGTACTTGAGATTAATTGAAGGTAATTCTGGATGAACTTCAGTAAACAATCGAGCGACTTCAGCCTGTGTTCGACTTCTGTCCCCATATCCGATCATTTCGATACGATGCGTCTCGGTTAAATAGGGCATTTTCTGATTTCTCGTTTGTTATTTACACGTTGAAATACAAACAAGTACTAACAAATCAATCACATTCAGTTCAAATTGACCAAAAAACTATCGAGCAGGTTTTTTATTGGGCTTATCAAGTAAGAAAAAATGTACCTATACATTAAAGTAATTTGAGTAAATATTTCGTTATTTCATTTTTTTCGGCACATTGCTTATAAAAAGTAACAAAAAAAGTGGAATTGTATTAACAATTGAAAAAGCTTTAAAAATAAAAATTAATCAACCTACTCTTCCATTTAAAAAAAATAAGTTGGGGTTGTCTGCAACCCCACCAGATAATTGAAAAGATAAACTAATCTCTTTGTAATATGCCCAATTGAAAATGAAAATTGACGTGTTTAAGGAATTTTGCGATAAACCTTTATTTATCAAGTTACATAATTTGTTCCAGTTAGTCTTTCCACTCTGTATAAAAAAAGTTCTTCGCGCAACTTCGAAATCCGTTTCGACGCAAAACCAACCAGTCTAATTATACTTATTACCATAGGTACCGGTTTAAACGACTGAAATCCCAGATGAGAATATTTATTTAACTTAACAATCGTTTCCAATTTGAACCTAGATACCACAATATATACAAAATAATAACGTTAAAATTGGGCAATGGAGGTGCCAATACCCTAAAGTTATTTTAGAACCGTCATTTCTGAATATTGTTCATTCCAACCTCAATTTCCAGTTAACGACTCAACGGAATTAATTATTTATATTCAAGATTTAAAACTACCTCAAAATTCTGAACTCATATCGTTCGATATAACAAATCTATTCCCTAGTATACCTCCTAAAGAAACTATAACTCTTGTTGATAACTTGCTCACATACAATAATATTAATCCTATAATTCACTCTGATATCATTACTTTATTATATGTGTGTTTAAATCTAAAGGTTTAAAACAGCAACTCCCTCAGCTCCCTACTAGAAGAAGTTGTCATGGATACTACAGAACATAAATTATTAATAAACACCCCTTTAGTAAAAATTGTATGTACTGGCACCGATATGTGGACGACATTTTAGGCTAGCTTCACCAGTACAACTAGACAATTGGGCAGCTTCTTTACTTACATTAAATCATTTCACAATTATATCAAGTTTACCGTAGAACTTGAACAAAACAAGTCTATAAACTTTTTAGACAACTTCAAATATAAATAATAAACGTACATTACAATTCATAATAGTTCGGTCCACCCATTCAGTAATAAACTAGCGGCTTTAAATAGTACGATAAATATACTTTCATCAGTCGCATTTTATATTAATAATTACAAAAAAGAAGTATATATCATAAAATAATGAGCATTAATAATAATTTCGATCCAAATTTAATTGAAAATATGATAAATGGAGAGGTAGTGAAACAAACTTTGGAATAAGTATTTCCTTCTGATAAAATAATAATTTCAAAAGCTTACCATACTTTGGAACACCATCCTCAAAAACTAAATCATTTTTAGAATTTTAGACTTAAATATTTGCTTTAAAACTGATTACAATTTATCAAATCTGGAGTTTATAAATTAAAATGCGATAATGACAATTGTGATGAAATTAATATCGGTAGAACTTTTAAAAATTTTTAAACTAGAATTTCAGTACACAAACGTACCTATGACAACAAATTAGATTCTAGCTATTCAAATCAGTAATGAGAAAACCAACATACTTTCCACGCAAATTTTGAACTTGTACATGTTAACCTAAATCCTTTAGATTAAATCATTTAGAAGCTCTTTAGAAAAATAGAAATAAATATTCAGGTAACCTTCCTAGTGACCAAATGAATATCAACCACTCTCCTATGTTAAACCTATTTACCTTGAAGATAGTTTAGGAATGTTTGTATTGAAAGAATTTCCAGGTAAACTTTTTCAATACCTTTGTTATTATTCGTAGAATCCCGTATTTATGCACCTTCGTTCGTTTGATAACATACTGTGTTATCGAAACTCGTCACAAATTTAAATTGAACATTACTTCAAATATAATGAAGTTATAAACAAATTATATTGTTTCATTTCATCGTTACTTCCTCCATCTTAAGTATATAATTGGTATTACTAATATGAATATTTTTACGATTATTAACTAAAGTAATACTCTTTTTTTACGACCATAAAGAAAAATGTACATTTCAAGTGAGTAATCGATTAAGAAACCTACCATGTTGTAATCCAGATTTTCGTTTCCCACGGGCTAGCTGTATCGAAATATTTCATTTCCCTTGACTTTCATGAGCTACTAGACTGTCATTATAATAACGAATTTTTCGATCATATACAGTGTGTCCAATTAAGTCGGAACCATATGGAAAACGTTTTTATTCTTAGTTTTATGAAAAAAGTTTTTCTTCATAAAAAGTTGTGCATGGTTCAAAACCAGAAATGCACTCATCAGATATCAAAATTTGTTAGTCGTATACGAGGTATGTAAAAAATATGAATTTTTGCTCAAGAGCAAAGTAATTTCATTTTTGAGAATATTGACAATTGTTATCAAAAAAATTGATCATTATTGAAAATTATTGTCAAATATCCAATATTATCCAGCTGCCATGAAAAAATAATTTTTTTGTGTTCAATAACTTCTCTGTATCAGCATTGCCCTGACAAATTCAGGAGATTAGCAATTTGCGTATATATAACGATTTGTTATCAAGGATGCACTGACAGCAAACGTCAAATCGCTAGTTAGATTTTATGAAATACAAGAAATGGCGGTTCGGTTAAGTAATGAGGAAAAAATTGAAATAGTGTTGATTGTGAAAGATAATTATAAGACTCATCGAGAAGCAGCAGCTATATTTAACAACAGACATCAGAATAGAAATATTCAGCATTCGACAGTTTCAAAAATTATAAATAAATTTAAGACGTCTGGAAGTGTTCACAATAATTTTAATAAAAAACGCCAGGAGAGGGTTGCCAGTGAGGACACGCAATTACAAATGATGTTATCTGTAGTAGAACACCCTAAAATGTCATTGAGAACAAGAATGTCTTTGATCCGAAATGAAGTAAGTAGAGGTACAATGGCAAATATTATAAAAAATAACAGTTATCATCCATACAAACCCCAGTTTGTGCATACATTGAAAGATAGAGATTATGACAGACGGTTTGAATTCTGCTCGTTGATACAAGGAGAGTTAGAGTATCCCTTTTTATTGAGAAATATAATTTTTACTGATGAGTCAACATTCACATCAAATGGAACTATCAGTTCACAAAATTGTCGCTAGAGGTATGACAGTAATCCTCACTTTACCACGAGACCAATATACACTCAAGACCAACGTATGGTGTGGTATTTACAAAAATAAAATCATAGGACCATATATTTTTCGACAATCAATGAATGCTGAACGTTATCTAAGTTTTCACAAAATGAATTATACAATGC
This sequence comes from Galeruca laticollis, assembly GCA_963921935.1. Taxonomy (NCBI): domain Eukaryota; kingdom Metazoa; phylum Arthropoda; class Insecta; order Coleoptera; family Chrysomelidae; genus Galeruca; species Galeruca laticollis. The sequence continues at coordinate 59,654,548 of OY998176.1, read as the reverse complement.
TTTTGTTAGCGAACTATCCTTAATAAACCGTCAACGTGCGTGGTTTCAACAAGACGGTGCTACATACCATACCACAGTAGCTGTGAGCTTGAATCGACTTTCAATAACAAAGTAATACACAGACATTCGCACATTTTTTGGCCGGCTAGATCCCCAGACTTAACCCCTCTGGATTATTTATTATGGGGCTACTTGAAATATAGGGTTTACCAGCAAAGGCCTTTTCAAAATATTGATCATTTGGAAAGGACACTTACAGAGGCATATCAGAAAATTACTGCAGACATAATCAAGCATGTATTAAGGGAATTTAATAGATGAACCACTAAATGTTTAGAATGAGATGGTGGATATGTTGAGGCTTTAGCCAATTGAAACAATGAATAAATTATTTTACTTCCATTTTTTCAATATCTTTCCCTCAAATATTGAAAAATAACTATTTGAACGATTATATTGTTATGAATGGTATTTACTACTTATTAGTTAACTTGTTTATCTTTTCATTTGCAAAATAAAATATTATGATATGTATGCATTAACTATTCAATTGCAATGTACATTGTTGCATAACTTAATAATGAACCGAACGGTTATCATGTCTTCTAATAAAATTGCTGATTATAAGATTTACATATGCATGTATTTTATTTATACCAAAAATATTTTTTTATGGCAAAAGGCCAATATTGGATATCTGACAACAGTTTTCAATCGTGATCAACTTTTTTCAATAACAATTTTCGATTTTACAAAAAATAAAAGTACTTTACTCTTGGGTGAAAATCATGTTTTTTGACGAACCTCGTATATGATTGATAAAAGTTGTCATCTTATGGTTGAATTTTACGTTTTAGACCATGCAAAACTTTTTATAAAGAATGACTTTTTTTCGCGAAACTGAAAATAAAAAAGTTTCACATACGGTTCCGACTTAATTGGACACATTGTATATTATAATATATGATAGTCATTTTTGTTACCGTCTGTCTAATAATTTGACATTTCACATTAGTGTTTACAAAATACTTTTATGAAAAAAAATAACAATTGAAAATGGGTAGCGATAGTGAGGATGATTTGACATTGATCGGTCACTATCCTGTTAGATGTAGGAGGTGATATAACTTCTTTAAATAGACACGATAATGTACAAAAAGAAAAAAAAAATATGATTCATTGAACGGGTTAAGATCCCGAATAATTTCAGAGAAAAAATGCTCTAACCTATTTGGTGAAGAATTTTAGTTTAAATCCCGAACAAATGTATGATCAATATTTTTCATGAAAATTTTTACTATTTAAGGCGTAAACGCTACGCTCGTACTACAAAATTTCATATACCTACTCGTGGGAAATGTATGTCATTTCATGCTCATTGTACAATGTACTATTTTCACACGGCACGTACATCAATTGCTGAATTCCGAAGAAAAAAAACACAAAACGTAGCTATTGGCAATATTATACTCATATTGAAATTAAAAGATTCCAATACATTCCTAATAGGAAAATTTATTTGGATACATTTAACTGAATAATATTTTATGGGAATTAGGTACTCACCGTTTCTTTTGCGATGGTTGAATACCTGTAGCTAATAAATTTTTGTAATATTCGGACCTAATGAACCTAGGATAACAATCTTTCTTCAGCAGCAGTGTATATACATGTTCTTGTGCAGCGTCGAAAGTGAATCTACTGGGCGATTTCATTTCTTGATTTATTTTCTCCATCGTTTTCCCATCTATATTAATTTCACATGGTGCTCCAGGTGCCAAAAATTCCCTGAAAAATTCAAGGTATTCAAGGGAGAGTTTAATTCCATGTACTCACTCATCAATTGAGTTATTTTCGAACTGTTTTATGAGAGTTGTGGTGTATATACATACTAAAAACCATGATATATGAGGAACATTCAATTTCATTCGGATAATATCATTGGATTCATAGTATTGTTACAAAACAGCACACTGGTATAGTCCCTGAATCGATTTCTTAGAATTGTTTACGATTGTGACTATCTTATCTAGACATTGTTTTTGTGACCAGTCTTATCTAGAAAATACGAGAAAGCCAATTCTTTTTGTGTAAGCCGCAATATAGAATTATCTAGTGAAAAAGGCACTAATATATAAGAGACCGACCAGGAAGAGTTAGTTTCAGTTTATAATTTGACATCGTGAGATAAACAAGAATACACCGAAATAACGAACAGTGAAGTGTTGATATAAATTACTAATTAAGTTAAGTGTATATAAATTAATTGTTAGTGAGTAGCTTAAGTGTTTAAATAATTTCGTAAGTACCCATACCGTGTGTTTAAAGTTTATCCCACCCGTTTACTGTGTAAATAAATTAGAAAAACATAACATTGGTGTCAGATGTGGGGTTTTATAGATAAATTGCTACGTAAAAATGGCCAAGAGACTATGTGACTTGGAAGTGGCTGAGTCAAGAGCAGAATTGGAAGAACGTGAGTTGGAAACGTCCGGTAAGAAAAGTGAATTGGTAGAAAGACTTAAAGTGGCACTGGAAAATGACGGCTTTGATCCAGAAACAGTTTGATTTAATGACGAGGCTTTATCTCATCAATTTCTACTAACATGGACGAGAAGATTTCTGCTATGAAGAACGATATTTCTGCTAACATGGACGAGAAGATTTCTGCCATGAAAGAGAAGATTTCAACGAATGTGAAAAGCGATATTTCTGCTATAAAGAAAGATATTTTTGCTATGAAGAACGATATATATATATATATATATATATATATATATATATATATATATATATATATATGCCGATATCTTATTAATGAAAAACGACATTGCCGTTGACGTTGTAAATGAAATTTCGTCTCTTAAATTTGAAACAGAGGATAAGATGTCAACGACGGACGAGAAAATCGAGAATAAGATGACAACGATGGACGACAAAATCAAGGAGTTAGAGAGTAAGATAAGAGATTTAAGAACACAAGAACGCCAGCAGATCAAAAGAAGATCGAGATATGCAAGCCAGCAACACAACGCAAGAGACAAGATATTAGCAATTTTGCCCGAGTCAAGGCTCCAACGTTCGACGGAAAGACATCGTGGACCAATTATTCGAAACATTTGGAAGCAGCCGCTAGAGTGAATAATTGGTCCGATAGGGAGAAGGCAATAAACATAACCATCGCTCTTCGGGGAGATGCCTTAGATGTACTTCAGACGATACAACTTGTAGGAACGGATGACTTCGAGTAGCTGAAGAAGAGGTTGGACATGCGATATGGTTACGAACATCTAGAACATTTGTACCAATCCCAGCTGAAGAACCGAAGGCAGAAACGTGACGAAGCAGTTCAAGAATATGAAGTGGATATTGCCCGACTAGTTCGATTTGCTTATCCATCAGTAGCAGAGAACATGATCGAATGTCTGGGCATCCAGGCCTTTATTGATGGCTTACGTGACCCCGATATGCAGAGGACGCTTCGTTTAGCCCATTCCAAAACATTAGTTGACTCATTGATGGCTGCTCTTGAATATGAAGCAACAACGCAGGCTTCGGGTTATAACAAAGTTAGGACCATCCGAGAAAAAGGCGACGAGGACAAGTTCGAACAGATCGTCAGCTTGGTCAAAAGTATGAGGGACAAGAAGCCCAGAAAGATTAGATGCTGGAATTATGGCGAGCTAGGGCATGTACGCAGTTCATGTAAGCACCCCATAACTCCTGCAAACCAAGAACCCCAGTCACAGGAACTCGAACGGCTCGGCTACGAGGGGGCAGCACCGACCCATGATCGTTCCAAAGACCCTCTCAAACTGAAAGCTCCTTTCAGATGTCACAACGACAGTGTATATGTGGATGGTGAAGTGAATGGCAAGAAATATGCTTTACTGGTTGACAATGGAGCAACTAGAACCATTATACGACCAGAGATAATAAACTCCAAGAAAAAGCTTCTACCAATGAGACTGCGACTGCGGACCGCCACAGGTGAGAGTGCCAACGTTCACGGGGAAACACAAATCCAATTGGAAATTGGCGCAGAAAAGTTCACGCATACGGTAATCGTAGCTGATATTGAAGAAGACGTGATTCTGGGAATGGACGTAATGAATGTACATGGTTTCCAATTAGACTTTGAAAACAGAACCATTAAAGTGGGTTCCAAGGAGGTCTTCCTTCATCCATATGAAGGCAGCGCGGTGTTAGCAGCTGTACAGGAAGATACCGTTCTACCCGCACGAAGCGAAACCATGATAGTAGCACGGCTACAGGGAATAATGGAGGAAGCTACTCCGGTTATGATGGAGTCAAGGAACCACGACGAAGAAGTTGGCAAAGGAGTACTAATTGGAAAGGGATTGGTTACGTCGGCGAAAGAGATCCCAGTACGTGTGATAAACGTGAATGATTATCCAGTTACCATCACGAAGGAAACCAGGATTGGATCCTGCGTACCAGTGACGTCTATAGTACGTCAAACAATGACCACTGACAATTATAATGCCAGATTAGAACACAAATTATAAGTAGCTGGTCAATCCTTAAATCCAGCTGAAAAAAGGGAATGAGAGAATTTATCTTGCAGTAACAAGACCTATTCGTACCAAAAGGAGGAAAGACTGGTAGAACATCAGCCGTCAAACACAAAATTGATACTGGTACTGCCAAGCCAATTAGGCAATCAGGTCGACGACTACCACGAGCGAAGAGGGAGGAAGATGAAAAAATAATTCGAGCGATTGCTGAAGAAAAAGTAATAGAACCATCTACTAGTTCATAGGTGTCGCCAGTAGTGCTCGTCAAGAAAAAGGATGGAACTACGAGATTCTGCGTGGAATATCGCCAGCTAAACAACGTGATGAAGAAAGACAGCTATCCTCTGCCGCGAATTGACGATACGCTAGATATTTTGGCCGCCAGCAAATTGTTCTCCACCTCGGACCTGGAGTCTGGTTATTGGCAAGTGGAAATGGACCCAGAAGACAAAGAGAAGACTGCTTTTACCACCGGATTTGGATTATGGCAATTCAACGTCATGCTATTCGGGCTCTGTAATGCGCCTGCGACATTTGAAAGACTCATGGAAAATGTCTTGAGAGGGTTGTCTTGGAAGACATGCCTGGTCTATTTGGACGACATCGTAGTACTGGGGAAGACATTTGACGAACACTTGAAGAATTTTGAAGACATATTCAAACGACTCCAAGCGGCCCAGCCCATGTTAAACCCGAAGAAATGTCAGCTGTTCCACAACCGAGTCAACTATCTAGGTCATATAGTGAGCAATGAAGGAGTGGTGGTGTATCCAGAGAAAATTGCTTCCATTCAGCAATGGCAGCAACCAACCGACAAACTTCAAATTAGGAGTTTCCTTGGACTTTGCACGTATTATAGAAGATTTATGAGGAGAAGACTACGTGATCCACTTGAGAAGAAGGCTGGACGATATTCATGAATTAGTTCGAACAAATCTTCAAGTTGCCAGCGACCGAATGAAAAGTCGGTACGATACGCAGGCCACAATTGGCGGTTTTAAAGAAGGGGACAAAGTATGGTTACACAACCCGACGAGGAGAAAAGGATTTTCTCCAAAATTACAAAAATCCTGGGAAGGTCCATACTTAATCAAGAAAAGGATTAATTATGTTCAAAGCAGTTCACTAAAACCGATTATCGCCATTCGAAGGAGACCATGACTTAGAGAAAGGAGTAAACCATTTTCGAGATGTGTCTGATTCTACCTTCGATGAATTTATGGGCTCGTATGGAGGTACCGGGAATGCTAGATATGGAGTCACTTCAGAACAATGACAAGATTTGTTCACTCTCCCGAAAGATTATTCACTGGCATACAACATCCCGCCCGTCTCAAGAACGCACGAGGGTTGGCATTCGTCTTTCGAAAGAAGTTCGGGCAATTAGAAAAACTTGAAGACCAGATTCCAGCCCCTAGAAAGACACTGAAACTGAAACATAATTCGCGGCACGTCTTCTACATGGTAACTAAAAATGAATTTCAAGATCTACCTACCTACCGCGATGTGTGGGAAGCACTTCCAAACCTGCGAGACCATGTGTTAGAATCCAGCGTGAAGAAACTGGCTATGCCTAAGATAGCGAGTAACCAGTTGAATAATTTGCAGCTACAACCCCCGTTATCAGTATACGATGAAGACGGTGCCCTGCTATTTCCATAAGATCGGAAAGTGTAGAAATGGGGCCAGTTGCCGATTCAAACATCCAGTCTCGGCTACACAAAAGTTCCAGGAGGAACTGCCATTTAAGGAGGGGGTAATGTTACGAAACAGCACACTGGTATAGTCCCTAAATCCGACTCTGTCTAAGCCATGTATGAAAGTTAAAATTATGGCGGATGCACAGGGATTTCTTAGAATTGTTTACGACTGTGACTATCTTATCTAGACATTGTTTTTGTGACCAGTCTTATCTAGAAAAAGCCGCAATCTAGTATTATCTAGTGAAAAAGGCACTAATATATAAGGGACCGACCAGGAAGAGTTAGTTTCAGTTTTTAATTTGACATCGTGAGATAAACAGTTGATAAAGTGATCTCGTGAAATAAAAAAGAATACACCGAAATAATGAACAGTGAAGTGTTGATATAAATTAATAATTAAGTTAAGTGTATATAAATTAAGTGTTAGTGAGTAGTTTAAGTGTTTAAATAAATTCGTAAGTAGCCATACCGTGTGTTTAAAGTTCATCCCACCCGTTTACTGTTTAAATAAATTAGAATACCATAACAGTTTCAATGTTCCAATAAAAAATATATATTTTTGGTTATAATAATTTGAACTGGAAGAGTTTAGAACAAACATTTTTTGTAATATATATTTTCTGACGAGACTCTGGACTCAAGTGTTTTCTGTATCGCTAAAGACTAATATGAAAAACTGGAGTTTGAATTCCCAATATGTCAGATTCCAGCTCTAACCTCAAGAATCCTAAGCTCACCAGCTCTGGTTATCTAATTCCTCAAGCTTACAAATTCCAAATCCGATAACAATCATAATTTCCCCCACACAGGGCCGCTCGAAAACTCAGCGTTTCAAAACACGATAAATCAAAAATTTAGTAACAAAATCCAAATCAAATTTAGGATACTGAATTTCAGATAGCAGTCTGATGAGAAATGGAGATTCCCTAAATTTGGAAAGACGATTTTGAAGCAGAAGATTGATTTACTGTAACATAACTCTTAATGCTGCATATATATATATATATATATATATATATATATATATATATATATATATATATATATATATATATATATATATATATATATATATATATATATATGTATATATATTATAAATAATAGTTGACTTATATACTTACTTTTTATTATTATTGTTGTGGAATTCAGATGATTATAATTTTATATTTAGAATTTTTATTTAGATTTGGCTAGCTCAGTTGGTTATTATTATATTGTTTTGTAATTTATTTTATTTTAATTATTCGGGAGCATGAAACACTTTCTACTCTTCGAGTCCTGGCATTCAAACCAATTACCTTCATTTAAATAAAAGAAACACTTTACTTATGACAACATTTAATTTTAAATTCAATATTTTATATGTGACAATAATTATTTGAGACGCCTATGGTCACCTCTAAAGAAATTATTTATTTTATATTTTTAACGGTGCGCATGCTCAAAATCCAGTCATGCGTAAAATGAACATAATTTTAATAACGTGAGATGGAGCTTCTGTGGCTCATTAGTATGACATAGAATTAACAATCAAGAAACATTTAGATGGTTTAAAACATACCAGAATTTATGTGAAGAATATACATGAAAATGTTATCAATATGCTGTGGAAGAAAAGTATTAAAAAATTTATATAGACATGGAATTATTATACAATTTATAAACAGATAGACAGATTACATGGAAACAAGTTAAGCATCATCTTATGATAAAATGGCGTACGTACTTTTGAATTATTTATTTATTGAAATTAGGCCTTTTTGTTATTATTAAAGATTTAATTTATTAACTAATTAAATAAAGTCCGTTTTCTTTATATTTTAGATCGATCATTGCTGTGAATGTTTATCAAAATACGGAACCAAAAACTTATTTGAGTTTTTTGCTTATTATTGGCCAATAATAGTTTAAAAGAACACTGACCTGATGCTCTGGAATTGGGATAACTCTTCTGGACCCCAGGAATACTTCTCTGCAATTCCAATACCAATTTCTGGAGAAATTCTGCTGGTTTTTTGCAGAACAACTGTGTCTGATTATCAGTGAGTACTACACAAGATTGTTTTTCATAGTTATGTTACAATTTATTAAGTTATTTAGGGAATTTCATAAACTTTTCGGGAACACTCTAACACACAGTCCACACCTTTCGACGCCACTTCTCATCCTCCACGCTTCCTCTCGATTTTCACTTTTTTTCCACAAACAAAGTCTTTTGTTTGTTTTCAGGTCACTATCTACCAAAGTTTGTTTCAATACTTGTTGATTGCAAATTTTATCTGTCATTTTGTTTCTAACCAATCAGATATTGTCCTATGCAATTGAATTATTTGATTTGGGTTTACTTAATAGAAAAGTTCATAAATATTCTATTTCACATTTCTAATACACTTCTAGAGAGTCTTTTGAAATTTATTCATACAAATAAATTAGAGTTGGTTGTATACATAGATGTTGTTTAAATAGTTCTATCTAATATTGTCATAAACAATCTATTACTGTTACAATTATATAACTTAAATCATAAATCCTTTTATGTATTCTCCATCTAATTCTTGTATTAACTTATTTCTACTAACGCAATTAAACTACTAAATACTACTAAATATTTATATTTGTATTCAAATGTAACTACTTATATCTAAAATTCTCTTGACTTGATGATATAATTGTTTCTTTTTAGGTGAACAGCTGATCACGTTACAGAAGATATTCTTCGTCTTAGGCAACTTTATGTACATCATTACATTGGTTAGGCAATCTCTATATTTTATGTTATTATTGAAGTAATTTCTTTATTTATTATATTGCTATAGGCTATTATTTAATATATCTTTACTTGATATGCTTTTGAATTAAGAAAAGTGTTTCTTTTTTAATTGTGTTTTCTTAAATTATATTATTTTCATACATTTTCATACTAGCAACATAGTTTTATAGAACTAATTCTCTTAATATCTATGATATCTGGTTCAATTCCCCTCAAATTTAAATTTAAATGATATCCATGCCTTGGATATTTATTTAAATTTCAATTTTCTTACTATAAATGATTGATTTTATTTTATACAAAAAATTAACAACTTTATGGCATAATCTTAATTCTTTTAACTTTGTTTCTCAAATGTTCGTTCACATATTTCCTACTACAAAACCTATTTCTTTCAATAACTGTCTCATAATTCTTTCCTTAAAATACACTTGATTAGTATCTTGTCAATTTATATTCTTAATATAATACTTCTCTACTATCATTTTCAGACTAACTTCCATTTATATATCAACTTATTTCTTTTTAATTTCATTATATTTTATTCTTCTATATACTCCTCATATCATATTTCTTTTCAATATTCATCGTTATTCAATATAATTAATTATTTCTTAAATTCATATATATATATATATCAATATCAATATCTTATTCATTCATGTATTTTGAAGTAATCTACCAAATTCTAAATGACATCAAACATTACCTCTTATATTTTTATCAATATCATTCATTATTATCTTTTCCTATCCTTTATTACTTACATCTTATTTCCTTGATTTACAAAATGTGAACTTCTATTTGATACTTGAGTTATTTTTAATTTTATCCCCTCTATCCTATATTTTTAATAGTTATTTTCTATGTAAAGCCAGTATTTCTTATAAATTGTTTTCCTTTATTTGCTATACATATTGATTTGCCATACTCAAATTTTCTATTTAATTATAAGTTTACCTAATAAATCTTTTTTTATATTATATTATATCTATTTTTTTAAGGTTCTGAAGAAACAAACGTGATGAATTTAATTGGATCACCAGCTGCCAAATGAAAAACAAAACTCTGTCTAATATCTACTTTATCTTTGTACACTACCTAATATTAAATTTTAAATCTATCCTTATGACTATTATTTCCTTTTTTCAAGTATTATTCGTAACATAACATCATCTATTCATAATATCTATATACATGTTCTACATTGAACACTCCCCTTTCTAATTGTGTACCTGGATAGAATAAGCGATAACTATTTTGAACATCACTATTGTCGACTACATATGGCCCTTCAAATGGTGATAATAACTTTTTACATTGATTTTCACCTTTCTTTGGTGTTCTCAAAGATCTTACTAGGACTAAATCTCCTTTTTCAAATCTAATCTTCTTATTATTTTTGTTTCCTTTTCTTTTAATAAATCTTTTAGCACTTCTCTCCAAATTCTTGCTTACTTTATTCAAAACTTGAGACATATCCCATTCTCTCTGTAGTATCCATTCTCGTTCTGGGGGTATTCCTTTCAAAATAAATTGTGGACATTCTTCAGTAACTCCATTAGGTAATTGGTTTAAAAATTTCTCTACTTGATTTAGATTTTCTTCCCATAAATTGTGTCTATTATTACATAAAATCCTTAAATACTTAACAACTTCTTTGATATACCTCTCAGCTGGATTAGATGAAGGTCTCCTTATACTTATGAAATTCATTTTAATATTATGATTTCTACACAAGCATTTGACTTTTTCACTCACAAAGTAAGTAGCATGATCCAATATTAAGTTTTCCGGAGTTCCTATTTCTTCTATAAAAATTTTCAGACAAGATATTACTGTGTTTGCATTGGTACGTTGACAAGGAAAAGTTCTTACAAATTTTGAAAATATATCTACCATAACTAAAATATGTTTATTGCCTTGTTTGCTAGGTATTAATTGTGATATGAAATCCATAGCTACTATATGTAAAGGCTTGAGTGCTATTATAGGTTTTGGTCCACTAATATGATGATAGTTCCTTTCCTTCGCCAACTGACAAATTTTACAAATTTTACAGATTTCTTTAACCAATGATATGTCTTTCTTTGCAGTGTAATTTTCTCTAAACAACATCCATAATTTTCGAGATCCTATATGTCCATATTCCTCATGTAATTGTTTGAGAATTTCCTTTGCATATTCAGGTGTTATTAAATAAATTTCCCTATCTTCCATCTTCTTATACCAAATTCCCTCATTTTGAAATGCTCCTCTTTTACAAGATTCTTGTAAATTTCTCTGATCCTCCATTATTTTCTCCAAAGTAAACAAACCTTCAGTTTTTTCCAACCTACTTATGCCAATTTGGAATTGTTGATCCTTCTTCTTCATTTCTGTTTCACGGCTAAGAGCATCCGCTACTATATTATTTTTCCCAGGAATAAATTTTATTTCAAATTCATAATCCTGTAATAAAAGTATCCATCGATGTATCCTATTGTTTGCATAACGATTTTTAAACATTGCTGTTAAAGCTGAATGGTCTGTTTCCAAGTAAAATTTTGCTCCTAATAGATAAAAACGTAATTTAGTTATGCAAAATACAATGCTTGCCATCTCCAATTCAGTAACTAAGTATTTTCTTCCATAGTTTTTCGTTACTCGGGAAATAAAACTGATTGGTACCTCTCCTTCTTCTTGTTCTTGCAATATAACTCCAGCTAATCTATCTATGGAAGGACTCTCATATTGTTTTTTAGTATATGAGTTGATATTTCTGGCATCCAGACATAATCTAATCTCACCTGTCTTTTTTCGGACACATGTTATCGCACTTATATATGGAGAGTTGGATCTTTCTATAATACCATCTTGTATCATCTTTTCTAACTCCTGGTATACTTCATTTTTCATCTTATAAGGAATGGGATAAGTTTTTATCTTGAAGTTACTGATATCCTTATTCATTTCCAACTTATGTATATACTTTGCTGCTATGCATACTTCTTTATTGAAAAGTCTACCATATTTTGTCAATAACTCATCCATCTCTCTTCGATATTGTATGGGACAAAATTGTTCTTGTCGATCTTCCATAATTTCTATTTCGTTTATTTGACATTGTCTTTCCTCTACCTCTTGTTCTTCCTTTTTGTCGAAAGGTATTATTTATATTACCTTCACATACCATGTACCCTTGTTTATAATCAATTATCATCTTGTGATTGCTCAATTAATCATTTCCCAAAATTACGTCATATTTTAAATTCTCAACTACTAATAATTGTATTTCATAAGCTATGTTTCCCAAATAAAAATCTGTGATTATGGTACTATTTGTATAATATAAATTTTTATCATTCGCCCCTACTAATGATAGTTTCTTTGTATTTATCATCATAATATCATCCTTATTTATTTTATCTACTATATCCTGTTTAATTAATGTTACCTCTGAACCCGTATCTATTAAAATTCTACAAAAAATATTTTGTAATCTACCCTGAATAAATATTGAATTAGGTTTTTTTACTTTTTTATTATTATTTTCATAATCTATAATAAATTCTCGAGAGTGTTCATATTGCGATGAATAGATGATATTATGCACGTAAGTACGATTTAAGCAAAATTCGCTGTATTGTCCTGTCCAGGAATACATTCTTCTACCTGTATCTCCTGTCTGACCATATTCACTTGTCTCCTATTGTCCTCATCCCTGTTTCTGTTTTGTTCTGGATTAATTTGGTTTTCTCTGCCATTTTGCCAATTTCTTCTTCTATTATTATTATTGTTATTACCATAACGATTTCTTCTCTCGAAATTGTTCTGGTTACTATGGTTCTCCGGATATCTGTTTCCATTATTCCTCTCTCTATTTCTGTATTGTACCCCATTTCTTTGGTATCGTCTATCTTCAAAGTTCCTGTTTCCATAACTTCTATTTCCATTACCTTCATAATAATCTCTCCTGAAATTACCATTTCCATTTTCCCTTCGTATATCGTTTCTTATATTTCCATTTCCATTCTCTCTTCGTATATCATTTCCTTGTTGATATCTGAGAAAACCACTTCCATTTTGAGCACTCCTTTCAACTCTCTGCAAATATCTAGATAAGTTGTCCATTGTTTTTATATTATGAAGTGCTATCGTTTCAGACACTTCTGAATTGAAATGTCTCCCGACATATAAAACTAATTCCTCCTCCTCCATATGCATTTTAATTTTTATTCCTATTATAATCAAATTTCCCGAAATACAATCTTTCCCTAAAATTAGCCTGATGAATCTCACCCTAGAAATAGGTCATGAATTGGTTCTCAAATTCTTCTAAATCATTTATGGTTTCCTCTTTGTTACAAAACCATAATTGTGCATGCCCAGATAACATCCCTCTAATGATAATCTTCTTCTCCATGATGTCTCTCATTCCTTCAAGTTTGCTTTTTATTATTTTTATAAACACCTTTGGATGAATGGTGTTCATATTTCCATCAAACTTTACTCCGATATCCATGTTTCCCGTATAAATAACTCCACCTCCATTTCTCCTAATATTGAATTCCATTTCCTCCATGCTTTCCTGTAATTTTCTGTTCATTTCTTCAAGTTCTTTGTTAACTATTTTGCCAATGTATTCGTTCCTCTCCTCACATGTGTCTGTTTGTTTTTGTACCTTTGTATCCAAATCCTTAAATTTCTGCTCCGCATTCTGTTGGTAATTCTGCATTATCTCTTCTATTATTTGTTCCTTGAATTTAATATTTTCCACTTCTTTAGTTATGTCTTCATTCTGTCTCATTACGTCTGCTTGAATTGTTCCCGGTAATTTTTCTTCTATACCCCTCTCTAATTCTTGAATGTGTTCTACTATTTGATTTTCTATCTGCTCTCTAATTTTAATACCATTTTCTTGAATTTCATTCCGTATATGTTTGTTTTGATCCTCCATATCTTCTCTCACCTTGTTTATCTGCTGTCTACATTCTTCATTTTCTTCCCTAAGTTTCCTGAATTCTTGAATACTTTCGGTTTTCACCTCTTCTATCTTCTTTTCCAATTTATTCATGCTTCCATTCAAATCTTCCCTAATATTCTCCTCCATTTTGTTCATATCTCCCCTCATAGTATTCATATTTCCATTTAATTCATCCTTCATTATGATCAAAAATTGCATCATGTCCATCTGATCATCTCTACTTCTTCTTCTTTGCATTTCCTGTGTCCTATCTTCTTGTTCTACAGCTTCCCCATCTCCTGTCAAACCTTCTTCCTGTGCATCTCCTTCTAATTGTTGTCCTTGTTCCAAATATACCGCTTGGTAATCTCCCATACCATGACTTCGTTCTTCCCTTCCCTCTTCCGAACCACTGTCTGCTCGTACCTGCCTTCCATCTCTCAACATCATTCGTTTTGCCATTTTAATTGAGTTTAAAATTTACAGATGTTCCCTAAATTTTTAATAAACCGCCCCACGTTTTGGGTGAAAATTGAACTATAATTAGTTGACTTATATACTTACTTTTTATTATTATTGTTGTGGAATTTAGATGATTATAATTTTATATTTAGAATTTTTATTTAGATTTGGCTAGCTCAGTTGGTTATTATTATATTGTTTTGTAATTTATTTTATTTTAATTATTCGGGAGCATGAAACACTTTCTACTCTTCGAGTCCTGGCATTCAAAACGTATTACCTTCATTTAAATAAAAGAAACACTTTACTTATGACAACATTTAATTTTAAATTCAATATTTTATATGTGATAATAATTATTTGAGACGCCTATGGTCACCTCTAAAGAAATTATTTATTTTATATTTTTAACGGTGCGCATGCTCAAAATCCAGTCATGCGTAAAATGAACATAATTTTAATAACGTGAGATGGAGCTTCTGTGGCTCATTAGTATGACATAGAATTACCAAACAAGAAACATTTAGATGGTTTAAAACATACCAGAATTTATGTGAAGAATATACATGAAAATGTTATCAATATGCTGTGGAAAAAAAGTATTAAAAAATTTATATAGACATGGAATTATTATACAATTTATAAACAGATAGACAGATTACATGAAAACAAGTTAAGCATCATCTTATGATAAAATGGCGGACGTACTTTTGAATTATTTATTTATTGAAATTAGGCCTTTTTGTTATTATTAAAGATTTAATTTATTAACTAATTAAATAAAGTCCGTTTTCTTTATATTTTAGATCGATCATTGCTGTGAATGTTTATCAAAATACGGAACCAAACACTTATTTGAGTTTTTTGCTTATTATTGGCCAATAATAGTTTAAAAGAACACTGACCTGATGCTCTGGAATTGGGATAACTCTTCTGGACCCCAGGAATACTTCTCTGCAGTTCCAATACCAATTTCTGGAGAAATTCTGCTGGTTTTTTGCAGAACAACTGTGTCTGATTATCGGTGAGTACTACACAAGATTGTTTTTCATAGTTATGTTACAATTTATTAAGTTATTTAGGGAATTTCATAAAATTTTCGGGAACACTCTAACACACAGTCCACACCTTTCGACGCCACTTCTCATCCTCCACGCTTCCTCTCGATTTTCACTTTTTTTCCACAAACAAAGTCTTTTGTTTGTTTTCAGGTCACTATCTACCAAAGTTTGTTTCAATACTTGTTGATTGCAAATTTTATCTGTCATTTTGTTTCTAACCAATCAGATATTGTCCTATGCAATTGAATTATTTGATTTGGGTTTACTTAATAGAAAAGTTCATAAATATTCTATTTCACATTTCTAATACACTTGTAGAGAGTCTTTTGAAATTTAATCATACAAATAAATTAGAGTTGGTTATATACATAGATGTTGTTTAAATAGTTCTATCTAATATTGTCATAAACAATCTATTACTGTTACAATTATATAACTTAAATCATAAATCCTTTTATGTATTCTCCATCTAATTCTTGTATTAACTTATTTCTACTAACGCAATTAAACTACTAAATACTACTAAATATTTATATTTGTATTCAAATGTAACTACTTATATCTAAAATTCTCTTGACTTGATGATATAATTGTTTCTTTTTAGGTGAACAGCTGATCACGTTACAGAAGATATTCTTCGTCTTAGGCAACTTTGTTAACATCATTACATTGGTTAGGCAATCTCTATATTTTATGTTATTATTGAGGTAATTTCTTTATTAATTATATTGTTATAGGCTATTATTTAATATATCTTTACTTGATATGCTTTTGAATTAAGAAAAGTGTTTCTTTTTTAATTGTGTTTTCTTAAATTATATTATTTTCATACATTTTCATACTAGCAACATAGTTTTATAGAACTAATTCTCTTAATATCTATGATATCTGGTTCAATATATATATATATATATATATATATATATATATATATATATATATATATATATATATAGAAATAGCACACTACAAACAAAAACTAGCAAAGGAAATAAAAATCACTGGTTTGAAGAAGACTACGAAATAGCTATAAATGAAAATTTAATGGCAAGAGTAACATGAATAGCAACAAAAAAATGGTAGATTATGAAAAATGTAGAGAAAAATAATTGCAACGTTGAAAAAAAAGTGAAGTATGGGTCAACTGAATGATGGAAGAGTTAGAAATGAGAGGTTGAATTATAACTAAATACATCCGAATATTTGTATTTGCAGATTATTTGGAGATAAAAACAAGAAGTGTGAAAAGCCTGAAGAAAAACATTCCTCAACATCGAGCAGGAAGCTAATGAAAGTGGACTAGAAGTAAATGAGGGAAAGATTAAATATATGGAGTTAAGTAGGAAGAGACTATCTAAGTTTATATATTTTCCATTGTGCTGTTTCTTTCAAACCACTCAATTTCACCATCAAGTCCACTAAAACAGCAAGAAAAGGGCATCAGTGGAATTATTCGAAAGCCAGAAAATAGTACATTTTATGAAGTATTACACGGGTGTTGAAATAATTACACCATTTCTTCAAAAATCGCTATTTAATAATTCTACCACTGTTCCTCTCGCCGTAACACAATAGAATGAATGCTTAAAAATATCCAATACTTTATTTCTTCCAGTTATCGAGTTTAGATGCGCTTAGTCATACTTGTTTTTATAAAAGTACAACACATTTATTACATTCTAAATATTTTCCACTAACTTATTTACTTAACAAAATATAATATGAATTCATATTATTTGATACTGAAATTAATCGTCTAATTAACTAAAGAGGATTATTAATAATTCAACTTATGGATTATGTGAATGAATATCAGTAATGCCTCTTTGTCTTATATACAGTGTCTAACAATAATGTGGTTTGGTATATCTAATCTACTTAAAGGGTAACAAATACATAACACAAGGTAAAAATTTTTAACCTAATTGATGGTTTTCAACAATTTAGCTTTCGGTTTCATTCAAAATATTCACCTATATTTAGCCCCAAAACATCTTTACTTATCTTTACTTACTCGAAAATCTCTTGAACTTTCCAAGATATCTGTGATTGCGCCGATCTCCTCAAATCTTGAACTGCCATCCAAAATCGAATATTTTCGTGACTGTACTCTTTTCTTAAATAATTTGTGAACTCCTGCAGTCCTGTGGGGTCGGATACCAACTCCTCCATAGAAAGAGCCCATCTTCTTACTCGTTTTTCCGTAGGAACATCCACCCTGTAAATGATTCAACATTAATTATAAATTTGAGAAATCATATAAACTAACGAAAAATGAAATTTTCTGGGTTCCTTGAATTTGGATATGGATTTTTCCAGGGCAAAATCGCTTCCTTTTAATCTTATAGTACTTTATTGTCATAATATTTCCATGAAGTACCAATTGTTAACGAATTGATTTCAATTACTCACAGAGTAATAACGAAATTTGTATGATTTCATGTGGAACTAATTTATTTTCATAAAAATCCTCTCATACGGGGCTAAACCCTTATCCCAATTTCAAACTTCTTTTTTCATCCCTCTAGCGACCCACCAATTCAAAAACCTTAAATGGGTGTCTAGTAATACAAAATTGTGAAGCTTCTTTCATTATCTATGTAAACCCGTTATCACTGTTCCGCCAACCCTACCTACGATACGAAGTGGTTAACCCCAAAATAAGTTGGAATTCTTTATTTTTCAAACTTATTTTCACGTTTTTCAGCTAGAACGTTTTGAAGCGAACGTATCAAGGGGCGCTGCTGAATTTAGGCACCATCCACATCCGTACATTTTACTATGCTTTCACCGCCGATATCTACTTCTGCGCTCTCAGAAAGTCGAAAGTTTTGTATTTCTATTCATCAAAGGCGCTGGGAGCCCACAGTCCCTTTGATAAAAGCCGCCTCTGTGATAAGACACTATAATTGTGAAGAAACGACTTTCGGGTATAAATTGAAAATATAAAGTCGAAATTGTTTACACCGCATTTTTTGTATTTCTATTTTTATGACGGCTTTTTAATTTTTCAAAGGCGCCGACTCGAGTATTTTTGAGAATGTTCGAGATCGGGGTTAGCCCTCTACGGCATACGAACCCATATTTGTCTTCACAAAATCAAACTTTTTTTCTGCGTGTAGAAATTAATCATAACGAAATAATATCTCATAGCACCCATAAGTAGGCATTTTTTAATACATGTGTATTGTTGGTTGCCTACGGTACAGCCTTGCTACAAATATAACCTCTAATTTTCATATGCTCGTCAACAATTCTTACAACTTCAACAAAGTGCAATTTTTGAGCTATTTTTATATTGAAAAAAGGTAAGTTATCTTTTTGCCATATTTATTTTCGTGTAGATACTTACTTCTTCGTGTGTGAACAGTTATATGCCTTGAAATTCACAAATTATCTAGTTTCCAACGGGATTTATAGCAAGACCACAAATGGTTTCGTATGCATTCGTGCTTATTTGACATAATTTGTTTATTGCCAAATATGGTTTCGTATGCACTAACGTGTTTATTTTTTCTACAGCATAAATCCCACTCAATTTTATGGTTCAGCTAAATACGTAAATTGTATACCCGGTGATGGATCAGAGCGTGAAGATGAATTAGCATCCAATTCGGATACCGAGTATGTCTCTCCTCGCTACCCTCGTCGTCATAGATCGTTGCTAATTGTTTCAGAAAGCGACATTGATTCGTCGGACGACGAGGAGGCGGATGATATTCCTCCACCTAAATCAAAGAATCAGAAGGCAAATAAAGCCAAAAATAAATTGGACATTGGGTAATTTGGATCCATTTGATAAAAACGCATACCAATTTACAGGGATTACAGAACTTCCTAGGTCCATTGAAGAGTTGGATTCTCCTGCGGAGATTTTTTTCTATTTTTGTTTCCCGATAGTCTGATTTCCATGATAGTTGAACAATCAAATATAAAGGCTCTTCAAGACAATATAAATAAGCCAGCTAATATTAAAAAAAACGAAATGGAACAGTTTTTAGGTATGGTAATATTTAAGTCTTTAGTAAAATTACCGTCATCAAGGCTTTATTGGAATAAGACTGTAGGCCAGCCACAAATATATCACCCCAACCAACACAAAATGGCCTCGTTTTATTGTTATATTCATAGACTCCTCAACATACCATTGGAAAAAGTTGAATACAGGAAGGAACTTAATATTATTAGACAAATAGCCTACAATAATGGTTACGACCCCACAATAGTCGACACCCTTGTTCAAAAAGTAAATTCTAAGAAATTACATAGATTAGCTTACCCCGAAATAAATATCCCTAATCAAATTTATATTTCATTACCTTTCATTAACTCTAATATCACAAAAATATTTTCACAAAGTTTTCTAGATATTGATAAATCAATTAAAGTATCTTATAGAACTTCCAATAAATTGGGTTCCTTTTTGATCAATTCTAAAGATAAAATTAACCATTTACAAAGAAGTGGAGTATACAGGTTACAATGCTCAGATTGTGTGGCAAGCTACATTGGAAGGACATGCAGACCTTTGGGAGTCCGTATAAATGAGCATATTAGTAAACCCAACAAGTCATCATTCGGTCATCACTTAAAATATAATAATCATAATTTTAGCCCCACAGAAAATTCAAAGATTTTAGTTAACATCAACTCTAAAAACTTTACTTTACTAGATTTTTATGAAGACCTTGAAATCAGTAACGAGCTTAAAATTAATGTTAAATGTCTAAACAAACAAGAGAGCCTAAATAGGAACTATATACCCTTACATCGTCAACTCATGTAACCCTCAATAATGATAATGTCCTAACCTGCTGGTCACTAGACCAATAAAGCTTGCTAAAATAGGTTAGTTTAGAGACAATACATTAGAACTTGCTTCAGGACCATGATATTAAATCATGAGCATGTTTTTTGTGTTGCCTTAAAATATAGTGTGAATACATCATTAGATCTCACCCTTCCAACATGAGAAAATTCTAATTTGTTTTTTTTTTCTCAACCTAACCTTCTAAATAATTTTAAATATCTTGATTAAATTGCTAATCATTCATTACAATTATTAAATTAAATTAAAATATTACACCTAACTGATTTAATTGTTGTTTACAACTACTTTTCTGAAGTTAAATAAATAATCATTTTTGCATTTGATCTCTCAAATCGAACAGAGCATTCACAAACAATCGAACAAACCCAATTGACAGTTGAAGTTCTTGTATTCGTCAGTTAAACCGACACAGCCACCTGTAGAGGTTCCAGCATGGCGGGCGTTTAAGAAAATAAAATGATTCTTTGGAAGTAAAATTCGATTTTAAATGTGATGTCCAAGTTGGTGTAATGTAAATATAAAATAGAAAAATATTATTAACCTGTTTCAATATTAATGGAGGCGATGAAGCCAGGAAATTTTGTTATATATAATCTGACAGTACGTATTTTTTATCAACCTTTTCATCTTTAAAGTAAAAAATCTTTCATTTATAAGAACTTAGTCAACCTTTCACTTACTAAATTTAAATAATGGTAACTTCAATGTAATTAAAATCATTTTTATTATTAAATTTCTAATATTAAAAACCTTTTTGTATCACCTTTAAATTAAATTCATGTATTAGTATTGTTAACTTTCTCAACATGAATTTAACTTTGTAATTTAACACTATTGGTTGTGATTTGAGTATGTATTTTAGATTAAGCACTGATGATGGCTCTATGTCTAAAGAGCTGAAAGCGCGCTATGCAAAAATAAATTAAATTTTACACGTGATACAAATGTAATGTTTCTTCGTTATCCTATACGTGTACACAGTCACCAGCATCATTTGATGTCCTTCATTCACAAATATATGAAACAATGACTTGTAATCGGTTTGAAACTACCAAAAGCCACCTTCACTTCAATAGTAATACGAATTTCGTTAGAATTGGTTACCCGGGTTTTGATAAATTATTCAAAGTGCGACCCCTTCTTGAAGGAATTAGAGAGCGACTTTTATTGTATTTGGCGGTAGATGAACAAATAATACCCACAAAGTGTCGTCACAATCTAAAGCAGTATAACCCTGCAAAACCCCATAAATGGGGATATAAAAATCAGGTCCTCAGTGGAGCATCAGGATTTAGTCACGACTTCGACATTTTTGCAGGAGAACAGAGTAATTCTTTCCCAGAAGGAGCACCTGACTTAGGGGTTAGCAGTAATGTTGTAACTCGCTTGACCGCAACTGTGCCAAAACAGGTATCGTTAGACTGAACCGTGTTCCAACCTCAGAAATGCCAACGAAACAAGAGTTCAAAAAAAGGTCGTGGATTTATGGTTGAGAAAATTGCCACAATCGAGAACGTCAAGATGGGCGTTATAACGTGGTTTGATAAAAAACCAGTAAACATGCTTTCTACTTACGTTGGTAGTAAACCAACGACTACTAAACGCAGGTTTTGTAGAAAGGAAAAAGAATATAAAGATATACCTTGCCCTAAAGCCATTGAACTATATAATGAGCACATGAGGGTTGTCGATCTATTGGATTCTATGCTTGGTGTCTATAGGATCCACTTGAGATCAAAAAAGTGGTACCAGAGGATATTTTTTCACATGATAGATATGTGTGTTGTCAACTCTTGGCCACTTTGGCGTAGGAAGCCTGATAATGAATATTATATGCCTTTAGTCGATTTTAAACAGTCAATAGCAGAATATTTATGTAAAGCTGGAAAGTCTTTATCGCGAAAGAGAGGTCGTCCAACTAATCATAGTCAAAACCAAACTGGAGCGCCGACATCATGTTCCGTCAAACTCACCAACGACTGTCCAAGAAAAGAAAAGAAAAACTCCTGCAAGACACCAAAATCTGCCTCTACACTCAGTTCGAGTTGATAATATTGGGCACATGCCAGAATGGCAAAAAAATCGTCAGATGTGTCAAGTGTGTTCAAAAAAACATATACAAAATGTAAAATATTTTTATGCTACAATGAGAAAAGAAACTGTCTGTTTCACGACTAATTTTTAGTTTGATGAATTTTCTTGTGTATTTTTTCAATTTTTATTTTTTTAATATTTCTAAGTGTCTTTGCGGACGAAACCATTTATGTCCAATAAGTTTTTATTTTACATAAGCGCTCCTGCATACGAAACCATATATGGTTTACAAATATAACTTTTTTATAATTCGCGTATAAAAGAGACTTCATTATAACATTGTTTACAGTGTCACAATGAAGCTCTTTGAACACTGTTATAGTAATTTTTAGTGTACAGTTGGTTATTGTATTAAGTTATATTTTTATTTGACATTTGACTTTAACCTTGACACAAATTATAAATAAAATGGTCTAGCGTTGTTCTAGCTAGCAAATTATTATATTACAGGTAAATTAGAATGATTTGTATATTAAAAATATTGATGAATAAAGTACGCTAACGTTTATTTATCAATGATTTGTCAATTGTTTATTTTTACATTGTATAGGATCAATATATAGATATACAAAACGTTCGATTTTTGGGATAAATTACCAGATATCTATGTGAAGATGTATTACAGAAATAATTCTGTTCATGATATAATATAAATAGATCGCAAGAGCATATACGAAGAAGCTCCTTTTTAAATAAATAATCATCCCCTTTTTGCTTAAATGAAAGTTTGTTTACAATTTACACAATTATTAGGTTATAATATGTCAAAAGTGCTGAATAAAACCATCTCATCTGACCAATTAGGAATCTACAGAATTGCCAACTTAAATTCAAACCACTCCTAGTTTAAAAACAGGGATTATATGAAATTCTATTTTATTTAAATAATGAAATAAATGCGAATTATAAAAAATATTGTGTGAAACTTGTGCTACAATGACTTTCTGTAGTACTCGTGATTTGAGTAATTCACCGCTACGCGGTTCGTTGTGCAAGCTTCACTCGTACTACAAAACGAGTCATTGTGACACTTGTTTTACAAATAACTATTTTTTATGATTTATGAATTTTTTTGTTTAAGATGTTATTTTTGTACAAATAAACCGGTTCGTAAACATTTTTATTTCATGCCTATGATAATTCATGCAGTAGAGGGGTAGGAATATAATAGTGATGATCTCGCCTCAACACTCATCAGTCGACGATTAGCGTTCGGAGCTATAAGTACCTACCTACTTACAAGCTAGCTAACGAATTGCAAATTTTAAACGAGGTGTTTAGGTATTGTTCGACTGTTGTATTCTGATTGTATCAGTTTTGGACGTTTCTTCTTTGGACTAAACTCTTCTACGCATAACATTATTAATAAAGTAGAATGGAACGTTGGCTTAAAGGCGTTAAACATATTGCAACAACATCTTCTAACGAAGCCGATTATTCCAAAATAGTACGCGCGAAGTATACTGAAATTACCGAACTAGACGATGACGCAACGACGTCAGGATCCACGGTTTCAAATGCGAAAAACAAGAAGTATCATGAACCATATAACAGTTACCGATTTATTAAATTCCAACGAGTCACTTCTGTGCATGCTATGTAATAAACTGCTTCCTAATAGTTCCATGGCACCTGCCAAGTTGCGCTGACATTTGGAAACTGTACACCCCGAGTCTAAAGATAAGAGTAATGCATTTATTGTACGTAAAAATGAACAATTATTGGAAACCCAAAAAACTATGATATTTGTAACCCAAACTATCAATGAAATGGCCACGGAAGCATCATATTTAGTTAACTATCGCATTGCACAATAGGGTGGATCAAAAAATTTAGTGAAATTTTAGAAGTTTTTTATTGCAAAAGATGCTAAGCCCATTTATGCGTGTTGTTAAAGAAAAAACATTTTTTTAGTTCTCTCATTTAAAAAAGATAATTTCTTTTTTTTTAATTTTTTTGCCATATTGGAAACCGTTATAGTCACGTCTAGAAAGCACCTAGATAAAAACTTGGGCATGTATAAGCATTTTTTTTAGGTGCCTCAAATAAAAATCGAGTTTTTAAATTTTCCTATTTCACTACGTTCGTTACAATATTATGAAAATAAACGAAAAAATCATTATTCTAGCCGATATAATAAACTAAATACGAATATGTTAAAATCAAATAGAATAAAACATAAAATAATCTAAACTCTGTTTTTGTATTAAAATTTTTCATTACGGATCTTGACTCAAGCCTGGATCTTATAAATCCGTGTCTTCTTTCTTGTCCACAAACAAGCGAAGGAGCCTTGGTTACCAATTTTACACACCGTTCGGTTTCTTGTGTGTGGCATGGAAAGCTGGATAAATATAGAAATTTCGTTGAGATGTGCTCATCTGATACAAAACTTTCTAAGTCTTCATTCAAGATAACTATTAAAACTGGAGGATCTAATCGCTCGTTTATTTCAGCCCAATTAATTAAGTCTATGTAATAGTTGGCTTCCATCTTTATTTTGGGCACACGAATATTTCTGACAGAAGAATTTCGATTCATCTGTCTAGCAGAAATTACTCTACAGATAGCTAATCTTCGAATAGTAACTCTATCGTTATACAACATAGCTAGGAACAAATTCTCTATGTGTGCAAAAAATCCGTTTCTTTGAATAACAACGTCAACTGTTTTCCTAAGCCAATCCAACATATATCTTGAGTATACGATCAACTTCCATAGGTGTTTAGGACCTTCGATACACAATGGCTTTACTTTGATAATAAACGACATTGGGCCATATACTTTCATAATATAAGTAACCAAATGTACCAAGTTTTAGGAAGGCTTTTCAGTTGCCACATAAAGACGAGGGATTCGGTTTGTACTCGTCAGCCATCTAGAATGCACCACCGGTCCAGGTTGAATAGCAGCTAAATCTTGACAGCATTCTCCTGAGGACACAGCTTCATAATATTCAACAAATATCGCTGATCTGGATTCAAAATATTCCTATTTACATCTGGAAATGGATTTTCCTCGATCTTCTCGAACTTAGTGACAGGAAGCGTGTGACAAGTTGTAGTGATTTACCAACAGCACCTGAAAATGGTTTAGGTCCATGAGTTACACCATCAAGCTGAACCAAACTATGACGTAAGATGTAATATACAAATAAACCATTGAAGAGGACGACTCAGCTGGGCTTCTAGGAGAGTTATTACACCTGCTTTTGTACCAGTATTAACGACCGTTCCATCGCATCCGACTGCAATCAGTGAATCAGATATTCCTTTATCGTTGAAAAATGTTAATATTTCATTTCTAATGTTAGTCGCAGATCCAGACGGAACAGCCAAATGCCCAAGGTAAATAGAATTTGGTTCTTGTAATAAAAAAATATGTTCTTCTTTGACAGTACTACCGTAATACTTATCGCCTTTTTTTGTTTGTGCTCTAGTATTATCCTTTCGTCCGTCGAAATAGAGACCTTGCACTGTTGCAACTATATTTGCTTGTAGTTCTTCCCTTTGTTTCTGACGTTCTCTACGAACTTTATTTCTATCAATAACTTTACTGGTATCCGTTTCATTGACAATGCCAAGGTCCTGGAGAAGAGCGGATGAAAGAGAAGCTACTGCTCTATCTGAGGATCCTTGACTATCACATTTCTCTGGCAAAGGTAGAAAGTTTATGTCTCATTTGATCTCTTGAAGATCCAGCAGAAAAAGAAGGAGAGGGTTGTGAATCAAAGTTCTGGGACTTGCTGGGAGTGTCTATTTCTTGTCTTTCCTCTTCTACTTCTTCTTCTTCTCTTTCTTCTTCTTCTTCTTTCTCTTCGATTTCCGATAAAATGTTTCCAAACTCTTCATAATCACTTGTAGTTCTTCCCTTTGTTTCTGACGTTCTCTACGAACTTTATTTCTATCAATAACTTTACTGGTATCCGTTTCATTGACAAGGCCAAGGTCCTGGAGAAGAGCGGATGAAAGAGAAGCTACTGCTCTATCTGAGGATCCTTGACTATCACATTTCTCTGGCAAAGGTAGAAAGTTTATGTCTCATTTGATCTCTTGAAGATCCAGCAGAAAAAGAAGGAGAGGGTTGTGAATCAAAGTTCTGGGACTTGCTGGGAGTGTCTATTTCTTGTCTTTCCTCTTCTACTTCTTCTTCTTCTCTTCCTTCCTCTTCTTCTTTCTCTTCGTTTTCCGATAAGATGTTTCCAAACTCTTCATAATCACTGATTTCCTTTGAACTAGATAGTTGCAAATATGCTTTCGGGTGATCAATGTCATCTCGTTTTTTTCGTTCTTGCCTTTTTTGCAACTGCTTGGTAGTTTTGATGTCTAGTGGCCCTTTTATCATAGTCCTGGCACTTCGATGATCGGGCAAAAAGACTCTTTCATTTACTGGAACCTTTCTTTTTTTTGAGCAGCAACATAATGCAAAATCACCACATTTGCAGCAGGCGATGTCAAAAAGGGTTTGCTCCGACTTACACTTCACTTCGTCCAATTTATTTTAGTCGTTGTTAACCTTCGTTATCTTTTCAACGATTTTCTTGTTTGAAATTGTTGGAATAGAAACCTTGTTCCATATAATTTCCATCGCCTTTGCGATCTCTTTCGAAATCATTGAAACAGGTGGGCCTTTGTTTGCAATAAGAAATTTTGTGTGGTTTCTAACCAGTAAAAAATTTCGAATAACTACTGCATTTGTAGGAAGAACCCTTGATGACATCACGGTTGGGTGGCCAAATATAGGGCAAATAGAAAAATTTCTAGTGGGAAGGCTGCCTGAACTGATTCTGCTTAATGTGCAAAAAGATATAAGTGGATGAAGTAATAAAATAATTAATGAACTAGTTACACGTCTACAAATAACACGATTCGTCTCGCAAATGGATGAGTCGACTGATGTCGCTGGCCTCGCTATCTTGCAGGTTATCGTCAGATATCCATATGCAAGTTTTTTTGAAGAAGACATGGTTATGTGTTCATCGCTGCCCACAAACAATACCGGAGAAGACATTTTTAATAAAATAAATATATTTTTTGAAGAAAATAATCTCAATTGGAACGATTGATTGCATTGATATTTGTACAGATTGGGCCAAGGCGATGACAGGTAAAACAGTAGAATCAGTGTCAGTAATAAAAAATAAATCGCCGAATTGAAATTCCAGTTATTCTATCCTGCATAGACGAGCACTTGCGATGGATCAAGTGCCATCAAATTTGGAATTCGTTATGGATGAAGCCATGAAAATAATTATTTTTATCAAATCAAGACCACTATAATCCCGATTGTTAACATTATTTATAACGCTTAACTGATTTTGTTCTTAAACGATAGAAAAAATTACAATTCAACAAGTTTTTCTTTGATTAAAATGTGTTCTTGTTAGGGGATCTAGATTATTAACATCCCTTTGCAAACTGTAACCTGGCAGTTCTTCGTCGGAGAGCTAATATGAATTCTAGGGGGGATACTGTTGTTTCAATTGAACTTAAGGCTAAAAGGGCGCCACCCTGATTTCGATTTAAGTTACAAAAATAGGGAAAATATAAGTCGAAAAAACTAGAATCTTTCAACAGTTTTATAAGTGTCGATGTAAGCTAAAAGATTCAAATACAAGCTATGATCATAAAAGAATTAAATTTGATATCAAATATAAATCGTTATCTTACCTCTAATACTAGGAAAATGAAAAAAAATATTATTGGTAGGATATTTTATTATCAATGGTCGAGTTGTTTCTTTTGTTTTTCTTTTTTTTTTAGATTTACACATACATGGTGCGCCATTAGTGTGACAAAGTTCGATATATCTGTTATTATAGAAGGTATGGAATAAAGTTATATACAAAAATTGTAGACATCTGTAAACTTCACATTTCAAAATTATTTTCATTTTTACTGGGTGTTCCCTATCACCAGGGTGAAATAAACATACCTATTTTTAAATGAGACACTCTATTTATTATTTCAGATTCAGATTGGGCTAATCTCCCCCATATTTACAAAGTAGGGTTTCATATAAGTATATAGGGTATTTCAGAGTTATGCCCAATTGTACGTAAAAATCATTGTGAGTTCAACGCCTTGTATAGTTCAAACGAAATAATTTGACATCAATATTTTGCAGCTATAACATTTTGATATTGGTCTAGTTTCATGACACAGTGCCATTTTTTGGATATTACAGCATCTGAATACAGGGCGAGTCAGGAGTCGAACACATGATTTTCCCTATTATTTCAAATAAATCACCCTGTAGTTCATTTCAAAAAGTGAAAATAGGCCTTATTAACTTAATTTTTATCAGGCATTCCTTATGCCAAAAATCATTAATTTCTTAGATATTGTCAATTCAATAACGAGTTGAAAAAATAATTTATTGAAAGAAGTAAGATATAGAAAAATGATAGTAAGACAAAACATCAGTCAAATGTGAACTGTAAATTGATAATTGATTAGGTATATAATGTTACGAAACACCACACTGGTATAAGTCCCTGAATCCGACTCTGTCTAAGCCATGTATGAAAGTTGAAATTAACGTGGATGCGCAGGGATTTCTTAGAATTGTTCACGATTGTGACTATCTTATCTAGACATTGTTTTTGTGACCAGTCTTATCTAGATAATCCGAGAGCCAATTGTTTTTATGTAAGCCGCAATTTAGAATCTTCACACAGTTTCAAAAGTTTGTTGAATGACATACTACTAATCAATACTTGTTATTATTCCATAGCTAACTTGTTACAATTAAATGATTTTTAAAAACCTTTTTGTTATTAAATTGACAATATCCCAGAAATTAATGATTTTAGGTATAGGGAATGCCTGATAAAAATGAGAGCTTATAAAGTATCTTTTACTTTTTGAAATGAAATACAGGGTCATTTGAAAAAATAGAGAAAATCATGTGTTCGACTCTTGGCTCGCCCTGTATTCAGATGTTGTAATATCCAGAAAATAGCACTGTGTCATGAAACTAGACCAACATTAAAATGTTACATCTGCAAAATATTGATAGGTATCAAATTGTTTCGTTTGAACTATACAAGGCATTGAACTCACGATGGTTTTCACGTACAATTGGGTATATCTTCTGAAATACCTTATATACTTATATGAAACCCTACTTTGTACGTATGGGGGAGGTGAGCCCAATCTGAATCTGAAATATTATATAGGGTGTCTCATTTAGAAAAGGTATGTTTGTTTCACCCTGGTAATAGGGAACACCCAGTACAAATAATTTTTAAATCTGAAGTTTACAGATGTCTACAATTTTCGTATGCAACTTTATTCCATACCTTCTATAATAACGGATATATCGAACTTTGTCACGCTAATGGCGCACCCTGTATGTATAATTTAATTGTCAGACATCATTGATTAAAATACCTAGCTGGATGCAGAGGCAGACAACAGCGAATTAAAATACAACAAGAAAATTGTTAAAGGTACCCAAAAATTTAATGTTTCACTTATGTAAACACTATGTAGCTACGTACAAAATGGTATGGTTTTATAGATGAAAAATTGATCATAACGATGCACTCACAGCAAAATAAATTTATCAATTTTTAAGGCCTCCTTAGGATATTTCCTAGGAAAACATTGAGTGAAAACTCGCAAAAAGAACTTGAAAAACGGTCTTAAGTATTAAGCCCAAACTTATGAAAATAATACCAGTCGATAGTTATAAGTAGCCATGAAATATTACCCAACAAATTTGACGTGTCTTTAATTATTTAAACATAAAAATTTGGAAATGTAGCCCAAAAATACTGAAAAATATTGACACTACCCTTATATTCATTATTATTAAACTTCACCTTGTAGTAAAGACACTGTCAATCGAAATCTCAAAACTGAGAGTTATTTTCTATACGATGAAGGTTCGGTGAGTGTTCGCCACTGCCCAGGTAAGGCATTCCTCAACAAAGAGGTACCTCTTAGGAGAAATGGTCGTCCGACAGGCCCAATCATAAAAGGAGTTGGCTTACATCCAATGTTATGGATAAAAAGTTTTCTGGATGGCAAGCACAAAGCGATAACACCATCCGACAATGTGTGGTTCTTCTCCTCCAAACAATCTTCTTGTAGAAAAATTAAGTTCTTGGTTCAGCTCACATGAATGTAAAAAAACATCATACTGGTTTCGTCCAGGAACCCCAAAAATTATAGGAAGTTATAATGTTATATAATCCTCCAAAGCATCATAGAAAAAGCCTTCGCCCAGTGGCTAACAAGAAAATCCCAACTCGGACATTTATGTATTCCAAGTTAAATTTAATGAAAAATATTTTCAACCATTCGTCTAGCAGGCTCTTACAAATCCCAAAATTAATTAATTCCTAACAATAATGCTAAATTCGCGAGGATGATTAAAAATGCCATAACGAGCCACACGAGTGAAAGTTGCTCACAAAAGGAAGATGCTATCTTTGACATTTGTTATTGTCAAATGCGAATTTAATAAGTTGGCTCTACCGACTGAAATATTTAGTTATTCATTCAGACCTAAACTCAAACTACAACCCAACATACTTTAAGGTGTATTACTGGCTGCATACTAAGTAGTACCAATTATGACCAATCAATCACCAAATAAAATACCCATTATCAATTAGTACATAATATAATTAATCATGATGCATTGTTTATACAATCGAGGTGAAATTTAGTCCCTTTTTTTAACTTTGCAACGGGAATCGGTCAATTTCACCGTTACATATTGTGTGAAGATTATGGCAGCAAACATAAAACACTGCTGCTCCAAACAAAAGGGCGATGGCTGTCTCAGGATAAAACTTTCAAGGATGTTTGAACTTAGAGCCGAGTAAGAAATGTTTCTTTTAGATACTTCTTCAAGTAGAAGGATCGTTTGTATGATAAATCTTGGTTGTTCCGACGGATATCTTTCGAAAACTGAACGAAATAAATTGATCATTGCAAGGTAAATAGACAACAGTATTCCAGTCCAGTAACAAAACAATTAATTGCCTTCAAAAGAGAATTAGATTTATGGATTATTTGCGTTGGTAAGAGAAAAATAGAAAGCTTTACGTCACTCAGTGAGTTTGTTAGCGATAACGACTCAGAAATGTTTCAAGATGATGTATTTGAAGAATTGGTCCAATATCTCATTTTCCCCGAAGAACAGAAAACAAAAAGGAAACTGAATTCATGGATTCATAATCCTTTTTTACCTAACTTGCAAAAGCTCGAAATTATGAATATATGCTTGCCAAAATGGCTCTGAATATTCTTCCCCCGTTCCCAACAACATATTTGTGCGAAACAGGATTCTCAACATATGCAGCCACGAAAACAAAATATCGTAATAGAATGGATGCCGAACCTGATATGAGACTTCAACTGTCTTCTATCAACCAGTTGGTGAAAAATAAAAAACAGTTTCATACCTCAAAATAGTTAGATTTTTATCTTTTTTAATATCTTTTATTATTATAGTTGTTATACAGTAATTCACTAAGTAAAGTAAGTAATAATTAGTAACTGCTACATTGTACTTTTATTATGCTCATTAATAAAGAGTACATTTTTAAAAACAGTTGTTTTATTGTAGGGTTCCGTCAAGAATTTCGTTTTCCAAAAGGTTTCCATCACCAAAAAAATTTGGGAGCCGCTGACCTACCTATTCCAAAAATAGGTGAAAGCACAATTTTCTAAATTTTGGCGAATGTCTTTTGCTATTCAGAATCTTAACCCACCATTTGTCGCTATATGAGCTTTTGCAAACTTTATTGGTGAAATGTCTGCAATCTGGCAACTTGATTGAAGTTGACCATTCGTCTAGTTGAGTTTATGTGCCTCCTTAAGCGATGAGTATGGTGAAGTTTCGAGTAGTACGCCCGCACATCATTTTGAGGCAGGTTGTTTGAAGCAGCGTACCCTAAGTGAGCAATTTTC
Organism: Galeruca laticollis; assembly: GCA_963921935.1. Classification (NCBI taxonomy): domain Eukaryota; kingdom Metazoa; phylum Arthropoda; class Insecta; order Coleoptera; family Chrysomelidae; genus Galeruca; species Galeruca laticollis. The sequence goes on along the minus strand of OY998176.1, from coordinate 59,622,212 downwards.
TCATCGGGCGACAAACTACGTATATTAAATTTATATGCCGTGAGCTGCTATTGAATATACAATGAGTCGAGGAAAAATATTAGTGCAAATGGCTTTGGAGTCCCCAGAAGAAGAATTGAATGGTAAGTAATTGATTAATCATATAGTGTTACGAAACAGCACACTGGTATAGTCCCTAAAACCGACTCTGTCTAAGCCAGGTATGAAAATTAACATTATGGCGGATACGCAGTGTTCTTATAACTGTTTGGGACTATCTTATCTAAACATTGTTTTTGTGACATGACTTATCTAGAAAAGGCCAGAAAAATTATTTGTGTCTGTGTAATCCGCAGCCCGGAATTTTCTAGTGAGAAAGGCATTAATATAAATAAGGACCGATCAGCGGAGGAGTTAGTTGATAAAGTGATCTCGAGAAATAAACAGAAATACACCGAACAGTATAGTGCTGATTAATAATCAAGTTTGTGTGCATATAAATTAAATTTAAGTGGTTAGTTAAGTATATATACATTAAGTGTTAGTGAGGTAGTGTTACAATAAATTAGTAAGTAGCCATATCGAGTGTTTGAAATTTATCCCAACAGTTTACATTTTAAATAAATTAGAAAAACATTACACATAATGATGATTCTAACGAAGAACAGCGGTTGGATGAATATGAATCAGATGCCCCCTAGACCCACAGAAATCATCTAACTGATTCTGAATAATCCTTTGTTGATTCCTCAGACGAAGACGAATACATACAGCAGAGAGATCTTTCATATGTTGGAAGAGATAAATCTACCATTTGAGCAAAGCTTCAAACTCGTACTAATATTCGACGAGTTAAGGAAAATATAGTTATCAAACTTCCAGGTGTGGAACCAATAGCAAGATACGCAGACAGTTGTAAATTCATAGAAATTGTATTTCTCTGATGATATGATATTGCATATAACAAGTTGTACTAATATGTATCTTCAAAAAATGCGTCAAAATTACGCACGCGAGAGGGATTGCCCTCACGAAATAACGGCTCTCATAGGTCTTCTTTACTTGGCAGGTGTAAAAAAATTCGCTCATCTCAATATTCATGAATTATGGGCGAATGATGTGACTTCTCCTGTATGTTTTCGCGCTGTAATGTCAAGTCCAAGATTTTATACGCTTTTGGAGGATTTTATATCTTAGACTTGATGACTTGAATGATAGAAATCAAAGGAAGATATTAGACAACCTGGCACCTATAAGGGAAGTTTTTGACGAATTTTTGACGAAATGGTACCAGCGTTTCTCGGACGATGTATATTTAGTCAGTATATATCCAACAAACCATCAAAATACGGAATACAGGTTTACGCCTTAGTGGACTCAAAAAAGGTTTATGTCTCGAATTTAGAAATCTACCCTGGAAAACAGCCTGAGGGACCTTACAGTTTCGACAATAAAGCAGATAGCGTGGTTAAAATTTAGCCGATCACATGTTGAACACAGGTCGAAATATTACCACTGATAATTATTTCATATCTATTCCACTAGCCCTAGAGTTGCTAGAAAAAAGAACAATTCTAGTCGGAACGATCAGGGAAAACGAGAAAGAAATTCCTCCAATTTTTGTTCAAACAAAGGAGCGTCGCCCATGTACTAGTATGTTTGCATTTCTTAAAAAAGTAGTTTTGGTTAGGTTAGGTCATATGTGCCTAAAACAATCAAAATGTATTACTTTTCTTTACCTTACATTCAGGGGACCAAATTGATGAAAGCACTTTTGATAAATGTAAACCAGAGATAAAAATATTTTATAATGCAACTAAAGGTAGAGTTGATGTTGCAGATGAACTGATATCCCAGTATACTGTTTCTAGAAACTCGTGCAGATGGCCATTGATACTATTTTATTTCTTATTGAATATTGGTGGAATCAATAGCCAGATTATCTACTCGGAAAACACAGAAAACAAATTAGACTGCAGTTTATTTCTGTCCGAATCTGCCTCTAAATCTGCGGAATTCAGTAAAGCAACTCGTAGGTGTTGTCTAGGAAATTCCGGAACCAAGTGTTATGCTACTGGTATGTGCTCTTTGTGTCCACGACGCAAGAATAGAAAACTAAAAAAACGTGTTGTAAGTGCTCTATTTATTTATGTAATGAACATTCCAGAGTCATGTGTCAAATATGTCTACAGATCTTTCGAGCAAAAGAATTCTCAACAACTTTATAGTTTATTGTTACATTTGATGCTCTGAAATATATTACTTCTTTTCTGGAATATTTTTTGTTAAATACCCAAATATTCGAAATGTGACCAAAGTGCTCACGCGCGCTAAACCGCGTTTGAATGTGGGTAGCGACAAATGTCCAGAGCGCTTCGTGGAATGTTATACTAATAATAAAGTTAAAGCAATATTTGATTAATTGTTTGCTAGTTTAGGTATTCTATATTTTGTTCGAATTACTTGTTTAAAATACCTTCTAAATCGTGTATGTTATATGTTAATTTCTTTAAATAATACTTCTAATAATCATAAGTTATATAGATGGTAATAGCTGTCTTGTCGCATTACATAAAAAATATTAGCTATGATGTGACAGGACGTCTAAAACCGTTTTTTGAAATACTGTATAAATCTAGCCTAAACCCCTTAATTTCCACTAAAAATAAACTCTAATAAATTGAAAAGTACAAAGCTCTTGGAAATTCTAAAAAGTATTATATGTCACATCATTACACCTAGATTCCAATTGATCTGTGTCCTACACTGTGTTATCTCCCTTGATCGAATGTCCATTTAATCACCTAGTTATCCCTAAAATTGAAAATATTTGAAAAATTGGCGAGAGCGCTACTTTTCAAATTTTGGCGGATGCCTACTGCTTTTCTGTTGCTTAACACATCGCTGGTTTTCGAGAATACCGACGCAAATAATATTAATTGATTTCACATTATGACGTTTTTAAGGGAATACTCAGTTCCATAAAATATGAAGTAATCCATTCAATGTATCATTATTGTCACTGATTAAGATACATACAGGGTGTTCCGATATTCAACCGATAACGCCTGACAGTAGCCCTTGACAAATGATGGAAATTGAGGTAGGAACATAGACCCTTCAAATGTCTTGATAATATACAGCGTGTTGAAGTTGGAAAAAAATATTCTGGTAATATCTTGTAAGCCGTTAGAAATTTTCAAAATTTTGTATATACTGTCTTATTAAAGATGCAAGAGTATACCAAAAGTCAGTCTGCAAATACGTTAACCAGTGGCGTAATGTAAGTTCGCTCCCACCTACTAAGTACGACACCGACTAACTCAATTTCTATCAAACTTTATTTGAATCTATGTTCAATTATGTTACAAAAACTTTCTATCACTTTCTATCCGTATAAACTAAAATTGGGATAGACACGTAGATTTTTTGTTATAAGATCAAATATTTGAAACATGCGGTTGAGGGCGATTAATGCAAATTCTTCGGAAACTTGTTTCAATTGACCCTAAGTCTGAGGACCACAATAATCGTAACAATTATCTCTATTGCAGATGCCCAGATTTCGACAAAAAAACAAATCGAGGCGATAGCTCTTTGGATCAGTACAAACACGTGTTACGTATTAGTACGTATTATAGTAAGATTATTTTGAAGGGGTTATTATTTGGTTAAAAGATCTATTTATTTTGTTTGTTTTTTGATTGTCAACAAAAACAGAGATGACAGAAAAAATTCGATTTGACGCTTGTCCCGGAAGGACCATAGTGCAGCCGCCAATGAAGCGGAGTGGTGGATTAATCTTTAATCGACACCATTGCGCCAAGCTGTGGAGGACTAGGATTATGTTCCACGTTCCATTTTCCTCTTTGGTAGAGAGTATGGGGATACTCATTTTTCCACCTAAGCCAAAATTATTGATGTAAGCTTTGAACCAATTGCCAGCGTGACAACAGAGACGTTTTAGAGTTAGATACATCAGGTTCTGGAAAGGATGTTAGCGGTTCTAGCGTCAAGAAGTTTCCCGGACTAAGGACTTCAAAGTCATTGGGGTCAGAGCTGACTGGAGTTAGAGGCCGGGAATTCAGCAATGCTTGTATCTGGTTTAACAGAGTACGTAATTCTTCATACGTGAGACGTTGGGCACCAATGACTCGATGCAATTGAGTTTTTATCGATTTTATACCTCTCTCCCACATTCCACCGAAATGGAGGGCACCAGAAAGATTAAACTTCCATTGAATGGATTCTCCTTCAGCGGCATTCTGAAGGAATTAGTGCATTATGCGATGAGCAGCCACAAAATTCGGGCCGCAATCGCTGGTAATTTGAGAACATCTTCCTCGACGTGCAATGAAACGACGAAGATCTCCCAAAAAGTCGTCAACAATTTCAATATGAAGTGCCTTTGTGGCAAAACAAACAGGCAAATATATACCTTGAAGGATTAAGCTCCTCAATGACGACGATAAATTATATTAAAGGGTCCACCATAGTCAACTCCTATACAACTTAAGTGTTTAACGGACGCTACACGAGAAGACGGTAGGTTAGCCATGGGATGTTGATATGGAATGGGCTTAATTTGGAATCATCGATGGCATTTAGTTAGGATGGCTCGAATTGCTTGTCGAGTGGAAATTACCCAGATATTCTGATGAGTCAAGTACATAGTGGTATGGATGCCAGGGTGACAAAACTTCTCGTGGGTTTATTGAATTATGAGGTCAGTCAAAATATGACGACGAGGAAGTAAGGCTGGGTGTTTGGTAGTACAGTCCAGAGACGAATTTTGTTATCTAAAACCGACACGCATAATTCCTTGTTGATCAATGAAGGGGGACAATTTGGCTAACCATTTGGGAAAATGCTGACCTGTCTGAATCAATGTCAGTTCTGAGCGCAATTGTTGTACTTGGACATCTTTCACAAGAGAAAGTGAAGCTTGGTGTAGCTCGGATTCGTTTAAAACACCTGTGTGTTTATCTGGAGGATGTCTCGTATTGTGAATAAATCTCAATAAAAATGCTATGAAACCTTGAATTATAGGAAGTTTTAAGAATTGCTCTAAGAAATGGTAATTAATATGACATGGCACCTGCACTACCATGGAGGAAATATTTTCCTCGCTAAAAGTATGAGTTGCTTCAAGATTAACCTGCACTGGTTTGGACCAGTGAGAAGGAGATAACAAGAACCACCGATTAACCGCCCACCATGACGACTTCAGTAGATCCTTGGGTGAACAACCGCGACATTCAATGTCGGCAGGGTTAATGTAACCAGGAAGATGACGCCAATGTTCAGGGGGAACTCGCGTCTGAATGTGAGCTATTCTATTGAAGACAAAGGGTTTGAAACGATTAGGATATGCATGGATCCTACTGAGTACTACTTTGGAATCACTCCAGGCATATATAGAAGTGACGGTTATAAGATCCCAATATGAATTAGACTAAATTGGATAATAAACAGCTCCACACAACTCTAAGCGTGGAATGGATATGGATTTTACTGGAACAACCTTCGATTTGGCCATGACGATTCGAAGCTGGGTTTTCTCCTTTTCAGTGAATCGGATATAAGTAACGGTTGCGTATCCTAACTCTGAGGCATCGCAAAAGGCATGTAATTCACATGTTTCCACATCAGGGGTTAATAATATTCGATGTAATTCGAATGTAGAGGGGTTAGGCATTTCCAGCACAAACTGCTGCACATATATCTGGAAGAGCAACATCGTTCCAAGCAGATCCTGCCAATCTTAAACGCTGGATGAGGACATTGGAAAAGAAGGAAAAAAAACACACACAACTTTAGCGATTTGAGACAAGATGGGTCGTTTGGTACAAGTATAGCATTGAAATTGACTGTCTCGACCCTTACTTCGTGGAATATGCTCATATTAGTGTTTTTAAATGAAACTCAAGGTCTCTAGTTAATTCCACAATATAATACAAGTTATTGAAAATTCTAAAAAATTGACAATTGTTTCGATAAATCAATATCATCGTCAGAATGACAGAAGTTACATTTCATTTTATGCCTACCTGATGTTTAGTAGTTAATTTCGGCTAGACCAAGAAGTAACCTAACTTGTGATTGGCTTAATATATGTTTATAGAAAAAATAAGAAGATGTGATATTACAAATATTGAAGCTTAGATATTATTAGCCCTATGGTGATATCCTGGATATCATTTTTCCAATTAAGATCAGTATAACTGTGCAATGATATAGAAAACCAGGAAAACTATATCTGCTGATCTTTACAATTATCACTTAAGAAGACAGTTTATTAGTGGAGAATTCCCTAGATTTAACTGTTCATTGACAACTTCATATTGTGGGTTTCTTAAATGTCTTCTAATTTCCAGTTCTTCAAGGAAATCCAGTTCTTGTTTCTTTTCACAAATATGCAGTACTTCTAGTTCTGTGTTAGGTGTCAATGAATGATTGGTGTCAAGTAGATGTTTTGCGTAGTGGGATGTATCTGGTTGTTTTAATCTGTATGCTCGTAAGTGCTCACTGTATCGTACTTCAAAATTCCTAAGGGTCTGACCCAAATAGACAGCATTACATTCTGGACATTTGAGTTTATATATACCTGACTTCTTTAATAGTGGTATTTTTGTTTTTACATTTAACAATTTTGTACTAACGTTACTTTCTGTTTTAAAAGAAATTGTTGTATTCGTTGCTGAAGATATTATCTTTGAAATATTATTAGAAATATTTCCTGCATATGTGATAGTTTTATAAGTTTTAATTTCATCAGCTTGTTTAGGATATATTAGTTGTAATGCCACTTTTTTCTCTTTTTTACTAATTAGCCTATTTATCATATCTAATGGATAACCGTTAGATGTTGCTATTTGTCTAATTGTATTAATCTCTCTATCAAAATTACATTTGTTCATAGGAACTGAAAAAGCTCTATGTATCATTGAATTATATGCCGCTAGTCTGTGTGAGACAGGGTGATTAGAATTGAATGGAATTGTCACATCAGTCTGTGTTGGTTTTCGGTAAATTGAATAATCAAGTACATTATTAACTCTTTGAATTTTTAAATCAAGAAAATTGATATGAATCTCAGTACTCAATTAGAAATTCAATAGAACTAATCAAAAAGTTGAAATCAATCCACTTGCAAGATAACTATAAACTCATATCGTTCGATGTAACTAATATGTTTACTAAAATTCCTCCTAAAGAATGTCTAATACTTGTAAGAAAATTACTAGAAGATAAAAATATTAATCCAGGAATAATATCAGATATACTTAATTTATTTGATTTATGCATTAATCAGAATTATTTCACTTTTGACAATAAGATATATATTCAAAATGAAGGTTTACCAATGGGAAGCCCTATATCACCTATTTTAGCAAACATTTTTATGGACAATTTAGAAAGAAAGATCTTTGAAAGTAATATTTCGAAAAATATTTTATTTTGGTATAGATATGTAGATGACATATTAGCTTGTTTTATGGGTAGTGAACGACAATTAGATGTATTTTTCAACCACATCAATAATTTACACCCGAAAATTGAATTTACATTAGAAATTGAAGAAAATAGCTCAATCAATTTTCTTGATTTAAAAATTCAAAGAGTTAATAATGTACTTGATTATTCAATTTACCGAAAACCAACACAGACTGATGTGACAATTCCATTCAATTCTAATCACCCTGTCTCACACAGACTAGCGGCATATAATTCAATGATACATAGAGCTTTTTCAGTTCCTATGAACAAATGTAATTTTGATAGAGAGATTAATACAATTAGACAAATAGCAACATCTAACGGTTATCCATTAGATATGATAAATAGGCTAATTAGTAAAAAAGATAAAAAAATGGCATTACAACTAATATATCCTAAACAAGCTGATGAAATTAAAACTTATAAAACTATCACATATGCAGGAAATATTTCTAATAATATTTCAAAGATAATATCTTCAGCAACGAATACAACAATTTCTTTTAAAACAGAAAGTAACGTTAGTACAAAATTGTTAAATATAAAAACAAAAATACCACTATTAAAGAAGTCAGGTATATATAAACTCAAATGTCCAGAATGTAATGCTGTCTATTTGGGTCAGACCCTTAGGAATTTTGAAGTACGATACAGTGAGCACTTACGAGCATACAGATTAAAACAACCAGATAAATCCCACTACGCAAAACATCTACTTGACACCAATCATTCATTGACACCTAACACAGAACTAGAAGTACTGCATATTTGTGAAAAGAAACAAGAACTGGATTTCCTTGAAGAACTGGAAATTAGAAGACATTTAAGAAACCCACAATATGAAGTTGTCAATGAACAGTTAAATCTAGGGAATTCTCCACTAATAAACTGTCTTCTTAAGTGATGATTGTAAAGATCAGCAGATATAGTTTTCCTGGTTTTCTATATCATTGCACAGTTATACTGATCTTAATTGGAAAAATGATATCCAGGATATCACCATAGGGCTAATAATATCTAAGCTTCAATATTTGTAATATCACATCTTCTTCTTTTTTCTATAAACATATATTAAGCCAATCACAAGTTAGGTTACTTCTTGGTCTAGCCGAAATTAACTACTAAACATCAGGTAGGCATAAAATGAAATGTAACTTCTGTCATTCTGACGATGATATTGATTTATCGAAACAATTGTCAATTTTTTAGAATTTTCAATAACTTGTATTATATTGTGGAATTAACTAGAGACCTTGAGTTTCATTTAAAAACACTAGTATAGCATTAATGGTAAAGATACATACATCGTTATGGGCACGCCATTGCACTCCCAAAATCTTCAAAGTATTGTCTGGACGGCCGAAGGAAATATCTCGTAATTGGCGGTAATCGATAGGAATCGAATCTAATAAGACGAAGGAATTAACTGACCACTTTCGCAACTGAAAGTTGCCACGTTTCAATAGATCATTAAGTTGGTTTTGCATATGTAGGGCTTCTTCCACTGAATCAGCCCAGGCAATCACGTCATCAACAGATAGGCATGTTTTAAGTATTTAATATGCCAGCGGAAACCTCTCTTGTTCTAGATCGGCTAGATATAGCAAGGTTCTGATGGCTGAAAACGGTGAAGTAGATACTCCATAGGTAACTGTATTTAATTGAAAAATTCGAATTGGTTTGTCAGAGGAACGACGCCATAGAATCAGTTGATATTCATGTTGTGAGTGACACATGAGAATCTGACGGACGTCACACGTGAAGACAGGGGTCTTCAATCGGAAATGCAAAAGTATGGCAACAATGTCAGCTTGGAGTTTAGGTCCAACGAACAAGGTGTCGTTTAGAGAAGGAAGGAAAGGAAATGTTTGGGGGTGTTAGGTGCCTCGACATCTTGGTTATTTAGCACCCATAGGAGTTTTTGTTGTGTATATGTATTGTGTGGAATTACTCAAACTTTTATGTTTTATATTGGAATAGGTAGTAACATAATTCTTTCGTCTTTTTGTGTTACATGCTTTAGAGTTTGTTGTATATATTGATGTTAGTTTTGGAGACATGATGTCTTTGAATGAATTTGAGTTTAGTATGTTGGTTCTTTTGTTTTCAAGGTGTGGACAATTTCAAAATGGGCAGGTTGGTGGAGGCTCATTTTTGAGAAGGAAAGAATGGGTTAAATTGGAATGACCTATGGCAATTCTTTCCAATTTAACATTGTCCTTCCTAGGTAAATCAGGGAAGTCATATGTATCGAAGAATTTGTTTTTCACTTCATATAATTTGTTATTGTCGTTAGTAGCGTGCCAATCTTTTTGACTTAGATGTCGATTGATAGGGGAGAGGAAGGAGCTAGCTTCGTTTGAGGTGTATAGGATTAGGATAGGTGAGCCGAATTTATGTGAGATTTCCAATTTAGGTAAGAGTCGAAATATAGGCCTAGTATTTTTATGTTATCTTTTATAGGAATTTCGTCATTTTTGATGAAAATTGCGTTCAGTTCAGAACAGTTTCTCTTTCTACAGAAATGAATAATGGTGGATTTTGAAGGGGAAACGGAATAGTCAGTGTTTAGGGACCATTTATATAAGTTGTTGATGCAAATTTGAATTTGTCTAACAGTGGAGGAGGAATGATAAATTATTAGATCATCGGCATACGGTCTGTAGGATATGGAAGAGGGAATGTATTTTGATATAGAGTTGACAGATATGATGAAGAGGGTGGAGCTAAGGACAGAACCTTGGGGGATTCCATTTTCGAGGGGGGTGAGGATGGATTCCTGATTATTGATTCTTACAGAGAAGGATCTTTGTTTTAAGAGATTTGTAATGAATATGGGAAGGTTACTGTTGAGTCCGAAGTCTTTGAGTTGATGGATGATATTGTATCTCCAGGAGGTGTCATATGCATTAAAAAGATCGAGAGAAGCTAATATGAGGTGATGTTGTTTGCGAAAAGATGTTTGTATGGTTATTTCCAGACTAGATAAATAATCTATTGTGGATCGTTTGGGTCTGAATCCGAGTTGATTACTATTTAGTATACCCTTGGATTATAGGAACCACGAAATTGGGAAGTTTACCATTCTTTCTGGTAGTTTGCATAGATGATTTGTACGAGATATTGGGCAGAAGCTTCCTAACAGGTTTTTGGGTTTGTTAGGTTTATGGATAGGTATTATAATAGAGTGAGACCAGAATGAAGGAAATATATGATTGGTCCATAAATGATTGTAGAAGTTTAAAAGTTCCTGATTCATGAGAATTGGTAGATTTTGGATCATTGGTATTAAGATGTTATCTGGGCCAGGTGCGGAGTTCCTGGATTTGGAGAGGGCATGATGGAATTCATGTAGAGAGAAGGGGATGTTGTAGGAGTCGGAGGATGTGGTAAAAATGATATTGTTTTTTTGCTTTCTTTTTTCTTTCTGAGGAAATTTGAGTTGTAGGATGAATTGGAAGATTTTTGATGAAAGAATTTAGCAAAGAGGTTGCTTATTTCAGTAGGATTTGTTATCCACTCGTCATTATAGTGTATACCGGGTATGTATCTGGAAGGGATATTTTTCATTTTTTTGATGCCATCCCAAATAGTCTTGAGGGAAGTATTGTGGTTCAAATTTGATGTGAATTTGTTCCAAGATTCTATTTTTGCTGTTTTTATTATTATTTTGGATAGTGCTCTGAGTTTTTTTATTATGATGAAATTGGATTCTGTGGGGTGTCTTTTAAATGTTTGAAGTGCTTTTTTTTGTTCTTGATAGCTGTGGCGCATTCTTTATTCCACCAAGGAACTGGAGTTTTGTTTTCTGGGTATTGATTGAGATGTGGCTTGTAAAATGTTTGAACAGAGAGATTTTAGAAAATGTTAGTGACGGGTATGGTCTGGGAGGGGCAGAGATGTAATGATTGTTTGGTATCACGGCCAGTTTGCTTTTTTGAGATTCCATCTGTTGTGAATATTTGTTGAAGTGTTGGTTGGGTGTTGACTTCTCATTAATATTGGAAAATGATCGCTTCCATGAGTGTCATCTAGAATTTCCATATATTTTTGTGAATATTTACTGGAAGTTCAAGGAAGATGATCATGGTGATCCATATATATGTCTGATAGTGAAGAATTTGAAGAATTCTTTGTGGAAGCTTTGTGTTTATGAGATTTGGTGGATGAGCTTTTTTAATTGTTGGTTTTGGATTTGAGATTGGTGGATTGGGAAGACGGTGGAGGTTTTTCTGTTGAAGAGTTGGAATTTTTTTTGGGAGGTGGAATGTTGGGGGTGATATTTTTTGGAAAGGGAATGGAAATGGAGAGAGGGAGAGATGAGGAGAGGGAGGATGTGGATTTTGAGGGGTTTTGGGGAGGAGGGAGAGGGGATGAAATGAGGTGGGTTTTGTTATTTGATGAAGGATTTTGTTATAGGAGGTCACATTGAATGGATATTGATACTTTGGGTGTTGAGTGGATAGGAGTTGTGGAGGGTACTGAGCTATATTTAAAAATATGTGATGGGTTTAAGGAAATGTATTTTTTGTTTGCGTCAAAGTATGAGATGTTTTCTTTTACTTCAATTTTTTGAATTTCGAATTCGCGTTTAAAGGCTGAGCATCCTTTGTATCGAGGAGAATGGTTTTCTTTGCAATCTACACATTTTATTGGAGTAGGACATAGAGGGTTGTCGTATGGGGGGTGACCGCAGGATGGACAAGTGGGGTTGTTTTTACATGTGGAAGCTGTGTGACCAAATTCATTGATGAGAAGCATCTTAAAGGATTAGGTATGTGCTGTCTTACTCTGATAGAGTGAAAACCTACTAATAATTTTGTGGGAAGATTATATGTGTTAAAGGATACGATAAAAGTGCCAGTGGGAGTTTTATCGGTTTTGGAGAGAATTCTGTAGTAACACCTTGGTCTTTTAGATTGGTAATTATTTCTTCGTCGGAACAATTTATTAAATCTTTGCAAGTGATGACTCCTTTAATGATGTTCAAAGAAGAGTAAGTAGAAGTGATTACTTCATATTCATGTAAGGTGGTTAATTTTTCTACTATTGTAGATTGTTTGATGTCATTAACTTCTATTAAGAGTGATCCATCAGATAATTTTTTGAATTCTTTTAAGGTACCGAAGTAGTTATTAAGGGCTTTTTGAATAACGAGAGGTTGGTAAAGTTACCTATTGACCTCCGTACGCTCCAAGATAACACACTGTTTACTTAGAAATTCGTACAACTCCTTGTATTTAGGAATTGTAGAAGAGTCAGATGTCAATTCGAAACATTCTCTAGTTTTAGGATCAAGCTAATCCAACAGTATGTATGTTACTGGAAAATCCCAAGTATCTACATGGAATCCCAAATTCTGTAGTACGGAAAGGTTTTCAGTAAATATGTCCAGGAGAAAACGGAGTTTTCTTGAATCGTGATTATTTAATCCGGGGGCATTTTTTATGGCACGCCAATGGGTCAACGTTATCAAACGGTTGTTTGAGAAACGATCAACTAATTTCTTGCATGCTACAGGATAGTTTGCATCTGACAAAGGAATAGACGATATCAATTTAAAGGCATTACCGATTAATGATGAGAGTAGATATTGGAATTTATGTAAAAACATCAAAAAATGATTGCCATTGAGAAAGTTCACCAGAAAATTTTAAAAGTTCTAACTTTGGATGTCTGACTTGACAAGGGTTTTCAAAAACATCTGAGTGGCTCTTAGTGACATTTGTAGGAGCTGGAATTAATGAATTATATTTACACCAAATATATGAATATTGTTCATCAATGGATTTGCGAATGACATCCTCACTTACATATATAACCAAAAACCAAACAGTCGTCCAGTAGTAGTTCATATGTGTTACATTTGGCTTCACTTGTGTTTATGGATGTGTCAAATATATTTTTATCTTTTTTTTATCAAAATCACGTAACTAGCAAGTTCTAAAAAACATTTTCAATGGCAATTCTCGCAATACATAAACATGAATGCTTTGATCTTCAACCTCAAACTATCGAGACCAGTATATATACCTACACGAAATCGTAAACAATTTCAGCTCGTTTATTTCAAACTAAGATTATCTTGTAACAATAGGTCCCATTCCGGGAAAACAATTTGAGAGATATCAAGAGACTTTCTTAATTAGAGCTCACTGGATAGCTTATGCTGTATATTCTATACGAGATAAAATTTGGGAATAATTTCCAAGAAGTGGCACTGACATCATGAGTAGCAAAAAATATTCTCCTCTGTTCTCTGACGTACATCGGTTCATTTAATTTGGTGCTACGAGTCTTTAAAGAATTATTCATTAATACAATCAATCCATAATGAGACAAATAAAAATATTGAGATCAATAACAAAACATTCTTCCATCTCATATAATGAGTAGATGTTAATATTAGCAAGTATTTTTTGAATATTACGTAATTTTTATCTTGGTTAGTGACATGAATATTCAAAAATCTACAATCAACTGATTAATGTTTGTATGATACTTGCCTTTTTACCATAACTTCAAAAGATTTCCTTAAACGGTGCATCATTAACTCGCTGCAAAAAAATCACTTTTGTTACAAATCACTTGTATGTTTCTTTTATAAGGATGCTACTCTTTTTATCTAAAAACAAACCGCATGCTCGATAATAATCTAAATTTCGCTTCCTTATATTCGAGTTTTAGTTTTTTAATATTATTTTTTTGTTGTCGATATTTTATTAATAAACTCAATTATACAATTCAACTCCATTGCCTGAAATCCTCTAAAAGTACTACCTACATAAGCAGAACAAGCCAACACAATACGTTTTTAAAAACAATTTCTACATTAGTTGATTGCTTTTATTTCATATTTAGCTCGTTTTTTTAAGTTGCTTCTTTTAAGTCATGTTATTTTAGTGATTCTATACATTTTTAATGGCACCTCTATTTTCTGTTACAAAGATACCGTAAGCTCTGAGGAAATTATATATACAAAAATGGATAATACTTTTTTCACTTAGGGTTTTCAGGAGTTATCAGATCGCCCAAGTTTTTGTGATGAATTCAATTCGTTTTCATGCACGACAAAGGAAGATACGCTCAGAAAAAGACAACTCTCTCTAAACTAGTTCAAAGCTGTGCTCCATTTTACCAGAAATGTCACCGTATATATGGTATAGTGCAATCCAAAGCCATAGAGATGTGACGGTAGATTTACACCATTCTTGTGAAGGGTTTGGTAACAGGGAAACCTTTTTTTTAGTCTGAAAAAGATAGCTGCTGAAATTTGTACGTCTCATGAATCAATTCGTATCGTTATTAATAATTGCTTGTGTACCTAACCTAACAAGGTAGCCACTATAAACAAGAATTTCAACAAACCTTGGGAACAACCAACGTATTAATATGGCTCCATACAACTTTTCTGTGTTTTTGGATCTCAAATCTTCCTCTCAAGTTACCCCTTCTCAGTTGATAGGGGTATGAAGTGAAATTTGGAAGTAGGGCAGACTGAGACTAGTTCTCACAGGCGTAAGTTGCCACTATGCCGATTTTTACTTTATTTGGAAAGGTAACACGCAGTGCCATCTGCTTCTGAAAAATCCTAATCATCACCAATACCACGCAAATTATTTCAGAGATTCGCCTGTAATTATTTCTCTCATCTGTGTAAATATGTTTTGACTCTTTTCAAGTAAAATTCTCAATTATCTCGTACTGTGAGTGCGTTTATGCAACAAATGTAAGAAACATATATTTGAAAGGGTACAGTCAATCTTGTAAGAGTACATTTGTAGGCATGTTTCGATATATTTATTCATTTTAATACTTTTCATTTGACATTCAGTTACGAGAGGTTGTGTGGGTCTATTAGGTGCATTCTTTTTGATTGAGATCTCATATCACTTCAGTAAAGGTGATCTGAGATAAAGTGATGTAAGCACCAAAAAGAACGACATCTCAATTGAAGCGCGCGATCTGTCGATGTATACGTGAATAAGAAATAAAACATATAAACATAACCTATCTCGATATATCTGATAACCACGCTTGATTTTGTTATTTTTAGTTACAAATAGTTCTTTGAGTTAAGATTTGTATTATGGCTAATGTTCCAACATTATTAGTTGTTACCTTCCTTCGCCCTCTGTGCACCTTCAAGTGATAGATTTAAACTATACGACATATTCGTTTCAGCATCTGTTAAGGAGTCCCTTGTATTTAAATTTTGCCGCTAAACACATCATTGGCACATAAACCGTCGATATGTCCAGACAGCAGTACTTCGTAAACCTTCGCAAGGTAAACATTAATTTTCTATACAAACCGGTAAAATTGTTCGGACGAAGTTCGATCAAAAAAGTGTACCAAAAACATATCTTCAACCTTCCCAGGCGCCTGGATACGGACGACAATACAGCTTCACCAGGTAGGAGCCTTGTGAATTATTTTCCTTCATATGCGTTGATGATGTGATATGTTTTGTTCAACTATTAGAAATACAGATAACCTTGGTTAAAACTACATATAAACCAAGCAAATCAAATATTTCTTCATCGCCTCCACCTTATTTCCGACTGAAGTCCAACTGATACCTCCTTACAACACATTCAGCATCGGTGAAGGGGGAGGAAAGATCTCAGCTCACTTAGAAGTGAGTAAAATAAAAAGAACGCTCACATTACTGATGTAAGCTGCGATTATCTGAGATCTCAGTTAAAAAGAAGGCACCTATTGTCACAAATTGAACGGGACAATTTGACACTGTAACAGCTTGCCTCGTAGCATTTAAATATATTGAAATGATTTTGCATCGTATTAAAATCAAGTTAGATTGCTGAGTACAGAGTGTCAATTGCTCAGTGAAACTTAATAATTTTTAATGTAATAGACAATTTTTATTCGATACCTAATTACTTTCGGCTGGTTAGAACATACAAGCGGAAAATCAAATTTATATGTTTTCCTGAGAGCAGCAGAAGAACATGGAATATGCAGAGTAAGACTCTCCGCATATGCAGAGTAAGACTCTCCGCATCATATATTTCTTTGTCGTAACGGGTTTGGAAAATACCTGATTTTTAATGTAAACGCAAAATTTAAAGGAGCCGAGTCAGAAGAGCGAGTTGGCCAACGAAAGGGACCCTGATTGAAAATCTATCTATCATCAAACATGTTGTAAATATATTGAGCAACACGCCCAAAGTTATAAGAATGTGATTTATCATGTAATCATACATATATCTTGGACAATCAGTGACACTAAGTAAACAAAACCAAGAAATTGAAATCGATAGGAGAGTCAGATATGGTAAATTAAAATACGCTTTTAGCATGAAAATCCCGATGGCATTAAAAATAAAAATCTACAACGAATGCATTCTCCCAGTCACTACATACGGATCCGACACATGGGTGCTGAATATAAGGATTATTAACAAACTAAGAATACATCAGAGGGCCATAGAGAGAAAAATACTAGGAATATCACTGAGACCACAAAACAAACCAGTGGATACGAGAAAGGACAAAAGTAACCGACATCATACAGAGAATCAGTTCCTAAAAGTGGCAATGGGCAAGACGTGTTGCAAGACACAGAGGGAATTGGAGTGTACACATCACTAGATGGAGACCTTGGGGAGAACAGAGAAGTATCGGCAGACCACAACAGAGTTGGGACGATGATCTGAAAAAATTCGCTTGGCTGAACTGGTACCAGAGAGCAGAAAATAGAAGTGTATGGTCAAACATGAGAGAAGCCTATATCCAATGAATAGAAGATGGCTGAAAAAAGAAAAGATCTATCATGCTGATACCAAGCTCTCTCCATTTCACAAAGTATATAACGACTGTCGTATGGCCTCTTCTAAAATGTGGCAATATCTTTCTCCACTTAAATTTTCATCAAAAATTTTAATTCCATAATTTTATCGTCTCTTATTGTACAAAAAACATTGAAACTATTTTGGAAATATTGTTCTGTACTAACATGTGGATTTTCATTAGACCAACAATGAGAATTATTTGTGAAATAGTTATGGTCAATAAAACAAAGAAAATCTATTATTTGTTTAGCCAACGTTTCGACCTTTATTGGGCTATCTTCTGGGCGTCAAAATTAATTTTTTTTCGAAAAATTTCTTATCATCTCAGGTCCTCCTAAACAATTTCTATTGAAGAAGGAAATAACATTTCAAGTTGTTGTTATTGTTCGTGCTTGAGTATGGTAGGTAGGTTCCTCCGTTAATAGAAATTGTTTAGGAGGACCTGACATAATAGGAAATTTTTTCGAAAAGAAAATCAATTTTGACGCCCTAAAGATGCCTCAATAAAGGTAGAAGCGTTGGCTGGAAAAATAACAGATTTTTGTTGTTTGACTGACTATAACCCCATAAACTGAACTTACACAATGGGAATTATGTCGATTAAATAATCCATTTCTGCTTATCAATGCTTCATCACACCTTATAACATGTTTTATCCTCTTGCGTCTTCATTAAACACCAAACACCAAACACCAAAGAATTCTACCGTTCGAGAAAGATCACCTAATTGTTAGTATTGCATCAAATGATATGAAAATGGTTTCCATTTGTGTTTTTTCTGAATGCGACGAATTGTTCTCGTCGACAAAGTAAGATATCTCTCACAATCTCCAATGAAGGCATTTGGAGAGGCCGTAAAATAAACCAAAACTTTAATTTCGTTTAAGTAGTGGTTTATTTTTATTAATTTTTGTCTTAAATTGACCAAACTGATGGCAGATGTTAAGAAATCCTCTTACAATATCACCAGTTGCATTTGGTCGATTAGGATATTTTTCTGCAAAAACACGTTCAACAATTCTATTACACTCGCCATAAATAATAATAAGATTAAAAAGATCATCATTAGTACATCCTAAATTCGCCATTATTTACTATGAAGTACAAACTGGCGAGAAAACTGTCAAAACAATATAAACAATCAACTTTCTATCATATGAGCACCAGGAGTGAAGTCAGAATCTATAAAATTTGCGTAAGATCGGTTATGACATACGCTATAGAAATCAGAGCGGAGAACACAAGAACTAAACGACTTTTAAGAACAATACAAATGCGAACATTAAGATCAATAACAGAATATATGTTATGTGACCGAAAGAGAAGTGAAAAAATAAGGGAAATATATGAGATCCAAGATGTAGTGAGATGGGCAAGAAACCGAAGAAGGAAATGGAGAGACCACGTGGACAGAAGGCTGAATGATCGGCTGGCAAAAATTGCAAAAGATAAATAAAACAAATATATCCCAGCCACCTGGACGACCACCTATAAGATGGTATGAAAGCTGGTCTTCAACATCCCAACTACTATTGGCAAATCATTGATGAAAACACAGGACTCAGTCCTAACGTAAGAAGAAGAAGGAGAACTTGCTATCAAATCATTGACAGTCATGACCTACCCATTACTATATTGAAATAATTAAGTGTTGTTATGTATTAATTAAGACAATGACATATCTCAAAAGTGGTTGGATTTAGATATAGGGAATACCAATACCAAAATGCAGCGGAAAATGTAATAAAACACAAGGTGTTCTATTAAAAGAAAGCAACTTATGAATTTTTGAATAAATGTCACATTTTTTGATATTGTCAAACTGCTACTAGTTTCGGACTACATAAATGCCATCTTCAGGCCGATAAAAAACTTTTCACTGGGCAACACATGAATCTTCAGAATGTTAAGTTTGTAAGTTTGGAGAAATAGATGTGAGAGGCTGGAAACTTGAAAATTGAAAAAACATTTCTCTCTTCATTTCGAAGTTGACAATTTAATTTTAAAAATTGATATGGCCTGTGAAATGTAATATATAACTAAGAAATTATATTAAATGGGTTATTCAATTCTACTCAAAGTGAGTGATCAACGATCGTGAAAGAAAGTATTTAAGGGAGGGGGGGTATGCGTCATACACAGTCAAGGGGTAGGAATGAGAAAACAAACTGGAGGTAGAGTGAGGGAATTTCTTATTTATGGGAACATTATTAGCCTCAATTCTCAGAGGAAAGAGTATAACAGCATTAGCCTAAATTCCTAGAAGGAAGAGTCCAGAATATCCAGCCTCAGTTCCCAGAAGGAAGAGTCCATAATAATCATCAAATGAAGATGATAACCCCGGTAACAAGATTTGTTCTTATGTAGGAAAATCTTATATAAAAGATCAATAATAGGTTCATTATTACAAACGTGTAACTGAAGAACAAGGATTCCATAAATAATGTTGTAACGAGGGTATTTTAATTTTAATAAGTGTATATAACTTGTTATTCATTTTCCAACTTTCATTTCTGGCACCGTTTCAGTCCCGTATCATTAATTTAGGTATTTATTTTATGAGTAATTCAAAAGCCTTGAAATATCATCTAAGAATTTTGAAAAAAATTTATTAAATTCCGCTTTTCAAAATTCAAATTATCGAGGACGTCCGGTATATAAACTATTTTAATTAAAACCAAAGCCGTCCAGTATATTAGAAATATTTCTTGTCGTCAGTAAATCGATTCAAGTTAATTCCCTCACCACCGTTACCGCCAAAAATTTTAGGTCGGAATTAAATTATTAATTCCAAAAACTGAGCGTTTAGGGGCTCTCTGTCTGCCTGCTGCCGTTTGGAAATTTTTGCAATTTGCTACCGCATGTCACAGAGTTAAATTGATAATTTTAAAGGCAAGTGAATTGTTAGTGTCCGACCGCTCCTTATTTTCTGAGTAAGTGAAAAATTATTTTAGTAAACCGAATAAAATATTACGCCGAGTTTCAAAAGTTTTATATTTGATTTCAGTAAACGATTTAGTAGTTTGACTGTTAAGAAATTTAGTACCGTATTTTGGTAAGCCATGTTTTTTGGAGCCTTAAGAAAGTTTATTTACATTTTTTATTATTGTGTTCTTTATATCGTTCTTTTGGAATTCGGTGACTGAACCTTCGATACATTAAAACAGCATTTTGATTTATATTTTCAGATTTAGATTGTTATACCTATTGTCCTGTCTCAAATTACCCAAATACATTTTTAATTTTAATCGATAATTGGAAATAGAAAACTGATCGTGGGGCAGCGTTGTCTGTTGCGACTGTGATCTTCTATTTTTTGTTATTTCGGAATTAATTTCTTTGCTATACAGTATTAGCTCGCCGATAGTTGAAAAATTTAAAACCAATTGTGGGGCGGAGCAGAGGCTGTTGCCACTTACGAAACGGGCATAATTTTCTCTGAATTACAATTGATTTATATTAGTTCTAAAATTATATATAGTTTTAACTGACAGTAGTGTTTTAAATGAAACTCACGGTTTCTAGTTAATTCCACAATATAATAAAAGTTATTGAAAATTCTAAAAAATTGACAATTGTTTCGATAAATCAATATCATCGTTAATTTCATTTAACTGACAGGCAATTTGAAAAATTTAAAACCGATTGTGGGGCGGAGCAAAGGCTGTTGCCACCAGCTGTTCCACTTTCGGAACGGGCATCATTCTGTCTAAATTACCTTTGATTTATCTTAGTTCTAAATTATATATTGTTTTATCTGACCGACAATTTGAAAAATTTAAAACTGATTGTGGGGCGGAGCAGAGGCTGTTGCCACCAGCTGTTCCACTTTCAGCTGGTAATAATTTTGTTTCAGTTTTTTTATTATCTACTCTAACACACAGTTGTTTCTTTTTGCTTGTATTTGGGTAACCGCTGTCCTATCTTCCAACCAAATTTTAGAATAATTTTAACCGATAATTTGAAATTTGAAACTGATTGCGGGACAGAGCAGAGGCTTTTGTCACAAGTTTCCCAACCGTCAGCAGGGAGTAATTTTTTTGAGTTCACAGTTTTATTGTTAGAAAAGTTCATTTCCTCTTACAATAATATTATTTTCAACCAAGTCTGAGGCTGTAGTTTCTGTCCATTAGTTTTTTCTATAAACTGGTCTGGTCGCATTTTCCCCCTATCCCGATCGTTCCTACCGCGAAGTTAGTTATATCCCGTTTACTACTGTGGTAGGTATTTATTGTTTTACTGCTGCTCACCGCATAATTACAAACTGCTTATACTGACGCTTACGCTGTTATTAAGAATTGCTTGCTTACACTTAGTTTTTTGTGCCATTGCTCATATCCCTTAATACCGGCAAATTTCGCATGTGCATAATAAAATAAGGCTTGAACACATTTGCGTACTGTATATATTTGACTGATTCGGTACCGCTTGAAAATACTCAGAAATTGTTATGTGTTATTTTGTATATATATTTTAAATAGGACTTGTAATATTTAAATAAATACAACCAGTGTTTTCTTCATTTCCCGTAGCATCGCCGTCCGTTATAGTTTTGTAGAAGTGTTGAATTCAACGAGACCCCAGGAATTTTCCGTAACCTCCATCTGAGGATACCTGGAACTCTTGACGCTAAGTGTCAAGGGGCCGTGGAGTAAACCACGTAAAATGATCTGGCGCCCGAGCATTTGTTTAAACAACTTTGCATCGAGGGTGTCCAAAGTGACGCGCCAGTTGGTAAGAACCTGTGTGAGGTGAAGTACGGCGTCAGAATGTGTAGACAAATTGTCCATTCCACGATCACGATGAAATTAGCACAAATCGAAAAGCACTTAACTCACGCAATGTGACTTCTAATATCGTAGGTGAAGAACAATACCATATTGTTCTTTTTCAACTACAGAATGAAGTTTTCAAGTTCCAATTTTTCAACCTCTCACATCTATTTCTCTTACCTTACAAACTTAACATTTGTGAGGAGTCATGTGTGTTGCCCATTGAAAAGTTTTTTATCAGCCTAAAGATGGCCTTTATGTAGGCCGAAACTAGTAGCTGTTTGACACTAATAAAAAATGCTATGACATATTGAAATTGTGTTTCATTCAAATATTACTGTCAATCACATTTAAGTTATGGATGATATTTATCTTTCAACTTATAAATTATTTAAATTGTGCATGTTGGCGGCAAAGTTTGAAATACCCTGTATGAAATATGAGTGAATTGGTTATTTGGACTTAATGAGCAAGCGCCTATTGTTAATTGGTTACAATTTTACGTCACTAGCTTCGTAATTAATGGAGAAATCGTTATTCAACGCGGACAAGGATTTTTCAAAAATTTTTAAAAAATTGAAATATTTCGAAAATACTTCATTTTTGGTGAAGGACATTGTACACTAATTTTTTCTGAAATTTCATGTAGAATTCAAAAATAAAATCTAAAATATAAGGTTCTGTTTAAAATAACAAAGTTGACATCTACTTTCGGTGTAACCGCCACATTCAGAACAACAGTATATTTGAACTCAGCGTCATCCAGAACCCACAGCTTCCTAATTTCAGATTTTAATCGCAAATGTATCTGCCATTACTTCAATCAAAACTTTTCGCGCCACATCCTGTATTATACATAAGGTGAAATAAAAATGATTTTCATGAAATAATAACTAATAGTAACTATGACTTCGTTTCATACACTGATGCATCCAAAAATAAAGCTGGAGTAAGCTGTGCGGTTACAACATCTCGAACTTTTATATAATCTTCCCTAATCCCATCAAATCCTAGCGTTCACACAGGCGAACTATATAGCATACTCCAGGACATCAGTTCCATCTTCCCACCTTATAAGCTCATTGCCATATGTACAGACTCACTTGCATCAATTTCATTCATCCAAAATATATTTACCTAATATCCTATTTTCTAATCTATACATGACTGCTACCAACAACATCACAACATATAGCATTTACTATAATTGGGTTACCTTCCTATATTGGCATCGTAGGGAACGAACTTGCAGACCAACAGGCAAAATTGCTTCTATATTTTCGTTACCAACAATATAGCTATTTGTAAGGATTTAAAATCATACTTCAAAAAGAAAACCAGAGTAACATGGCAGCAGAATTGGGACGCCTTGGGCACATCCTTACGCCAACCAAGTAGTTCCTCAAGTCTCTTCATGCAAGATTTAGCTGTGGTAAGAAGAATAACAATAGGCAATTCAAATGAACAATAGAGATATTCTAAACAATGCGGATCGAATTACTTACCTACTTCAGTTTCTCAAAGATGTGCTATCGTACCATAAACTGTAGAATAATTGTGTAATGTTACGAAACACCATACTGGTATAGTCCCTAAATCCGACACTGTCCAAGCCAGGTATGTAAGTTAAAATTATTGCGGACGCGCAGGGATCTCTAAGAATTGTTTACGATTTTGACTATCTTATCTAGACATTGTTTTAGTGACCAGTCTTATCTAGAAAATGCCAGAAAGCCAATTGTTTTTGTGTAAGCCGCAATCTAGAATTATTTAGTAAAAAGGCACTCATATATTAAGAACCGACCATGGAGAGTTGGTGGAGTTGATAAAGTGATCGCGACAAATAAACAAGAATACACCGAAATAGCGAACAGGGAAGTGTTTATATAAATTAATAATTAAGTTTGTGTGCATATAAATTAAGTAAGTGAACCCACCGAGTGTTTAAAGTTTATCCCACCCGTTCGCTGTTTAAATAAATAATAAAAACATTACAGTAATTATTGTGTACCTACTCATTTTGAATTATTGAGTTTTAATACATGATATATTGTACCTGCTCCTGCGCAAGTATCCATAGAAGCTGAGCTCGTTCATTTGAAATAAAAAAATAATCTTTGAATTATTCCAAGTTCCCATTTCAGGGAGGTTTTATTATCACAATCTGTAGGAAATTGCATAAAGCTACCGCTGAATTGAAGCCAGTAGAAATTACATATTTGAAACTAGCGCTAGCAGGGTGAAAAAAAGATACTTCGAGGCAAGATTTAGAGAGTGTTTTAGTGAAAAAATAATAACGTCTTATTGAAAATTCAACAGCTACATTAATCAATTTTATTGAAATGAGACAACTTGATTGTCGCATACAGTTACTTTCTATTAGGTTATCACACATTGTCGGTCTGAATTGTCTAAATAATATTTTTGTGACTACATCAATGAGGCTAAAAGCAGGACTTTTGAATGCCTATTCTCATTTATAAACGTTTGAATCTTATTTCTAGCTTGTTTCAAGATCGCGTAATATGAATGTTCGTATGTTGTTCGGCTGATACTAATTGGTAATCCAATAATTTGGCGTACGTTAGTTTATCCACGCTGAATCGTTGATGAAAACACGATCATCATTGATAACATTCCTAGTATCTAACGCATAATTCCATTTGAATATTGTCTTTCTAGGACGATACACTGGTAGCCTTCAGATGAAACGTCTTTTAATGGGAGATAGAAAGTGGAAAAAACTATTAATATACATTCCAGATTCCAATCCTCCTGAACTAACTTTCTGCAATTAAATAAATTTCATGGACAGCGGCACAGCTGTTCGGAGAGGCACTGGAAATAATCTCATTCTCATAGCTCCTTACTGTTCCAAGAAAATTTTGGCCGAGATATTCAAAAAGAGCATTGTCTCCATTTGGAAAAAGGATCTTCCCTACATCGTGCTGAATCATCCTCTCTACATCGTGCTCAATCAAAAATTTTATTTGAAGTTCAATTTTCTCCAAATTTCAACAAAACCCATTATTTTCGAGTTCTAGTTAATTATGGGGTATCTTTGATAATATATTGGCATTTTCAATTGGCGTCTCATATGACCCATCCGACAACTTTAGGTCATATAATGGGACAGAAACAATCCAAAGAATAACAAATACAAAGTATGTAAGAGCATAGTTGACAGTATAACAACATTATAGCAATGAAGTCTGGTCTCTGGGGAAGAAAATCGTTGAAACGTTCTAAACCACAGAGATGGACTATTGGAGACAATTGCCTAGAAACTTGAGATGTGATATAGTTAGAAATAAAAGAGTTAGAATGATTTTGGTCAGCATTCGAATACAAAAGGGAGATATATGATGGTTTGAACAATTTAAAGAGAGGGTATCGATAAGAATGTTGAAGAAAGTGTTCTGAAAGAAAACATAGAATGTAAAATCGGAATTGAACTATTTTACGGTGGGTTTTTGCCGACTGTCTCTTTTTTTTGGCAGAGTAACCCTAAACTCATTCATTCGGAGAAGTATTTCTTGATCTAGAACTGATAGAACTAGAATATTAAATGTTTACGTCTACTGCCTTATTTGAATTATATGTTATTTAATGGTATTCCTCGCGTTACCTAAGAATAGTATATATGCATATATTGAAGGGAGTCTTTAATCTATGATATTATATGCATTGACAAAGTATGTTGTTTTTGTATAATTGAGTGTATCAATAAAGAATGTATCAACATTTTCCAATTTTTTTATAATAAATATTATGTTATAGCATCACAATGATTATTTTTGTATTGAAAGTTGTATATTCAAAAGAAAATTAAATTTTGCAAGCAAATATCTACTTATGCAGGAGTAATATATAACAGCTCTTGAGGTTCTACTACGAAATCGGTTTTCTCTATATTTTTACCTGTGCAGATTGAAAAAGAAAATTGTGTTTCACGCAATGCAGCATACAGTTTAAAAATATTAGCTTTATTTATAAATATACAAAGGAAAAAAAATCAGAAATAACATTTTGAATTATTTAAGGAGTTATTATTTTTCGTTATTATATACATGGTTATTGTTCATATTATATACAGTGCATCCATAAAGTAACGCATATATTCACTTTTAACTGAATACAGTAAGATGAAAAATTTTATCATTTTTGAGAGGAAATCAACGACGTCGTCTGCAAGAGTTTTTTTCAAATGAAATATTTCAATTTTGTCTATTTAATGATTTCTATTACGTAACTGATTCCAAAAATGTATCACAAGTTGATTCAAATTGGTACAGGGTGATCAAAAAGGTATAAGTTGCTTATGCCAATTTATTATTTACTAAATAATTGATACCGAATAAACTGTAAGAAATAGTAATATCCTTTTATATTCGAAAACTATATTTCTCGTTAAACGTAAACAAAACGAACAATCTTTTATTCTGTCTTTCTTATTCAGTCGGTTTTTATGAACGGTCCGTTTCTTATTATTTTGAGATAAATTCTCACTGTTTACACCTATTATTTTTGTTCTTATGAATGAGCCAAAGTAATGGGGTTCGAACTTATTTCTTTCCTCTTTCTTTAATATTACTGAATCCTAAATTAGTGTTTGCAGTTGTACGAGGTTGCAGTTTTTTCCCAACCATATTTCTGGTGAGTCCGTTCCAGAATAATTAAATAGATTGTTATTTCATCGAACATCAGGCTTTAAAACAAAATTGAAATTGAATGCATCTAAATACACATCTGTCCAAAAATTTGGAATACGTACAAATAATATATCTACGCCTCGTTGGTGGTTCAAAAACTGTTGTTGATATTTATTTTAGAGCGTTTTTAAATGAAAATTATCAAAAATTTGATTAGTTTTTGTAGCAATTTGGTCACATTCAAACGATTTTGGTATTTACACATTATTTCAGTTCTTGTTTAAATTTCATTCGAGCCGTTTAAAAATGCCTAGAAACATGATATCCCATTTCGACAGATCTAGAGTAATTGCATTGTTATAACAGGGCTTTATTGAAAGTGATATCGCCAATATTATTGGCGTCACTCAGAGTGCTGTATCGAAAATTCAAAAGAAACTCCAAGACACAAATGACATGAAGGATCGCCCCAGAAGTGGCATAAATCGATGTACAATAGCAGCACAACACCGGAAGATAACATTGATAGCTCGAAGAAATCGTCTGGAATCTACAAGTAGTATATCCAGAGAAATTGTTAGGCTTGAAGGACTGAATATTTCACGGCAAACAATAACACGCAGACTAAATGCAGTAAACTGGTATCGTAGAAGACCCTTATATGTTCCGTAACTAACCTATCAACACAAAATTGTAAGGTTGCAATGGGCTCGAGAAATGGTACATCATGGTCCTAACTGGAATAACGTGATGTTCTCTGATGAATCAAAATTTGCCTTGGTTTCCGATTCGCGAAGAACACTAGTTTGGAGGGCCTCAGGACGACAAGCCCGACTAGAAACAGCCCAACCGCGTGTCCTATTTGAAGGTGGGAGTATTATGGTTTGGGGTGGTATTATGAGTGGCACATGGACGCCTCTACTGGTTCTGGAGAGAAGAGTCACTGGTGCTGTATATATTGAGGATGTTTCAAATCCTGTCGTGCATCTATTCCGAGGTGCAGTAGGTGATAGATATGTTTTTATGCATGACAACGCACCTCCGCATGGAACAGCAGCAGTACAACATTTTCTGGACGAAGAAGGAATATCCACAATATGGTGGCCCTCTAATTCCCTGACATGAACGTCATTGAACATGCCTGGGACATTCTCAAAAGACGCATTAAGAAGCGAAATAATCCCCCTATTACACTGCGAGAGTTAGAAGATGCTGCTCGTGAAGAATGGGAGAGAATTTCGCAAGCCCAGCTCGACCATTTAATCGACGGCATACCAAATCGCCTACAGTCATGCATACAGGCCAATGGAGGAAATACTGGTTATTAATTTTATAAAAAAAATATTTTTTTATATACTAATTTAATTTTAAATGTAAGTGGTACATTGTAAATTTTACACTCCATAAGAATAAATCATTTTTTTGCATATTGTTTATCTGGCTTTGAGATTTATTTAGTGTTGGTGGGAGTTGTAGCAAAATGATGTTTAATTATTCAGATTTTTTTTTATAAAAAAATCAAAAAAACTATGAAATATTCCAAACTTTTGGACATATGTGTATTGAAATTAAAAATTGAATTCAAATAACAACGAAATATAACTTATCGAACAATTAAACTAGTGGAAGAAATTATTAAAAAAATCGGGTACTTAACATTTACCGAGGAGTAAGTGACAATTCAAATTTTGGACATTTTTTGAAATTAGATATTAGGTGTTTTTTAGTTTGTAGGTTGTTCTGATTTTAATCTATACGTAAAAGATACGATTTCATTATTTGTATAAAACAGGAGAACTAAAAATGGTATTGTGTATTGATTTGGGTAATTCTATATAATCGTTGAAATTAGTTTTCATAGGAAATGTTTTGAATCAGTTTAGAAACGTTGATACAAATTAAACATATATAATTAAATAGAAATTTTTATTTGGACAGTGAAATTTAATGAATCATTGGTGACAGAAGTCATTCATTCATAGTAAGTGTCAGAAAGCAATTAAGTGGTATTTCTGATATTAAATAAACGTTCATAGGAGATAATACAGAACAAAATTAATAATCTAAATATTGAATTCGGTAAATACTTTAAAAACTTTAATATTAGAAATAACTGAACCCACCTGAGAAGAGTCAACTAATTCAAAGGGAAATAAACTAATCTTTCGATATTTTAAAGAAAACAATGATTCTGCTAGATGGGAATTTTGACAACAACTGTCAATTTAGAAGTACATAAATTATTTACATACTTCCTTACCTCTTTCTCCATGATTTTCCATTTAAAATTCGCTCTTAATTTCTTTAACAATCTATTATTTCCTACGTGTCGTTGTGATGTTTTTCTTTCTCTCTTGAATTTCTTCATTCCGCTCTACCATCTTCGATACTGCACAGAAACATACATGTACGTTTCTTAATCTTTTGTTATCTTCTTCTATAAATTCCTTTATCGTGCACTTTTTAAATATACAGTGAAGGGCAAATGTGCGGAACCAAGTAAATATCTCTGGAACTATAAGAGATATCAAAATGAAATTTGGAAGGTGGATACTACAGTAGATTGCCTATTTGTTCTCATATTTCTTAACAATTTTGAACTTCCGGTTTTACCGGAAGTAATGTCGATTTTAAAATTTGTAATGGAACACCCTGTACATTATTTTAGTTACTGATGAAACATTTTATTACGAATACAAAAATATCGGGTTAGATATTTTGTATTTCAAGACGTACCGAGTTATTAACAGAAAAATAACTAAGGAAAGGAAAAATCTAATATCCATTAGAGAAATAATCATAATTATTAACTGAAACTAAGTGTTTTTAAATGAAACTCAAGGTCTCTAGTTAATTCCACAATATAATACAAGTTATTGAAAATTCTAAAAATTGACAATTGTTTCGATAAATCAATATCATCATTGATTTATCGAAACAATTGTCAATTTTTAGAATTTTCAATAACTTGTATTATATTGTGGAATTAACTAGAGACCTTGAGTTTCATTTAAAAACACTAATATGAGCATATTCCACGAAGTAAGGGTCGAGACAGTCAATTTCATGAAACTAAGTGATTTTCAAAACATTGAAACGTATCTAAACTAAAATTAATGTATTAGATGTTCAAACTGAGCACCGTTTACTTCTTGACAATAGGCAAGTCGGTTTGTAAATTCTCTAGTAACAGTAGCTATTACTGCTGGTGGAATTCTCTGGATCTCTTGAGTTATTGTTGCAGCTAATTCTTGCAAATTATTTGGTCTATCAACATAAACCTTAGATTTTAAATTACCCCACAGAAAATAGTCTAGTGGATTAAGGTCGGGACTTCGTGCAGGCCATTCATAAGTACCCCTTCTTCCAATCCATCTGTGATGAAATGTCCTATCTAAATGATCTCGAACAATACGAGCGTAATGGGGTGGTGCTCCATCCTGCTAAAATCAGGTATTATTTGGTAATTGTCCATTTACCTCCAATGCCGGAATCACTTGTGTCTCTAAAAGCTGTAAATACCTATCTCCATTTAAAATTTCTTATAAGAAGAAGGGTCCCACGATTCTGTTGTTATAAATGCCGGCCCAAACGTTCAATTTTTTGGGGATGTTGTGTATGAGCCTCTTGTACCCCATGAGGATTACTTTGCGACCAGTAACGGCAGTTATGTCGATTAACCGTACCGTTTAACGAAAATATAGCCTCGTCTGAAAACACCACATTTCTTATAAAATTATTATCACGGTTGCAAATATCCATCATCGTTTCACAAAATTGTAAACGTCTGTCGAAATCGTCTTCGGATAGTTCTTGAACGAGGAGAATTTTGTATGGATGATATTTTCCCCGCCTTAATATCACTCCTACAGAACGACGGCTAATTCCATGCACATTGGCGAGGTCGGTAGTGGATAAGTGAGGATTTTCTTCCAAAGATATAGTAACATTTTGAGCTACATCTTCATAACATGCACTTTTTGACCGTCCACTTTTTGGTAATTTGCTAACTTTTCCACTTGTGTGGTACCTTCGCAAAGTTTTCGTCACTACTGAACGGGATATTTGTGCATTCGGATGAACAATGTTAAAAAGGTCACAAACTTCTTGATGCGTCCTTTTCCTCTCCCCATACCCAATCATCATTAATATTTCTATTCTTTCTCTTTCACTTAATTCGGCCATTTTACGATCAAATTAAAACAATACAATCATCTACGTTCAAATACAGACACTTATAACTTATTTTGACAACTACTGTCGCTTCTACAATGAATTTCATGGACTACTAGCTACCATCAAATTTTTCCTTTCCTTAGTTACTTGTTCTGTTATTATCTCGGTAGGCATTGAAATAAAAAATATCGAACCCGTAATTTTTGTATTCGTAATAAAATGTTTCACCAGAAACTAAAATAATGTACAGGGTGTTCCATTGCAAATTTTAAAATCGACATTATTTCCGGTAAAACCGGGAGTTCAAAATTGTTAAAAAATATGAAAACAAATAGGCAATCTACTGTTGTATCCACCTTCCAAATTTCATTTTGATATCTCTAGTAACTCCAGAGATATTTACTTGGTTCCACACATTTGCCCATCACTGTACATATATTTTCTTTATTTCAAATGTTACCGAACGCTTATCAATCTTTTCCAACGTTCGTCCAAAGTCGAAGTTGTATATTCCGGTAGGTAAGGCTTCGCTAAATTTCAATCTGTTTTTGATCCGTACGCTCATCTTTCGCGAGATACGGTTATTTTCAAAATGTAGAATTGGCAATTTATGTGCCTCTAAGTTATTTAAAACTTTTATCGCTGAAGGTTTTTCTATTAGCATTTCCTGTGCCTCTTGTTCTTTCATGAGATCTTTTTCTAATCGAGCGTTTTCCTTGCGCGCTTGAGCTCCTGTGAATGTCAAGATGTGTGAGTTATTTATGTATAAATCTTTAGTAAATTATTGCTATTTTACGGCCAGCACTCATTGAGCACTAAATACCAAACCACATAGAATCATTAATTACTGATGCAGATCTGTGTATCTTCCCCTGGAACACACATACAGTTTTGTTCATGAAATAATACTTATCTAAAAAAAGATCAAATTTCTGGTCTTCTATGGTCAGCACTTGTCAAGATGTGTGAGTTATTTATGTATAAATCTTTGAGTTCTCCTACAGATATTCCTGATATACTCTCAGCGTAGTTTGCTTTTCCTTTAACATACTGTATTTCAAGATTGCATTCTTCCAAGTCTAGTCTTATTCTAGTGAGTTTAAAAGTTGGGTCTTTCATCGAAAATAAATGAGTTAGTGGTTTATGATCCGTTTTAACTATAAACTGTGATATGCCATATAAGTAACATGCAATGGGTAGATCAATGCCATCGTAATTTTGACTCAGTGTTGCCGAACATGCGCTATTTGAAGCGTCTGTAGTTTAGATGAATTGTTTATCAAAGTCTGGGTATTTTAAAATTGGTGGGGTGATTGAAGCTTTTTTTAAAATTTGAAATAAATTCCCACACTCTTTCGACAAATCAAATTTCACATTTTTCCTAGATAATTTATTAAGTGGTAGACATATTGCAGCAAAATTCGGAATAAAGCGTCTGTAATAATTGCAGAATGTAACAAATCTTTTGACCTCGCTAGCGTTTTTTGGAACTGGATAATATTCTATGACTGAATATTTTTCTTTGCCTGTTGAAAAACTTGATAAATCGTGACCTAAATACGTGACTTCTCGCCTGACGAATTGGCGTTTTTTGTGGATTTAACTTCAAATTGAATTTACGATATGCATCGAACACTTTCCTAAGATTGCTTAGATGACGATTTTTCGAGATTCCTATGACTACTATATCATCCATATAAAGAAATGCTTCTTCTGGAGTTAAACCTGCAAATGCTATTGACATAATCCTCGAAAAAGTGTTAGGACTTATATTTAATACAAAAGGTAGACTTGTAAATTGAAAAGAGCCATTCCCTGTACTGAAAAAAGTATTCTTTCTAGAAGATTGTTCTAAAGGTATCTGATGAAAACCTAACATAAGGTCTTAAACTGAAAACTATTTTGTTCTGCCCAATTGATCCAAAATTGCGTCTGTTCGGTGTAATGGAAATTTATCTGTGACTATTTTCTTATTTAGTTGCCTAAAATCGATACAAAGCCTCCATGCTTTTTCGTGACTGACGGATTTTTTCGGATCGGGCAACACTGGATTGTTATAATCTAAAATTGAGGATTCTATGATTCCTTGGGTTATAAGTTCATCAACTTGACTGTTAATCTCTGACGTTTGTGAGTGTGGAGTTATATATACTGGTGTATTGTCTCTTACCAACATCTTTTGTCCATAAGAATTATTGTGTGTTAAAATGTCATTTTTTCAAAGCAAATATGTCTACACAATTTTCGCACAAATTTGTTTCGTTTCTCACATATTCCAGTACTTGACAATGACTCTCTCAGTTCTTCCATTCAGGTCTTGCTATCATTGGTAATTGTATATACATCAAACAATCTAAGTCCAAGATTTCAATATCTTTAGTTTTTACTGGAATACTCTCGTAATTTGTATATTGTTCACAAATTCTTAATTTTTTTTAATAATCTGTACACCTCATATCTAGGTGGTATTGCTAACGTATCATACTACGGGTTACCGAAAATCTGGATTATTACTTGATTTCTAGACTTGCAATTTATGTGTAATTCTGATTGCGAATAATCTAATATACAATTATATTTACTCATGAAATCTCTGCCTACAATTTCATTAGTTGGTATAGGAAAATTATCTTCCACTTCACGAAAACAATGATTTAATTTTATGTTATTACTATAAAGGTTATTGTTTATTTTGCCTAAAATCCTAGCTAAACCTTGTGTTATTTCATTGATATTTAGTTTTTCGTTATACATTGCGTAGTACATTTTTGGAATCAGCTGAGCAAGGACAATTCGCAAATTGGAAAATAAGGAGGTGTACCATCAAAACTATGTTTCTGACGTCATCACACATAGCTTATCCACCCTGTATCATAGAAAATTCATTTGAAAAATGATAAATAAAAATTGACCTGCTGCGAGATTTTTTCATCTTATTGATTATTTAGCAAATAATGAATTTATGTGTTTCTGTTTATTGTCACTTATATTGCTGGAAAATTAACCCATTCTTTGTTTTCGAAAAAAGAGCATTATGGGTAAAACAAGACAGTACTAACAATTAAATTCAAGTTCCAGTTACAGGAAGTATAAATAAGAAAAGTATTTTCCAAAAGTTCTGCTACTCAATAAATTTTGATAAGTTTTTGGAAACGTCCTCTTTATTCTAATAGATATCGTATCTGAATCCCTCCAGTTAAGTTACCACAAACTAATATGTAAATGATCAACCCTGCACTAATGGCGCGGAGTCTGACATACTCCATCCGTATGTGCCATGCCAATATAATTATATATCTCAGCACTGAAGGCCCAGTTGGTTTGTTATTTTTTTCAGAGTCTTTTGTCCCTTGCCTTTTCTCTCCAATTAGTAATATGGCTCTGTTCTATGTCCCTAATTACTTCGTCTTTCCATCTTGCTTTTGGTCTACCTCTTCTCATCCTTCCCCCTATTCCGCTGTTAATTATTTTCTTTGATATTCTAGCGTCATTCATCCTTATGATGTGACCTAGCCATCTAAGTCTTTGTCCTTTAGCAAATGCGATTATATTTGGTAGTTTAAATAACTCTAATATTTCTCTATTAGTTCTTCTTTCCCATCGTTGCGTTGTTCTCTTCCCTCCATATATTTTCCTCCCACCAGCTTCTGTTCTTTTGTTCCCAATGTCCATACTTCAGTTGAAAATAATATTATAGGTCTAATAATTGTTTTGTATATGCCTATTTTGAGATTTCTGGGAATACTTCTACTGTGTATTATTCTTTTAAGAGAATGAACGCACCGATTCCCTGGCAATATTCTACTTTGTATTTCTGGTTTTCTGTAGAATTCTGTCCCTAAGTATGTAAACTGCTCTACTTTTGCGAATTTGTAATTTTTTCCGGTTTCTGTTGTTATGTTCACAGTACTTTGGTGAATTTATTCTGTTTCCGTCTATATAATCATATATTTCGTCTTATTTCCATTTATTTCTAATCTCACCTGAAGTACCAACTTTTCTAATTTTAATATTACTTTCTATAGTTCTTTTTTCTCTCTGGATACGACTACTAAATCATCTGCAAAGGCTAGACATTGATGCTTTTCATTATACAATAACCCATTTCTGTTAATTTCGGCTTTCCTTATGACATATTCTAGTGCACAGCTGAACAATATCGACGACAGGGGATCTCCCTGCCTTAGACGTTCTTGCACGTTGAATTTTTTGGATGTTCTTGTTCCCACCCTCACCATATTATCCGTTTCTTTTAATGTTAGTTTTACTAATCTAGAGAGTTTCCCTTTTATTTCCAGTTCGTTCAAGGCTATTTATAGTTGTTTTCTCTTCATTCTGTCATATGCTTGATTAAAGTCTATGAATAGGACATATGTTTCTTTATTATTTATGTTCTTAGCTTTCTGCCTGTATATCTCTTAAGGTAAATATCTGATCTATAACTGATCTTCCTTTTCGGAATCCACACTAGTGTTCTCCTATTTCCTAGAAAGTTTATTTTTGAGATGTGTGGCTGAAATTTTGTATGCAACATTTAACAGAGCGAAACCTTTGTAGTTTGTACAATCCATTTTTTCGTCTTTTTTATAAATTGGAATTAGTACCGCTTCATTCCAGTCTTTGGGAAATCTTTCTTGCTCCGAAATTTTTTCAACCAGCTTATGGTTTCGACTCCATATTTAAGCATTTCTGCTGTTATCTGGTCATTCCCTGGACTTTTGTTGTTTTTTAGCTTATTTATGATTTCCTCAATGTTGGTTAAAGTTGGTGAGTCTTCTATATATTGGGTGTTTTCTTCTCCTAGATCTTCCCATTCTATCTCATATTCCACGTTTCTCACCAATATAATTAACGATTCAAAAACAACCATACTCCGCACGTTCGACTAGCTTCCTGTTTTCAGATGTACTTTGACCTGCTTAGAACAGTTAATGTTGACAGAACTGTTTATAATTTCTTACTTATAATAAAAAAAGAGTCTGGGAGACTCCGCGCTACTTGCTACGTTTCAGAGATTTTATTGTAAGTAGTAAATGCTTTTTTATTTTTTACTGAAATTATCAACAGGTGTTCTCCTGTTAGGAAGAATGGAATACAAAGAAGAGCAACATATTTCAGCGTCTCTTTGAGGAAGTACAAACCAACGAAGAGCAAGTTTTTGATGACGATGTTTCTGAAAATGAAGAAGATGCTTTGGAAGAGCAGTTGGAAAACAGAGACACAGAATAAAATGGCGAAAACAGTGAGGACGAAATTTCCGAACTCCTGCCAAAAGACACACAAGTCCATATTATATTGTCAAAGATAGAATAACTTATTAACAAAAACATTGTCCAAATCTATAAGTAAGAACTATTGCAGAAATATAAGTTTTTTTCTCTCTGGGATGAGAGGTACTGCTAAAGAAGCGAAGACGCATATTGAAAGCTGGTATTTGTTTATTGGGGATGATATATTAGACATAATCGTTGGAAACGCATATAAATATCTGTTCCTGAAAATTTTATCAGCGGGTGAGCATATAGACAGACTGACAACATTGAAATTCGCGCAGCTATAGAACCTTTATACATGGTCGGTATGCTGAAAAACTCTAAAATAAGTGTAGATAAATTATGGGATTGGACAAGTACAGGTGTTGAAATTTTTTGGCTGACTATGAGTAAGCAAATATTTCTTTTCCTTTCACAACATCTTCGCTTTGATAATGCGGAAATAAGGGATGATTAAAAAATTAAAAAAACTTGCACCAATTCGTTCAGTTATCTCCTTAATTGTTGAAAGTTGAAAAACACACTACGCTATAGGCCACAATGCTACCATAGACGAAAAATCAGAGGGTTTTAGGGTTAGGTGGTCGTTAACCTTCCTAAACCCGAGCGGGGTACAGCTGTACCCCAGACATGAATTTTTGGGTATA
Source organism: Galeruca laticollis (assembly GCA_963921935.1). NCBI lineage: Eukaryota > Metazoa > Arthropoda > Insecta > Coleoptera > Chrysomelidae > Galeruca > Galeruca laticollis. The sequence goes on along the minus strand of OY998176.1, from coordinate 59,585,398 downwards.
TTTTCTAAAATAGCTTTTTAATTTAATTTCCTTCGAGCTATGTTTCTTAAATATATATCTAAATTGGTATTCAAAATTTTGAATAAATTGCTTTTCATTGTAACTAATTATTGAGAGTTTGTTGCTTGGGGTCCAGCTGCACCCCGCTCGGTATGTAACGACAGGTATAAATTTTGTCTACATAAAAAACCAACCGGGGTACAAATAAACCCCAAATTGTTCAAACGACGGGGATTCCCCGTTTCTTGGCGTCAACGCTCTCGGGGACTCCCAATTTATTTAATAGCCGCTTTGTGCACGTATTTATCTCAGTATAATTTTAGTGTGTTTAGTCACGTTTGCAGTGCTTGTGGAGTATGCGTTTATAAAAATGAGTGAACCACGGAAGTTTCGAAATGAAAATAAGCTAACAGACGAAGAACTATTGGCGATATTAGAAACGGACGATAACGACACTTTTTCTAATGATTTAGCACTAGAGGATGGTGCAAGTGATATTGAGGAGACTGACATAGTGACTGAAACTGATGAGATAGATGACGTTTTACAAGTTAGTGATAGGGAAAATGAATCGACAGATTCTGCAGATGAAGTAGGCCCGTCAGTAAACTTTTATACCGATCATCCAACTTATTCGTCTAAAGATGGTAGTGTGTGGGCAAAGGTTCCATTTACTACGAAGATCAAGAGGCGAAAATGTAATATTCAAAAGGTTTCAACAGGTTTGACTATAAATAGTTCCCAATTTCCCACCATAAAAGAAGCTTTTGAACTATTTTTTTCACAAGATATTATGGATGTGATTTTATCGGAGACGAATAGAAAAGCCGAATCATATTATGCGAGAAATAGGAAGGGCTTTTCTCCTTTTGTGCAAGAAGAACTGGAAGCATTTATTGGTTTGCTTATTATTTTTGGAGCTTGGCACGCTGCTAAAGAGCCAATATGTGCAATATGGAGTCAAGATCCAACTTTATGTCGGCCTCTAGTATCATCTGCCTTGTCTCGCAACAGATTCCAACAGATTATGTGCTTTCTAAGATTCGACAATTTTGAAACAAGAGATGAAAGAAATCGCATTGATAAATTTTCCCCAATTAGAGATGTTTTTGATGGTTTTGTAACAAATTGCAAGAAATCTGAACCACTTGTGCGTGGATGAGCAGTTAGTCCCAGTCCGAGGCAAGGCTCCTTTTCGGGTTTACATGAAGAGTATGCCGGACAAGTGCGGCTTAAAAATTTGGGCACTGGCTGATTGTAGTTCGGCATATACAGCGATTATGCAACCTTATTTAGGTAAGTTTTTTCATAAAAAAAATGTAGATTTTTATTATAGAATAATAATTTTAGGTAAAGTAGGAAACAAACCTTAGAAAGGCCAAGGACAAAGGGTAGTGATGGACCTGGTAAACCATTTATCTTCAGGATATGGAATAACTACTGATAACTTTTTTACCAGTATTGAGTTAGCTAATGAGCTTTTAGATAAAAACCTTACCTTGTGTGTTACACTGCGTAAAAATAAACCTTATATTACAAAAGAACTACTTCCAGCAAGATATAAGAAGAACTTTTCAAGCCTGTTTGCTTTTATGGAAAATAAAACCTTAGTTTCCTACGTACCAAAAAAAATGCGGCAGTTGTTCTTTTATCAACAGAACATAACGATGACAAAATAAGTGGAGAAAAAACGAATTACAAACCAGACATTATCTTACAATACAATAAAACAAAGGGTGCAGTGGATACGACGGATAAATTAGCGAAGGAATTCATAACGCAAAGAAAAAGTAATCGGTGGCCGATGGCAATATTTTTTCATCTGCTGGATGTTGAAAAATCCAGATTGGAAAAAAAATCGCTTGGATAGGAGAAGAATATTTTTGTTGGAGTTGGGCCAGGAATTAATTAGAAAAAACATAATTCGTAGATACCAAAATGACAAGTCGTTACATTCCAATATAAAACAATCCATGTTAACCATTTTGCCAGAATTAAGCATAAGGAATGAACAACCTGTTCCCGTTATTGGCAGAAAGCAGCGATGTTTCTTATGCGACAGAAGTAATGACAGGAAAGTTTTGTATTCGGTGTAATCAGTTCGTATGTGCAGAACATTCAAAAAATATAACAGTTTGTAACAAGTGTGATAATTAAATCATTATTTAAAATGTCACTAAAATGCTTTTTCTTTTTTCATAATTGTTTTTGTTTTTAATATTTCTAATCATTTCATAATAATATTTTTTCAAAGTGTGCTTACAATGCATTCATCAAAGCTGACAACTTTTTTATGTAAAAATATATTTTTTTATAAGCAGAATGTGTTTTATTTTTAATATTCCCTAATTATAACATTAAAAAAATAATAATAAGCCAAGAAAATGTTGGGGTACATTTGGACCCCACTCGGTATTTAATGTAAGTTTTTGACCACGGGTTTATGAAGGTTAAGGCAATATATACTCTCCAGACCCAATAAATACGGGTTTTAAAATGTATGCACCAGTGGATTTACGAGCGTATTATACCACATAGAGGTATATAACCTCACGGTCCATTTTTGTTGAAAATGATCCTAATTCTCTTGTTCAACGCCTAGTATACTATTTATGGGTAACCAGTAGGAAAATAACCTGTGATAATTGGTTCACTTCTGTAGATTTAGTACACACGTTGCTTAGTGAATACAGGTTAACGTTTGTAGGTGCATTTAGAAAGAATGGCGTCAAGTTCCTCTAGAATTTGTAAATGCGAAACATAGACCAGTAGCGTCTAGTGTATTTGGGTGAAAAATACCTTCACTCGTTTGATATAGCTACTGTGTTAGCGAAATGCGATACAAGTTAAAATTGAACATTAGTTCAAATATAATTCTAAACAATTTAAATTGTTTTATTTTATCGATAATATATACAATACCTATTATATATAAATTTTAGAATAGGTTTGAATGAAAAACTCTTAGGAAATATATCGGATTTATAAATTTTTGAACGTGTAACAAGATGCATAGTTGTCATTATGTGAAAGGAGCCATTACTGGGCAAGACAGAAATAATCATTACTAGAAGATTTCAGCTATGATGATAAGAGTGAAGAAAGGAATCATTTTTTCATCAACTTGGATAGTATTTTGTATGTTTATGATGAATTTGAATTCTCGAAATGATTATGATTATCAACTAAATATTCAAAATAATTTTGTCTCTTCCTAATGAATCGATCTATTAAATATTTCGTATCACCCTTTCTCTCCTGGACGTTTGATCATAAGATAGAACTCAACAGATTCAAGTGCGATTTTTATTCCAAAATTTATTAATTTTACACCAAAATTATAAATAAATTCAAATTAAAAATCTACAAACCGTTATAGTGTAAATAATTACTATTTTCTTATAGAATACATTATGTAAAGTCAAATCGCATGTTCATATAAATGGTGCTTTCACTAAGAAATGCAGAAGCTGGAGGATACAAAGCTGTGTTTTGAAGCTGTAGAATATTATTTACCTGTCAACTGCAACACAAATTGAAACCAACACATCACTAAGATTCTCAAAATATGTCAGAATGGACAATTTTAATCTACTGGGGATGATAATTTTCCGTTAAAGGAAACGAAATCGGAGTTGAAATCACGGCAAATTTTTAGACTAATGCGTCGAACCAAATTATCTTAGAAAGTCTAATAGTTCCATCAGAAAATACAAACAAAAAGTGATGCTGGTTACTTCTATCACAATTCATAAATTATTTATAAATCCGAGAATATTCTTTGGTGAGAAGCATCATTGAATTTCTTTATTGTTGAAGAACTAGGATTCTTCTTACACGTCTGTGTAATTTTCATCATACCCGGTAGGTACTACACGCAATATAATTAATTCTGATTAAAATTATTTTTTCGTTGAGATATGAATCTGAATGTTATGTTTCTATGTCTGTATGTGAATGTGTGTTGAAAAGTGTACAATATGTATAGGAATATAATATGGGGACTATGGTCTAATTCTTATATTCAATAGATATATGGGACACAAATAAGTAAGGGAAGTGGAAACTATTTGAAATGAATATTTTTTTATCTATATATAATTTTGAATCAATTTGATTCCCTGTAGATCTAACCATGATAAGTATTTTAAATCAATATTTATTTAAATATGTTACATCATTTTATTTTACAAATATTTAATAAGTATCTTTATTTAAAAATATTTTTATTCTTTTTTTTATTAATTATCATCTACGATGCAAGCTGACAAACACATTCTAGAGGGTCAAATTCAAATATTTGGCAGCATTATATTCAAGTACTTTCGTTTATTATTTTCCAATTATATGCAAGACTATTTCATATTCTTATACAAGTTCACTAAAAAGTGTGCAATTACTATCTTGAGAAAGTATATACTAAAAAGTGACCCAATAGTAAATATAGAGTGCAACTACACTTCTAACTCTCATTTTTCTTTCTTCTATTTGCGCCATCACCTTTAACGAAGTTCAGCGATCACATTGGGGAATATCTATTGATTTGCAGCAGCCCAAGAATATTTGCCAAGTTTCTGTCTATTTGTATGTCCTGTGTTTGAATTATCAATTATCTGTCTTGTTGTCGTAAACATACTACTAATTATATTTATTTCGAAGTCATGTCCTTGAAGTTTTCTCATATGTTTTCTGGTTCATTTTTTATAGGTGGGTATTCAATCGAGCTCAGCTCAGTTTCCTCTAAGATATTCACTCATACTGTTGCTATTCCTATGCTTTAAATCGATGGTTCCATTATTTTTATTCCAGTTTCTCTCCATCAACATGTAGTTAAAATATAAGCTCACTATTCTGCTTTCATATTATCCATTCGTGCTTTGTTTAAGTCTTAGATCTCGAAAAAGTAATGAATTTCGAATTTCTTCCACGGCTAACCAATCGATGATTCACTTTTGAGATCAAATGCTTTGTATTCACCCATTATCTCTTTTCGCCCCTAATTGTGTCTTTCGGAACGTTCTCCAAATAAGAACTCCTTGGAGTGATAACTACTATAATTTTCATTATCTTATTATGAAAATATTTAAAAGACATTGTGGTTTCTATTTTAGTTATTGAGTACATTGTACCTACTGATTCACATCAAATTCTGTGCTCATCAATTGTAACTAGCATATCAGGAATTCTATTGAAAGAGTGTGAGGTTTACCTAAATTGCTTATATTACAACTTACTTATTTTTATTGGGCCACTTTTCATATTGTATTGTACAAAGTGTTTCAAGTTTTGATCTAGTTCATTTCTCAAGACAGCAGAACTACCATTCGAAAATGCAAATGTCAAATGCGAAGAAATACTTACAGGGGACTGTTGAGCTGCCAATAAGTCAAATCTTCGCTAACCCATGGATTAGATGGTTGAGTGGGCGTTATCAGAGGGTCGTATTCTGTATAGATCTCCACGTGCTGTACCATACTTTCTAAGGCTTGAGAGACCTTCACTCTGGTTTTCGATAAACTATTTTTCAATAGATCTACCTGAAATAAAAAAAAATATTAAAAATATGTAACGATTCATTCTAATTCGTACCTCTCTTCTGCAGTCGTCTATAGTCTTTTTTCTAGTACGAGTGCTACCATTCCAACTCCTAGTAGGTACTGGGCAAGGTTCTAACGAACTTACCATACCTGGTGGTGGTCTATGAACTCTCCAATACGCCCTTTCCTGAGAATCACTCACCAACTTGTCGGCTTTCTTCAATCCTTTCGATAACTTCACCTTGAACAGAGAATAATTTATCAAACAAGTTTGGAAAAGCAATGTATTACTGAGAGAATATAAATCTTGAGGTATCCACATTGCATGATAGTAGATAGGCAGCACAGGTTCTAGCGCATTTCTTATGTAAAATAACATGGGAAATCGCTAAGGTCGATTCTGCACCTTTCTGACCAAACCAAGCTGAAAGGTCAACAAGGTCATTACGGCTGCGAGGTCATCATCCCCGCTGCGCTTGCGTCGAATGGAGGTGTACTATCCCATGCGTCATCTGTCAAGTCAGCAATCATGAGTCACGATGGTAAAAGGGCACTAACATGTATCTCTCTTATTCTTGATCGTATTGAAGTAGGTATTATGAAGGAGACAAGGTAAACACAAGAAATAAACAAATAAAGCCATAATGGCGCTAGCACCTACCTTCGTTCTTACTGATCGGATTGAAGTCAAACAAATAGCATTATGAAGGAGATAGGGTGAACACAAGCAGAAACAAGTAAAGCTATGAGGGCACTAGCTGCTATTATTGGTCAGATTTTCATTGAACAAACGGAATTTTAATATGTAGATTATTTTTATATACAGGTTGTAGTCATGAAGAGGTCATAAGTGCACTATCATGTCTCTCTGCTATTATTGGTCAGATTTTCATCGAACAAACGGCATTACGATAGGCAGATTATTTTTATATACAGGTTGTAGTCATAAAGAGATCATAAGGGCACTATCATGTATCTCTGCTAGTCAGATTTTCATCGAACTAACGGTATTATGAAAGAGAGACGACAAGAAGTAAAAAGTATAGCCATAAGGGCACTAGCATACATCTCTATTATTAATTATCGGATTGAACTGGAACAAACAGCATTATAAAGAAGACGGGGTAAAGACAGGATGTAACTTTAATTATAAAGACAGTAACACAATTTCTATAGTCTACCATAATTTCAATGGATATGATGCCCACTTTATAATAACAGACATTGCTAGCAGAATGAAGAGGAAGATTGATCTACTACCCATCACCAAAGAGAAATACATATCATTCACCAAACACATTGATGGTTGCCCCATTCAGTTCCGATTCATTGATACTTTTCGGTTCATGACCTCTTCGTTATATAAGCTAACATCCCATTTATCAGACTATCCTGATTTAGAATCCCAATGTGTTTAAATGAGCAATGTACACTGAAAGATACATTTTGAGTTTTTGCAAAAATTATGAAAATAAATTATTTTTGTTGCAATTTCAGTTTTATTGGAGGTAAAAGTAGCCTTATTTGCAATATATCATATTGATATTTTCATGGTATAATATGTGGCCAAGTTAAGGAAGCTAACATCCCATTTATCGGACTATCCTGATTTAGAATCCCAATGTGTTTAAATGAGCAATGTACACTAGAAGAGACATTTTGAGTTTTTGCAAAAATTATGAAAATAAATTATTTTTATTGCAATTTCTGTTTTATTTGAGGTGAAAGTAGCCATATTTGCAATATATCATATTGATATTTTCATGGCATGACTACATTCTGTATATAAACATAATCTACCTACCATAATGCCGTTTGTTCGATGAAGATCTGACCAATAATAGCAAAGATACATGCTAGTGCCCTTATGGCTTTGATTGTTTCTTCTTGTGTTTACCCTATCTCCTTCATAACGCTGTTTGTTCGACTTTAATCCGATCAGTGATAACGAAGGTAGGTGCTAGCGCCCTTATGGCTTTACTTATTTACTTCTCGTATTTACTTTGGCTCCTTAACAATGTCGTTTACCTTTTTTCCATACGATTAATCATAAGAGAGATACATGTTAGTGCCCTTATGGCTTTACTTGTTCACTCCTTGTCGCCTCTCCTTCATGATGCCGTTTGTTCGATTACAATCCGATCAGTAATAACGAAGATAGGTGCTAGCGCCCTTATGGCTTTACTTGTTTACTTCTTGTCGCATCTCCTTCATAATGCCATTTGTTCGACTTCAATTCGATCAGTAATAACGAATATCAGTGCTGGCGCCCTTATAGCTTTGTTTGTTTGCTTCTCGTGTTTACCCTGTCTCCTTACCCTACTTCAATACGATCAATACTAAGAGAGATACATGTTAGTGGTCTTATGGCTTCAATTGTTTACTTCTTGTGTTTACCCTGTCTCCTTCATAATGTTGTTTACACTACTTCAATATTATCAATAATAAGGAAGATACATGTTAGTGCCCTTTTGCCATCGTGACTCATGATTGCTGACGTGACAAATGACATGTGATAGTATACCTCCATTCGACGCAAGCTCAGCGGGGATGATGACCTCGCAGCCGTATTAACCTTGTTGACCTTTGAGCTTGGTTTGGTAAAAAACCTCCAGCATCGACCTCAGACTATCTACACATGATTATTGACAATTATTGATAAATAATAAATCATTATTTCATGTTTTACGTTTATATGAGGAATTAAGTGTAATTTAAATGATTTTGAATCGAAAAATATGTTTATTATTCTGCTTTGAGTAGAATTTATATTTGTTAACGACTGTATTTCAGGTTTATGTCATGGAGAATAAATGAACTGAAAAGTTTTCCATATGGTTCCCACTTAAGTGAAAATGCTAAAATAAGAATTGCGAACGCTGAAATAAAGTAATTTGCTTAGTTTGAAACTTCATTATATTTGAACTAATGTTCAATTTAAACTTGTGACGCATTTCGCCAACACAGTAGCTTAATCAAACAAGTGAAGGTATAATGAAAACATTTTAAAAAATTTACACGAATAAATACAGAATATTAACAAAGGTATTTAAAAAGTTAAAGTGGAAATTCATTCACTACAAGCATTCATATTTTCTAGGTCAATATATTTAATAAGAGAGAGTGGTTGATATACAGTGCTTCTCAAAAGTCTCCTCCCCCTCTTTTTTCTTTTGAACGGTGATACTTAGACAGATGAAAGTATATTACTTGAAAATACTTTAAATTTACAAGAAAGAAAAAACAATAATTTTGAAAATAATATACCTTAAATAATTGTAGTGAATCCCTATAATTAATTTAGGCATTATAGAAACTGAAACCCTGAAGGTCATAAGACAATAATTATTTTAAATTTGTTATTTCAAGTGTATTGGAAATAGTGCGCGATGATAAATATATACAATCCAAATCATAGTTCATGCAAACACAGCGTTCAGCCATGGAATTCGCCTGATATCACGGCACCTTGATCTTTATAGAATATAAGCCTTTGACCAGTAGTTGATTGCAAAGAAGTAGTAGTCGTAGTAATAGTAAATAACTATGACGTAGGTTAGTGTTACCCATCGTATCCTCAATATATATTTCAACATCGTTATGTAGAATTTAAGTTCCGAATATTTTATAGTTATGTGATAATAAGTGTAACGTATTCCGCTCAATGTAAGTACAAATTTTATCTCTTCTTCTTCCTGTATGGTCCTACCTTTGTTGTATCCCGAAGCATTCGTTGCTGCTTCATATTCAAGAGCAGCTGTCAATGCGTCAACTAACGTTTTGGGATGGGCTAAACGAAGCGTCATCTGCATATCGGGATCGTGTAACCCATCGATAAAGGCCTGGATGCCCAGACATTCCATAATGTTCTCTGGTGCTGATGGATAAGCGGATCGAACTAAATAGGGCAAAGTCCAATTCATACTCTTGAAGGGCTTCATTACGTTTCTGCCTTCGGTTCTTCAGCTGGGATTGGTACAAGGGCTCTAGATATTCGTGGCGATATTGCATCTCCAACTTCTTCTTCAGCTGCTCGAAGTCATCCGTTTCTGCAAGTGGTATCGTCTGTAGTACATCTAAGGCATCTCCTCGAAGCGCGATAGTTAAGTTCACTGCTTTCTCCTTATCGGACTAATTGTTCACTCTAGCGGCTGCTTCAAACTGTTTCAATTAATTGGTCCACGACATTTTTCCATCGAACGTTGGGGTCTTGACTCGGGTAAAACTGTAAATGTCTTCTAACTTAGGGTGTGTTTTTGTCTTAAAAGGTCTTGTTTGCTCGGTCTTCTTTTCTTCCGCTGGCGTGTCTTGAGTTCTTATATCTGTCATCTTTTTTTCTAACTCCTTGATTTTCTCGACATTCTATTCTCGATTTTCTCGTACATCGTTGACATCTTATTCTCGATTCCAGATTTTAGAGACGAAATTTTATTTTCAACGTCAGCGGCAATGTCGTTTTTCATTAATAAGATATCGGCAGATATATCGTTCTTCAAAGTAGAAATCTTGTCGTCAATATTAACAGAAATGTCGTTCTTCATAGCAGAAATATCGTTTTTCACATTAGTTGAAATCTTCTCGTCCATGTTAGCCGAAATATTATACTTCATAGTAGAAATATCGTTCTTCATATCAGAAATATTGTTTTTCACATTCGTTGAAAGTTTCTGTTCCATGGCGGAAATCTTCTCGTCCATTTTCTCTTCCATGGCAGAAATATTAGCAGAAATTGACGAGATTAAGGTGGAAGCCTCGTCATTAAATAAAACTGTTTCTGGATCAAAGCCATCATTTTCCAGTGCCACTTTAAGTCTTTCTACTAATTCACTTTTCTTACCGGACGTTTCCAACTCACGATCTTCCAATTCTACTCTTAACTCAGTCACTTTTAAGTCCCTTAGTCTCTTGGCCATTTTTACGTAGCAATTTATTTATATTATCACACTTCTGACACCAATGTAATGTTTTTCTTATTTATTTAAACGTTTTTATTACGGGTGGGATAAATTTATACACACTCGTTATGTTTACTAACTTATTTATTTATACACTACACTTAACTATTCACTTAAATTTAATTTATATGCACACAAACTTAATTATTAATTTATATCAACACTTTACTGTTCGCTTATTTCAGTGTATTCTTGTTTATTTGTCGAGATCACTTTATCAACTGAAACTGCCTGTGCATGGTCGGTCCTTTATATATGAGTGCCTTTCTTACTAGATAATTCTAGATTGCGGCTTACACAAAAACAATTGGCTCTGGCATTTCCTAGATAAGATTGATCACAAAAACGATGTCTAGATAAGAAAGTCACAATCGTAAACAGTTCTGAGAAATCCCTACGCATCCGCCATAATTTTAACTTTCATACATGGCTTAGGCAGAGTCGGATTCAGGGACTGTACTAGTGTGCTGTTTCGTAACAATATTTTGACAAAATTCAAGACAAAGTAACTAGAACGTTCGTAGCATTAAATTGTCAAATTAAATTATCCGATTCAATTTTACGAGAGATAAAGGCTGATGTGTTAGAAACAATAAGATCAAAATAGCGTTAAATACGAGTGAATTTTTCAATGTAGCTAGTAGAATTTTACCGGCAGATTTCAACGGAGAAGCAAGCAAATTGCAATCATTTTTGGATGCTTTTGAGCTTTTGCAATTAAATATAACAGGAAATGAAAGAAATGCAGTATCAATCATCTAAACAAGACTGGCGGGAAAAGCAAGGAGTAAAATAACAGCAGAGTCCTCAGTAGATGAAATAAGTAGGAAGCTAAGAAAATAAATTAAAGGAGATAATCCCAGTCTTCTTCTAGCAAGACTACGTAAGCTTAAACAAACAGGAAAAGACGTCAACAGTTATGCCACAGAAGTAGAGAAACTAACGGAAAAGCTACAGGCGGCCTACATATCTGAGAATTTAGCTTAAAAATATACGACGGAGTCAGCAATAAAGGCGATAACGACGAATGTCATATCTGAACCAAAAACGATAATCGCAGCCGCAAATTTTCAGTCGACACAAGAGGTAATCACGAAATTGGTTTCCACAGATAACATACTGAGCAAATACTATACTACAGGGGAAATCGAAGCTTTAGTAGCTGATATATTCAATGGGATATCGGCTAGCTCGCTTTCTACCTCAATGTTTTGTTCATCGTTGTTGGTACCGAATACTTAAGCTAGGTGTTTAGCGAATAATTTTGTTTTTTCTTCGTTGCTTCTGGGCCGTTGTGGGTTTGATCTTAGTTCGTTACGAATGGGGGAACTTGAGTTTTTGGTTTCTTAGAATTTTTTATTGGTTTCTATATTGAGTTGTCTTATCGATTTAAGTTGCATATGTAGTCTGAGAAAGATCTTTCCCGAGTTTCTTTGATTTTGGATTTTAATTGATTAGTTATTCTATTTAATGTTGTTTTCTCTGCAGGGGCATGGATTCAGTGTCATTTTGCTCGTGCATTTCTCTTTTGTGATATAATTGTCTTGATATCCACTGGGATGTTGTATAGTTTGCATCTTGTAGTTGTTATTGTTGTTGCATGTTGTGCTGCCTCTTTAAGTGTGTTCTTTAGTATTGATAACGCTTCATTAATTTCAGTTGGAGATTTGAGACCTACTTGCAGATTGATTTCCCCCTCTATTTTGTTTCGATACTCATCCCATTTAGTTTCATTGTTATCTAGCCTAGGAATTGATGTTCGGTGGATAACAACGATGCTCAAAGTTCCTATCATAGGCGAGTGATCAGATGACAGATCGTAGCTTGGAGTGACTTCCATATGGTAAGGAGATATTCCACTAGTAATAAATAGGCCCAGTAGGTCAGGAGTTCTATTAGGATCCGTTGGCCAATATGTACAAGTCCCAGTTGACAGAAAGTGATAATTATTTTCTTGGGCAAAGGTTACTAGTTTCCTGCCTTTGGTTGTTGTTAGGCGTGCACCATATAGCGTGTGCTCGCAGATAAAATCTCCACCTGCGATGAATAAGTGACCCAACGATTCAAAGAAGTCTCTAAAGTTCTATTTCTTTAGATTATAACGCGGTGGGCAGTAAACAGCATACTTCGGTAATTCCATATATTTAATCATGCTTTTTATTAAAATAGCTGTCCCATCATGAGCAGTCTTATCTGGATGATTTGCAAAATAAGTGATATACTGTGGTTTTCTGAAATAGGATCTGTCTGTAAACTGACTTTTGCTTGTTAATAGGATATCAATTTTGTTATAATGGAGAAATAGCTCTACTTCGATTTTATGTAGTAGAAAGTCATTGTCATTCCACTCTGCAATGTTAAAGAACTCATTGAATTTTGCTTATAAGCGCCGTGAGTATATTTAGAAACATGCTGTTCTATTGGATTCGTTGTTGGAACATGCCTTTGAATTATTCCAGAAATTAGTTAACAGTGTCATTTATGTTAGATTGTTGATCTCTGCTATTATTTGTCGCTTGTGTATATGTTCTAGGATTCTGGTGCTGCTGTAGTAGTTGTATATGTGAGTTTTGCATTGGATTTGTGGAACTGTTCGATGCGGTGTTTACAATGTGTTAAATATTTAGTCGATTGTTTGTATTATTCGGTTTGAACAGTTTTTGGTCAAATTCGCAGCCTTTGTAGTTAGCAGGATGAGCACCATCGCATAGGGCACACTTGGCTGGGGTGTCTTTATTTTTTTTGCAAGCTGCTGAATTATGTGTACCGCCACATTGCTGACACCTCAAACATTGTATGACACCTTTACTCGTTCTGGGTGGTGCTACTTAGATAGCTCTATTTTGCAAATTTGTTAGTTTATATATGTATATGTTGTTGTTTGTTGGTTCTAAGTTAACAAAAAACAGCTTAAGAGGTTCTTTTGTTGCTCTATTCCGACCGCTCATTATGATTCTGAATTTGTGTCCACTACTTGCTAGTTTATCGGAGATTTCTTTGTTACCTGTTGAGTGATCCAAGAGTTTGATCACAATTCTAAAGGCACGTTCTTCCTTGGGTTGGTAAATGTGGTGTACCACATTACTATCTCTCATAAATTTTATAATGTCTCCGGTGTATCACAGTTTATTTTTATTGTGTTGTCTGCAAGGCATTTCGTGATATATTGTTTGTCTTCAGCTATAGTTTTAAGTTTATTTATTATGCCAATGTAGTTTATTAACCCGTAGACAAATATTGGGGGTGGTTCTTGTATTATGTTCTCTACATCTTCCTTTCGGCTGGTACCTTGATTTGGTTCACTTAAGGGGCTGATTCTGTTTCTGTCTGTTGCGAGGTATTTACTCTGATTTTCCCTTCTTTTGAGTTTCTGCTTTCAACCGCCTACCATGGATTTTCCGTTGTCGCATTGCTTTCGTTTTCATCAAATCCTAAGAATTTCTCATCACTGGTAGATGACATTCTGTGTAGGTATTGGTTTTTATTATGTGCTTGTTGAGCATTGTTGTTCACATGTTCAGTACTGTTGCTGGTATATTGGGCAATGTTGCTAGCCTGGTTAATGTTATACTGAGGTTGTGTCATATACGAATTGCTATCGCATGCTATTGGCTGTGTGAAAGTTTGGGTTGGTTGGTATTGTGGTATTTGTGTGCTGTAGAATGGGACACCCTGTATGGTATTACTTGAAGAAACCTTTGGTTGGTTATAATTTTTTCCAGGTCCATTAAAGGCCGGTAATTGATTCATTTTTTATTATTCACTAATTTTTGTCAATTTCTACCCGGACTATTTTATCGACTATAGTTTACTTATCCGCTTATCACTGTTTTGGTTTCTTTGTAATTTTTTATCACTACACTCATTAACTTTTTATCGTGAATAAATGAACGAGCAACGCACGTCCGGCGCTTACAGGGGATAATATGGATATACACTATTTAGTTGAATTTGCAATAGAAAATATTATATAGCGTTACGAAACAGCCCCCTGCTATAATCCCTGAATCAGACTCTGTCTAAGCCATGTATGAATGTTAAAATTATGGCGCATGCGCAGGAATTTCTTAGAACTGTTTACGATTGTGACTATCTTATCTAGACATTGTTTTTGTGAGCAGTCTTATCTAGAAAATGCCAGAGAGCCAATTGTTTTTGTGTAGACCGCAATCTGGAATTATCTAGTGAAAAAGGCACTAATATATAAAGGACCGACCAGCGGAGAAGTTTAGTTTAGTTGATGAAGTGATCTCGTGATATAAATAGCGAACAGTAAAGTGTTGATATAAATTAATAATTAAGGTTGTGTGTATATAAATTAAATTTAAGTGAATAGTTAAGTGTATATAAATTAAATGTTAGTGAGTAGTTCTGTGTTTAAATAAATTAGTAAGTAGCCATACCGTGTGTTTAAAGTTTATCCCACCCGTAATAAAAATGTTTTAAATAAATAAGAAAAACATTACAATAGTGTGCCTTCTGCGTTGTCATAGATACGTAGATGTTTGTAGCTTGTAAATGTGTCAGAAAGCGTCGATTAAATACATATTAATTGGTTCTGGTAGCTTAAAAATGGATCTACCAGAAGAAATGGAACTTTCAGACAACATAAGACAAATAACATACGTTTTGTGGATTTCTTGTATAAAATAAATCGTTAATTTGAAGTTTAATTTTCAAATAATTTGACACTGACAGGATTCCGAATTACGTTATCATTATGGACTAGTCCAATAGTGACAGTTTATGGATTCTCAACAGTCATAGATCAACCTATTATGATTGAGTCGAACATAAAATATATTTTAGTAAATGTTTATATCACTAAACTCATTAGCATTTTATTGGAAATAAATGAATGAGCAAGGCACGTCTGTCGCTTACCGAGGATGGATATACTCTATTATTGTACGTGAGCAAGTTATCAACGAGATTTATAGTTTATTTAAGAGGTATATTAGGGATTAGGTTTATTATATCAAATGATATGAATTTAGAATTATGATGTAGTTTTATATCTTGAATATTATTAATAAACTCCGTTGAGTTTTGAAATAAAAATTGAGGTTTGGATGAACAATACTTAGAAATGAGAATCCTTGAAATGTTTAATGAAGGTGCTGTGAAATCAGAATTATTTGGTCTAATTGGGTACCTTTCTTTATGGAGTTTAATTATTGAATACATTTCAGGTTGTTGTGGATTGGGTAAAAATAATTTATATTTTTCGATATCGTTAATTATTGATTTAGTTTTATTTACTGCTAATTTTATTTCCTTCTGAACTCTATTATTTGGTTCTTTTCCTGTTTAAAATCGTTTGTTTTCAAAATATAATCTTCTCTAGGTAATGAATGCCATTACCGTATTTCGTTTATCTACTTTTGTGAAATTAAGACTATTTAACTTTCATTTTTGTTGAATTGATTTGGTGACTGATAATTCAAAATTGGGTTTGTTAAACTTGACAAATTCTTTTTCAATAATTTCGGAAGCTTCATGTTTTAGATTAGAGTTATTTGTTAGATTATACTTGGATACATACAGACATTACAATTCGTAACAATTCGGTCCACCCATTCTGTCGTAAACCAGCATCTTTGAATATTATGATACACAGACTTTTAACAGTGTTATATTTATACATTTATACCTCCATTTTTACCCAAGAATTGAAACAGGGCGGGATTGGAGATCTTTTCAGTGCTACTATTAACATTGATTTCAAATGCTGGCTAACTAATTACTTTCATCTAATTTTGACATATAAAGTGACATTTTTCAAAACTGACTTTCGTTAGCAAACGTCACATTTTTCGTAACCAGTTACATAATGGAAAATATTATGTAACTGGTGATGAAAAATTAATTTTATCACCAGTTAATAAAAACAAGAGAGAAAAGAAGAAAGTTTAACGTTATATTATAGAAAAATAACAACAACTAGAACTGAAGAGAACTACTAACAATAAGAACAAGTATAACAATTTACTTTTTATTCTATGCATTATAAATATTTATGACACAATTCGAATAGTTTGTTTTCATAAGCCAGATCATACACAGCTTTTAATTTTTGTGGAATCACGGCCGATAATGCACTTTGTGCGGCCTCTTCTATTTCGTTTGGTACATTTGAGTCTGAATCAGCCATTTTTAATCGTAGAATGTTACGCTTGCGTTATTAAAACTTCAAGCAACTACAATTCGAATAGACGAACTGTCAAGCAAATAAATAAACTTGTTGCATATCCGCAGTGACGCAATTGGATAACGCACAACAATATAGCCGTGACCGTGAGAGTTCGAGCCTAAACTAGAGATATTTTTGTATTTAAAAATTAATTTAAAAAAATGTTAAATAGCTATTTTCGATTTTTATTTAATATTAATGGTGAAATAATAAAGAAAAGTCTGAAATTAATGTATAAAATAAAAGTATTGTCTTGTGTAATATTGGTTGCATAACTTTTAGTGCTGTTTTCAAATCAGTAAAGTAAATTAAAAATTGTTGAAAAACACATAAAATAAATTGAATTTTCTTTTTGTCAAAACGACTCACATAAAATAAATTGAATTTTCTTTCTGTCAAAATTAGATAAAATCTTGTATAAAACGTTATGAAATGCTTTATTGATAGGTTATGAAATGCTTGTTTGTGTAACTCGTGTCATTTTGCGGGACCTCGCTCGCCCCGCTACGCGGAGCTCGCTCGTCCCGCAAAAATTTCACTCGTTACACAAAATGATGCATTTCATAACTGGTTACATAAATAGCTATTATGCTTTTCGGAGAGTGGTGTGGGTTTCTCAAAAATCTCAAGTTCAATGCTAGGTATGTATTTAATCAGAGTGTCCATTCATATTACTGTATACAGTTGAAGGAATAGAGTGATGAAGATACATTGAACAATACAAGAGACTTCCCAAGTAGTACTATTTCGTATACAACTTTGTTTAGATTAAGCCGAATGAAAAATCTGGTTGAAATTAATAAAACTAGTTTCCCTACTATATAAGCTAGGAAATTTTAGGATGAAGCAACTAAACCCTAAGTGAGGTGGTTGTGTATCAATTAAGTGATTAAAATATAATGGTTTCCACAATCTCATGTAAAGTAGGTTGAGCTAGATTTAAGGTACCAAAGGAAACAGTCTAGAAAGCGCACCAAACCAGACCGGACTATTCACTATTACGGGAAAGTGAAGATTAGAACTTAATTGTTTGTTTCTATGAATAGAGCTTCAATATGTAGGTGTGCCTTTTCTCCACAATAATGATCAGGTACGAGCTAAAATATGTATCTGCCTTGAGCCCCTCTAGAAGGTCATGTATTAGTTTTCGTATCTAGGAGGTTGTAGGATTTGTATCCCGGAAAGTTGGCTGAGTAGCAGTGAAGGATAAAAAAGAAGGCCTGAAAACCCATGGTTGGTTATAACTATGCAAAAGGAAAGATAGTTGACGATTATGACTTGCCGTAGTTGAAGTTTGGCCTTTCAGGTAGGTAGTAAAGTATATAAATCCACTAATGTGGGAATCAACCTATGATATTCTATATGAAATACTTTATCTACTTTTCCAGTCTTGGCTTTAAAAATCTGATTCAAATCGAAATTCACTGAGACCACATGGTACAAAGAAAACCAGCCTTTTTACGACCAAACAAAAAAATCAAGGAACACCAACAGAGATTGTCAGTTCTTTCAACTAGGGAATTAGTGGTGATCAATTGATCAAATAAACCTTCACCAAGGTAGGTACAATTATATCAATTTGAAAATTTTGGAATAGAAGAAGTTTCTTTCTCAAGGCCAACCTCTATTGTACTTGACATCTTGACAATGTAAACATTGTAAAGGGTTATAGTCTAGTCGACAAGTTGAAAATGGTACAAAATAGAGATACTGCTCTTAAAATTATGTGCGATAGCTCATAAGATTCGGAATGACGCCTAGAAAAATGTGCTAAAAGCGTGTATTAGCACATAAAAAATTGCAAAAGTTATAAACAATTAAAGATGAAAAAAAATGGCATTTCGTTTTTTGCGAATATTTCATAAAATAATAATATTTAAGAAATTCCAAAAAAATATTCTGAAAGAGGAGGAAATTTCCAATAAAAAACTTACTACTTCCGGAACTCTATCTCCATTATTTATAATTTTAATTTAACGCTGAATATAGGTCTGCGCGCGACATTTTTAGATTGCGCGCGCGGCTTCAAAAGCGAGTACGGCACATTAATTAATTTATTTAAGGTATTGAATACTTTTTTTAATTGGAAAAAATTATGGTGTATTCTGAATACTATAAATAATTTATTCCCGTTGGAAATTTTACTTAAAGTTAATTTTTCAACAAGTTAAACAATTGTTAACTAACAAAATTTTCTTGAACTTCAGTCTTAATTGTAAGTGAAAAAAAATGTTTAAATAATAGTTGTAAAAAATTTTTCGCTTCGTAGAGCCTTTCTTACCCACATACTTAACAAGATCGTGCCATAAAAGTTGAGAAAATATTTATACTTTGTTTATAATAATTTTTTTTATTTGAACAAAAACTTAAAAATTCAAGTAATGTTGTTATTGTTGTTAATTATTATAAAGAAAGTATAAATATTTTTTTAACTTTTATGGCACGATCTTGTTAAGTATGTGGGTAAGAAAGGCTCTACGAAGCAAAAATTTTTTACAACTATTATTTAAACATTTTTTTTCACTTACAACTAGTCGCGCGGCGCCATACGGCGCCAACACAAATTTAATACCCTGTATTTATTTTGAAAATTTTTTTTGAAAATTATCTCACCCAATTATTCCTCAAATAGGGTATAAAGAATAAGATAATAAAATATGAAATTATATTTTCAAGTGTTTTCAATTATATAAGCAATAAACTAATGCGGTGCACTGAAAGGCTCCGTTTGGCGCCATGCGACTAGTCACGTAGGTATAAATTTGTCGACGGATAATGAGTGTTTTATTGTCTAGGTAATCAGTTTTTGTCACGTTCGCCTCATAATATTATTTTATGATTATTTGTAAATAAGGGCAATAATATTTAGGCTGTGCGACCGAATGTTGAAAATTTAGTTATACCTACAATTGGTACCGTAGTGGTTCAATACTTCTATCTGTGCTTTATTTTATTGAAAATGGCTAGTTCAAGTAAAGATACCAGTAAAAGTTTTAGTGCAGAAGCAGGTCCCAGTTGGCGAAATAAAGTCCCTCTAACTCAAACTGAACTAGAACGTTTGATAAATGATTCTGAAAGTGAATTGGGACTAGATTAAGAAAGTGATGACAGTGTTGCAGAAGATTTTATGGAATATAGTGAACATGATACAAGAAGGTTGAATACGAGGATGATGCTTCTCCAACACCTTTACTGACAGATGCTGATTATTATATAGGTAAAGACAAAAATACAAAGTGGAGAAAAGTGCCACCGCCTAAAACCAAAACTCGAAAATATAATATAATAACACATTTTCCCGGCTGTAAAGGACCTGCAAGAACAATTTCCACGCCTTCAGAGGGTTTTTATCTATTTTTTTATGACTACGTGATGCAACTTCTTGTGACAAACACTAATAATTTTATTCCTGCTGAAGTAAAAGATAAGTTTACACGTGAAAGAGTTTCTCGTTTAGTAACTGAAGGTGAAATGAAAGCGTTTTTAGCGATTTTGGTAGTCAGTGGAGTCATGAGATCATCTCATTTGAATTTTGAAGATTTATTTGATGGTGATGTTATGGGCAATAATTTTTTTTATACCACTATGAGTGAACAGAGATTTCTCTTCATAATGCGATGTATTAGGTTTGATGACAAAGCAACAAGAGCAGTGAGACTACAAATTGATTAGTTAGCACCCATTCGTGATATGTTCGATTATTTAGTGAATAAGTGTGCCGAGCTTTATACACCAAGTGAATATCTTACAGTTGATGAACAATTGGTAGCGTTTCGTGGAAATTGCAATTTTCGACAGTATATTCCTTCCAAACCTAATAAATATGGAATGAAGATATTTGCATTGGTAGATGCCAGAACTTTTTATAACCTGAAGATGGAAGTTTACTTAGGAAACCAACCAGATGGACCTTTCAAAGTTAGCAATTCTGCCTCAGATGTGGTAATCCGGTTAATTACTCCTGTAAGTAAAACTGGGAGAAACATAACCATTGATAATTGGTTTACCAGTATTCCACTTGCTAATGACTTACTGGAGAATCATAAATTAACATTAGTTGGAACACTAAGAAAGAATAAGATACAAATTCCTTTTGAATTCCAGCCTAATAAAACACGCATTGAAAAAGGCACTCTATTTGAATTTACAAAAACCATTACAATGATGTCGTATGTCCCCAAGAAAAGAAAATCGGTCATACTAATTTCAACTCTACATAGAGATACTGCTATCGATAAAGATTCGGGAGATGGTCAGAAAGCAGAACAATTGACATTTTATAATAGCACGAAAGGTGGGAGTGGATACCAACGACAAGCCACATACAATGTTGGAAGAAGAACAAGAAGATGGCCCATGACCATTTTTTTCCATCTTATCAATGTGTGTTCCATAAATGCTCTTGTGATCTATAACTCCGCACGCGAGCTAATGAAAAGGAGAAATTTTTTGAAAAAATTAGGTCGCGAATTAGCGCAACCCTATCAGATGCAACGGAAGGATGATTCACACATTCCACGAAAAATTAGAAAACGGCTGCATAGTTACTTTCAAGAAGAAGCAGAAGAAGAAGTCCAAATCCCTCTTGTTGTTGGTCCAAATCCCAGAAAAAGATGCCATATTTACCCACGATCAAAAAATAAGTCGAGAAGGATTACTTGTATAGTTTGCCATAAACATGTATGTCAAGATCAACAAAGAAATGTTTGTTCCGATTGTTATAATGATCAATAAAATATTTTCAGTTTTTGTATTATATATTTTGAAGCATATTATTATTTGTAACGCTTTTTTATTTTTTATTTTTTTTCATATTATGAATTTTGTACCATTATAAGGATATATAAATTTAATTTTTCTCCTAAAAAAAGGTGACTCTCAAAAAAAATGCCTCTATTGCACATTGGCGCCACGCGACTACTTATGTCAGTCCAAGCACGCGACTACTTAAAGGTTAAGACTGAAGTTCAAGAAAATTTTGTTAGTTAACAATTGTTTAACTTGTTGAAAAATTAACTTTAAGTAAAATTTCCAACGGAAATAAATTATTTAAAGTGTTCAGAATAAACCATAATTTTTTCAAATAAAAAAAAAATTCAATACCTTAAATAAATTAATTAATGTGCCGTACTCGCTTTTGACGCCGCGCGCGCAATCTAAAAATGTCGCGCGCAGACCTATTTTCAGCGTTAAATTAAAATTATAAATAATGGAGATAGAGTTCCGGGAGTAAGGAATTTTTTATTGAAAATATCTTCCTCTTTCAGAATCTTTTTTTGAAATTTCTTAAATATTAATAGTTTATGAAATATTGGCAAAAAACGAAATGCCATTATTTCATCTTTAATTGTTTATAACTTTTGCAATTTTTATGTGCTAATACACGCTTTTAGCACATTTTTCTAGGCGTCATTCCGAATCCAATGAGGTATCGCACATAATTTTAAGAGCAGTATCTCTATTTTGTACCATATTCAACTTGTCGACTAGTCTATTAATAGATAATTGAAAACAGTTTTAGTGTCTTCATTGATATCAGCGGTAAGTGTTTACCCTCTTAATTCAAACTGAAATAATGGAAAATGATTTATAAAACTCTATAAGTTTCTTCAAACCGTAATAACAGTTCCATTAAATAATAATAATTACAATATAGAACTAAATATCTTAAAATCAAATAGCAGTTAATAATAATTACGATGCAAATTTGATTGACAATATTGTAATGTTTTTGTTATTTATTTAAACAATAAACGTGTGGGATAAATTTTAAACACACGGTATGGCTACTTACTAATTTATTTAAACACTAACTCACTAACACTTAATTTATATATACTTATCTAATCACTCAAATCTAATTTATTTGCACACAAACTGGATTATATTAGCACTTTACAGTTCGGTGTATTTCTGTATATTTCTCGAGATCACTTTATCAACTCACTCCTCCTGATCAGTCCCTTATATATATTAATGCCTTTCTTACTAGAAAATTCCGACCTGCGGCTTATACACACAAATAATTTTTCTGGCCTTTTCTAGATAACTCTGGTCACAAAAACAATGTTTACATAAGATAGTCGTGAACTCGTGAACAGTTATAAAGAAACAGTGCGTATCCGCCATAATTTTAACTTTTATACCTGGCTTAGACAGGGTCAGTTTTGGGGACTATACCAGTGGGCTGTTTCGTAACAATATCATAAACAAAAAGATAATAAACCAGAATTTAGAACATGTATTTCCTTCTCATAAAAATAAAAATAAACAATTTGAAACCTTACTATACTTTGGAACACCATCCTTAAAAATTATATCATTTTTAGAAACTTTAGACATGGTTATTTGATTACAATTTATTCAAATTAATTAAAAATAACAAATGTAAATCTTCAAAATTAAACAAATCAGGAGTTTATAAAATAAAATGTGGTAAGGACAATTGTGATAAAATTCTTATCGGTAGAACTTTTAGGAATTTTAAAACTTGAGTTTCAGAACAATAACATAGGTATGACAACAAAAACTTTGATTCTAACTATTCAAATTATTTATTCGAAAACCAACACACTTTCTACCCAAATTTTGAAATTTTACAAATTGAACAAAATCCTTTAGATTAAATATTCATGAAGCTCTTGAGATGAATAAAAACAACGATTCAGATAACCTTCTTATGGACCAAATAGATATCAATTACCAAGATAATTCAGGAATGATCGTAGTGTATGAATTTTCAGGTAAACTTTTTCAATACCGAACGATGAAATAAAACAATATAGTTTGTTTAAATTTTCATATATTTGAACTAATGTTCAATTCAAACTTATTGACGCGTTTCACTAACACAGTAGCTTTGTCAAAACGAATGAGGGTAAAATATAAAAATGTCTTAATATATACAGTGCTTAATCTAATTACTAAGGTTAATAATGGTATTGAAAGAAATTACCTGGAAATTCATTCACTACAAACATTCCTAAGCTATCTTCTAGGTGAAGAGTTTCAATAAAAAAGACTGATTGATATCTATTTGGTCGGTACAAATAGACAATTAGAGAGCTTCATTACTTACATAAACTCGATTCACAATAATATCAAATTTACCGCAGAACTTGAACAAAATAAGTCTATAAACTTTCTAGACCTTACTATTTCAAATATAAATAATAAACATGATTTTTCTATATTTCATAAACCATCACATACAGATATTACAATTCATAATAGTTCGGTCCACCCATTCAGTCATAAACTAGCAGCTTTCAATAGTATGATACACAGACTCTTAACAGTCCCATTAAATATTAATAATTATACCAAAGAATTAAATATCATAAAACAAATAGCAGTTAATAATAATTACGATCCAAATTTAATTGACAATATCATAAATAAAAAGATAAAAAAACAGACTTTAGAACAAGTATTCCCTTCAGATAAAAATAATAAACAATTTAGAAGCTTAACATACTTTGGAACACCATCCTTAAAAATTAAATCATTTTTAGAAACTTTAGACATGAATATTTCCTTTAAAACTGATCACAATTTATCCAAATTCATTAAAAATTATAAATCTAAATATTCAAAATTAAACAAATCAGGAGTTTATAAATTAAAATGTGGTAATGACAATTGTGATAAAATTTATATCGGTAGAACTTTTAGAAATTTTAAAACTAGAATTTCGGAACACAAACGTAGCTATGACAACAAAAATTAGATTCTAACTATTCAAATCATTTATTAGAAAACCAACACATTTTCGACCCAAATTTTGAAATTCTCCATGTAGTCGGTAGATCCTTTAGTTTAAATTTATTAGAGGCCATAGAGATTAACAAAAATAAATATTCAGGTAATCTCCTCAACGACCAAATATATATCAATCAGTCTCCTTTATTAAACCTCTTTACCTAGAAGATAGCTTAGGAATGTTTGTAGTGAATGAATTTCCAGGTAATTTCTTTCAATACCATTGTTAACCTTAGTAAATAGATTTAGCACTGTATATATTAAGACATTTTTGTATTTTACCTTCATTCGTTTTGACAAAGCTACTGTGTTAGAGAAACGCGTCAACAAGTTTAAATTGAACATTAGTTCAAATATATGAAGATTTAAACAAACTATATTGTTTTATTTCATCGTTCAGTATGGATCTTCATCAATTAAAAGCCTCATCTATTAAATTTTTCAATACATTTGTTATTACTCGTAGAATTCCGTATTTATGCACTATATAAATTGAGAGATGTTTTCATTATACCTTTACTTGTTTGATAAAGCTAGTGTGTTAGCAAAACACTTCACAAGTTTAAATTGAACATTAGATCAAATATAAAGAAGTTTTAAACAAATTAAATTGTAAAAAATTAACTGTCTCGACCCTTACTTGGTGGAAGCTACTCATATTAGTGTTTTAAATGAAACTCACGGTTTCTAGTTAATTCCACAATATGATAAAAATTGTTGAAAATTCTAAAAAATTGACAATTGTTTTGATAAATCAATATCATCGTCAGAACGACAGAAGTTATATTTCATTCGGTGCCTACCTGATGATTAGTAGTTATTTTTCGCTGAACCAAGAACTGACCTAACTTATGATTGACTTAATATATGTTAATAGAAAAAAGAAGAAGATGGGATATTACAAATATTGAAGCGTAGATATTATTAGCC
This sequence comes from Galeruca laticollis, assembly GCA_963921935.1. Classification (NCBI taxonomy): domain Eukaryota; kingdom Metazoa; phylum Arthropoda; class Insecta; order Coleoptera; family Chrysomelidae; genus Galeruca; species Galeruca laticollis. Next base: position 59,560,022 of record OY998176.1, on the reverse strand, counting down.
CTATGGTGATATCCTGGATATCATTTTTCCAAATAAGATCAGTATAACCGTGCAATGATATAGAAAACCAGGAAAACTATATCTGCTGATCTTAACAATTATCACTTAAGAAGACAGTTTATTAGTGGAGAACTCACTAGATTTAACTGTTCATTGACAACTTCATATTGTGGGTTTCTTAAATGTCTTCTAATTTCCAATTCTTCAAGGAAATCCAGTTCTTGTTTCTTTTTACAAATATGCAGCACCTCTAGTTCTGTGTTAGGTGTCAATGAATGATTGGTGTCAAGTAGATGTTTTGCGTAGTGGGATTTATCTGGTTGTTTCAATCTGTATGCTCGTAAGTACTCACTGTATCGGATTTCAAAATTCCCAAAGGTTTGACCCAAATAGACAGCATTACATTCTGGACATTTGAATTTATATATACCTGACTTCTTTAATTGCGGTATTTTTGTTTTTACATGTAACAATTTTGTACTAACGTTACTTTCAGTTTTAAAAGAAATTGTTGTATTCGTTGCTGAAGATATTATCTTTGAAATATTATTAGAAATATTTCCTGCATATGTGATGGTTTTATAAGTTTTTATTTCAGCAGTTTATTTAGGTTTACCAATGGGAAGCCCTGTATCACCCATTTTCATGGACAATTTAGAAAGAAAGATCTTTGAAAGTAATATTTCGAAAAATGTCTTATTTTGGTATAGATATGTAAATGACATATTAACTTGTTTTGTGGGTAGTGAACGACAATTAGATGTATTTTTCAACAACATCAATAATTTACACCCAAAAATTAAATTTACATTAGAAATTGAAGAAAATAGCTAAAATCAATTTTCTTGATTTAAAAATTCAAAGAGTTAATAATGTACTTGATTATTCAATTTACCGAAAACCAACACAGACTGATGTGACAATTCCATTTAATTCCAATCACCCCGTATCCCATAAACTAGCGGCATATAGTTCAATGATACAGCTTATTCAGTTCCTATGAACAAATGTAATTTTGATAGAGAGATTAATACAATTAGAAAAATAGCAACATCCAACGGTTATCCATTAAATAGGATAAATGAGCTAATTAATAAAAAAGAGGAAAAAGTGGCATTACAACTAATATTTCCTAAACAAACTAATGAAATAAAAACTTATAAAACCATCACATATGCAGAAAATATTTCTAATTATATTTCAAAGATAATATCTTCAGCAACGAATACAACAATTTCTTTTAGAACAGAAAGTAACGTTAGTACAAAATTGTTAAATATAAAAACAAAAATACCACAATTAAAGAAGTCAGGTATATATAAACTCAAATGTCCAGAATGTAATGCTGTCTATTTGGGTCAGACCCTTAGGAATTTTGAAATCCGATACAGTGAGCACTTACGAGCATACAGATTAAAACAATCAGATAAATCCCACTACGCATAACATCTACTTGACACCAATCATTCATTGACACCTAACACAAAACTAGAAGTGCTGCATATTTGTGAAAAGAAACAAGAACTGAATTTCCTTGAATAATTGGAAATTACAAGACATTCAAGAAACCCACAATATGAAGTTGTCAATGAACAGTTAAATCTAGGGAGTTCTCCACTAATAAACTGTCTTCTCAAGTGATAATTGTAAAGATCAGCAGATATAGTTTTCCTGGTTTTCTATATCATTGTACAGTTATACTGATCTTAATTGGAAAAATGATATCCAGGATATCACCATAGGGTTAATAATATCTAAGTTCCAATATTTGTAATATCACATCTTCTTCTTTTTTCTATTAACATGTATAAGGTCAATCACAAGTTAGGTCACTTTTTGGTCTAGCCAAAAAACTACTAAACATCAGGTAGGCACCAAATGAGATGTAACTTCTGTCATTCTGACGATGATATTGATTTATCGAAACAATTGTCAATTTTTTAGAATTTTAAACAATTTTTATTATATTGTGGAATTAACTAGAAACCGTGAGTTTCATTTAAAACACTAATAAAGTAAATTGTTTCATTTCATCATTCAGTATGGATATTCATCAAATAAAATCCTCATCTATTCAAATTTTAATAACAATTGTGCTTGAAATTTCATGCTAAATACGATGGAGATATTATATTGAAATTGGTTTACCTGCTCTTCTGCTTGACTCATTATAAAATCCCATTTGTTGGCTAAATTTTTCTTGAGATTGCTCATTGCCTCGATTTCATAATCCTCTAGTCCATGTCTCTGCTTATTTCTAAGAGTTCTTTTCGATAAGTAGATGGCGTACTCAACATTGTCAGGTGGTCGATTTTGCCAAGGCCAATAATAAGGATTCTGAAAATATTAAATTCAATCATATTACTCATTGGGACACTGAGATCATTTTTGTAATTAGGTTTTTTTGAATTGAAGAAAAATTCAGAGAACAATGACATATCTGTAGTATGATGGTAATTTTAATGATTGTGAAACTATCAACTAATCCAATAATCAACAACACCTAACCATAGTGGTTAAAAAATTATTAACATAGATATATGTAAATCTATTATTGAACAAACTATTATTATTATTATTAATGCTGAATATGACCAATTTTGTTTGCGTGCAGTATGTACCCACTATTATAAGTGAATTAAGAATTTTTTATGATTATACCTAATTCGTACTAACCTGAAATCGATACAAGGAGCTATCATCTTTAACTACGAGGTTCTTGGAGTCGCTTATGGGAAAAAAGTATCCGTACTGACATAGTTGATTGGCGATGTTAAGTGCTTCTGCAAACAAATATCAAATTAAGAAAAGAAGACAACTAAATATAAATCGAAAATCTTGTTAAATTAGATTAACTTCATCTTAAATCACATATGTTTGTCTGCAAATTGTTGATATTATTTATTCTTGGTTCACACCGTTTATACTAAATTATTATTGTTTGTCCCCCTCCTTTGTTTTTCGTCAACTTAATATGTTTCCAGTTGTAAATCAACCAAGGAGCTAGTTCATTTGTCAATCACATATTTGACATATAGTCGGATTATAACAGTTCAAGTTTGCAAACTATAACTCGGAACAATATTACTCAAGAATCTTTATACTTTCATACAAAAAAAATAATGAATCACAATTACAGTAAACAATTGTTGGTTACAAGCGATAGGAAAGTAAATATCATCTATGATTTAACGAAAGAAATGTTCACCTATACACTGTTAGGTATATACTGTAACTGATAAAGGAACAGTATGACTAAACAGCGACTGGACACGACAGCCGAATGCCTTTGCGCAAAATATAAAATATATTAATATAGTGCATGTAGCTGTTTGTATACAGTTTTTTCAGTGACCGTTAACCGTGACGTCACATTATTTGTCATTTACTATCTACGACGGCGCTTCCAACAATATTTGAATTTATTAAAAAATCAATAAAACAGTGGACCGACAATATATAGACAGAATTCTCATCTTAAACGACTTAACAATAGATCTAGCAACTTTTCGACATTACCACGTAATAACCCACAACGTAATTTCCATTCTATCAATACTTTTTCTCGTAATAATTCTAATTCATAACCAATTCTTCACTGTCCCCTCATAAATACTGTCAACAAAATTTTATCTTTCCTAGAAATAGTTTTGAAAACCCTATACAAATAAATGTTTTTCAACAACTAAATTATAGTAATAACGCTAAAAATTTCAGTAGATCTGCTCTTCTTAGAAATACTCAGAATCAACAAAATAATTCCTATCCTATGAGCGGTGTACAAATAAGTCTGGAAAGAAATTAGCTCAAGAGTTTTTCCATGAGACGAACTCACAATTTTAATATAAATTCATCAAACAACGTCGTAATTGAAAATTACAATGAGGATGATTTTCAGGATTTTCACGAGAGCCTTCCCGAGAAATAACCGCCTCTTGTGAAAATGTGAATAATATTCGAGAATACCCTCAATTGCTACATTTCATCATGCTTTAATCAACATTGAATGCTTTAATAGATTCAGGTGGATCTAACATCATAATCTCCACAAAAGCCGCCAATTTTTCAACAAATCCTATATTTATCATAAACCATTCACAATAACATCTATGAAATTAACTGGAAAATATAACAAACATAAATACACAGTTATTTGATGAATAGAACATAAATGAATTTATTAATGCCCTGATTGCCCCACGTAGTGAAAATTTTGATATTTTACTTGGTAATGTTTTTTAGAACGATTTAATGCTATTTTAGATTATTCGAATAAAACATTGACCTATAGAAATTTAAATATAATAATTCCGTTTGAAAATTTATATAATAAAATTCTTGTTCGCGTAAGTAACGGTGACATACTACTCCCGGAAATAAGTGATTATGATATAAAAATTCCAGAGTCTATTCACATAATAAGACATGGTTTTATAGATAATATATTACAAACACCTGTTAACATAAAACGCATAATAGTCCATACTTTTGAAAACTGTGAGACAAAAAATCCAAAAGGTAATTTTAATAAATCAGGTATTCTAACAGAATATTTGAATATTGAAGAAAAATAATGAAATTTGGAATTATGAGAAAAATTTATAGACATATATTATTACGATAAATCAAATTTAACATTTACCTTCGCTATTAAACACGAAATTAATACAAAAGACGAAAATCCGATTTATGTTAGAAGTTACAGGCCCCCTAAGGTAATGCAAAAAGAAATCCTTAAACAAATTAACAAATGATTAGATAACAATATCAGTAGACCCTCTAGCTTTATTCCGCTTCCGTATGTTATACTAAAAAGGCCGATTCTCACTGTCAGAGAAAGATTCGAATGCTAATTCATTATCAAAAACTTAATGGGAATACTATCGACGACAAATATCCGATACCGAAAATTGACAAAATTTTAGATCACCTATTCCAGCCTCTACTGTACCACATGGTCATTTCGGATTATTTAACAACTTATCAACAATGTATATAAAAATATATAAATAAATTTTGCAGAAAAACCGAATAAGACATTGGTTCAAAATGAAAATATATAATTTAAAAACTAAAAAAAAAATTATTAAACTTAAAGGTGAGACTTCGTGTCACCTTGTTCGTAGAAGAGAACATATGCTTCTCCACTGACTAAATATTTCCACGATATTAATAGCACCCTTGAATCGTTATATTCGTGCCACTGTCCCGTATAGGGATGTCGGCAATATGGTGTGTAGTGACCATTGTAAGTGGTTCCACTGTGATTTGATATAACGTATAGGTTGTACCTACAGGGTGCCACATTGTCGGCCGCGTAATGGCTCATATCAAGCACTTCTATTGGAAAATCTATTGCAACATTAAGTTTTCCACTAAATCTTTCTGTTGGCAAAAAGCGCAGATGAATAACCAATATTTTCGGAAATTTATCATTCGAGAATGATTAAGTGCATCGTCTTCGTTCCTTACATTTCGAACATGTTGCTTTCTCTTCACCGTCGAGTGTTCCTTCTCTTGTAAACGAATCAAAACATTGTGAAAGTCGTAATTGACCTGTTCTTTGGGGTATGGGAAGGGATGAATCTCAAAAGGGATCGAAGGTAACTGAACAGTGAGCACAGTGTGTGCACTTGAGTGTTGATTTTAATTGACCGATAAAGTTATCCACAATCTTGGAGTTGTCCATTCTCGGACATCTTAACCAAGATTATTGTGCTTTCTCACTGTCACTAACTTTGTAATCAATGTCTGTTAATATGGGCTTTCGTTTTTCATATACCCTATTGACATATTCGTGAGGTCCTATCAATAGGTAACGAAGAAACTCCTGTGCATCATGTTAGCGTATGAACCTTGAAGTAAATCGCTGAATCTGACTTTTCAATGATACTTTATTAACCACTCTGTCTGAGCCGTCTTCAGAACAAAGCTCTTTAATAACTTCAACAAATGCTTTAAATAGTGCTCCTTTTATGCTAGATATGTTTATGTTAATATCTCTTATGTATGCGTCTTTCTTTAAATATTCTAATAACCACCTTGTGTTTAATATTTTTGAGGCCTTCGAGACCCAAAGATTTTTGGGGAAGACTCTCCAAGGATCTGATCGTGGAGTAATTGTTAAGAGCTCTTTCGCAACCACTATAATTGTCCGAATAATCTCGGATCCTATTATCGTCTCTCTCACTTGATCGGCGTGATAAGGAATTTAAATTGATATTGAATTGGATGGAGATATTGCGGTTTTGTAAAATTTGGGTGATGTCGATAGATCATTGCTCTGGTTCACTTTGTTAATATATTCATTGTTATCTACATCATTTTCAGACGTGTCCTTTTGTTCTTGTTGAGTTTCATCCCCTTTCTGAAAATTTTTGATTGAAACTGAAATGTATGAAGAGAAGTTGTTAACACTAGAATTATTTTTAGAAAGGGAATTGGTGTATATTGATTCCTCAGTTACTATGACCCTATCGACTTCATTATTTTTATTTCACTCTCTTCCAATTTTGAATTTGACTGCAAAACATCGGGGTTATTTTGACACTTGTTGGATGCAATGTCATTTTTTATTGGTGACCGAAACAGTGTTACTAGATTTTTTAACACTTGTTGATTTGACTTTGGTGCTTAATGGTTTTTCACGCCATTGGTCAACTCAGATATTTTGGATCTCTCAGGTGTCTTATTGGCGAGGTTAGTTCCATTTTTCAGTGTTCTGGAGAATTTGTCATCAAACATTTTAATGAAATCGGCGAGTGATGCGCGATTGCCGTTATCATCTTTATCAGACAAATTGTCTGTATTAGTATTGTTAGAGTATACTACAGTGTTAGTATAAATATCTTCCATTTGGTCGTTCACCTTTTTTTCACGTCTTCAACTCTATTGGAGGTAAGCCAGTTTTATATTTTGTTCGGTCAAAGATAATTTATTGCGCATAGGAATCGCATCATTCTCTAGAATTGTCATCTTCTTCAGCACTCCTATGATTGGGACATCATCTGGCTGGTAGTTATCTATATGTTTTAGTCCACTAAGGCCCAAAAGCTTGTTGGAGGCTTAATTTTTAAAATTGTCAACGCATGTATTATCAGAAGAAGAAGAGAATAAAGATGTTGCAGAAGAATTTCGGAAAAAGGAAAGATCACATGTTTTAGGGCCGGTAATGTGAGAAAGTTTGGAAGTGGTAAAAGAATCAGGTTTCCTTTGATTGGGTTTCATGGAAAAGTCTTCTAGAGGCTTAGAACGGGGAAACGTACCGAGAAAAGATGAAGCGTTTCTTCTTTGAATGGCAATACTTATTTGTTGTATAAAGAACAAAAGTTTCTCTTAAATCATTGGTTTCTACTGATATTTATTTACCGAATTCTTTAATAAATTTTGAAGCTTCATTACCGCAAACACCAGAGGTCTCAATTGCTACAGGAATAAAAATATAAATGTTCTCCAAATTTTTGTATTTATTGATTTTAAAAGTTTCGCCATGTAATGCTGCCTACGAAAGTAGATGTGGATCGGACATGGGGCGGAGCCCAAGTGTCAGTACAAGTGAAATGCCATATAACGGGTCTTTCGCGTTGCCAAGGAATGGGGGTCACACCATCTGGACGTTTACCGTCGTCGCGGAAGTACCTGACGGTTCCAACGAACAGATGACAGGCCTCGTTTGATTAGGTCATTTACTGCAGAATGACGTGAAAAACGACCGGCACTTAATTTGCAGCTTAGGCCGTGTCTATCATATTCATCAACATCAGCTCCGCAACGACAGCGATGTTTGACACAAATTTGACAACCTAAACGAAGACCAATGGAAATACGGAAACTTTCGTCGTCTAACAGCGTTCCTAATGGGACCGACGGTAAAGCGTTCAACCATGCTCATGATTCCTTAGAAAATGCTGCATTCAAACGAGCCTTGTCTGGGAGCCTTGTCTGGTAAATTGATAGCTTTCTGAAGCGGGTACAACTGTGTTAGACCTTAATGACCAAATATTTTCTGCATGCAATAATAAAGGGTATTGTGTGTGGAAAAATATAGACAGAACGTAAATAATAAATTTTTTTGAAGTATTTAATGATGACAAAAAAGATGGACGAGTGACTGAAACGATGGAGCGAATTCCTATACCACCTTATGAAACAGGTAGTGAAGCTTGTTTCGAAGAGTCCTCTAATTTAATGTTAATCAATGACTAATAAATGACGAATGATATTGTCAAAATTGATTAAGATATCATTATGTAACCAGGTCGGACTACATCTTAAGATATATGTTAATTTTGGAATCAATAGGCAATTCTTGAGAAGGTAATAAGCAATATGTGTCGGTAATCAGTATAAACCAGATGACATTTTTTTGAAAAAGGTTAGTTTTTCATTGAAAGCTGATAGGATTCATTCAATAAAGGAGCACCTAATAGAAATAAATGTTGTATGTTGGTAATTGTTATGCCTGGTGCTACAGAATTAAAGTTATCAATGGTAAGATTAATTGGTGATTCTAAGAAAAATAACTCGCATTTGCTGAAATTGAGTTCAAGACCAATATCCTTGGAATTGTTCATAATATGGACAAGAAACTTGAACACAGAATTAGTATTACCTCCTAAAGAACCATCATCAAGGTACCAAGCATTGAATTATTTGTCAATGTTGCTTATAAGTTTGTGTATCTATAGGCAAAATGCCAAAGGATCCCCTTGTTGGACGCATCTTTCCGAATAACTGATGTTTCCACCGAATAAAATATATGAAGGGAATCGATAACACTGATTGATGAAAGGAAAAATTTCAGGTAGAATATCTGCTACAAGTTTTACTAAATGATCGCAATGAATTGTATTGAAAGTATTTTTCAAATCCATTTTCAGAAAAACTTTATTATTAACGTCTGGATAATTAGAGACTACTACTACATATGCAACTACTTCAGAACCACCTTACGACCCAAAACGAAGTAAATATCCTAATTTGTCTCTGAGTTTGAACAAATCATTTTCGCTACTAAACAACGGTAAACTGTACCAATGGCAATTCGTCTGATACCTCCTACTTTTTTTGTTAAACCGTATAGTGAGGTGATCTCAACAGAAATAATCAAACTCTCAATACACGAACTTTATTCGACATAATTAAAGATAATTAATGACAATATAGAAAATTACTATGCCAAGTAAAGAAACATTCGCGACAAATATTAAAACTAAGTATGTGTTCACAAGAACCGTTAAAAACGCTAAACTGTAAATAACCAGCTTATCAAATATACTACATTTTCCCCCATCAGTATTAATGACGAAATCTTGTAAATGACTTGGAATAGGTCGTTCTCTATTAGATTTTCTCAGCTCAATTACCGGGGCTTCAGTGCTAGTCGTTTTAGAATTTGTAGGTTGTTGCGGTATTTCAGAAGAGTCGGAGGTATTCAGAGACTGTATTAAATCATTGGTAGTAGATTCTGGGTAATTGGTGCCACCTTGTGTTTGAGAATCTGCTTCAGTTTGATCGCCATCCGTAACTGTTGGCACTTCTTTTCCTCCGCCACAAGGAGCTAAGTATTTCAGAGATACTGTCAGTTCTCGGCCATTCTGAAGACGGACAAGGGCATGATTAGAGTCTGCTTCTAATAGATCTACTTCTTCGACGAGTGGTTCGTATTTAGATGACTTCACTTGACGACGCATAAGTACTTTTACGGAAGTCAACAACCACGATTGGATCGACTCGCCATTCGGTGACCTTTGGGGATGTTCAAACATGCGTTTATGTGGAGTTTCATTAGTGGCAGTACAAACAAGTGACCGGACACAATGAACGGTATCTTGAAGAACAATTTCCCATTGAGAGGTCTTTTGAGGATACGGGACTTGAGTGCCAACATAATAGTCTTCCAGATTGTACCATTATATCCTTCTACTTGGCCATTTCCTTGAGGGTTATAAGGTGCAGTGCGATTGGTCGCCACGTTAAACTTATCTAAGTATCTTTTAACTTCATCAGATATAAAAGAGGAGCCTCTATCAGAACGGATGTAGGATGGTATTCCGAATACAGTAAAAAGATTATGTGAATTCTTTATTACCGTCGCTGCTGACACATCAGAACATGGGAAGGTAAAAGGAAATCGTGAATATTCGTCAATGATCACTAACAAATATCGATTCTGTGATGTGGAAGGTAGAGGTCCCTTAAAATCGATATTAAACCTCTCAAACGGTGCTGTCGCTTTTATCAATTTTCCTGATAACTTGACGAATCGTGGTTTCAATTCACAGCATATGGCAACAATTACCCAGAATCTACTACCAATGATATAATATAGTCTACGAATACCTCCGACTCTTCTGAAATACCGCAACAACCTACAAATTCTAAAACAACTAGCACTGAAGCCCCGGTAATTGAGCTGAGAAAATCTAATAGAGAACGACCTATTCCAAGTCATTTACAAGATTTCGTCATTAATACTGATGGGGGAAAATGTAGTATATTTGATAAGCTGGTTATTTAGAGTGTAGCGTTTTTAACGGCTCTTGTGAACACATACTTAGTTTTAATATTTGTCGCGAATGTTTCTTCTTCAACAGGTAAACTGCTAGCAGTTACTCTTTTTTTAGACGAGCGACAGACATTACGGAAGTGCCCCTTTTTGTTGCAATTTCTGCAAAGTGCTTCACGTGCGGGACAAATAATACGAAGATGTTTAGACCTTCCGCAAAAATAACACTTACTAGTTGGAGCCACCGAATTAACTTGAGGTTGAGGTGTGATAGCATTTTCAGGAAGACCATTTTCGCATATCACATTCAAGTTTATATGTGACGTGCCAGGAGTGAATGAATTCGACTGAAGAACTGCTATTTCTAGCTGAGAATAAGCTTGATTAAGAGTATTAGTTGTATTTTCCAAAACCTTTGTCGAATTTTCGGATCGCTTAGCCCTCTTATAAAAGAGTCTCGTATATACGCATCCCTATTCTCGGATGCAGTTACATGTTTAAAGTCGCATTCTTTAGCCAATGAGTTTAATGCACACAGATATTGATGAACTGATTCATTTGGTGTTTGAGAACGCGTTGCAAGTTTGTGCCTGGAATGAATTTGGCTCACTTTCTTGACAAATATAGCTTTAAGAGTACTGATTGCTGTGTCATAATCTGTAGATTCGCTAATGTAGGAGTATACTGACGATGAAACATGGTTAACAAGTAAATCAAATTTTATCTCTAGAGTGATCTCATTTACCGTTCCAATAAAGTTTTCAAACGTTCTCAGCCAATAAATCCATTCCTTGGCAGCAGTTGGAGACGAAGTGTAGTGATCCTTAAAATACAGTTGTGGAAAAAGGACATTAGCTTAGAAATAAGATTTAAATTTAGGTTAATATTAATTATAGTATTTAGCGACCATTGCTCTGAAACGGTCAATGTCAATTATCAATGGAGGCACGTTTCTGTTAATGTATAAGCAAACATGTGCAACTTATAGACGGAGGTCAGACATGTACTTGAACATAACTACGTTTCCTATAAAATACCAGGATGGAATTATTGTTATTTATACTTTGACTAAGTCGATAGATATATTTATAATTGTGTATTTTAACGTATTAAAACTTGAACCCAGTGATTTATATAAATGTGATGTTGTTTATTCTATTCCCAAATACAGGTTGCTAGGTAAGTGGTTTCCTCAATGATAGTATGCCTTTATGGTAAACGTCAAGTATACGAGGGACGCTTACTAAGTAACCACTACTTCTAATTTCTCCGGTCGAAGAAATCGATTCATAGTTGAAAATTATGTCGAATAAACTGATCTGAACAGAAATAATTAAACGCTCAATACACGAACTTTATTCGACATAATTCAAGATAATTAATGACAACGTAGAAAATTACTATGTCAAGTAAAGAAACATTCGAGACAAATATTAAAACTAAGTATGCGTTCACAAGAACCGGTAAAAACGCTAAACTGTAAATAACCAGCTTATCAAATATAGTACATGAGGCTCCGAATAAAATAGGACGAATATTGACGTTGACTGTGTCATTTAAAATAAAATTACATAATTTACACAAAGATGATAAGAGATTATTTCCCGAAGGGCCAGCACTGTAACTTATTAAATCTTGTAGATGTGAAGGTCCTAAAGAGTCTAAACCACCAGCAGAACTGCGTTACAGACAAATTATTCTGTTATAAGAACAGTAACAGGTTTCTACTACTCAAAGTAGGGAACGTACTATTAAGTTTCTCTAAAGGATGCTACGATTTTAATTCTGGTAAAGTAACTGGCTGGTTGAAGACTCAAAACATTGTATGGAAATAGCAATAGATTTTCCCAGGTAGGAATAGAATTTGGTCTTACGCATTCATCAATCAGACTAGAGAGCGTTGAGACACAAAGAGCCGTTGAAGCTTTTGGGACTCTTCTGATGACGGATCGTTGGCTCTTCAATTTTACTAGCTTTAGATGGAAATCCGTATCTTTTATTTATTTTTTGATGTGACTTTCTTGTGTAATAGAACTTAAGCTTCGTCCACCATGGGTTTTGTTTTGGTGTGTTTTCAGGCCGCTTCTTAAAAAATGTATCACAGATTTCACATTTTATGGTGACTGGTGTTGACATCAGGCTTCAAAATACGTTAAATTTAGTGATCGGTTACTCTATGTTATAAAGTTCTTCAAATTTGCTGTTTATTTCTACTTATAATGTGCGCGTACATTCATATTTTCTTGCAGAAACTTGTAAAAATTGAAAAAAAAATAAAATGAATTTGAAAAATTGTTGTAACTTTGATCAATGGGACTTAAAAACAGTCCAGGAACATTTTAAAGGTTAATCGACAATATTCTAAGACCTTTCTTATATAAATCAGACTTTGTATACATGAACGATGTAATTATCTTTTCAAAATCCCTTCATGAACATCTTGTTCATATTGCCGCTATTTTCGAAGTTTCTAAGAAAAACCATTCAATAACTAAATTGGGCAAATCCGAATTTCTTAAGAAGGATGCCGCTATCCTTGGCCACTTAGTTACTGTCCATGATATTAAACCAAACCCTTCAATATGGAGAAACGCACATATGTAATTACTCGCATCGTTAGATTTTTCCATGCCACCGACTGACGCGATAAATGAGTACTAATTTATTAATACTCCTCTTTGACACCCCAAGAAGTAACAACTGGTTAAGGAGTTCTACAGATGGCATCCCTAAAATATAAAATCACTTTGACAAGAGTTAAAAAAAGAAGTATGTAGAGCAACTGAAAATGTTAGATTTTATCTAATATCGGGAGTCCTGACAGGTTTTAAACATGGAGGAGTATTCACCAAATATTCTCAAAACACTATAGGAACATTTGTGTTTGAGTAATGAATGTAGACAGATACTAGATCCTAGAAACGAGCGATGGGAAAGTTACTGTAGTGAACTCTTCAACTTACAAAGAAGGATCACTTGCGGAGATGAATGTATAAGCAATTCTATGAATATCTTACTTCTTCACGACAAGACAAAAGGAGTGTGTGAAAGTATGTTTTCCGATATTTCAATTAATATCAAACAGCAGCATTATCAATGGAATAGATATACATATTTTTACTTGATAGAAAACACAAATTAACGAACTTTTAAGGTATGACACACACTATGCATTTATTTTCTGATATATGCCAAAAATTGTAAAATCGACTCACCATGTTTTCAACAACATGTTTTCCACAGACTTTCTTTATAAACAATGTTCATAACCAGATGTCATATTAGAGATTTTATGGCAGCTTTTAAGTAATTGTTCATTAGTTAAATTTATGACTTACCGGATTCTTCGATTCCGAGTCGCTCCATTAGCCATTCAATTAGGTCATACCCTGAAAATAGAATGAAAATGTTATGATCGATTTATTTACACGAAGGGGTGAATACTTTAGTTTTTTCAAATAAACGTAAAGTCAATTACTGCATCTTTAAATGTAATACTGAATCGAAATTAGGTTGAGATACATCGACTACAATACAGGGTTATTTGAATTGGATTTACACAAGTACAAAAAAATCAATTTACATTCAACATATTTTTCAGAAGAACATCGTACTTCAAATAATCATCTGTAGTTTTAGAAGCTTGGAATTAAATTCCAATTTACTAGAAAATATACCAACAATCTACTATTTATTTCAGAGCATTGAAATCTTGAAATTTTTTTGAGACAAGTTGTCCATGTTGGTGCATTTTTATGTGAGTTTCGAAAAGTCGGCACCATATGGCAAAAAAATGTATGACCCATTTCTCAGGGGTCCCTTTTCCAATCGGCGTAAAGTTGAAGAGAATGTAGACACGGAGCCCAGGAGATAGGTTTTGCACGGAGAGAACTAATGTATAGCACCTATTCGAACTATCCCATGACCGTTGGATACTCCCAACGCGATTGGGAGTGTGTGATCATAGATCGCACCCTCCACGTGGTGACCTTGTTGTAACTAAACTCAGCAGATCTAGACCTGGAGGTCGATAAATATCCCCCAAGCTAACCTGTGAATATAACGAGGGGATGGCTAAATGGCACTAGGAAGATAGCTGCTTCAAACGGTTCATTTGGGGTAACAAGTCACACCCCATAGTATGTAGACCTTACCTCCGCACGAAGGGCTCTGCTGGGGTGGACTAGTTTCTCTAGCAACTCGTGGGACAGAAATGAATAGAAATAAATCAAAAATAAAAGATTGCTTTGCGTCCAAAGCGAAAAAGCACGGGAAATCAGAAAATAAAGAACAAGTTCATAAGGCCGTAGAGCAGGGAACAAAATATATCTCTTAAGCTGATAGGAACTACAAAATCTGTCAAGGTCAAAACAGTAGAAGAGGTAGACCGCATGACAGATGAAGGAATTGAGGATGCAAAGCTATCTGGTACCTCCAAAGTCAAAATAGGCAAACTGGTGAAAAAAGGATATGACTTTATTCAAGCCAAAAGGGCTGTCATGAAAGCCAACTTTATCAGATCTGCCAAGAATGCAAAGGCGATACAGCCGGGACCGGCAAAACAAACACCACCGACCAAAGGCCCGAAACGCCCCAGGTCAGACGGAAGTAGACCGCTCGAAAGCCAAAGCAAAGGGGAAAGGCCAATTTAAACACTAACTCACTAATCACTAACACTTAATTTATATATACAGTATATTCACTTAGACTAATTTATATAAACAGTTCACTAATTTATATTCACTAATTTATTTGTTTATCTCACGATGTCAAATTATAAACTAACTCACTCTTCCTGATCAGTCCCCTTATATATTAAAGCCATTTTTACTAGTAAATTCCGGACAACTGATTCTGGCCTTTTCTAGATAACTCTGGTCACAAAAACAATGTTCATATAAGATAGTCGTAGAGTCGTAAACAGTTTTTTATAACTGCGTATCCGCCATAATTTTAACTTTTATACCTGGCTTAGACAGAGTCGGTTTTAGGGCCTATACAAGGTTGCTGTTTCGTAACATTATATTCACTCTAGAATCATGGGCTGAACCAGGAAACCCAATAAACACATAGGTAAAAATTTTTTGTGAAGAACAAATTGCCATTATATTAATGGAATGAGACAAGTACATATCTACATAGCTATCATGTTGGTCACTAGGTACTTTTATTTTAATGTGTGTTCCATCAACGGCACCTACAACACCTGCAATAATAAATACAGATTTTAATAATTGAATAGATGAGGCTTTTACTTGATGAAGATCCATACTGAACGATGAAATAAAACAATATAGTTTGTTTAAATCTTCATTTATTTGAAATAATGTTCAATTTAAACTTGTTGACGCGTTTCACTAACACAGTAGCTTTGTCAAAACGAATCGTTTTATTTCATCGTATAGATTTTAATACCTATCACTTGAAATTGATTATATTTTTACCGGGATAATTGACAAAACCATTAATTATTCCATCGAATTCTTCCTCACTTTGTGGCCAAAATATATACTTATTTTTCAATTTGTATCTGATAATGTACAAAAAAGCATTAACAATATTCATAACTGTAGATGGAACAAGTCCAAATCTATCAGATATAGATAGTAAAGTGTCTAGTTTTGAGATGTACCACAAAAACACTAGCATACTTTTCTTGGGTTCAGTAGGATACCGACCGCCTCGATATTTTTTTTACCAGAGCATGATTATCATTTGCAATTATTTCATTGCACAAACTGTGGAAGGTGGTCTCATGATAAGCATCCAACCAAATATTTTCTGGATCTAATCTTATGTCGGATTCTCTTAAATATTTACATAATATAACTTTGGCTGACGAATGTCGCAAGGGAATAAAACTATTTGATAATATGTACAAACTATTGGACAGCATCTGATGAATCAGCAATGCTAACAGCAATATTTCTTCGTTATTCATTACACTCTATATATTAAATAACTATGACTAAAGATGAACAACAGTATGGATATAATATAGATACTTAACAACAAATATTTTAAGGTTATGTTATGACGTTTATAACCACTTCATTTTAGCGAGTGAATAACCGCCTGTTACCGCAAATAACCGCTGGTTTATGACCAGCAGCTCGCTCAAAAAACCCTAAAGAAAAAGAATCAAGTGACAAGAAAGACTAAAAGTCAGTGTGACATTTAATTTCCAAATTCTCATTACGAGAAATTTCTCATTCCAAATTAAGTTCTGTTCCTTCGACGTATGAACGGCATACACTATTTTAGTACAAGAACAGTGACGTAGAAGTGATATTCATACAAGTGCAAAAAAGCAGGACCGGTTCTGGTCTAGTTAGAAAAGCTAGATATTCTGGATATAGTCGTATTTTATTGTGTTTTAAAGTGTTTTGTAATAATTTGAATTCTATAAAGGCGAGTGGCCGGTAGGTATTGCATGCTGTGGCCTTACAACCCACTATTGCAATAGTAATAGATACTCCTTCACAAATAGAGTATTATTTCACCATATTTTCCATTGGTTTTGATCAGGATAAAAGAACTTCACTACAGTCCACCGTCTTTGACAACAGCGAGTTTGTTCAAGGCGTCGCTGCGCACGTTGGTAGAGCGTAGCTCCAAAGTGGATTAATACACCAAATTATTCCAACCTACATAATAAATAAATGTTTAAGCACGGGGACCTTTCCAAAAATTCTAAAAAATGGTAAAGTTAAACCTCTATACAAAAGTGGAGATGAGACAGAAATGGTTAATTACAGACCTGTATCACTAATATCCAATGTTTCAAAAATAATAGAAAAATAATGAAAATTCGACTTTGTTCTTTCTTAAAAAAACATAAAATTTTATCCGATCGTCAATATGGCTTCAGTGAGTCTAGGTCGACTGAGGATGTGATATATAGGTTAACTTCTCTTGTTTATGATTCGCTTGATAGAAATGTTCCTGCTATATGTATTTGCTTGGATCTCTCCAAAGCATTTGACACCGTCTGCCATGAATCGTTATTAGATAAATTGGAGAAGTATGGAATTAGAGACAAAGTATACAAACTCATAGAAAGTTATTTATTTGATAGGGATCAAAGGGTTGAAATCGATGGTGTAATGAGTGCACCACATAAAATTACATATGGTGTACCTCAAGGAACTGTTCTTGGTCCACTTTTATTCCTTTTATACATCAATAGTATGCATTACTTGAATGTTCACAGGGTTAGATCATCAGCTTTGCAGATAACACCGTAGTATTTTGTAGTTGCTCCACATGGCAAGACCTAAAAAATAAAACAGAAAATGATTTTCCTAGTATTGCTAATTGGTTACAATTGAATAAGCTAACTCTCAACTACAGTAAAACAAATTACTTGCCTTTTTCATCTTACAAAACTGGCTTACCTAACTTGGGGCCACTGAACATCGGAATAACAAACCATATTGAAGAAGTAGAAAAAATAAAATATTTTAGTATTACATTTGATCGACATTTGAGGTGGGATCTGCAATGTAATGGCATAGTAAAAAAGATAAGAGGCCATCTTCCAAAGCTTAAGTATTTAATAGTATATTACGTAACGTGTGTTGTAAGAAGCATTTTACGCACGAACGGAAAGTTACTCACGAAGCCGCGTGGCGGCGAGTGCGTAATTCCTTGGATGCGTTACAACACGAGTTACGTACTATAGTTTACCTACGACCCACTTGTACTCGTGTTTATAATCTTATTAAGGTATTTAAAGTACAAGTAAAAACGTACATCCTCGATGCCCAGCCAAGTTTCGTAAAAGTCCGTCCTAAGTAGTATTTATTTTTATTAAAAATGTATGTAGAATTACCGGAATTGCATGAAATAGCGTATACACCTCTCGACTAAAGTGACATTATTCCATTAGGTGGATTACTTCCCTCAGGAATCAAATACCACCCGCGGGATTAAATGGGCCACTTTAGTCGCTTGGTGTATAATATACTATTGTTTACTAACATGAGATACATTCAGACAGCTAAAAGATGCGGATTGAATAAAATTCAACGTCAAATATCTAAGTAATACATTTTGAATAAAATGGCTACGTCTATTGACAGCCGTGCGTTTTGTTTTACCGTGCGTAATAGACGTCTCACATTGATTGCCGACTGTGTGTTTTTGACTACTTACAGGGGTGGTCGTAGGTAAAAGAAATTCTTGAGCCTAATGAATTAAAAGTCTTATATTTCTCACTAGTGGAATCATTTATTTCTTATGGCATTGTGGGCTGGACGGAGTGAGGGATTGTTGCTTAAATACAGTTCACATTTTACAAAAATGGTTTTTAAGAATCATCTTCCAAAAAAATATTTTATATCCATCGAATCAATTGTATATGGATGCCCAGGTAAAAGATGTACGTCAAATTTTCAGACAAAAAATATTGTTGTTTGTATTCTACGGTAAAATAAAATTGGTACATCATGAAAATTATCACAAAACTAGGAGATATGAGGGAATCACTTTCCCACGCAGTGGAAAGACTACAGGTCAAAGAAATGCTAACTATGTAGCAGCAAGAATTTTTGTGCTATTACCTGATGATATAAAAGTTCAAAAAGTAACAATGTATTTAAAAAGCGAATTAAGAAGTGGATTATGGAAACAGATAGACAGTTCTTCAGCAATGTATTAAATCAAACTCTATCATAATAGACAGTATTCATTTCAGCAGTTTAAGTGTTTAACAATCGATATGGTACCCCCTAGAAATTTACTATAAAACTTGACAATTCACTGGATTCAAGTTATTACCGGATTGGACAACTTACTGGACTTGGTAATTTACTGGATTTGACAAAAAACTGATTTGTTCATGTTTTCCGGTCACAATACAAGTAGTAATAATAACTACTTCAGTGACCTAAACTGTTTATTTAATTAAGTGTAATTATTATTTATTTTCTAGGTATTAATGTATATTTTTATGTATTATTGCATCTATCTTTATTGAATAAATATTATTATTATTATTATTATTACTTCTGCTCCTACTCCTTCCGACGTTTTTGAATCGTACGTGTACCTTATAGCTTCCGTCTGTATTGGTACAACCCATTTCCATATTCTGGGACTGCCAAGCAGTCATTGAAGCGATAAACGACATAGAAGTAGCAAAAACAAGGTAATAATTGAGTGGGTACGAAGAGGCAGATCAATTCCCCAGAAAAGGCGTCTCGAAGGCGCTCAACGAACCAGAACCCTTCTGTGGCTTATAAAAAAACACAAAAGAGGTGCACGTGATTGAATAGGCATTAACAAAGTTCTAGAATCCAACACCAAAGCTAACAGAGTATCTGTTAAGGCAAGAGAGAAACACCTGAGGAGATTCGTAGGTATTTTAACTGAGCACAACAGACTTAACAGGCACATGCTCTTGCAGATAGCTCTCTATGCAGATTCTATCGAGAAATAGAGGAAACCTCAAAACACATTTTAGGTGAATGTAATTGTGTTTCAAGACAGAGACGATGATAATAGGCGAATAAAAGCACATGGCAAGAAGCTACTCATGGTAATCACAGAACAGAATAATGCGTTTATTAGAAAATACTCAATTGGACAAGATTCTATAGAGTAAAAAGTACTCTTACAATACATCTGGAGAAGGTCGAGGTGGAAAAAGTCTATATTTGATCTATTCACCCTGTATCATGGATTATTCTTTAAAAAAATTGTAAATTGGAATAAAAAATCTACCTGTTTCGGGATTTGCCGTCATACTGTTCAATTTGCTAATAATAAATGTATGAGTTACATTAAATCACATATTGAATATCCCATAGTTTTCACTACATCATTCAATAAAAAAAATATATACAAAAAATCAATTTACTGTAATATTCATCTAGATTGAGCTTCGGCGCAGAAAAAAATATTCAATTCACACTGAAAAAGATTAGATACATTCGGAGAATTGATACGACTAACGGACTTAATAATACCGACGGTATTGAAAAAGTTTCAAAGTTATCTAGAGAGGCTCATAAACAGAAGTTTGAACTTCCTACCACAGTTTGCTCTCATTTATACCATAATAATCAATAAAAACTCTCTTCGCTATATAACGAATTGCAGTGAAGAAAGTGATATTCGTAGAATTCTCATTGATTGAATTATTTCGTTGAATCATTTATTTAAATCAGTTGTATACAGCGTGTCCACGGATGGGGTGAAAAATGTTTAAATATTAGTTTTATTGAAAAATGCGTCTTGATAAGAAGTTTTGCTTGTTCTGAAACCCCATAAAGTGAAATAAATTTAAAGTTTTTCAAAACCCGTCTCATTTTATAGCCAGTATTATGAAAACCGTATGAATGTTTGCACTAAGCTCGAAAATAATGTATTAATCTAGACAGTGATGTTTACGATGTATCAAGAAACTGTCGACTTTTATGAAAAAAATTTCAAATTGTCACTTTTTATTAATATTTGACAACAATGTTAACTATTCAACAAAGAATATGCATTATGCAATTGCAAAATTTAACGAAAAATATCCAGATGTACCCATTACGCGGTGTGGTTTAAAAAAGTTAATAAAGAAGTTTGTTAAGACAGAAACTGTTCAAGACCAGAAGAAATTGAAAAAGGCGTACGTTGAGGAGGATGATGCAGCTAGTGCACTAGATATGCATTCGTTAAGGAAAAATTCCAAGTTGAGTCTACGAAAAAGAGCAGTGGAGGTTGGTTTTTTCAAGAGTCACTTACAGAAAATATTTAAGCAAAACAAAATTCATCCAGTCAAACCGAAATTTATTCATACCTCACAAGATTATGATTATGACAGAAGGTTAGAGTTTTGTCCAATGATTGGTGAAAAACTTATGCATGAAGGATTCCTTTACAATAATATTTTGTTTTCTGATGAAGCAACGTTTACAACAAACGGAGTCGCTTCTTCCCAAAATTGTCGATATTGGGCTATTGAAAACTCGAGCTACAGGATTAACTGTAATCGTCAATTTGCTAAAAAAGTTAATGTTTGGCGTGCGGTTTTACCGAATCGAATAATCGGACCGTATTTACTGGAAGATACATCAAATCAAGAGGTATATTTGTATTTGCTGGACAACTTCTTAATACCTGAATTAGAAAATATTCCCATGGAGCAAAAGCGTAAAATGTACTTTCACCATGATGGATGTTCGTCACATTCGACTTAGCTAATTATAGGATGGCTGGATGAATATTTTTCTGTGCAATGGATAGGACGTTGTAGATCAATATTTTCTCCGCCCCAATCCCCCGATATTGTAACGTTTTGGTTTTGGGATACGCCACTGTCTTTTGGCAAATTACTGGAATTGAATTTTTTGTTATAGACCATAACTAACTGTATAACTTAACAACTCGTTGCAACATAAACAAATCATTTATAATTATATTTGGAAAGATACTATGAGTAACAGAGCAGGCAATAATCTTGCCAGTGCTGTGGTCAAAATGTTTAAAAAATAGTTGGTCTTGAATCATATGGTATAGGATTGTAATCGAGAGGCATAGGTCAATAAATCCATCGAACTCTGTCATACCAATACACTACCCTGCATATTTAATATATTTCGTCACTTAATTTTTATAAATCCTAATTAAGATTTATTTATTCCAGTTAAAACAGTTTTTAGGATCATATTTTATTGGTTGAAAAAATACAGATTCAATTTTCAAAAAATGGACCGACCCTGTATATATTTGCAATTTGGAAAGTTAAAACGTATAATGTAAATAATATTTTTAGTTATTTTTTTCAATATTAGTTACTACCCAAGAGAAGTCATCTTGGTATATATCTAGTGTGCTATGAGAAAATGTTCTCACAATTAAAAATGAACATCTATCTGTCGTTCAGTTTTACAATAAGTGTCACTTATAGTTGTTTATAGTACCTTTTAGTATCACTCAGTTATTTAACTTAAAATTACAGTGTCTTAACTCAATTTTTTTGGTATTATGGCATTTGCAATTAAAGTAAACTGTTATGTGTGTAATAGAAACTTTCAAGTTCGACTAACTATGTATTTAAACGAAGCCAATAATATAGATCTTCTAAACCTAGCTTCTTATAGACGACAAGTTGCCTGACATCCTGATATCGAGAATTTAGTAGTATTAGAAATAAGATCGTGTTTAAATTTTTATCATGCAGTTAGAGAGGACATTAGACAGATGGAAAACAATACAAATTGTCCTAAAATTAACTTTTTAACTTCAGTACGTGGTTGTAATATATGTAATGCGCAAGGTAACTTCTTCTAATTTACAATTCTTCAAGGAAATCCAGTTCTTGTTTCTTTTCACAAATATGCAGTACTTCTAGTTTTGTGTTAGGTCTCAATGAATGATTGGTGTCAAGTAGATGTTTTGCGTAGTGGGATTTATCTGGTTGTTTTAATCTGTATGCTCGTAAGTGTTCACTGTATCGGATTTCAAAATTCCTGAGGGTCTGATGAAATACAAACTCATAAAACCATCACATATGCAGGAAATATTTCTAATAATATTTCAAAGATAATATCTTCAGCAACGAATACAACAATTTCTTTTTAAAGAGAAAGTGACGTTAGTACAAAATTGTTAAATGTAAAAACTAAAATACCACAATTAAAGAAGTCAGGTATATATAAACTCAAATGTCCAGAATGTAATGCTGTCTATTTGGGTCAGACCCTTAGGAATTTTGAAATCCGTTACAGTGAACACTTACGAGCATACAGATTAAAACAACCAGATAAATCCCACTACGCAAAACATCTACTTGACACCAATCATTCATTGACACCTAACACAAAACTAGAAGTGATGCATATTTGTGAAATGAAACAAGAACTGGATTTCCTTGAAGAATTGGAAATTAGAAGACATTTAAGAAACCCACAGGGAGTTCTCCACTAATAAACTGTCTTCTTAAGTGATAATTGTAAAGATCAGCAGATATAGTTTTCCTAGTTTTCTATATCATTGCACAGTTATACTGATCTTAATTGGAAAAATGATATCCAGGATATCACCATAAGGCTAATAATATCTAAACTTCAATATTTGTATTATCACATTTTCTTCTTTTTTCTATTAACATATATTAAGTCAATCACAATTTAGGTCACTTCTTGGTCTAGCCAAAAATAACTACTAAATATCAGGTAGGCATCAAATGAAATGTAACTTCTGTCATTCTGACGATGATATTGATTTATCGAAATAATTGTCAATTTTTTAGAATTTTCAACAATTTTTATTATATTGTGGAATTAACTAGAAACCGTGAGTTTAATTTAAAACACTAATATGAGTAGATTCCACCAAGTAAGGGTCGAGACAGTTAATTTCATTCTTTTGGATAATTTTGGTTTTTTATTATTTGATTTACATGGTGGTTTGCGTTATGTTAATAGACCGTATCTTTTAACTAGTATTCAAACATTTTGGCCAGTTAAGGGGAAGATATAAATAGTTTTAGAATACAGGATTTTGAGTTTTTAACATCAATTTCTAAAGAAAATTTCGAAGAACTTTATGAATTGTGGGCGTCCATTGAACAGTATGGTAATAGAAGAAATATTGGGCAAACATATTTACTTGCTAAGGTAAGACATGGATTTTCGGATGAGTTTTAAAAATTACCTATCAATTATTCTTCCAGACAAGTCACTAGTTTAATAATATATAATATCCGCATATCTCTGATGCAAAGATTTGTACCAGGCAATATTAGATTCAGATCAATAACCATATCATGTGCCCGAATTTGTCAACAAGCTTTATAATCTTATACCAGATGATTCTAAAGCCATTTTTATGTACATTGTACGCATAACTTCATTGTAAAGGATAGTCATTTTAGAATATCATGTCAATCCTATTGCTCTTTTAGAAAGGAACATTTGAATAAGCCATAAATTATAATGGCTACTGCTGGATACATTTTCACAGTCAACTGTGGCACGAAACAACGACGAAACGATTTTACGGCAGGATTTATAGAACGGCGTCAATGGAATGAGAAACTAGTTTGAAGGAGGAGATATTGTAATAGTAGATAGGGGCTACAGAGGGACGATTCCTACATTTGAAGAACTAGGTATCATTTCCTATATGCCACCTTTACTTCCTCGTAACCAACGTCAACTGTCCACTAGTGAAGCTAATAGAGCAAGACTAATAACTACAACCCGCTGAATTATAGAAGCTAGAAATGGACATTTTAAGTCTATTTTCAAGTTTTTTAAAGGACGTATTTTCACGACCCATGCTGCCAACTTGCGTGAGTTTTACCAGATTGCGGGTGCGTTAATGGAAAAATTTCATCTTTTAACAAATATGCCAGGAACAGTTGAGATGCAACTGAACTGCTAATTAAACTGGATGATGTAAATATTGTCCAAGCACGTGTTGAAGCTCAAAGTGTAGCTGTCAGAGATTGACGCTGGCAAAGGCTTATCCATAAGCATGTTCCTGAATTTCCTCGGGTAGATATCAATTATCCAGAAGGCCTAGTACGTCCTTACCATCTTTATTTAAGTTCATCATATATACAAGATAAGTTACAAAGAGAACAACTTGATGGTTTAGAAATAGAGAAGTTACGTTTTAAAATCTACTCTAGATTTAGAAACGCCATTAAATATATGTTATGGTTGGCATACGAGGACAAGAACAAGACAACTTTCCAGTTTTCTACAACTACTGCACAAGACCATCTGGTACAAGAACTATAGCTACATGCGCACACTTTGAAACCATTGTATGGTTTTTTGGATTTGCGAGAGACAATAATATCACATTTCCACCAACACGTCAACTAAATTGTGTCGACGATGCAGCAAACCGTTTATTGCCAGAAAATATTGTTCTAGGTCCTATAGTTGAAGACAATTCAAATTTTTTTGTTCGTTTACCCCCACTTTACTTGGATTTCACCATCATTTTCTAAATGTATGCTTGTTCTAGTAGCCTGTGGTGACCTTATAAAATATCTACTTTAACAAATATGTAATAAGAATTTAAAAATTCTGAAAAAATATAAGTGGAATAGGCCTATAGGGGATACCACTTAAAAAACGTGCCCATAGGACTCTACCTCACGAGTGGGTGTGGAAACGAGTTTAAAATGGAGCTTAATGGAGTATTGATTGACCCTGTATGTAGTTTTGTGTAAAAGGCACTTGATAATTTAGATTAAAAACGCAAAAAAAGTAATAGCAGAATTGTTTCTATTGTTGGGCGGCTCTTTTAGATTTGTTGTACAAGCTCAAGTCAGATCACCCTGTAAGTATGAATTTTTGTAGCCCACCACCCAATAATACAACGTTGTAATATAATCCAATACAGCGTGTGAAAATATTCAATTTAGAATATTTCTTTTATTTTGTATTAAGTTTTATTACTAAAAAACTATATTTTACAGACTAAGCGTTTAATATTTCGAAAAGTAGCCATAGGATCTAATTTTACCAATGAGAAGTTTTAACGAGGACATCGAGATCTACACTATATTCAATATTCAGAAACTTTGACGGTGATTTTTTTAATCATATTTGATGCATTTGATGCTTTTTCCATTGTAAAAATACGAAATTTAACAAAAACATGTCTGTGAAAGCACGAATCACCCTGTAAACCACGGATATTTTATTTTCGCTAATAGGTATGTATTTTGTCTTGATATATTTGGCAGTAACATCAAAAAATATTTAAGAAAGACTTTTTGGAGACCGTTTTAAAAGAGTAGGGATTTTGAACTTCAACTCAAAATCTAGCCATAGGATAAGGTTGGGCTCATTGAGATTTTTAATCAAGACATCAAATACCAGTGCATATCGAAAATTCAGACAATTTGACGGTACTCCTGTTTCTTTAAGAGAATACTTTTTCAATTATCAAATTTCAGAAGCAACTTAAAAATATTCTATAAATCCGTACTCCACATTAAAATATATTATTTATAAAAAAGATGAAACTTGGAATTTATCTTAAAGACTCTCATTTGCAGATGAAACTAAATCTTTCAATTTACTCAAAGCTAGAGTTAAAAAATCATAAAATTTCACAGCTTAGTTGCCAGAAACATGTAAATTTAAGAGAGGATAAGATTAAACATTCAAAGGAAGCCTTAAAATTCATGCAAGATAAGCAAGATGTCGCTTTTTATAAAGCAATACTAAAAATGTTTAAAATATTTTTTTTTGCACAGTGCGATTTTAACAGTCAATTAGTATAGACGTGTTTAAAACAGCTCTCTTATCAACAAATCGTTTTTATTAAGAATTCCAAATCTATTGAACCGGTCAATCAACCTAGTAAATCAGTTGATCAAATTTATAGTTCAGTGAAAAATGTCTAGTGCAGATCCCCCTGACAAAGGGGGAACTTCAGATCTGTGCAATAATAATGATAACTCAAGGAATGTGCGTTACAATTCAATATACCAAACAGCATTTCAGGAAAGCAAAAACTTAGGAAAGGATAAAGAAACACGCTTGTCTGGTCAGACAGCGACAGGTATTTCAGTACAAGTAGCAAAAAAGTTCAAACTTGATAAACCTAATTTATATTCAATTGATAAAATTTACGTATTTATCGAAAAAATTAATAATGAGAATTTAGGAAATTTACATCCCATGTCAGTTGGACACTTATTACATAAAAAACTAAAAGTTCAAAACATTACTAAAATACAAAAGGTAGGTAGAAATAGAGTAAGAGTAGAGGTTAAAACTACTAAAGACGCTAATATGTTAATAGAAAACGAAAACTTGAAAGAGGAACAATTAAAAGCATTCATACCCAATAATCTAATAGAAAGGAGAGGGGTAATCAAAGAAGTAGATACCACATTCAGTGACGAGTATTTGTTGGAAAATATTGAGTCTCCAAACGCAGTCACCAGTATTCGTAGATTTAAACGAAAAATTGATATTGATGGGGAAGCAGTATATATACCAAGGCAAACAGTTTTAGTGTCATTCGAGGGTAACGAGTTACCCCCATTTGTTATAATTAAAAGCGTTGTATGTCCTGTAGAAAAATACATTCAAAAGGTAGTACAGTGTTACAACTGCTTGAGGTATGGCCACGTGGCCAAGCAGTGTAAAAGCACTAACACACTATACATAAACTGTAGCAAGAAAAAGGAAGAAAATCATTCATGCGAAGATCCTGAAGACACATTTTGTTTTTATTGTAAATCAAACTATCATAAAACGATACATAAAAAATGCCCCGTATTTGAAAAACAGAAGCAAATAAAACAATTCATGTCAGATAATAATGTAACCTATATAGAAGCAAAAAACTGGTCTGATAATTCATATATTAGTAAAATTAGCAATAATAGGTTCAATGTACTTGATAAGATGTCGGAAAGCTTTCCATTACTTCCTAAGACCACAATCCACCAATACAAAACAAATAGGGAAAGTAATACATTTAAAAAAAATACACCATCAGAACCCTCAACATCACACAGTAAACACACAATCACACAAACCAAAAAACGTAGGATACAATCACCCAACAACGAAATCACACAATCACCCATGTTTCCCAGATCCTTTGGTCCTAGTAAACCAGTATTCCAATTTAAAAATAATAGTTCAAATGAAAATATGGAGATAGAATCCATGCAGTCAAATGATACAACATTTATTCAAACGTTCTTCCAAGTTTTCAAAAACATCTTGGAAGACATTAGTTCATTTGAAGAATTACAAAAAGTTGACATTCAATTTGTAACAGATAGGTTATATAAAATGAATCATAATCTGCTAAAAAATACCAATGCTTAATAAAATTAAAATATTACAATGGAACGCGCGCTCGGCGATTGCAAATAAATATAGTTTGATGAAGTGTCTGTCAGAACACGATATTGATATTTGCGTTATATCTAAAACGTGGTTTAAAAAAAACAACATCATCAATTTTCCAGGTTATGATCCAATTAGAACTGATAGGGATGACGGATATGGAGGTACAGCAATACTAATAAAGGTAAAAATAAATTTTAAAAAAGTAGATATTAACATTAAAGTAAATACTGACATCAACATATGTGCTGCTGAAATTAATTTTTATAAATATTTACAGTTTAAAATATTATCTGTGTATTGCCCCCCAAAAATTAGCATCAATAACAGCGGCTGGAAAAGCATATTTAATATTATATCTAAAGAGAACGGCATAATATGTGGAGATTTTAACGCACACAACAGAACATGGGGTTCGTACAAAAATGATCAGAGGGGTATACAACTTCTAGACGTCTTAGAAAATCATGACCTAATATTGGCAAACGATGGAACACCCACTAGATTAAACCGCAACGGGGAAAATTCCGCAGTGGACCTGACACTCAGTACACCATATCTCATAAACAACATAGATTGGAACGTAATAAAGGACACACTGGGTTCAGATCACTTTCCAATACTTATTAACATCGATGTGCCTAAAAATATGTGTCTACAAACAAAAGAATTAATATGTCCTTCCAATAAATAGAGCAGACTGGTCAATATTCAAAAACGAAGCAGAACTCTATTTCTCACAAACACCACCTATTTTTAATGACATTAAAGCAAAATATGAATATCTAATACAAGGAATAAACATAGCTGCCCAAGTATCCATGCCAACAAACAAACCATTCAAGAACACTAGCACCTTGGTGGGAAAGAGAATGTGACATAGCTGTAACAGATAGAAAAAATGCGGTAATTGCCTACAAAATTAACAGCACGTTGGAAAAAATAGTAGCAAGCACAAAAAAATTTTTGAAGGAAAAGGCAAGATCCTCATGGAGAGCATACTGCACCAATTTGAATAAAAACACATCAATGTCAGACATTTGGAAACAGGCCAAGAAAATGAAAAGAACTTTCATACGGACAGAGAACATTCATTTCTGCAGTGAGAATTGGAGAGAAAAGCTACTAGAGAAAATAGCACCGCCATCTACCTTCTACCGAAATAATTTAGAAAATGAGCAGACACATGAGGAAACAATACCACAAATATTCGAAAATCTGATAAATATCCAAAACTAGAAAACACAATAAAACAAAGAAAAAACACCGCACCAGGCTTAGACAATATCAGATATCCGATGTTATGCAACCTACCAAATATTGCCAAATCTTTTTTATTGGAAATATATAACAACATACTAAAAATGGGCAAATGCACAATACAAGATTGGAAAAACCTAATTGCAGTTCCAATATTAAAACATTAAAAAGATCCAAATGGCCCTGGCCCCTACAGAGTCACATCATTATTAGCATGCCTATTGAAAACATTCGAAAGGATATTAAAAAACAGAATGGTGGTTAGAAGAACACAAAATATTACCAATTCATCAGTACGGATTCAGGAAAGGATATGGCACAATGGACGCGGTGAGCCAACTTGTCACTGATATACAAATTAATTTTGGAGAAAATGGGTATACTGCAGCTACATTCCTGGATGTAAAAGGCGCATACGACTCTGTAGAAATTCCAATACTGAACGGAATGCTGAAACAAATCGGTATGCCTACCAAAATACGAAATATTCTGTGCGATATTATGACAGACAGGAAAATATTTATAAGACAAAAAGACGAATTATTAGGACCAAGCCATACATCTAAAGGTTTACTACAGGGCTCCGTTTTAGCACCACTGTTAATCAACATATATACCATCAAAATGCATCAAGCATGCAGGAATTACACACTTCTACAATATGCTGATGACTTTGTAATGAATGTCAAGGACAATAAATATAAAAATTGTCTAAATACTCTAAACAAGGCCACCTCAAACATCATAAAAGCTATTGAAGACGTAGGGTTCGATCTATCAACGTCTAAATCAAAAGTCACCATCTTTTCAAGGCACCGTATCCCAGAAAGTCAGAACATCCAGTTGGGGGACCACATGATACCATATAAAAGAGAAATCAAGTACTAAGGAGTAACATTAGATAATAAATTAAATTGGAAACCATATATCGAAGCAATCAAAATAAAATGTAATAAAGCCATTAATTTCCTCAAAATGATCACCAAAACATGGTGGGGCGCAAGTACTGAAATATGCCTGCTATTCTATAAAGCATATATAAGGTCCATTTTAGACTATGGTTCCGTACTATACGGATCTGCAGCAAAACAATTACTGAAACAGCTAGAAGTATTACAGAATAAAGCGTTAAGAATATGCTTCGGAGCGATGTCAACAACACCCGTGGAACCACTAAGGGTGGAAGCACTCGAACCACCATTGGAATTGAGAAGAACATTTCTCGCTGAAAAAATAGTACTTAAGAATAAAGCAAAAAATTCTACACTGATGGCCAAAATATGTGAGTTAAATACATTGGACCTGACGAATAAATATTGGGAAAAAAAGAACTCGCCACCGATATGCACCGCATTTCGTAACACCAATAAAGAAGAAATTTTAACGTATGAAAGTTGCAATTACTTTGAGAACATAGAACACT
Organism: Galeruca laticollis; assembly: GCA_963921935.1. NCBI lineage: Eukaryota > Metazoa > Arthropoda > Insecta > Coleoptera > Chrysomelidae > Galeruca > Galeruca laticollis. Next base: position 59,528,998 of record OY998176.1, on the reverse strand, counting down.
CTGCAAAAATAATAATTCCTGCGTACTCAGAAATACCAAAATTAAACAAAGAAATAATTATCAGACTTACAAAAAAAGACACCAACAGTACAATAACAATATATACAGATGCATCAAAGACAACAAAAGGTACAGGCACAGCGTTCTATGTGCAAGAAACGGAAGAAGGAAAAACCTTTAAGCTAAGCAACGATTATTCTATATTTTCAGCAGAAGCTGCAGGCATAATGAAGGCGCTAGAACACACAATCCACCAAAAAAAGAAAAATGTATCAATCCTAACGGATTCGCTGTCTGTCATCCAATGTTTGAATAATAATGCAGTAGATACCATCATTCACCCGCACATTAAGAAAATTAAATCCATATTACACCAACTTACTAAAGAGAGTGACGTTCAAATAATATGGGTAAAAGCACATTATGGAATTTACGGCAACGAAAAAGCTGATCAGTTAGCCAAAACAAGTGCTGAAAAAGATGAATGTCAACTGAACGAAGTGGCATTACAAGATTGCTTAAATAAATACAAAAGAAAATTTCAAGCAGCATGGAAAGAGAAATGGGACCACTATGTAAAAACAAAGCCTACCAGATACACACTACTGCATAGGGAAATACCAAAACAACAGTGGTATAAAGGAATTAATTATTCACGTAGGGAAATTAGCAGTATAATTCGAATGAAATTTGGACACGCGTCTTACCCAGAGCAGTTGAGCAAAATAGGCGTAATCGACGCAAACTTCTGCACAGCCTGCAATGTCATAGGAGACCTGGATCATATATTTTTTGAATGCTCGGAATATCGTAATGCCACGAAAGAACTTTATAATAACATAATACATGAAAAAATATTCCCTCCCATCAACATGTTACACTTACTGGCGCTGAATAACATCAAAATATTAGACTGCCTAGTGAAATTTCTAAGGATGACTAACATATCGATATCGTCAAGTTATATAGAGCTTGTGACCTTTGTTACCCTACCCAATTGTTTATATCTTCCATCCGTGGTCTACTTTTTTATGTGTTCAAATAAAGCCCTGCACGACCCCTGGGCGAGAAAACTTGTAACCCTGTGCCAATCCTTTGATCGAAAAGCGGTATTAACTTGAATGACGACGATAGTTTGATAGGTTGAATTGGGGCTCGCTTAAGTAATAAGATACATATCCACAACACGAAAATCAATTACAAATTCAGTATCGATTCTGATTGGCATTTAATTGAAATTAGATTTAAATATAAACTTCAAATACATCACTATATATACTGTATATATTATCTAACACAAAGTATTTGGCTGCATGGATACCTCCAAACGCCATAAATCCAAAAAAAAATTTTTTGTTATTAGATGTTTCTCAGAATTTTTGTAACTATTGATAATAGTTTACTAAAAATTATCCTTAAAATAGTGGGATACTTCATCATAGTTGTATAAACCCATATTCTAGTAATTTTTGGAGAGCAAAAACTAAAAGATTAGGCATTGATACGCTTAATGTAAGTCAAAATTCTTTACCTATGTACTATTGAACATAATAATTCAACGACATAGCTAAGTTCAATAATGTTCAATATCCTACAAACATCGTTCAATGTCCGAAAAAAATTATTCTTACGTTTAATATAAGAAATTTGGTTCAATATCCAAATGAAAAATGGAATTTTCTCTGCTACATGATAATGGACCTAAGAAATATTCAATATTAACTTAGTATAACTATTATTACAGAAGTTTCAACTTCAAGTGTAGTTTTCCTAAACTTACTTAAAGTGGACATAGAACAAATAATCATTGAGGCGACGAAATATTTTCCATAATTGATAGAAAATTTTCTATGCGTTTGCCAAAAAAATTATAATATACACTCTGAAGAGGCGTTTGTAATACTCCATGCCCACAAAATGTGCGAATCAGTAAATGAAAACAATTTCCTAATTATCTCTGATTTATTAAGCACTCTAACAGATAAAGAAGGATATTCATAGTTTACAACATCTCGTTTCTATGGGTGTAATTACACATGGGAATAAAAGGCAACTTGGAAGTTGTTTTTTTTACCCTAAAATCAACTTTAACTGATAATTTGACCTTACAAAATTTCCCCACGCCTATCACAGATCCTCAATAGAAGAATTCATGTTATACAAAAAATTACAAACCTCCTGGGAAGAGATTTTGAAACCAATTTGAAACAAATAATGAAAGAACAAGTATTGTATACCGTCTAAGAATTGAACATGTATTAGATAGACAACAATCGTTATTCGTTATAACTCAAAGACTTGTTCTTTGCTCCGCTTAAAAGTGGTTCCCAACGGGGGCGATACCGCCCCCCTGTGGGCGCTGCAGCCTTTTAGGGGGGCGGTAGCGGATTCAGAAGCAAATAATAAGCAGTCAAGAGGAATGGTGAAATAAAAATGATTTAATAAGGGTTAATAAGCAGTTTTAAATTAGCATTAATAATAATACTAATAATTATAATAATTTCTTTTAGTTCCGAATAGAAGTATATGACTTGTCCTCGCCCGTTGATAAGCGAACGCGCGATGTTCATACAAAATAACATGTTTCGACATGTTCGCACACAGACAAGTTGAATCATGCACGAAATGAAACGTATAAAAGCAATAGCTATACGAATTTTTTGTTCGTTAGTTGTATGTGCTTGGCCGCGATATATATAATTTTTGTTCTCTTCTATAAGAAGCGGTGATCCAGAAAAGGTTGGGAACCACCAAACAAATCAAGAATTTGCTCTTCTCGGATGACGTTGAGCGTTGGATAGCGTTCTCTCTTATATAATCGGGGATCTAACTTACCTGCTGCCAGTAATATTCGTTCAACCCGTCGTTTAGTTTTCACAACAGTTTCTAGTGCAGCACTGCATAATAACGTCCCATTTTTAATACAAATTACAGTATAAATTGTTTGATATTTTACTAATGATGATAAAACTCCGTGACCAAAGACAAAACGCAACATTTTCATTCTTAGCATTAAATTCTTTATAGTCCTTCGCATCATATTTGAAAAGTACGGGCGTCAAAAAATTATTTGGAGTAATACATACCCATGAAAGCTGCAGGAATAGATGTAAGAAAGAGTTTCTGACTTCTGACAGGAACACCTCCATGTTCCGTATCCTGCATTTCTCTCACCAGCCCCTCCATCTGAAATTAAAAAATATCATTAGGCACTACTTGTTACTTTGCCGCTCAACATATCACAAATAAGAGAAAAGTATCTGTTTACCCCAAAATCAGTTGATCAAAAAAAATGTGATTGGAAAATTATAACAAATTGTTACAGCAAAATGAAATTGATGATAATGGTAGCCCTGTTCCTGGTTCTTCATACCAAATGGAGAACCAAAGACATACAAGTTAATGAATTAAATAACTTTGAATAATTTCATCATTTTTATAGCACGATTTCGCGGATTAATCTGGACTGTCAAAATTAAATCACGTTAATTGATAATATTGAAGATTCCATTACATTTTCCAAATTAAATTCTATTCATAGTTCAGTGATTTCAAATTAAGAAATGGTAGAAATTATTAAAGTATTTGCATACAATATATGCAGAAGAACAAAATCCAAAATTTAATAATATTTTGACATATTATCTATTTTTGGGTTCCCAGGTAACTTTTTCCAAATCCAAAATAATTTTTGCTATCCATGTACCCATCCTGAAATCCAAAACAGCAGAATTTTATCACTTATACCCCATTATTCAAAACCAAAATATATTTATCCCATTACAACCTTACTTGGCAAAAACTCCGGAAGAAATCATTTCAATAAAAGAAGAGTGTCCGAAGATAGAAGAAAAATATTACTGTCAACAAGAAATGAAGTCGAGAGACAATTGTACTATGGAAATATTAAACAGCCATTCTCCTACGAAGTGCTATGCTAACGATGCTCACCTTCAAGAAACCATAATAGAACAAGTTACTAATAATGAAGTTTCAATTATTTCAAATTCAGCGATAATAGTATTGTAATGTTTTTCTAATTTATTTGAACAATAAACGGGCGGGTTAAATTTTAACACACAGTAGGCTCACTTACTTAATTTATTTAAACACTAAACTAATCACTAACACTTAATTTATATCTACTCAGTATATTCACTTAAACTAATTTATATAATCACTTTATATTCACTCATTTACTGTTTAACTCACGATGTCAAATTATGAACTAAACTCCTTCCTTACTAGAAAATTCCGGGCTGCGGCTAACACAGACACAAATAATTGGTTCTAGATAAGTCTGGTCACAAAAGCCGACAGCCAAATTCCAGGTCACAAGGAAGCCTCATTTCACGTCCAAACAGTATTTTCGAAGGTGTTTCACCCGTGGACTCCTTGACAGCAGATCGATAAGACAATGCGAATAGGAAAGGATACTGGTCCCAATCTCTCTGATGGCTGGATACTACTTTGGACAGGTATTTTCCAATAGTCCTGTTCATTCTCTCGACCATTCCATCTGACTGTGGATGTAATGCTGTTGTCCTGGTCTTTTTCATTCCCAGCTTGTCGCAAATCTCCTGGAATAGATGGCTTTCAAAATTTTTTCCATGGTTACTGTGGACTTCCAAGGGTACTCCATATCGGCTGATAAATTCCTGCACCAATACATCCGCGACAGTTGTGGCCTCTTGATTCGGGATAGCGTAAATTTCCACCCACTTCGTGAAATAATCCATTACAACGAGTATGTACTTGCTACCATTTTATGTCGTCGGAAATTGTCCAGCGATATCTGAAGCAATCATTTCGAAAGGGCTTCCAACATTGTACTGTTCCATGGGTGCCTTTCTCTTGCGATGTGGTCCATTACTCGTAGCACAAGTCGTACATTTCTTACACCAGTCCTTCACATCGTCGGAGCTGTTCATCCAATAAAACCTTTCACGGACTCGCTGAAGGGTTTTCTTCACTCCCAGGTGACCTCCCGATGGACTGTCGTGTAACTTCTTCAGTACCTCAGCTACTCTTGTTCTCGGGACAACTAACTGTTTGCTCATCTCAGAACCATCATCGTTTTCAAGGACTCTTTTCATCGGCCCTTCTTCCAGACAAGGGAGCCCCACTGAGCCCAATATGCCTTGAGTGTCGGTGAAAATCTTGACACTTCTTGCCAGGTAGGTCGCCGATTTTCTTCCTTCCATTGCCGGATCATCTTCAGGTGAGGATCATTCTCCTGATCTTCTCTGATCCTGGTGGGTGACCATTCCTCGTTGACTACTGTAATTCTTGAGACTGCAACTTCCTTAGATTTCGACTTGTTGCATTGTGAATAGTCTACAGGGCATAGCCCTCTAGGCAAGGAGTTGGCTTTTTGGTGATTCACATTAGCTGGATGTCTAGAGTTCTTGGGTTACAGGAGTCTTGGGGAGCTTAGACGGACTGCGTACGTGCTCTAGCTCGCCACACTTCCGGCATTCAATCTTCTTCGGCCTCTTGTCTGCCATACCTTTCAACAAGTTGACGATCTGATCAAGTTTGTCATCGTTATCTTCTTCCTGCATGGTTCTACCTTTGTTGTACCGCGAGCTTTTCTTGGCTGCTTTGCATTTAAGAGGTTCTTGGTTTCCAGGAGTCGTAGGACGCTTACACAAACTGCATGCATGCTCTAGCTCGCCACAATTACAGCACCTGATTTTCTTCGGCTTCTTGTCTACCATACCTTTCAACAAGTTGACGATCTGGTCAAGTCTGTCATCGTCACTTTCTTCCTGTATGGTCCTATCTTTGTTGTATCCCGAAGCCATCGTGGCTGCTTCATATTCAAGAGCAGCAGTCAATGCATCGGCCAATGTTTTAGGATGGGCTAATCGTAGCGTCTTCTCCATATCGTGGTCACACAAGCCCTCAATAAAGGCCTGAATGCCTAAACATTCCATCATGTTCTCTGGTGCTGATGGATAAGCAAATCGAACTAGTCGGGCAATATCCATTTCATATTCTTGAAGGGGTTCGTCACGTTTCCGCCTTAGATTCTTCAGCTGGAATCTGTACAACTGTTCCAAATGTTCGTGACCATAACGCATGTCCAACCTCTTCTTCAGCAGCTCGAAGTCATCCATTTCTTTAAGCGGTAACGTCTGAAGTACATCTAAGGCATCTCCCTGAAGCGCGATGGTTAAGTTTCTCCCTATCGGACCAATTATTCACTCTAGCGGCTGCTTCAAATTGTTTCACATAATTGGTCCACGACATTTTTCCATCGAACGTTTGCTCGGTCTTCTTTTCTTCCTCTGGCGTGCCTCGCGTTCTTGAATCGGCAATCTTCTCCTCTAACTACTTGATTTCCTCGTCTATTGTTGTAATCTTATTTTCGATTTTCTCGTCCATTGTTGACATTTTATCCTCGATTTCAGATTTTAGAGACGAAATTTCATTTTCAATGTCAGCGGCAATGTCGTTTTTCATTAATAAGATATCGGCAGATATATCGTTCTTCAAAGTAGAAATCTTCTCGTCCATGTTCTCTTCCATGTCAGAAATCTTCTCGTCCATGTTAGCAGAAATATTAGCAGAAATGTTCTCCATATTAGCAGAAATATTTTCTTCCATGGCAGAAATATCGTTCTTCATATCAGAAATATTAGCAGAAAATGGCGATATTAAGGTGGAAGCCTCGTCATTAAATAAAACTGTTTCTGGATCAAAGCCGTCATTTTCCAGTGCCACTTTAAGTGTTTCTACTAATTCACTTTTCTTACCGGACATTTCCAACTCACGATCTTCCAATTCTGCACTTAATTCCGCCACTTTCAGATCCCTTAATCTCTTGGCAATTTTTACGTAGCAATTTATTTATATTACCCCACACCTGACACCAATGTTTTGGTTTTCCAATTTATTTAAAACGTAAACGGGTGGGATAAATTTTAAACACTCGGTATGGCTACTTACTTAATTTATTTAAACACTACACTAATCACCAACACTCAATTTATATATACTCAGTATATTCACTCAAACTAATTTATATAATCACTTTATATTCACTTATTTACTGTTTATCTCACGATGTCAAATTATAAACTAAACTTCTCCGCTGATCGGTCCTTATTTATATTAATGCCTTTCATACTAGAAAATTCCAGGCTGCGGCTTAAACAGACACAAATAATTGGTTCTAGATAAGCCTGGTCACAAAAACAATGTTTAGATAAGATAGTCCCAAACAGTTATAAAAACACTGCGTATCCGCCATAATTTTAATTTTCATACCTGGCTTAGACAGAGTCGGATTTAGGGTCTATACCAGTGTGCTGTTTCGTAACAGTTTATTGTACAACAAGTGGGAAAAGTTCAACTTTTCTCACGAGTGTGGAAGTTTGTGGCACGAGCCAAGGGCGAGTGCCGCAAACACACGACTGAGAAAAGTACTTTTCCCACGTGTTGCGCACTATACTCTTTCTACAACTGCACAAATTTTAAGAATACAAATAGTTTTGTAAAAAAAGTCTAAGCATCGAGGACCACCCACCGAAAACAGCTGGGCATCGAGTATAAGTTTCTGAAATTTGCTGGGCATCGAGGATCCCCTACTGGATTCTCCATATAAATGTATGTAGTGTGGGCAAAGTGCCGTGAGAAATGATTTTTCTCACAGTGTGAGCAATATATGGTTTTGAAATTAAGTAAGCTATGAGAAATATGCTACTTTTCATAGCAGTTGTAGAAAAAAATATTAACTAAATGTATTTCCGATCAACATTTGGAAATAATCATCCATCAATCATCCGAATTCCAGAAGATTGCAAAATTCAAGTTGGAGAAGAAATATTTTCCACCAACATCCAAATTAGAAAAGGAAAAACAATAATATTGCAAAAATTAGATTCAAAATTTTTAGAAGTCCTAACATATAATTCACCAAACTTAATTAAAATATATTTTGAAGGATTATATGAAATCAATAAAATTGCTAAAAATATAAAACCTATTCAAGAAATAATAATGCCAAAACCACATTACAATAACTAGTTTATTTTGAATCATTTTAATTATTTGCATAAGTATAATATTTTGGTTGATACGAAAATTCCGAAGAAGCAAAAGAAGAACAAAAAGAAACGAGAAAGAAGAAATGAAAACAGAAGATATTGAATTATAAGAAACAAATTCAAAATCGAAAAACCACTCCATTATTTTTCGAGGTATGGAGGAGTTATAGAACTAGAAATTTTTATAAATAAATAAGAATATTATGTTTTGTTATATATATATATATATATATATATATATATATATATATATATATATATATATATATATATATATATATATATATATATTAGATCAGAAAATCAAAACAGATGATTATTCTGTGGTAATTATCGACCGTACTATTTATATAAGTAAAAGGTGATGATTGTCGGGTATGCGGTCAGTATAAGAAATAAAACTCTATATTCTTATGCTCAATATTTCGCTATTGTTCAATAGCATCATCAGGAGACACTTCAATAATTAAAATATAAATAAAATGACAAAGATAGGAACACAAATACTTACAGATGTTAAGAGTCAGTAAGAGTTGATGTACACCACATTAAGGTACTAACTAGACTAATTGCTAATGATTAATTTGTAAAAATGGTTTTGGTGTGAATTGATAAAAACAAGAAACAATTTGAGTTAAAAACAAAACAATAAAATGAATAATCTGAACGTATGAATAACTGGGGTGACTAAACAACAATATTAAAATGAATTTAACAGGTGACAATAAATATCACTGAGTTTATTAGTGTCAGATTTGAGATTGATAACATCTTTTTGTTTATTGATGTGATACATTTCAAAAAATAAACGATTCCTGTATTGGTCAACTTTCTGCAGAATCTCTGTCTCGTCATAATTGAACGTATGGCCCGTCTTTATAAAATGACCCACCACTGTCGAGTAGGCAAGAATAACTGTGCAGTGGTGGATCATTTTATAAAGACGGGCCATACGTTCAATTATGACGAGACAGAGATTCTGCAGAAAGTTGACCAATACAGGAATCGTTTATTTTTTGAAATGTATCACATCAATAAACAAAAAGATGCTATCAATCTCAAATCTGACACTAATAAACTCAGTGATATTTATTGTCACCTGTTAAATTCATTTTAATATTATTGTTTTGTCACCCCATTTATTCATACGTTTCACATTATTCATTTTTTGTTTTTAACTCAAATTGTTCCTTGTTTTTATCAATTCACACCACAACCATTTTTACAAATTAATCATTAGCAATTAGTCTAGTTAGTACCTTAATGAGGTATACATCAACTCTCACTGACTCTTAACATCTGTAAGTATTTGTGTTCCTATCTTTGTCATGTTATTTATATTTTAATTATTGTAGTGTCTCCTGAAGGTGCTATTGAACAATAGCGAAATATTGAGCATAAGAATATAGAGTTTTATTTCTTATAATGACCGCATACCCGACAATCATCACCTTTTACTTATATATATATATATATATATATATATATATATATATATATATATATATATATATATATATATATATATATATACACATAGTTAGAAGTTGTTAGTTAGTAGTTGTTGTTAAGCTTGGTAGTTGGTTGGTAAAAGTCGTTTGAAATTAGTTCATTCTTAGAATTGTCGGTTCATTATTAACAAGTATTGTAATTTCAATCATATTGTAAAAATAAAGTTTCTGAAAATAGTTTCAAGTGTTAATGAGTTATAATTCTCACTTTTTTTTCACCTTCATTTATACACTCTCTTCGTCACTTGCTTATTACGTTTTCTAAAACCCAGATGATTATTTAACTCACAATCTCAAAAAATTTGAGTTTAATTGGGTAGTAAATATATTCACCTCTCTAAACCAGTACCGGACTTCCTGAACCAAATAGGCATGCCAATAAGCATCTTTATGATGAATTTTGTTCATTTGGAATCCTTCATAAGATGTGTCTGTCGTACATGTAGGTATATTAACAATGTTTAATCTGCTCTATAGAAACATTTATCACCTCAGTCGAAATCCGTTTTTCTCTATCCATACTCTCAAAGTTCTGAAGCAAGTGAATATTTTGTTAATTTATCCCTACTCTTTGATATAAGAGCTCACGTCTCACATCAAATAATCTATTTTTGGAATATGCATTCGGCTTAAGAAAGATGGATTGAATTTTG